>JANBPO010003331.1:0-689914 GCA_024336825.1 Amorphophallus titanum
GGATGAGGAGCAATCTCCATTCTCCGACCATGTCTTGAAGGCCGAGATCTCCCCCAGGATCTCGCTTCCAACCTTCAAGTCATACGATGACCAGGGAGACCCGACTGACCACTATGACAACTTCGACGCCCTAATGACCCTGCACGGGGCATCAGACACCATCAAGTGCCGAGTGTTCGTGACCACCCTGGTCCAAGGCGCTGAGGCTTGGTTCCGTGCCCTCACCCCTGACAGCATCTGTGACTTCCGACAGTTCGGGTGAGTGTTCAAGGAAAGCTTCGCCGGCAACGGTCCTCCCCGGTCAGTTGCGAGACTATTGGCCCTTAAACAGGAATAGGGGGAGAAACTCTGGGCCTACATTAACCAATTTAAATTAGAAGCCCTATGTATCCCCTGCCTGGATGTTGCCTCGGCCATCACCGCACTGACCAGGGGCACCCACGACGAGAACCTCTGGCGTGAGCTGGTCCTTCATCCCCCTACCTCCCTCACCGAGCTAGTGACCCTGACCCTGTGTCACGAAGAGTGTGAGGAAGTCCTCAGCGCTTGCCGCGGCACGACGGGCTCGGGTCGGGAGGGGGACAAGAGGCGACTGTCCGAGCAAGGCGTTGGCCAAGGAAAGAGGCAGAACCGGGACAGAGACCACAAGGACCCCTCCCGAAAATACGAGCGGTACACTCCTCTGACCGCCCCCATCTACGAGATTTATGAAGACATCAAGGGCTCGGGCCTACTCTGCCAACCCGATCCTATGAAGGCAAAGCACTACAATCGCCACAAGCATTACCTATTTTACAATGATCACGGACACCACACCGGCGATTGTCATCAACTCCAGGACGAGATCGAGCGTCTCATCCATTAGGGGCACTTATCTCGGTACGTGTTCGAGCAAAAGAAGGACACCGTTGCTCCAGAGGAAATCCACAATCTCCCCCGCAGAGTCCACATTAACGTCATTGTTGGCGGTGCGGCATCAGGCAGAGACAATAGCCGAGGAAGGAAGCGTCATGCTAAGAGGGCGAGCCGAGTCTCTGAGCCCCCCAAAACCCCGTAGGCGAGCGAACAACATGCCCTGGTGTTTTCTGACCAAGACCTGTAGGGGTTAACTACCCCGCATGATGACGCTCTCGTTATATCGGCTACGATAAATCATTGTAACATAGATAGGATCTTAGTTGACAATGGTAGCGCTCTTGATGTACTTTCGTATGAATGTTTTCTCAAGATGGGTGAAAATCCATCTAAACTCCACCCGATTTGAACCCCCCTTTGTGGGTTCAACGGCCAGGCAACCTATCCTGAGGGAGCCCTGAGCTTGCCAGTCACCATTGGCACCCTACCCAAAATTGTTACGATTATGGTGGACTTCATCATGATTAAGGGAATGACGGCTTATAACACCATCTTCGACCGAAGCATCCTCAGCCGAACGAAGGCGGTGCCCTCCACCTATCACTAAAAAATGAAGTTCCCCACCAAAAATGGCGTAGGGGAAGTCCGAGGTAACCAGGCAATGGCTAGAAGGTGCTACATAATCTCGGTTGAAGCCATAAGGCCGGAAGGGAAAAATAAAGGGATCAGGGGAGTGGACCAATAAGGAGGAGGGAGGGGGCCCCTGCAGGGCCTACATGCCCTTTTGCAAATAAGCCCAATGGCATTTTGTAAATAAACCCCCCTAAGACCTATAATTGTGTACCGATATATACAAGGACACACACACAAATACAAAAGGGCGTATATGCAAACACCATGTGGGCGGGCTGCCGTTGATGTCCCCATCATTTTCGTTGTGCATCTACTTATTTGGGAAGAGAGGCCTCGGAGTGAGAATCTCGGCGCTATGGGCATGATCTTGTCTCTGTGGGGGAAGGGTCTATAATAACGGAGACAGCATCCAATTGCCGGAGAGTTTCCCAGCGCCCGAGATGCTCGCGTCGATCTTCCCGTGGGCTGGCGAATCCTTCGTGGGCCTTATTTGGGCTGCCCGACTTAAGCTATAAATTGTTGGGCGACCTATCTCAGGCCTAACTGGGTCAGGCCGCCGTGGGTCTGGTACTGATGAGCCACACTGGGCCTGGCGGGTTTTACCCTCCTCAATAAGAAAACTATGTTAACCCTTGTACAATAAATCAAGATTAAAACAACATATTTATCACATTGCAAATATGTGCATAACTATGATTGCTTCACATTGTCATGGGAAAAATTAAAAAGTTCAAATTCATTAACTATCCCAATTAATTTTCAAAGACTTTTGGAACAATTCATTCTCTTTTATTTAGTTTTTATTTTTATCCTATACTCTTCAAAGTCAAATTAGAAATAATGTATAATTGATTTCAGTGGTTACCATGATTTTCATATTTAAATGGTTATTTATCCTCTCTACAGATTGAGGTCCTTTGCTGTCTCGTGCTCATCCAATTTGGAGAGGAGTCCTTTTCACTTTGGGATTTGCAAAATCATCTTGCAATTTTTGTAATTAATCTCAGTCAGTTGAGAGGAAAAGTGTGTGGAGAGGGGGAAATTTGTGGCCCAACATTTATATGGCCCAAAGACCCACCAAAATCTATGCGGTCCAATAAGTAACAACCCCAATATGGTCCACTTACTATGAGACTCTAGTTAACATGATCAACAAGGCCTATCGAGCCTTGGCTGAGTCACCCGAATGAAGACTCCTCCAATGCTCAGAAAAAGCCTAAGAGGCGATTAAATCGAGCCATCCAGAGGTAGATAAGATGCTCCCTCAGAGATGTCCAAGCCTCGGACTCTCTGCCAATATCTCTTATCTCTCAAGGATCAACTGTTGTCCAGGGCAGATTCTTTACAACTGGGCACCTATCTCAATATTCAAAGTGGATGTTACTCTATCATCTGAGAGTATGAAGGTCAAGAGGATAAGGGGAAGACAAGAGTCCTTGAACGGTAAGAGTTCCTACCGCATACGTAATGCCCCCTAAACTCTCATGCTTCCCCCTATTTTGAAGAGAGAGCGTGCAGCTATATAAACCTAGAGAACCCCTCTGAAAAGGTAAGTCAAATTTTAACCACTTCAATTGGTGAAGAGCAATCTTGTGCCCTACACCTCCCTTGCCTCCTTCCGCATCCCGCTCATACTTTTGCTTATTTAACCATCAGAAGATTTTTCCCGGGATAACAATCCCAGGCCCACTTAGTAGAGACAAGTCTAGAACTTACTCTGATACCAATTTGATGTGACACCACCTTGGGGGTGATAGTCACAAGATCGAAGACCCCTTGGACCGAGCAAGCAAGCAATGCAATGGACCGGCAACTTCACTTGAGCGGACTCACCCGCTTGGCACACACTAGTGCCCGTAGGCAACCCGGTGATGGTGGTGAGGGTCCAGAACAGGACCTTGCTGCTTCGGGGTTTATCTAGCTTGTGGTTGAACCCATAAGGGTCCAGGGATGCCCACTTTCACGGGCGGCCAGCACGCCGAGGGTGTGGGATGTAATGATTCTCTCACAACTCGCCTGCAGTGGTCACTCAAATATAAGCAATTCAAGATCGAGCACTCAACTCTCTGTCTGACGGCACTAGCAGTGATACTAAACAAGCAAGGAAAGACCATCAAGGGAGGGTAACCGAGGCTCAACTGATTGGTGTGAAGACACCGATCCCGGCCGGAGATGATGACGAGCGGGGAGGCGTGGGTATGCACCCACACGCTACGCCAGTGTAGCTTCGGATGGTGACCTGCTAGTACAATCACTACACTCTCGCAGAGGGGTTGATCAAGGGGTGGGAAAATTAACTATTACAACCAAAACTACCTCCGCGCAAGGAGGGGCTGTTAGCCAGCCAGGCGGTGGAGGGAAGAGCTGAACTAGAGACTAAACGGACGGAAGATGCCGGTTCTGCCTGCTCTCTAGAATAGGGGACAGATGGTTGATATTGTCATTGCTGTGGCCGCTCCTAAATTTTGTTGTCAACGAGACTAGTGGAAAAATCTTCAGGATTGGATCTGGATGACATCCAATTTTTGGGGAATTTCCTGGTTGGGGGTGCTGGTCAGGGAGGAGCCGTGAACAGGGTTTTTGAGTTCTGGTTTTGTCTGCTACGGTACCATAGCAAAAGAAAGACGAGGCCGCCACGAGCACTCCTGACATCTGAATTGAGCGTGGCCAGAGTTGCTGGAATCGTTGTCGAGTCCTCTTCGAAATGAGACCCATGGAGATGCCGGTGGATGTCAGGGCAGATTGGGAGAGCCAAAACAGTGGATAGGGGTCGGTCTAGTCCCAGAGGGGACAGAACTGCACACCCTGGGGAGAAAATTAGGAACTCACTTGTCCAGGATCCAATCGGGAAGCCGCTTCTTGGTACTGGAAGCCGACTCATTGTAGAAGGTCTCGGTCAAGCCCTACCTCCAGATCTTCAAGATAATGGTCGTGGGGGCCTCTGAAAGTAGGTTCAGGTTGACTGTCAGGAAGCTAATGGGCAGTTCGATGATGATGGCTCTCCCAGGCAGCCGCGAGCTCAGAATGGGACAAGATGACAACCGTTGCGTAGAAGACTAGGAGACGCTTTCGACGGTACCTCTTGTGTGTCCAGGGGCTTCGAGATGAAGCCGTGGCAGGCTCTGCAACCAGCAACTTCTCTACTGCCTACAAACTGAGAACTGCAGGTTGAAGAGGGGAGGTGGGGAATGAGGTAAATGGGAAGCGAAAGGGGGTGGATGGGTGTGGAGGCAACCCCTAGCTGTTAGGGGGTCTGGGAGGGGGCACACTAAGGTGATGCCATGGTAAGGGTGAACAATAGATAATATGGCTAACAAATGAAAGACAAGGCTGAGAAGCTGGAAGAAGATAAAGAAGAGCTGACTCTAGTTGAAGATGGAGTCAACTCCAGTCAAAGATGATTTTAGTCAAAGTAACTCCAGCCAAGTTCTACTTTAAGTTGACTCAAGTCAAGTTGACTCCAGTCAAAGTCAACCCATCTATAATGATCCAGTCAAGTTGACCTCAGTCAACTCCACTTCAAGCAAGTTCAAAACACTCAAGCGAACAAGGGCGACAAAAGGACACATAAGGGTGACAAATGTACTTCAAAGGTGACAAATGGCTGCCAGCTAGCAGTGACAAATAGGTCGTAAGGTTGAAAAATAACTGCTAGTGGTGATAAATGGCTAAGGTGACGGCAGAAGGTAAAGGGGAAAACATCAACGGTGATGGCTCAGGTGGTTAAAGGTGACAAATGGTTGGACAAGGGAAACAAATAAACATTAAGGGTGTAAAATGGCTAGTAAGGCTGATAAATAGTGTGAAAAGTTGATTTTCATAGATTTTCTGTCTGCCACATGCCCAGTTTGAAGGCCCATGAGTTGACACGTGATCCAAGGTAACATGACATAAGAATATTCTCTTTCCTAATACGTGGACCACTGACAGAAATTTCTAGAGGATAAGATCATTTCAGAAAATGGTTTTTTCTGCTCTATATAATATAGCCTTCTTCCTCAGAAGAAAGGTGCTACAAGTGAGGAACTGCCAAAGAACTGTGAGAAAAGAAAATAGAGAAGAGTGACTTGAGAACTGCTAAGAAGATCTGTGAGAGAGCTCGTAAGAAGAAGAAGAAGAAGAAAAGAAAGAGAGAGATTGGGAGCCAGTTTAGAGAAGCAGCAAGTTCGTGTGATTTGAGTGCAGCTGACGTTCATATTGAAGATCTGTTGTCCATTGGCCTCTGGATCAAATGCAAGCCATCTTGCTCCTTTGGAGCTATATTTGTTTTGATCTTTCTTTTTTTCCTTTGTTTTTGTTTTTCGTTTCTTCGTTGTTACATTCATCGAGCTGTTAGTCAGCGGAGGCTGTGCCTTGTGAGGATCAGTTCCTCGTCTAGCAAGCTGTGAGGCTCAGCAGTGTAAGCAAACTGTGAGGCTTAGCGGTGTAGCAAGCTGTGTGGCTCAACGATTCAAGCTGTGAGTCAGCGGAATCCTCACTCAGGTTGAGTGGGGGGTGGACATAGGTATGCTGGGTAGAGACTGAACCACCTAAAAATTGGTTGTGTTCATGGTTTGACTTTGTGTGATTGTCCCTCTCGGCTACCTCACATCACAGGGTGAGTTGTGTGCTAAGTGTTCGAGATCAGCTTTGTATGAACCGTCATTAGTTTAATTGGTTGATACATATTTAGTGTTCAGAACTAGCCCTGAGGCTAAGTGTTTGAGGTTGTTTTTGACCAAACCAAGTGGTGAGGACACGAGAGCCAGTTGCCGTTATCAGACACGCAGCACAACTCGAGCGACTCCGACCTCTCTATGGTTGGGCGACGGCATGGAATCCCTGCCCGAGCATTGAGTTTTTTATGTGTGGAACATTAGTATTTCAAAGAAAATCAGTCATAGCTGACATGGAGGAGAAAGAACCACATATCTTATAATTATGAGAAAATATAAAATTAATCTCAACAAATGGACGTCGAAGATCGGCGTTTCTTTGACTGTTTGCCATCTAGCTAGCCGAACAAGGTGCCACACTCAACAAGGAAAGATTAATTAGTGCATGCACATCTAATATGACCCGTATAAAAAGATTAAGACCCCTTAATTAATTCAGGCCAGCATATCCGAGAATATTGTAGTAGGCATGGGAGACACTTCTGAAAGGGAAGTTATAAGGACAAAAGGAGCATCTCAATTCCACAATCATTTCCAAATTGTCCTGCGGCTGTGCCACACATGTATGTTAGCCTACTTATTTATCTATATATGTGCACACGAATAAAGAGAGAGAGAGAGAGAGAGAGAGAGAGAGAGACCTGTGTCAATGTGGGAAAGTTACGTGTGCACATGATAATGCTGGCTCCAACAGAATGGGATTGGACACCAAAAGAGAATAGCAACTGGTTCGGGCCCACCAAGTTGGTAACTAAGGCCTACACACATCTTCGACGTTTCGTGAAGTTCCGACCAATGGTCTTGAGGCGCACGGAGGATCACTTAAAGCGGAGAAGGGAGTGAGCTACGTACGTGCCAAGAGTTACATATATGAAGTAGGGGACAGCATCCCTCATGAACCATCATCAGATAATAAAGATATCTATCGGGTGGGTTCACTACCAGGAATATATAATGGCCGTCGCTGATCGATGATAATATACATACTAAGCTGCCAAAGACATCTACGTCGTGCATGGCATTTACTAGGTTCATCTCTGAAACACACCCGAAAAGAACAACTCCGGCACCAACGTACGTTGGGCTGCAGCACCGGGGTCCGTGCACGGAGTTAGTTAATTATGAGATCGAGGGGAGCACTGTCCCGATCGAGCACTGCTCATCTCACCCCAGCAGCGTCCCAACGGCCACACGAGGGACGTCGCAGGCGACAGCTCCCATCATGCGGCACTAACATATGTGACCTCCCACATCGCCATAAGTTACCCCGGCAGCGGGGGGTCGGGTGCCTCCGGCCGGCTGCTGACGTTCACGTGGCCGATGGCGGAGCCGTCGCCCTCGGCGAAGGTGACGGCTCACGTGTGATGGTGCTGGCATGGCCGGGGAATCGAGGGGCCCTGCCCCCGGCGTCCACGTGCGAGGGACGAGTGCGCTGGCAAGAGGGACACTTGCACGTGTGATCTTGAGAGAAGGTTCCATATGTGAGGTCATCGGGTGTCCACTTTTCAGCTCCTCGAGTCCGGGAGAGCTCTAGCATGCCATGCTTTCTAATTAGGCAAAGCGTGACATATGATTCCGTTGGATGGTCATCCGATCTATTTATTTTCCTGATGTTCAAAATTAGATGGAATATCACAGGTAAAACATTGAACCAACCACAATCGTGCAATCTTTTCGCTATCTGTTTTTTAGACTGAGATATATATACAGTGGAAAAGGATATGACATGTTAGTTTAGATAGATATCACAAGCTAACATTTATCCCTGAATCCGTTTGATGGGGTGACGGGGGCTCCGTTAGCCCATTTCTTACAAGTGTGACCCATTTACACTCATAAAAGCTCACAAATACAAATACACACTCAAATACACCTCAAATAAATATGAAAAAACATCTAAACAAAAGAAAATGAGGTGGCTCGCTCTGATGCCCCATCAATTCTCCCCGAGTGGGAAGAACTCGACCCCGTCGAGTAAGGGGTGCAACTATTCAGGACGTCGGTGGATCAGTCATCGTACCAGGAAGCGTAGAGTACGCTCCACTCCAAGTATTCGACACCTGCTCATCCCATATAGATTCGATATGCTCATGCTGCTGGGGAACTGAGGCTAAATGTGGACACTCCGGGGTGGGGTCACTCTCAAAGGAGGGAAGGCGACTCGACGACTCACTAGGAATCACCGCTGGGTCCCTATATGTGACTAGATCCGAGATAGAGAATGGGTGAGCCGATCCCAAAAGCAGGCAAGTCTACAACGTACGCATTGAATCTGACTTGCCTCACACTCAAAAGGGGTCAACAACGCGAGCATATAAAGACCGACTTGACTCAACGTAACTAGACACATGCAGACTTCCAACAGACTAGACGACAACAATGGAAAGAAGTCAGACTCACACACAGCCCTAGACTCACACCTAATGCAGATACTGACTACTGAGCATCTTGGGTACATGGTGGATCTCTCTCGTCATTGCCCCCAACCTGATAAAACTCGTCAGCTAGATCCTGATCGGAGTCATAGCTGACTGGCACTAATTCCGATGGTGGGTCTTCTCCAACCCTTGGGTTCCCAATGACTAGAGATGTACGGGTGGGGCATTGACTAGCAATGTGGCCAAACCCATGGCAACGGTAACACTACTAGCGTGACCCACTAGCCTCCCCAATAAGTGGTCCCTTCCCCTTGTCTTCCTGACGGACTGGTGGTGTAGGCAACGTAGGGGGAGGTTTGGGTGCCGGGGGGTCGGGCAATCGGTGTTGGCAGTGGATGTTAGGGTGGAATGTGCCTCAGTGGGAGGGGAAGAGGGCGAGCCCTAGGTGGCTCCTGATGGGTGGCCTTCGGGGGTCGGCCTATGGGGGCCCACTGAAACTGGCCTGATGAACCATACAGTTCAACCCAACGATGAGGGAAGGGTCCCACTCGTTGGGGAGACTCGAACTGGGCCTCAAACTGCTCTAGCTCGAGAGCAACCTGATATGCCTCCTCTAACTTGTTAGTTTTATGGCGAAAAAGCTCATATCGATAGTGTGCCCGCAAATCATCATGAAAGCGGGAAATAGGCATGGCACTATCCTCCATGACACCTCATCATAGGAAATACTCATCAAACTCGGCGATGTACTCGGGGACGAATCGATCTCCCTGGTTGAGATTCTGTCACCTATCGATGAGCCGCTGTCAGTATGTGGTAGGAAGGTATTTTAGCCGAAGCATTTCCTTCATCTCGGCCCATGTATGAATCAGGGCCTCCATGCGCTGAAATAGCAGGCTCTCAACATTCTTCCAATAAGTTTGGGCCTGTCCGGTCAGCTTCATGGTTGCGAATCGAACCCTTCGACGGTCCGACATGTCGTACCAATCGAAGTACCTATCCATGCTTCTGGTGTGCACTCTCTCACCGGCAGCAAGAACTCTCGTATCGTGGAATTTGGGCCGGGCACTCCTCACGCGGCGCGACAGTCGGAGCTAATACTAAGCAAGCAGGTGGAGTGGCACACGCACGTACCTAGCCTTCTGAAGGATCGGCTCCGGTCGGAGATGATGGTGAGTCGGGGAGCATGCGCACTCGGCGGACACGCTGCGTCGGGGAGGCTTGATGTTGTACCTGCTAGTACATGCACTACGCTCCACGCAGGGAGGGGGTTCACAGGGTGGGGGCGACCAATTACACACTACTACCCTCGCACAGGAGGGGTGATCGCGGGGAAGGGGAAGCAAGCTAACAACCGTGCGCCGAGCTGTAGCTGCCACTCAAGACACAGCCACCTCCTGGACGAAGACTGAAGGAAGCTGACGGACGCCTGAAAGCCTGGTCTCGACCTGACGGCACTGGGTGGGAGTGGCGGTCGCAGTAGCAGGCCGGCGCGGTTCTGGTCGGCTGGACTGGTCGGCGCAGAAGTGGTGGGACGACTGGTAAGGGCGCTGTCGAACTCCAAATGCGGCGGGACCAGGCTGGGGACATCGCTGACTGGGAGGTCTGCGAGGCCTCAGAAGGGGGCAGCCAAAAGATCAACTTGCTGGGCGTGGTCGTAGGGACGGCCGGCATTGGGTTTCTGGGTGAACATCAGGATAGGACGTCAAAGATTGGGGCAGAACTCCTGGTGCCGACGTCAGAACGTGACGAAACCACTTGTGTTGGTTTCTTTACATCAGGGTCTGAAACGTTTATGAAGACATAACGAACTGAAACTGACAGGAAGAAGGGGTGTTGGGGCCGACTTGATAGCAGTCCATCCTGGGTGAACAGGGGCTCCGGGTCTGGCGTTCCTATGGGAGTTTGGACGCCACGGACAGAGATAATGTCAAATGCAGGTGGGACCACCTCTGGTGCGTCGGTGCTTCGGAGGAGCAGAACTCTCGTGAAGAGACCTCCAGCTGAATCGCACAGGGACGGGCAGTGGATCTGCTATCAGTTGGTGCTCAGGTTCAGACCCGAGTTTGGTGCAGTTGCACGAGAATGGGCGGTGCGAATGGTGCCGAGGTCGGATCACCGCGGGATCACTTCTGGGACGAAGCTGACTTGACGACGTGCTTCTCCATGGAAGAAAGCTTTGGCTGGTTTGCACTGTGGATGCCGGGGTAGTCTCTTCAAACTCGACCTCTGCTGCAGGCTGGTTGTAGAGAGCAGCAGCGTGGTCTTCTCGATCCACGGGAGGGCGTGGCGGCGACGAGGCGACGCCTGGGTGCCGTGGACACTCAGAGCAGGAGAGGGCGGACCTGGTTGCAGAGGGAGAGATGGCTGGGGCGTGGGAGGCTGGTGGCTAGGGTTAGGGTTGATGGGGGACGCACTGGTTGGTGGAGGAAGGAGATGGAAGGGGGCGGCCTAAGTGGAGGGGGTGGGATTTAGTGTAGGTATTTTTTTCTTTCTTTTGATTTTTGGTGGAGGGAATGTAGGGCAATTAGATCTCTAGGAGGGATATTGGGGAGAATTTTGGGGGATGGGATTTGATTTGGAGTGGGATTAGGGAAGAGGTGAACTCTCAGGTGATGTGTCACTCACAACAGGAGGAGAAGGCCCAAAAGGCTCACTAGGGATCACTGCGGGGTCCCAATATGCCAGTAGATTTGAAATATTGAACGTCGAACTAATACCATAGTCATTCGGTAGTTCAATAACATATGCATTAGACCCCACTCGCTTCATGACTCGGAAGGGACCGGCACTACGGGTCTAGAGTTTCTTCACAGTCCCCGAGAAAAATCGTTCAGGTCTAACCCTGATCATGACGTACTCTCCCTCTCGGAACTCACGGCTGCATCAGTGCGCGTCAGCTAACTCCTTGTAACGTGCGTTGCTGGCCTCTATATGGCTGATCAAATAACTAGACAGATTCCGGGACTCTGGAATGAGGACAGATGGAGTGACAAAACCTAACGACTTCCTATGACTGATGATGAACACAAGGGATGCACTAAGGAAGACCCGGTAAGAATGATGGACACCGTCTGCATATACCAAGTGTAAAGATAGGCTGACCCACAACGTAATGTCATGAGTCTCAACCCTCGCCAACCGTCTCCAGTTCGAGAAGACTCATCTTCTGGTACGAAAGTGCTGGAGGATTAGGAGGCAGGTGATGGGAAGGTAATCCAGATGTTTGGAGTGGAGCACGAAAAAAGGGAAGTCCGAATGCTGTCTCTCATACGCATGGCAGAAATCAGACCACACTGCATCAACATAGGGCGTCACAGCAGTACGATAGCCACAAGCGACTGCGCTACCATAGGAGAGACGGGCAAAAGAGGGACAACTGATTGTTACTCGGGAGTGACTAGCAAAAGAGAGGTGGTAGGCTGGTCAGGGCCATCAAGGGAAGCTAGGATGGGTGGCAGCACGGGGTCGTCGACGGGCTCCTGAATGATGGGCAAGGTCGGGGCAGCTGGTGGAGCCGGGATGATTGGTGTGACCAGGATGACTGGCTGCGTTGGCCCGTTAGGTGGCACAGGGATGGATGATGACAACTTGGTCAAGAGGGGGGTGGCTGACTGCGTGGGGTCGGCAGATAGGTGCTCCATGGTATTGTTCTCTAGCCCCTCAACCTCAGTGAAGTACTCATTGGCCAACTCCTGGTCAACCTCATAACTCACTAGAACAAGCCCGAGTGGGGCATCCTCAGAGTGTATGTCCTTAATAATAGTGGAATGGGAAGGACACTGATTGGTGACATGGCCGAACTCACTACCGTGGTAGCACTGCTGGCAAGACCCATTGGACTCACCTAAAGAGGGATGCTTGCCCTTGTCATCGGGACAGGGCTGAGGGGTAGACGGCTGGGGGTGAGTTATAGCCACGGGAGGCTATGGGTGAGTGACTGGTGGTGGTGCAGACCACGGAGGGTAGACCAGAGGATGGGGCTATAGGGCCCAAGGGTTCGGCCTCGGAGGCTCAGGTGGTCGCACCGTAGTGGGCGCCGTGGGGATAGGTGCCATGAGTGGTGAGAGGTGTGAGCCCGGTGGTTGAGAGAACCACTGGGAGCGGGTGGGTTCCCGCTGAAGAGGAGGCTATGGGCATTGGTCCCTAAAATCTTACCTAGGTGGCTCAGGAGGGCGCACCACAGGAAACCTCATGTACGACCGGCTACGGGTGTCGGGTCCATGCTGACTGGTGATGCTGGGGCACTGGGGAGGTGCATACTTGGCACGGAACTGCTCTACCTCTAGCTTTGTCTGATACGCGGACTCTAAGGTGCTCACGAGCTGGCGGTCAAGCTCAGACTAATAACCCGGCTGTAAGTCGCTAAGGAATCGTGAGAATGACCAGAAATCTTTCTTCATGCTCCCATATCTCAAATGATACTGATCGAACACAGCAATATAGTCTGACACAGACATGTCGCCCAGGGTGGGAGGGTCCTCTCGAACGTTCCGGAGAGCGTGACCATCATAATCGAGATTTAGGCTCTACAAATGGGCAGGTCGGTAACTCCCTCTCCTATCTCGGTCGTTCTCCAAAACACGGTCCTCATAGAGGGGACCTCTATGTGGCCTATCATTGGCATCATGGGCTCTAAGGGAGGCATATCGTAGGTCCCCCATGGGTGAGGGGTGAAGGTACGAGGACACCTCGGGTGGGCATGCAGCCGCCAAGACCTAGATGCGATAGTGGGGGGACTAACTAGGGTACTAGGTGGAGGTAACCCTTACGCATAGTGAGATCTTCCTGACAGACTTGATCTGCCCTTCCAAAAATACTATTTAATATACCACAAGATCAGTTAGACATGCAGACTCAACTGACACCCTAGACTCAAAATTGATGCCACTTACATTTGGATGCAGGCTAAAAATGCCAACCTACCCTAGACGAACCAGGCTCTGATACCAATTTAATGCGGGATTGGACACGAGAGGACTAAGACCTATGATTGACTCGAGTGCGACCAACACTTACACGCTAAAGGTAAGCCAGGCGGCTAACCTCCGTGGCGTTCCTTCTGGTGGAGGCGTCTCTCAACAAGAAACTCTCTCTTGCCCAATGATCGTCCTTGCGAGGGAAATGCGGGATCACAATGGTTAAGGAACCACCGTCACCTAGGGTGATCCAGTTCGGGCTCAGTGCTCGACTGGGGCTATGGAACCGGTACTCACAACTCTCAACCGTGGTGATTTGTAACGAGCTTGGGGCCCTATTTGCACAAGCACGGCATGTATAACAGCATACTACATAAGCAAATGTGGGAAAAATAGGAACGTCACACGTACCTCCACGACTAGCACGTGGGGAAGAAACCCCGGCCGAGTCCGACAACCCCAATACACAATAACAAAAATGTTTTTACAAACCAAATAATATTGCCCACTCCTCACAGGGAGATAACAAGATACAAACATTAAATTGGAGGTTGCTGGAACACGGGCTGACGGGCAGCAGTCGATGGTGACGAGGAGGCGAGGGGGTGTGGTTCGGTTCCCAACTAGTCAACTCTTCCCGCTCTAGTCATCCTGCACAGTCTACTTGCAGGGGACAGTATGGCTAGATCCAGTGTCAGATTAGAGTGTCATCTATTGAACTCGTAGAGGACTAGACACATATTGACCCATCCAAGTGGCGCGTCCAGATCTGCTACCATCTGGACGTGATGGCGTCTGCACGGTGGCTCTAGTTCTGCTCGTGCAGAACTACACAGAGAACAAGAAAAATAGGAAACAAATGGTTACGACATGTGAGCAGGGCGTCACTTGCTGGGGATCGTCGGTGACACCTGGAGGAAGATCCTGACAAAAGGGTTGAGCCAGATCTGGAGGGAGAAGGCCATGGGATTTCCCACAAGGAGTTGTAGACTCTGGGCCGGATCTGCACAGGTCAGCCTACGCAGTCCCATGAAACGCTTTGCCACGCCCAGCACAGATGTCAGAACGGAGCGTGCTCAGTAATGTTGTGAAGAGGGAAGAAAGTTGTACAAACCATCCAAGCCTTAGGCCCAAAGGCATTGAAAGGAGGCCTGGATGATTTTCGCAAGAGGGAGGGGCGAGATCCACATTACAGGGACGGGCAGCAACGCGTGGCTTCATGAAAAGAATTGTTGCTGGAGATCTAGAACTCTGATCGATACGAAATGGTGCTGGATTGCTCTCGGCTTGTAGAGGTATCCCTAGTAAAATTACTAGGACTAGATCCACTCAGGAGGGCGCTGTGGATGATTTGAAACCCAGGGACGAGCTCAGGGTGGGCAGATCTGGATCTTCATGTGAGCACAGAGCGAACGATGGGGTAGGGAGTCACACCCTGGCTAGATCACGTCATAGGATCTAGGGTTCTTGGGCATAACACTCAAGGAGGAAGAAGGAGCTCTCTCTCTTCTTCAATTTTCTCTCAAAAACTCTTCATCCTTCCATTAGCTCCAAAATTTGCTTACAAGAGAGATTATATAGGGGAGGGGAAACAAGGGCTACGTGGGAAGGGAGGGGAGGTGTAACCCAAGGGAGGGAGAGAGGGGGGGCTCCTCCCTTGACTAGTCAAGGAGTGGGGCACCCTCCTCCATACACAAGCACTCCTGGCCATCTTATTATGGTCATAGCCCTCATAGGATGCCAACAGACATCCACGGGTCACGGGCAAACCGTAAGGTCAAGCCAAGACAAGCAAAAATTGAAACGACAGGAAAATGACACTCTGGGCATAAGCGATCCATCACTCGGCCACTAGGCAAACCAAGCAGTCAAGGAAGAGCCGCTACACACGCAGAGACAAGGACATTGGTAGTCCTACATTGGGTCATTAAGGAACTGTAGAAGTCAAGAAGTAGACCGCACTCACTCAACCTTGAACCGACCTATCTAGTGAGACCGCCCAATAGGCTCACAGACACTAGCAGTCCAATCCAGAACCACTAGAGACACCGCCCTAATCAACCTAAACGTTTGACGCTAGTCAAACAGGACACACACACTGACAGACGGACACGAGACAAGCCATCACAGCCAATAGACACAACAACGGACAGAACTCACTGCGCAGTGACCAAGGGGCCGCTCAGTGAACTGGACGGTCTAAGGGGGACCGCCCACGCCAACCGACCTACTACAGTAGCTCAGTCAAACCAGGTCAGAACGGCCAGGCACTGACCGCTCAAGGACACTGGATGGTTGGGGGCAAACCGCCCCACTAACCGCCTCAAGCCACCGAACGGTTATCATACAACCGCTCAAGAAGCAGAACGGCTAGGATAGAGCCGTTCAATGCACGAAGGAGGACAGCACGCCTGAGTACAACCATTCAAGGGAACTGAACGGTTCCCATCTGGCCGTGCCAGACACAGGGCAGCCTATCACGTGACTGCATAGGCACCCAACCGACCTAGACTAAATGGTGCAAAACTAGCCGCGCTAAGCCCTACACAATTACTGTTAAACCGTGTAGGCGTCACAGCGAACAAACCATGTGATCGGCCTGATCGTGACCTTTCCATGCCCCGTTCATTCCGAAACGAAGGGGATACAACCACAATCACACCACAGATCATTTGGACTTCGACGGGAGTCGCATCGGCTGAGAAACAGAGAGAAATGGGCGATTTCTCCAAATCAACCCAAATGGAACCACCGGACTTCTCGGGATCCTAACGGTCCCGAACGACCGTCAATCGACACGAAATCAGCCACTATGGAACGCTGACATTCCAGGGAGTCATTTGACACCAGCTGATCTAAAAACTGTTGCCATTTTCTGGTGAACCTTATGAACTCCACAAAACTATAGTTTTACCTAAGTGAGCCCAAACCCGCCTATTTTATCACTGAACAATGCAAAACTACAGGGAAAATGTACATGAGAAGTTGGTGATCTGTCTCCCTACCTCCACCAAGAAACCATGTGCCAAAGTGACTAAACTGCACCAAAAATCACCGAATCATGAATCGCGCCTTCCCAGAATCCACAGAGGGATCGTGCCTCGCCACGCTCAAACCGTCGCCACATCACGCGTCCCGATCACTCCATCGTGTCCTCGTCTCGACCAGCTCTGCAACGGTGTGCACCCCGCGCCGAACGGACCAGAGAGGAGAGAGAACGAGAGAGAGGAAGAAACAGTTGAAATGAGGGAGGAGAGAGGGTGAATGAGTTTAAACCCAACTGATTCCCACCCCCTTCCCCTCTCCTCATCTCCCTACGATCCCCCCTTCCACCACTATACTCTGTCCAGTTCACAGGCAGCAGTAAAGGCCCGAGTTGTAGATCCTGTCTCGGAGACATTCGGCATCATCTGAAGGCATACCATATACCGACGGAAAGCTCGTCGAGATAGCTTCGTCGCTGTGGTGGTCTCGCCTACATTCGACTTCCCTGCTGTCCGGGAGATCCGATCTCCCACGACTGCCCAGATCTAGACTAGTGGGTGACCTGAGGTGACTTCCTAGAGCTCCCACGGTTGCACCCCAGCACTGCTGAAGGCGCCATTCAGCCGAGGTCTTCTACAACCAATCGGCTTCCATCAGCAAAAGGCGGCATCCCGTTCGGCATCCAGAGGAGCATCTACGAATTTTTCTCCCCCAGGTGCGCAGAGCAGGCCACTCAGGACCTGACCTGACACCTCTTCACTCAACGAGCTCCCTCTCTCAGCCCTCACCTCATCTAGTGTTCTTCCTAGTTGCTGCTGGAAGAGGATTCGTCCACGGTCGTCCTCGACTTGGTCCCGCCACGATTGGACTTCGGGAGCGGCCGTGGCGACTTCATCCGTCTACTGCAGTACCCTGGGTCCAGCTCGAGCCATAGCATAGAGGTCCAGATCCAGAGTCTGCCACGACCAGCGACGATGCCGGACGATCCCACAAAAATTCAGGAGCTTTCTTGGGTCAGTCAGCAAAGGATTGGCACTGGTTTCGGTGTCTTTCGAGTCTGGTACAGCCCGTGGCGGCATCAATAATGGCTCACTGTCCTGCAGTCCCAGACCTGGACAGAACCGGAGGAGTGCCCTTCTGGCCCCGACTTAGCTCATCTCCCCTCCCTGCCTGGCCGGCTTAGCGCCCCTCCCTGTGCGAAGGTAGTTTTGATGTAAATCTAAGTTTCCCACCCCTTGTCCAACTCTCCTACGTGAGGTGTAGTTCATGTAACAACAGGGCGCCATCCGAAGCTACATCAGCGCGACGTGCGGGGGCATACCCACGTCTCCCCGCTTGCCTTCGTCTCCAGCCGGGATCGGCGTTTTCATGCTGATCAGGTGAGCCTCAGATCCTCTCCTTGCTGGTTTAATTCTGCTTAACTTAGTGTTGCTTCTAGTTGCACCGTCGGCGGTGAGAGAGTGCTCGTTCCAACTTCCCTTTAAATTGAGCGACTACCGCGGAGAGAGAATTGAGAGAGCAACCCTACAACCCACGCCCTCGGCATGCTGGCTGCTCGTGAAATTGGGCATCCCGGATGCTCAGGGGTTCAGCCTCAAGCTAGCCAAACCCCGAAACAGTGAGGTCCCACTTCGGACCCTCATCCCCCATCGCCGGTTCGCCAACGGACCCGGGTGTGTGCTACGCGAGTGAGTCCACTAGAGTGGGTCCGCCGACTCGGTTGTTTGCTTGGGATTTAGGTCCAAGGAGTCCAAGGGGTTTGTTTCCCCGCTCGCCTTCGTCTCCGGCCAGGAACGGCATTTTCACACTGATCAGGTGAGCCTCGGATCCTCTCCTTGCTGGTTTAATTCTGCTTAACTTAGTATTGCTTCTAGTTGCGCCCAATACCTCATCGAGGAATAGATCCGGTGGGAATAGATCGACACTGAAGGGAATTCCATGGCACTTGTTCGACTGCGACAAGCTGTTGAAGAAACCTTGAGCACTGCCAGGAATGCACCAGAGCAGCCCGATCCTCCCCAGGAAAATGGGCACGGGTTGCCTCACCAGCATACCCCAGAATGGCTCGAGTTTTGAACCGATAATCGAGAGGCTCTCGAATGACGGTAGAGATGCAGGGAGCAAGATGCCAGCCAAGAGGCGGGGCCGAGCACCTTCTCGGCCAACGTCATTCACCCTCCCGCTCCTCTGGCCTCTCTCGAGGCTCCGGCACCACAGGCTGGTCAGCCAGCCCTTGCCACTCCGGCCGCACAATGGCGACCCTGGCAGGAGCTAGAGTCTCTGCCCTTTTCCAGGGAAGACACTGCAAGACTCCTCCAAGTCCTTCTCGGTCGAGAGGACGTCCTGGTGGGCAAGATTACTATGGGCTCCCCAAGCTCTCCTTGCCCCCCCTCTATTCTGCTTCCGACTCTAATGATTGAGGATGGGAAAGGAAAGTAAAAGTTGGGCGAGACCATGACTCGACCGAACCAGGTCCTCCCAACAGCTCGTAAGCTGGGCCCGTCATCACAAAGGCCCTCTGGCATGCAAGATCAAGACAGACACTGGGGGTAACAAGGCCCCCAGATGTCATCAGGCGTCACCCGACCCTACCCTTATCCAGACCACAAGGGTCAGACCGTGAAGCAAGATATTGGGCATGTTTGCTAAATTAGCTTCGGATGGGTACTTCGCTCGGTCTTGTCCAGTTCTGGAACGATAGGATAGGGGGTCGATGCATATGCCGCTGCGCACTCCCCTGAACTCAGAAGTCACCAAAACTGGTGTCGATTCGTCGCTAACAGACCCTGGTACGGTGGAGAATTTTCACGGAGGAGCTCGTTGTCATCACCGGCCAGGGCGGCTCCTGGAATAGGACCTTTATGCTCTGGTTCGCACTGACCCCAGGGTACAACAGCAGATGGATGCAGGTGGCACGGCCGCTCCCAAAGTCCAATCGAGATGGGACCAAGTCGAGGACGACCGTAGATGAGTCTTCTTCGATCAGAAACCAAGGGGAGCTCCAGATGATGTCGGGGCGGGGAGGAGGAACCCGTTGAGTGAAGCGGGGTTGGGTCTAGTCTTGGGTGACCTGTTCTACACACCTGGGGGAAGAAAATTGGTAGATGCTCCTCCGGATGTCGAACGGGATGCCACCTTTTGCTGATGGAAGCCGATTGTTGTAGAAGACCTCGGTCGAACGGTGCCTTCAGTAGTGGTGGGGTGCGATCGTGGGAGCCCCAGGAAGTCACCTCAGGTTGCCCACTGGTCTGGATCTACGCAGTCGAGGGAGATCGGACCTCTCGGACTGCTGGGAAGTCGAATGCTGGCGAGACCACACAGCGACGAAGCTATCTCGATGAGCTTTCCGTCGATATATGGTAAGTCTTCAGATGATGCCGAATGACTCCGGGACAGGATCTGTAACTCGGGCCTTTGCTGCTGCCTGCGAACTGGACAGGGTATAGTGGTGGAAGGGGGTGATAGTCATGCTCCTTCGGGGACCCCTTCCTGTTGAACTTGTCAAACTTGGGCGGCTTGCTGATCCCTGGGGGAAGCCGTTTGACAACATGGTGTGGTGGGTATGGTACCCGGTAGGCATCAAATGCGACGTGGTCACCTTCGCCCCTTTCAGCGAGCTTCATCTCGATCATCTTCTCCACCATCATCCAGTTCATGACCATGGGGTCAATAGGTTCCGGATAGAAATGTGCCGACTGCAGGTACGGGGTGACTAGGGTGGTCGCCTGTGGAGGCCGCAGCAATGGAGGGGTCTGGTGCACCTGAGGGAGCACCGGTGGCATCAGCGGCTGCGGTGGCCGTTGTTATGTTGTCACTAGGCTTGGCTCTAATGGTGGAGGTGCGGTGCAAAGTGGCAGAGGGTCAACAGAATGAACCGCTCCCCAAGATGACTCACCCTGTACTTCGGGTGCTTTAGAGGCTGAGGATTATTCTGTCTTCTCCATCAGCTACTTTTTTAGTAGGTCTATCTCCTGCCAGTACCTCTGCAACAGCATCAGGACCGACGGGTCCATCGCAGCGGTGCTGGGGATGGCTTTCGTTGCTCCCTCGGACGCACCCTCGGGTAGGATGTCTAGGAGGACGTCATCATCCTCTTCCGCTGTCACCATGTTGGCGGTCAGAACATTAGCTTCATGATCTAGCCGATGGTAGGCCAGGGGTTGCCCTTCCCCGCTTGCCGTGAGGCACTCCCTTGCAGCTTTTGACCTTCGAGTGTCTGGTCCTAGTCTTGCGGCCAGTTGAGCCAACTCGTAGGGCTCTTCGGGGAGTCCCCCATATCGGCTGAACACGCCAGCCATGTTGCAGGCGAAAACCTATATCTTTCTCCTCTATCGATGAACCCCCCTTCTAGCTTGATCAGAGAAGGTTAGCCTCTGGAACATAGAGACTCTTGTTTCTTATCTTCGCCTGGGGGCGACTCCATCGGCTTCTTCTTCATAGTCATGGGCGAAGCCATCATCATAGCCATTATCGTCAGCCGACGAAGTCATCATTCCATCTTCAATCTCCTCTTCGGCTGCCGCTGACAGACAGCAATCTTCATTAGCTGCAGCAGCTTGCATGAGTCGCTGCTGTCCCAACGAGGGGTTGCCGAGCCCTCGAAAGTAATTCCTGACCAGAGCAATAATCTCTCCTTGACCCCGCCCTTGATGTAGCACGGGAGAGATTTGTCGCCCTCCCGCGGGAGGGATATAAGCGAGCCGCACCCAATCGGCAGGCTATTTGAATCTTCGTCCCATAGTGGGGACGTTAGCTTGGTGGGCACCGGCCCGGAAACCTACGTGGCTCCACTTGTTCTTCCTTCGGGGGCAGGCCCCTTTCCTTCCTCACTGCCGCCCCGTCATGATCCGGACGGCGACGAACATGTGTAGCAGCTGGGTGGCTGCGCTGGACGCTCTTAGGGACCCAAACCTGCTTAAATTTCTTCGGCCTTGGGGCCAACTTCTCCTGGCCGTAGCGGCCGACTTCTTCTCTTTTTTCCCTTCTTCCAGTAAGGGCTTGATAGGAATTGCGGATAGGGATGGCGAGGATGACCCGATCAAGGGCTATTCGTGACCCACAGAGGGGGGTTCGAATCGGGTGGAGCTTGGATGGGTTTTCACCCATCTTAAGAAAACACTCGTACGAGAGTGCATCAGGGGCACTACCATTGTCAACTAGTATCCTATCTATGTTACAATGGTTTATCATAGCCGATATTACAAGGGCGTCATCGTGCGGGGTGATGACCCCTTCCAGGTGCTAGTTAGAGAACACCAAGGCATGCTACTCGCTTGCCGATGGGGCTTTGGGGGGCTCGGAGACCTTGCTCACCCGTTCAGCGTGACGCTTCCTTCCTCAGCTACTATCTCCGCCTGATGTTAGACTGCCAGAGATGACGTTGATGTGGACTCCATAGGGTTGATTGTCAATCTCTTCTGGAGGGATGCCACGATCCTCCCTCTGCTCGGACACATATTGAGATAGGTGTCCTTGGCGGACGAGACGCTCGATCTCTTCCTTGAGCTGATGACAATCTCCGATATGGTGTCCATGGTCATTGTGGAACTGGCAGTGCTTGCTCCGACTGTGGCACTTTGGGTCAGACTTCATAGGCTCAGGTTGGCAGAGAAGGCTCGAGCCCTTGATGTCTTCGTATATCTCGTAGACGGGGGCGGATAAGGGCATGTACTACTCATATGTCCGAGGGGGCTCCCTGCGATCTCCGTCTTGATTCCGCCTTTTTGCCTGGCCCGAGCCTTGCTCGGATGATCACTTTCTATCTCCCTCTCGACCCGAGCCTGTCATGTTGTGGCAGGCGTTGAGGACTTCTTTGCACTCTGCATGGCGCAGGGCTAGGGTCACTAGATCTGCTAGAGAGGTGGGCAGATGGAGGACTAACTCTCACCGGAGGTTCTCATCGCGGGTGCCTCCGATCAATGCGGTGATGGCCGAGGCAACATCCAGGTAAGGGATACGCAGAGCTTCCAATTTAAATCGGTTGATATAAGCCCGTAGCATCTCCCCCTGTGCCTGTTTTAGTCCCAGTAGCCCCGCAACTAACTTGGGAGGGCCGCTACCGGCAAAGCACTCCTTGAAGATCCGCCCGAACTGTTGGAAGTCATGGGTGCTACTAGGGCCAAGTGCTCGGAACCAGGCTTGAGTGCCTTGGACCAAGGTAGTCACGAACGCTTGACTTTTGATGGCGTCCGAAGCCCCGTGTAGAGTCATTAGGGCATCGAAGCTCTAGTAGTGGTTGATCGGGTCTCCCTGGCCATCGTATGACTTGAAGGTCAGTAGCGAAACTCTAGGGGAGATCTCAGCCTTCAAGATTTGAAGAACGGGGATTGCTCCTTGTCCTCCTTGATGGATGTCTTCTGCAAGGCGTGGAGGGCGCGCTCCTGCTCTGCGAAACGTCGCTCGAAGTCCCTCAGTTGGAGGGACAACTCCGGTTGACGTTGAGCCGTGGGGCTGTGAGGGTGCCCTTGCAGGCTTCCTCGTCGTCCCTCGGGGGTGTCAGTCTCCAAGGGCTGCTGGCACGCCCCAGATCTTTCTCTCCTCGGAGTGGAGTCTTCTTGTTCTAGAGGAGGG
Organism: Amorphophallus titanum; assembly: GCA_024336825.1. Lineage (NCBI taxonomy): Eukaryota > Viridiplantae > Streptophyta > Magnoliopsida > Alismatales > Araceae > Amorphophallus > Amorphophallus titanum. The sequence goes on from JANBPO010003331.1 coordinate 22,996, forward strand.
GCTTGCAAAGGTCCTCCTAACCTATTGCGCACAAGCCATCTTCCCTAGAGGGTGAAGCGACCTCCGGCGGTTATGAACAATTAAAGACAGCTAAAAGAAATGCCATTTATTATTCAAACAATTAAACGCAAGATTCATAATCTAAATCTACCAATAGAATAAAATTCAACATTTCCAAGTGACAGGAGAGAGAAAAGATGACCAGAAAGAGAAACCAGATACGTCCACTGATGACTAACACTGCGTCTCAAGTATCTCCACTAGCCTAGAGCATGGCAAGTGAGACACGTAACAGTAACCAAGTCAAGAACTAGTCAGGGTCACACTCATCAGTGTCAGTCCAAGTCCCTGACCACGTGTGCACACACAGGCTCAATGCCTTGAGCCGGGTCTCTAGCTAGTTTTCCCCTCCAGTAGGACGCTACTGACAAGCAAGGGGGCCCACGGGAACTAACTTACAAACTGTACACTGGGACTACCCCGCCACCTCTCCCAGGTGGGCCGACACTAGAGGTCGTCGGGCTACGACTAGTGGTTCCATCACAAGGAAAGAGAAAATAATTCTATTGGGATGTAAAAATATGCCACAGTTTGTCAAAATATTTAAACATGGCGAATATGCATGATTAAACACATAATTAAATGAACATGCTTGAATTTAAAATCTACAGGGCATAAGCAGTCGAATATAGGGCCGCTAAAGTATCAGATGGTCGAACGACTGACCGCTAAATGGATATAAGCGGTCTACCAATGGGCCGCGAGGCTCACGCCACCATACAAGGCGAAGGGGCGTACGCGGCCGAAGTCTAAGCCGCTAAGGGGTTTTAGGCGGTCGCACGATTGGCCGCCAAAGAGTGTGGTAAACGGTTTAAGTATGGGCTGCGAGGCTCCACCGCCTTACTAGTCAAAGGTCGTACGCGGTCATAATGTCGGCCGCTAAGGTCCGTAGACAGTCTATCGTTGGACCGCTACAAATGATGAAACGGTCTAGGGTAAGACCGCGAAGGTCCACCGCCATACCCATTCCACAAGCGGTCTCTGGTAGGACCGCTACCCTACTAGAGAACCGAGAACGTGGGGAATGCCATGGAAACCCCTCCCAATCGTTCCAAATCAATGGGAATTACTTGTAAACCTGTTCCCTGCCTTGCCACACCCATTCCACATCCATTAATCATTCGAAAACGTAAAGACGATGGGCATGGGGGGATTAAAACATAAATAGACAATGTTCATGCTCCGAAGACATAAGTGTGATGTTCATGCCATTTAAAACATAAAGACGATATCCATCGATGGGGAAGTGATCGTAAGGAGGTAAGGAAGCCATCCCCCTACCTATTTCACGACGAAAATGGCAAATCCTCGTCGTTCAACCCGAGGGAGCTGCACCCTTCTCTCATGGTTTCCCACCTCCACGCTCCACCATCGGCTCCACGATGGCGACACCAATCTCCCCGGGTCCTGGGCTCGCCAAGGACACCTCTCGCGCCTCCTGCAGCATCCCAGGGTGACCATTTTGGCGAGAGGGCCAGAGAGAGGGAGAGTGTGAGTAGGAGAGAAAGAGAGAGTGAGGGGGAGAGAGAAAGGAGAGAATGGGGAGATTGCTCCCCATGTTAAAAATTTTGATTATATTATTTTTTTGTTTTAAAACCTCTTCCCCATAACCAGCGCGCCCCACCCCCACACCTAACCTAGCCGCCCTCACCAGCACCCCACGCCCCTGCCCCTCTTCCTCTGCAACCCATGTTCGCCACCCCCCTACTAGTGCGTCCACAGCAGTCCAGGAGCCGCCCCGTCGTCGCTTCCTCTTCCCGTGGATTAAGATGTTCTGTTCTGCTGCTCTCTGCTACAAGCCTGCAGTAGAGACTTGGCTGGCAGACCCACTAGCGGCATCCACAGAGGGATTCAGCTCAAGGAGTCTTCAGAAGAGTCATCCACATTCGAGTCGGTCACGCTCCTGAAGTTATCCCGCCTCCGTTCGTCGACGGCATCAACCACTACAGGCATTTCCGTGCAACTGCACCCAGACTGCCTCTGTCCCTGAGTGCCACTTGGCAATACCGACACCGACTTCCCCTGTGTGAATCAGCCAAAACTCCCTTCACAAGAGTTCTTCTTCTTCGAAGCGCTGATGAACCATAGGTGGTCCTGCCTTCTTTCGACAATGCCCCGGCCTGGGGCGTCCATTCTCCCTCAGTCGTGCCAGACCCAGAGCTCACTGTTCGCCCAAGACAGACTGCTGCCAAGTCGGCCCCGACACCCCCTCCTCCACTCAGTTTCAGGTCAAGCAATATTCTAAAAAGTTGTGGATTTCGGTGATATGAAACCAACGCAAGTGGTTTTCTCCCGTTCCAACTTTGGCATTAAAAAATTCCACGATGGCCGTCATCAGCCTGTCCTGCTATTTTCCCAAGAACCTGACACCGACCGTCTGGGTGACCCCAACCTGTGAGATAATCTGATGGCTGTCAACTTTTGAGGGTTTGTAGTACCCCCTGTCTGCTACGCCTATGAGTTGGTCCCATCACTTTTGGAGTTCTACAGCGAGCGCACCTATCGATGCACCTCGACTGCGACATCTAGTCCTGCGAGGTAGAACTATGCAGGCCATCGGCTGCAACCTCCTCCACCTTCCAGTGACATCTGCTCGACGTCAGACTTGTAGGCATCCTTCGACATCCCCCAAGCTTCATCCAGGCATTGGCAGCACCATGATTGGACATCGAAGCTAGGCGTACGATCGTAGTTTGGTTTCCCCTCCCCTCGTTCCCCCCTCCTGCGCGAGGGTAGTGCATGTAGGGGACTGCCCCACCCCCGTGATCCCCCTCCCTACGTGGAGTGTAGTAATTGTAATAGCAGGGAACATCGTCAAGCCTCTTCGACACAGCGTGTCCGTCGGGTGCGCATGCTCCCCGGCTCGCCTTCGTCTCCGACCAGAGCCGGTCCTTCGGATGGGCTAGGTATGTACGGCTGCCACTCCAATTTACTTGTCTAGTATTAGTTCCAACTGCAGCGCCCGTGTGAGGAGTGCCCAGTCCATAATTCCACTTTTCGTGAGTTCTTGCTGTCGGTGAGTGAGTGTACATCTGAACTGATCCCCTCAGTATCGGTCCGCCTGGTTGAATCCGGTGCCCACGACCTTGTTCCCCAAGTGGTTCATCACCACTCTCCTCGCTACTCGGACCGTGTCCGACCCTCTCGCGAGCCCCAGCTCACCGAACCATCGCTACGAGTCCTGTGGACCCCCCTTAAATCCCCCCCCTTCTTCTTCTTCTTCTTCTTCTTCATCAACTTCAGAAGATCAAGAGCAAGAACAAAGGGGCGGCACGCCGCCCGCGCTGACGCTTCCGGATTGGTTGCCGGCAGATGCTTGGGCTGATTGGCATGCGTACCGCAACAGCCGCAAAGGCTGGACTACCAAGGCCCGCCAGCTTTCTCTGAAAACGCTTTGCGACCTTCACGACGCAGGACACGACGCACGCAAGGTGATCGACCTGGCCATTGAGCGCGGATGGACAGGTTTGTTTGCGCCGCGGGATGGGCCGCCGCGGAGGTCGCCAACCAAACCGCCCATAGCCCAGAACTTCAGCCAGAAGAATTATTCCAGCACAGGGACACCAGACGATGAACTCCCCGAATACCTCCGAGCCGGAACGGCTTGATTCCAATGTGACTAAGGTTTCGGCGTCGTGCGAAATCCACGGCGCATATGAGGCAACGCAGGTTCGTCTGCCATGGTCCTCGGAAAGTCCAATCATCACGTCATGCCCTACGTGCGGAGCCGAACGCAAGGCCGAGGAGCAGGAGCGGCAACGTCAATCCGAACAGCGAAGGAAGGCCCTCGAAGTTTCCGGCCTGTTCAATCGCAGCGGCGTTCCCGCGAGATTCTCTGATAGAACGCTGACCAACTACCAGGCTGATTCTGCTGGTCAGAAACGCGCCTTAAAGATCTGCGAGCGCTACGTCGATTCATTCCTTGGCGACAGCACAAAGGGCATTTCGCTGATTTTCGCTGGGGCACCTGGAACCGGGAAAACACATCTCGCTTGCGGCATCGCTCGCGCCCTGATCGAGCAGGTTCGATCGGTTCATTTCATGACCGTACTGCAGGCGCTGCGCCACGTGAAAGACACCTATCGGCGCGATTCCGATCGCAGCGAGTCAGATGCGATCGGTGATCTGATGCGCCCCGACCTGCTGATCCTTGATGAGATCGGCGTGCAGCTTGGTAGTGAGCACGAGAAGATGCTGATGTTCGAGATCATCAACGAACGCTACCAGCAATGCCGATCCACCATCCTGATCAGCAACCTTACGGGTGACGAGCTGACCGACTTTCTCGGCGATCGCGTAATGGACCGTTTCCGTGAGTCCGGAGCCGTGGTGGCATTCGACTGGAAGAGTCATCGCGGCAAGCGGGAGGTTGCATGAACACAGCCTGCCAGCGCGTCGACAACGCCCTGCAGCTGGCGCCCATGACTGTCAGCACGCTAAGCCGCTGCCTGATGCTATCCACGAGCGCGGTGCGTGGCGCATTGAGCGACCTACAAAGCCGCCGCCGTGTCGTGCGCAAACGAGCCCGCGCCATCCACACGATGGGCGCCCCGGCCTACGTTTACGAGCGTTGCGCATGATCCGCACGCCAATCAAGCGCAAAACCCCGCTCAAGGCCACGACGATCAAGGGCGGCGGGAAGCGCAAGGCCCGCAGCAAGGCCATGAAGCTGCATATGAGCCGCGTCGCCGAGCTTGGATGCATCGCCTGCCGCATCGGTGGCACGCCAGGAACGCCGCCAGAGCTTCACCATCCTCGCACCTTTGCCGGGACAGGGACTGGCTTAGGGCCCGTGTGTTTTATTGATTCGCGATTGTTTTCTTGATGTCAGGTGTGTCATGGCGCCGCGGAGGAGGGCTCGTTCCCAATAGGGAGAGTCGAGCAGTGGTCCTGAGGAGCAGAGTAGAGCCACGGTTCTAGAGAGTGCTGTTGGAGGTGCGCGAGCTCCAGGGATGGACTATTTCTTCTGAGGCATGTTTGATTATGTCTTCTAGCAGCGGCAGCAGGGAGACCAGCAGCAGAGAGGTAATGCTAGCGAGGGTTCGTCATCTCGAGGTGGTCCCGGTCGGGTGCTGAAGGAGTTCTTACAGTTTTAGCCCCCTTCTTTCGGTGGGCAGCCAGATTCAGAGGTGGCCAGAGAGTGGTTAGGTGATTTGCAGAGGATCTTCAGTGCGATGGAGTGTGCTGAGGAGGAGCAGGTGGTGTTGGCCACGCATCGTCTTCAGGGAGTGGCTCGTCTTTGGTGGACGTCAGAGTGGGAAGCAGCATTCCAGTCTCGTCCCCTTCGGCAGATCGCTTGGCAGGAGTTCGTCGTGGCGTTTGAGCGTGCCTTCTGTCCGTCTTTCATTAGGACGCAGAGGCTGCATGAGTTCATGGAGTTGACCCAGGGTGACATGTCAGTGATGCAGTACCGCGCTAGGTTTGTCAAGTTAGGCCGTTATGCATCTCACATCATGGCAGATGAGGAAGTGAAGACTGATCAGTTCATTGGTGGTTTGAGGCCAGAGTTGAGGCATCCTCTTCTCGCATCAGGTCTGGCTAACCTGGATGTAGTTTGCAAGGCAGCAGCTGCACTAGAGAGAGATTGGCAGAAGGTTCGAGGGCAGGAAAGTGTGGGTCAGGAGCAGGTAGGTTTTGGTCAGTCGATGGAGGTACCACAGTAATAGAGTACTGTCCAGCTCTCAGTAGGTGGTTCCGTGGCCATGCAGTCTGTGGCTTCAGTGCCAGAGTCATCGTCCTTTAGCTCGAAGCTCAAGAAGCTGCTCAAGGAAGCTGGTTTTGGCAAGAGGTGATGGAGTCACAACAGGAGTTGATGGGCAGTGTCTAGTAGCCTGTGGCTATTCAGCTTCAGGGTTCGGTGAGTGGCGCTCGGGGTGGGTGTCCTAGGTGTGGTGGTTCTCATCTAGGCAGGCAGTGTTCAGCACCCGTGATTTACTTCAGGTGTGACCAGCCAGGGCACATGGCACGTGACTGTCCGCAGAGACCGAGTCAGCCACCCGGGTTTCAGCAGTAGCAGTAGTTTCAGCCCTAGTAGATGCCATCACAACCACAGCAGTATCAACGATAGGAGCAGTTTCCTCAGTTGTCTCGGTCAGCTACTGTAGGGAGACAGAGATTCCGAGGCAGGGTGACCCACATGACCAGTGGTTTCGTGCATATCCTGTATTGCCTTGAGAAGGTGCCTGTGTGGGTGGAAGGGCAGAACTTGCCAGTCAGGCTCTATGCGTTACCGCTTCAGGATTTTAATGTGATCTTGGGCATGAATTGGCTCGAGACTCATCATGCTTTCGAGGATCGATCTGAGATCAGGTTATTATCAGCTGCGGATTCGAGAGTCTGATGTGGAGAAGATGGCATTCCGATCATAGCATAGGTAGACCTCATTCAATCATGAATACTCTCTCTGCATTGAAGGTGCATCGACCAGTCAGTTCACAAGTCAGTACTTCATGAACTATAACATCAACATGCCACTTAGGCAAGTCAGCTTGTCCTGGTGATGTTTAATGAAGATGCTTAAAGAATAGACGTAGGACCTTACTGCACTGACCTTACTTCACAACAGATGCACAAGGTGCACCAACGTTAAGAATGATGACATTTTTTGCACCGACCTTATGCAGCAATCGCTGGCTCAGTAGCATCGACTAGTCTATGATGTGCACCGACCTGATGAAACAACATCTGGAATATAGTGCCTAGCAGCATTAACCTATGTATAAGGTGCATCGACCTTATACAACAATCGCTGGCTCAAAAGCATCACCCAGTCTATGATGTGCACCGACCAGATAGTGCATACTGTGTACACCTGCATCGACCTTTCTAGACCAAAATGCCTATGTGCATCGATCTTCTAGACTAAAATGCATGTGCATCGACCTGTTTGTTCAATACAGTGGGAGATGCATCGACCTTTCAATGCAAAACGTAGTGGGAGATGCATCGACCTTTCAATGTAATAGTTCTACATATGCACTAACCTTCTAGACTGGAATGCATATATGCACCGATCTGACTATCTTAATGCATGAATATGCATCGACCTTATAGTGCAGTAGTATGAGTATGCATCGACCTATCTTTTCTAACTGCATGAAAATGCATCGACCTTATTGTGAGAAAGACTTATTCTGACTTAAGTAGAGACTTTAAACATCACTGTGTTGCCAGTATCGAGATTAAGGTCAATCACACTGTTGCCAGCATCAAGACTAGACATCAAATCCAGAGGAGACACAACAACATCAAGTGGTATCAAAGGAAGTTATAGACTTGTCCTTACAAGTCAAGTCCTAGTGCACGCTTGCATTAGAGTCATCATCAGGCCACCCCATGCATCATCACTTCCCCATTGGAATTGCGACCTCATCCCGGTCACATCCTTCTTCTTCGCCTTTCCCAATGGATCCCAAACCCCATGGAATCCCCGCTGCCAACAATGTTGACTGCATCAACTCCCTCATGGAGGCCATGCCCAATGTTTTTAGATGGCTTGATAATATCACAGCCCGACTAGATCAACTTAGGAGAAATGGGCCCGCACCAATGGTGAATGCGAGTTACTCCCGAGAAAATCTAGATGACCACCTCTTGGAGCTCTTGAAAATCAAAACCCCGCCTTTGATGGATCCTACAACCCAAGCCTTTACCTAGAATGGGAGGTTTCTATGGACCAATACTTTAATTGGTACCCCATGACCGAAGGGAGGAAAGTGAGGCTAGCCAAAACGTACCTCTCCAAGCAAGCCAAAAATCGTTGTCTAATTATTGATGGTTTAAGGAGGATACGCGGGCAAACCCTGATTGACACTTGAGAGGAAATGAAGGCCGAGCTTAGGAAGGCCTACGCTCCCTGACACTCCCCTTCCTACCTGGCTAGCCATAACCTAAGGAGCACGACACCCCCTCCATCCCCACCCAGCCAACCTAAGGTCACTATAACGGCCCCATCACCACAACTCCCCATGGGCCCTACCCGACCTCTACCTCTACCCCTCCACCTGCCCCCATGAAGAGAACTTCCCCCAACCCCAGCCAACCCAGGCTCCCTCACCCATCCCACCTCCCACTCCCTACCCCAATTCGATCCTATCGTAGCCCCCCGCTACTTCCACTTCCTACACCAACCCCCCTAGCCCACCACCCCGAGTGCGCCTTGTGTCGGCTACCACCATCCCACCAGCAAAAGACCTTCCCACCCCCTTTGTAGGGGAAATCATGACCCATACACTCAACCCCATGGGAATGGATGCCAACCCAGGACCACTCCCCACCCTTGAGGAAATCCAAGCTCACACCAATGTGAAGAAAGGGCATCACATCTACCCCACCCAACATAGCCCAGATCTTCAAGAGCCACACACCCCACACATGGCACGATAACCATAATCGGGTCCATACCGAAGTGGCTCAAGCAAGACCTCACCCTCCATAGCTCGCACCCATACCCTCTATCCATGGAGCACCAATCCCAAATAGTGCCCATCTAACCTCCCCATGTCACCTATCAAACCTTCTATTTTGTGGAGAATTTGGGAGACCTATTGGACTGTCTACAGTGGCCGGCCATGAAGCCACCTGGGCCTAGCACCATTAGCTTCCCTTGCCCCGCCATTGACTCCATCACCACAGTTTGCACGAGAGGCCACTACACTAGTGAGATCCACCTTTTCCTTCCCATGATGGGAGAATCCATCCCAGTCCACTCCCATCCCATCACTATTCTGAACATAGTGGCTCACCAATCCACCCACTCCACCAGCCCGATTGTCTTGTTGAAGGAGGATGATCCACCACCTTTTAGGGACCATGAGGGCATAGAATTCTTCTCTCAAGATTATACTTTTTATGACCCCTATGACCCCTTCCCTTGGGAACTCGGGTACCCTAGTGACCCATCCACGTCCTTCACCACCCACTACTTCCCACCCCCTCCCACAAGGTTGGATCAAGTCCCCCTTGTCCAAGACAAGGGCCACATAAGAAGAGCCATGACTATGGATGACATGCACCTAGGGAATGAGGAAGCACCTCACCACAAGATTTCTACCTTCCTAGACCCATTTGACCCTCACGAATGGGAACTTCAAGGCCAACCCATACCCTTGCACATAGAAGTTGTCTCCCGGGTAGGACTACATGTGTCTTGGCATGCTACATCATTCGACAAGGTTAGTGAGTTAGGCCGTCACATAGGTGTCATACACGCTTCAGGTTTGATGCATGGTTGGACCACATTAGGGTGTACCGGCCCTCCCTCATCTATCATCATCAACAAAATTAGTCTTGTGCATGATAGACACATACATGGATGTCCGGGTCTCCCGACAGTTGCCATACTCTTGCGTGATAGACTCACCTTTGGATACCCCGGCCCTCCTGTGTCAGTCAAAGACAATGTGAAGTCAATACTTGATAGGTCTAAGTTTGGTTGCCCCAGCCCACGCATAGAAGCCACGTGTCTCACTTTACTAACATCTTTGCATTCCATACGCTGCAAGCACCTTGGTAAGGTCATCGAAAGCTCGAAAAGGCAGGTCAATTCCTTTGAGCACCCCCAAGAGTTCCATGAGGATGACTCTGGGATGGTGAGGATTAAGAGGCCCTCCTCGGGGGTGTACCCAACAATGAGAGTCCGAGGTAGCACACCCTTCAAGGTTGTGAGGAATAATGGAAACCGTGAGTGGGATCTTCCCATGGATCATGAAGTTACCCCTGTTGACAACGCGGTAGACCCCGTGCCCTATACGGGCCCCGCGATGGTGCCTGGTGAGAAAATTAAGCCTAATCCACACCTTGCAAGTGAACCTAACCTTGAGGGATCCACTTCAGCCTTGAGTGCCTGACGTGAGTAATATGAGATGATACTGGATGAACAGAGTACCCTTACCAAGATAGGGCATGGGAGTGCTATCTCGTTGGATGGAAGAACCGACCTCCACTGGAGACCCTATTACAGTGCGGCTTGGGACTGGCAGATCGGTAACCAAGGCAGCACACCCCTACTCGACGGAGTCGACTTTTCCCCACCCTGGGGGTATGGTGAGGACATCCCATGTCTCTCCATATTTTTTTCGATCATAGCATGTATTTTTTATTTTATTTGAATCACATCTGTGTATTTTTTCTTTTAATTTAGTCAATTATCTAGGTTAATGGTTAAGTAGGCTAGTTTGTTTGGCTAATTGGACCCAATTAAGTGGGCTGGCCCATGGGCACCCCCCCCTTGGGATCTAGTGGTCATTTAGTTAAATGCTAAGGGTAGTTTGGTCTGGTGAAAAGATGGGAGCCTATAAATAGGACCCATCCCATCTCATTTGTACAACTCTTGGATGAAATTGGAATAGAAGAAATTCCCTTGGCCATCTTTTTCCACTCTGGCTCTTTACTCTTCTTTCTGGCTGCTACAATTCTCTATCTATTTGTTTGTCTCTCCCCTCTTCTATTCAGCTCTGCCCTTTTTTTTCACTTTCTCACTACTCGATAGTCGAAAAAGAAAGAGGTTTTATAGAGCTTCAACCTTGGGGTCCCACGGGCTCACGCTTCGGGAGTGTGGAGGGAGCACTCCTGCCAAGAGGATTCTAGAATGCCTTAGCCACGTGTCAGAATCTCGGCACTATAGCTATCCACATGGCAGGTTCATTTGTTCCGTTCCTTGCCTCGGATCACGTGCCCTTAACCTGATACTTTGACTTCCACATCGGATAAGTTCTCAGGTTGTAGGTTCGCCCACCACATGCTCGACCATGTGACTGACCTGGCAAACAAATCGAAGTGTTAGCTATTTGTTGTTATGTGCTGACTACATGTCTCAGGGTTCATTTATGTGCATAAGCAAATCAATGTGCAAACATGCACAGACCTTAGGCAACACAAGAAGAGATATGCACTGGCCTTGTATCGCACAGGGATGAAGTGTGCACCGACCTTGTATCACACAAGGAAGATGTGCACGGATCTTATGTCGCATGAATGTAATTTAGTGCACAGACCTTATATGCACAGTGCAAAACCTGCACCGACCTTGTATGAAAATAAATAGAGTATGCACCGGCATTATATGCTGAATAAGAGAGGGTGCACCGACCCTAGTAACCAGACCAACCAAATGTGCACCGACCTTAGACTCTGATCAACAAAATGTGCACCGACGTTAGATGTGCACCAACTATATGCAGACTGTCTAAGTGTGCACCGAACTTCTCTCGACGAAATAAGAATGTGCACTAACTCTGTATGCTCTTAAGGTAAGACATGCACCGACCTATATATGCATGTTACAAAAAGATGCACTGACCTTTATATGCAAGAGACAGAAGCGTGCACCGACCTTGTGTGCAGTCACACAGGATGTGCACCGACGTTGTTTTGCCTAAATGAAGATTGTGCACTGATGAAACACGATGTAACATGAAGGATCTCCATAGTGCCTGGCATCATCAAGGTCATATCAAAACAGCATATGAGCACATGATGACTTATAGTATTTCCTATCATCAAAATCACAGGGACACAATAATCTCCCCCTTTTTGATGAGGGCAACACTGTGAGTCATTTAAAATTAATGTAGCAAAGAAAAATGAGGAGGTTCATACACGCAGCACAGACACGCATGTAGTGTCACATGCTCGCTCACACGCATGTAGTGTCACATGCTAGCTCCCCCTGACATGTTGACGGATGCAATAACTCCCCCTGACACGCTGACTTCCAACCAGAACATAGTCTCAAATTCATCATTATATCCATTCTCCCCCTTTGACATCATCAAAAGGAGTGTAGGGGGAACCAAGAGACTGCTAAGTGGGTGAGACCAAAGGCAATGATTTCACATGGTAGAAAAATCTCAGATGCAACCCTTAAAGATTCAAGAAGGATAACTGAATTTAGCTGAAATACCTCATGACTAATAAGCAGGAAAGACAAAGAGTAAGAGTGAAGATTATCATCGTACAGAAGAACGCCGAGGGCGTGGGTTGTAGGGTTGCTCTCTCAACTCTCCCCGCGGTGGTCGCACAATTTGATAGAATTTTAGACTGGGCACTCACTCACCGCCGATGGGCAACCAAAGCAATACTAAACTAGCAGGATAATACCAGCAAAGAAGGGGCCCGAGGCTCACCTAATCAGTGTGAAGACGCTGAACCCAGCCGGAGACGATGGCGAGCGGGGTGGCGTCAGTTTGCACCCGCACGCCGCGGCGGTGTCGCTTAACCTGAAATTAGAATATTTACAGCACTACACCTCGGGAGAGAGTGACAAATCACTGTATTACATACAGGAGGAGAGATTGATTTAAGGGGGAGAGAGTGTCAAGTCATTGTGAGTAATATAGTGTCAAGTCAGGAGAGATTGATATGCTTGCTTGTATATTCACAATGACTTATTCATCATAATGATTTATCTATCATGAATACTTTTCATTCATAGTTCACAATGACTTATAGTTGCCATCATAAAAAAGGGGGAGAATGTTGTGCACCTCTTATTTGGATGATGACAAACTATAGGTCATTACATCCAATAATTCATTGAATTTGGCTCTTATGCATTCTATAAATGTGAAATGCAGGTGTAAAGGTCAAAGCAATTCAAGAAAAGGGAAAAGAAGCAGTCAAAAGTCTCAAAAGAATAAGAGTTCTGCACCATGGTGCAGGAGTCGACTTCCAGGGGGTTGGAAGTTGACCACGAATGGCAGACAGAACCACCCAGGTTCTGGACAGGCATAGGTGTCGACTTATAGGGGGTTGGAAGTCGACCACAGATGGCAGACAAAACCACCCAGGTTCTGGACTGTAACAGGTGTCGACACAGAAGGCCCTAAGAGTCGACTTCTGGGTCAGACAGAAATAGGGCATGTTCGGGTAGCTGCTGAAAGTCGACTCTCAAGGCCATGTGAGTCGATCATCGCCAGAAAAGCTTTTTGAAAAACTAAAATCAGACCCAACTGGCTCAAGACCTGATACCCAAGTCGTGAATCCATTATGGCACGCACATAGAGGGTCCAGATGTGCCAAGAAATGTAAGCTGTTGATAGATTCTAATTTGTCACTTGGAGAAGACATAGTCTTCAACCTCCTCACTGAAAAATAGGAGATTTTCCAGAAGTTGGTTCAACCTATTCGTAGACATTTAGGGATTGCTTCAGAAAACTTGGATATACATGGCAGGAAGCCAAAAAAGGGAAAGAGATAAGCGGGGAACTCTGAAGAAAGAGGGGGCGTGGCTGCTGGAAGATGGAGGTCTGCATCTCGTAGGAAGGAGAAGTAGAAAAGGCTTGCGCGATCTAGATCAAGAAGAAGAAGGTGAAGGAGAAAACTAGAGAAGCACCAGGAGATCTAGAACTATAGCACGACCTCTACAAGTGAAAGAGCAGCAACAATAAGAGTAGCAACATCAAAAGAGCAGCACCAGGAGAAAGCACCAATAGCAACACCAGATCAGCTGAGATCTGGAATTAGAGAAGAAGCCAGGCGAACTTCATCTACAGATCAAGATACCTAATCATCAGGAGAACTCTACACTCGATCTGTGTTCATACTTTTGTTAAAATAATATCCACACTGTTGCGGTGGTAACCCTGGCAAGTCCTCTGAAAAAATATCAGAAAACCCGCACACGACAGGAATATCCTCCACTTCCTGACACTACTAGTCAACTACAACCACTGAAGCGAGAAAACCTTGACAACCCGCATCAAGCAATCGATGAGCCATAATAGCCGAAATAAGGAAGCAGGAAGATGAAGATCGGATACCTTGGAAGTAGAAGGTGGACCGACGAGGCTGCTGAAAGTAAACTCTCTTTGAGCTGTAATCCACCATGGCACCATGGGCCTCGAGCTAATCCATGCCCAAGATCACATCAAAGTCCTGAAGCGGCAATGCATAAAGCCTAGTCAGCAAGTTCTGCCCTTCCACCCACACAGGTACCTTCTCAAAATAATACGGGGTGTGCAAGAAATCATCGATGGGTAACTCTACAATCAAATCTTGGCCACCGGGTCCTCAACACTCTGAGCAAAATCCTCTAATATGAATGAATGAGATGCACCGGAATCGAACAAAACTCGAGCCGCACAACTTAAAATCAAAATAGTACCTTCAACCAACTACGACGCCTCAGCCTCTGCTTTGGTCAAGTGAGTCACTCTGCCTCGGGATCTCTGCCTCCCTACAGTACCTGACCGAGTCAACTGAGGAAACTATCCTTGCTGCTAGTACTGTTGCAGCTATGATCATATCTACTGGGGCTGAAACTGCTGTAGCTACTGCTCATGTGGCTGACGCGTTCTCTGAGGGCAGTCTCGTGCCATGTGCCCCAGTTGGTCACATCTAAAATAAATCATGAGCGTTGGGCACTGCCTGCCTTGATGGGAACCGCTGCACGGAGGACACCTACCCCGAGAACCACTCATTGAGCCCTGACGTTGGTAGGGTGTGGGCTGCTAAACACTACTCGCTAACTGCTGCCCCTGCTTTCTATGATCCTGACGCCTATTGCCAAAATTGGCATCCCAAAACAGATTCTTGAACTTCAAAATGATGGATGGCGATTCTGTCACTGACGCCACAGACAGAGATGCCCCTGAACTACCTACTGAGAGCTGGACAGTGCTCTGTTGCTGCACAATCGTCGGCTGACTAAGACCTGTCTACGTCTGACCTGCACTACCCTGCCCCCGAGTCCTCCGCAAATCTCCCTCTAGCGCCGTTGCTGCTCTGCAAGCCATATCCAGGTTGGCCAAACCCGATGCAAGCAAGGGTTGCCTCAACTCTGATTTCAATCCCATGAGAAACTACTCAATCTTCAATTCCTCATCTGACATGATATGAGGCGCATAATGGCCCAACTCGATGAACCTAGATCAATACTGCATCATGGTCATATCCTCCTGGGTCAACTCTAGGAACTAGCGCATCTTCTGTGACTTGATGAAAGACAGACAAAAGACACACTCAAAAGTCACGAAGAACTCTCGCCACGTAATCTTCCGAAGGGGACGAGATTGGAATGCTGCTCCCCACTTTGTCGTCCACTAGGACCGAGCTGACCCCTGCAACCGGTGGCTAGCCAACACCACCTTCTCCTCCTCAGCACACTCCATGGAACTAAAGATCCTCTCCAAATCATCCATTTTTTCATATTTTTCTATTTTTTTTAAATTTTTAGATTTTTCTATATATAACCCCATTAACCTACTCTCTCTCCCCATTCTCTCTTTCTCACTCTCTCACCTCTCTTTCTCCCCTCTCTTCTTCAACGGCCGACGGAGCGGGGCAAGGGTAAGGTGGAGGCGACGCGGGGGCGAGGACGGCGAGGATGGGTCGAGGATCGAGGGCCGGTGGTGCGTGAAAGCTCGGGGGTGTGCTTGTGAACCGACGAGGGTTTTACGGCATTTTTTTCGTAGATCGACGTCCACGGTGCGCGAAATCTTTGGTGGAGGTAAGGGGACGGATCCTTAACCCACGTATTTCATTTCCGGTGAGTTTCGTAGGCCGTGGTGAGCTGAGTGGGTGTATTTAGAGATTTTAGAAAAAATTCATATTTTTGGGGTTGTGAGCTGATCTACCGTTTCACCGCGTTTTTGACCGATCTGAGGCCGTAGATGCATGTTAGGGGTCATTTGGGAGATTCCCCCTTGTTTTCCCCCTCTCCCGTGGAGGTATGGGGGTGTGGGAAGAATTTTTGGGATTTTTTCACCGTTCCATTCTCGGAACTGGTGTGGCAGTCGTTTCGGAGATCGTCACAGGCTGTGATGCCCCAAGGTGGGTGCGTTACAGGCCGTGACGTCCCAAGAGGGGTGCGTCACAGGGTTCGATTTTGTCGACAGGGCGTTGGTCACTCTAGCAATCTCACGATAAACCGTCAGAGGGTGTGACATGCTTGGGTTCGACCGTTACGTCCGTTCCCATGTTTTTTGACCGATTGGGGTCACAGGACTCTGACGCACCAGGGATGGACCGTTAGAGCTCTGTGACGCCCTTACTTGGGTGCATCAGAGTTGACGTGTCCCTCCTTCTAACGCACCTGGGTAGGTTCGTTAGGGGTTGTGACGCCCCGAGGGGTGTGCGTTACAACCTGTTTCGTTCCATCTTCTGGCGCACCAGGCTTGTTCCATTAGATGCTGTGACGCCCCAAGGGGGGGTGCGCCACAGCCAGTTTTACTCCTTCGTCTAACGCTCCTGAGTTGGACCGTTAGGGTGCTGTGGCAGCCTATCTTTGGACCGTTACAGCCTGTGACGGCCCAAAGATAGACCGTTAGGCGCTGTGTTGCACCGAAGTGGGTCTTCATGCTTGCTGCCTTTGTTTCGGGTTGTGTGGGTCCCTGGTCAACCCGGTTGGGACCCAGTGGTCGACTTGCGATCTTGTGAGTGTCCCAGACACCCCGAGGGTTTTGGTGTCCGTATTTTGGGGGTGTCAGAGGACCGTACTACTTTGTTTATCGTGTCATCATGGTTTTGGACCTAGGGATTAGGCCAGATTGACGGCGTAGTGTTGTCACGTGTAACAGTCTTGCCCCCAAGTCTCGTGACTCAAGGACCGTTGAGTTTAGTAAGTCTAGTGGGCTGTCCAGAGTCTGGTGGCCTCGGGTCACCTGTTACTCCGCGTTACTCGCAATGGGTGTGTGCGTGATTTTCAGTGTCCACGTTTAGTGAACCCCCACTAGTCGTAGCTTCCTGCGCACGCGGGTGCGGACCCACCTGGGAGTGGTGGAGAGCGTCAAACCCCTGGCATGTTTGGATGCCATCCCCGTTGGTTTCGTTACGATTGGTTGTGATTTGGGGCCGGTACGAGTTTGGTTACTCTCGTGAGTCATTTTGGGTGAATTCATGGGAATCGCCCGTTTCGGAGTCGTTTCGTGATTTGTTAGCCCCTTCTGACTTGTGGAAGGTTGGCACTATGATTTTGGATGTATCCCCGTTGTTCTGGAGATGATTGGGGCGTGGAACGACATTTTCCAAGGATTTTATTGGTTTTCAAGTTCGGTGTTGTAACGTAGAGCTCCCAGGGGACGCGTTTATCAATGCGCTATATCGTGTGACCATGTTCATCTAAGAAGATGAACAGTAGGGTGGTAAGGCAGTCAGGAACGTGATCCTTGTGTTGGACGTGATCTTGAAGAACGTGACCTAGGTGATGGCCATGATCTTGATTTACGCGTAGGAGGTCTTAACGGCATTCTAATATTAATGTTCTAGAGGCTATGGCCCCGTCTATTAATGCGACCCTAGCATGCACGTTCGCGCGTTGACGCGCTATGAGCGTTGGATGGGTTCTGGTGTCATCGCGACCCATCCTATGGATGCATTTATCATCGTAACGCAGGCGTGCACCGCATTCAAGTCTTCAATTTTTGGGGTAATATTTGAGTTGTCTCGGGCTCCGGTGAACCCAGGATCTTGGGTGTTCCATAAGAGTCAGATATGTGTGTCATGGGATCCCGAAAGAGTAGTCTCATTCTGAGAAGTGTTCGGTGTTTTCTCTATGGTTATTGGCTTGGCTTCGACCCCTTGGTTAGCCTATTGTACGTGGATGTCGTGGATGTCCTATGAGGACTGTGACCGTGTTATAGGGTGTTCGAATGTGCCATTGCACAGAGTAGTGATTTTGTATGATTTCATTGGTCATTATGGTTTCTGGTCAATCTGGTTGTGACCCAATAGTCGACACGTGACCTCGTGAGTGTCTCGGTTATCCTATATGGATCGAGACTCTTGTTTTAGATGCTTGGAGGTATCATCTTACCTCAGTTTACGTGCTTATCTGGTCTGAGGGCTTTCCCTCATGTTCTGTGATTTGTGTTATACGGAGTCGAGAGTCCTACATGCAGCTTGAGGCTGGGGACTTGTGTTTTATCGTGTTTTTGGCTTAGGGACTAGGCTGATTAACGATATGTTACCGTGATGTGTGACGATCTTGACCCGAGTCGTGTGACTCGAAGATCGTTGTGTGTAAGTCTAGTTGTCCATCCTAAGTCTGGTGGTAGTTCTGTGAACTGCCTTATGTTTCGTAGTGCGTGTGACAGGTGGGTGTTTACCCTGTCCACAGTTTGGAGTTTCTTTCGAAGAGTCTCTGTGTCTAGTGAGCCTCCACTAGTCGTAGCCTGACGACACTTGGTGTCGGCCCACCTGGCAGTGGTGGCGGGGTGAGTTCTTGGGAGATGATTTTTAGACTAGTTTCTGTGGGCCCCCTTGCTATGCAGTAGCGTCCTACTGGGGGGGGAACTAGCTAGAGGGCTGGCTCAAGACATTGGGATTGTGTGTGCACACGTGCTCAGGAGTATTTGGATGAGCGTCGACAGGTGTGACAAATATGTTTTTAAACAAAAAATATATTTATAAAAATTAAAAATCCCTCTCTCTCTCTCTCTCCCCAACCTACTCTCTCTCTCGTTCTCTCTCTCCCCCGAACCCTCACTCTCTCTCTCCCACGCGCACACTCTCCCCCACATCACCCCGGTTTTGCTGTTTCAGGGCCGGTTCGTGACGCGGGAGGCACTGCGGGGACCAGTGCGACTAGAGGATCGCGTTGGCGCCCTCCATCGCGAGATTTGGTGGACGGTGGAGCGAGTAGGAGCGAGTGGAGCCTGGAGCCTCCATCGCCCGCATGCAGCTAAATCGCCAGTTTTGGGATGATCGAGGTAGGGGGATGGATCCGCTACTTCGTTAGGATCATTTCCATAGTTCATGCACGCCCATGCACAGCTGTTTGGCCTAGTTATGATCATTTTTAGGCTTTGCCTTATATTAGGTTAAAATGTGATTTTTAATCGTTTAAATGCATTTTAGTTGATCATTTGAGCTTTCATGGGCTTGCATGCATTGTAGGATTGGCAGGATTTTAGTTTTTAACAGGTTTTGTAGCTTAACCCGTCGATTCGATCGACCGGGAGGCGGTGCGGTTTCAAGTGAAACTCGCTCATCGCCCAGCTTATATGGCGGTCCTACCAGAGACCATCATGAGCATAACGCACCACTAAAGGCACGTTATAGTGCTATAGCGTACCACTAGCGGTCCGTTATGCCTGTTAAACTCCTAGTTTGGCCGGTGGCATAACACACCCGCGACTGACCGCTATGGTCTGGGTTTTCTGAGAAATTTCCATGTTCGGGTGACTTTAACGCACCTGAAGTTGACCAACATAGTTTCTGAGAAATTGTTTTATGAAAAACACATGTTCGGGTGAATATAACGGTCCAGTGGAGATGCGCCATGTAATGCATGATGCACCCCTACTGATCCATTATATCCTTTGAGCGTGGGATTGTGCTAGAGGCCTTAACGGCTTAGTGGAGGCACGCCATCCATTGCATAACGCGTGCTAGGAGAGCCGTTATGCCATTAACGGCCTAGGACTAATCCGTTATGCTCCATAACGGGGCTACCCCAGCCCATTATGCTCTCTGCTATCCCCAAAGGTAATGAATTGGTATTTTCACCGGGTTTAAGCTATTTTATGAATGAAAATGCATCTTTTAGTCCCAATGGAATCACTTTCTCTTTCCTCGTGATGGAGCCATTAGTCGTAGCCCAGCGACATTAGTGTCGGCCCACTTGGGAGCGGTGGAGGGGTACTTCCCAACTAACGGTTTGTAAGCTAGTTACCATGGGCCCCTGCGGTTACTGTAGCATCCTACGGGGAGGAAAACTAGCTAGAGACCCGACCCTAGGTAGGGGTTGGTGTGTGCACACAGGGTCAGAGGCTTAGGATTGACGCTGACAAGTGTCACTCTGACTGGTTCTTGACTGCGTTCTGTTTATGCCTCTCACACGTTGTGTCTCTCTGACGCGTGAGTTGTCTAAGATGCAGTGTAAGTCGTCAGTGGACGCATCTGGTTTCTACCTTCTAGTGTGGGCTCTGTCTCTCATTTCACCTGGATAAGCTGAAATTCATTCGCCACTAGACCAAGGTAGGGGTAGCTCGGCCAGGGCGGAGTGCCACTAGACCAAGGAGAGGGGTAGCTCGATCAAGGTGGAGCGCCACTAGACCAAGACAGGATGGTAGCTCAACTAGGGCGAAGTGCCACTAGACCAAGATGAAAGGTAGCTCGGCCAGGCTGGAGTGTCACTAGACCAATGTATGGGTAGCTCAACCAGGGAGGAGTGCCACTGGACGAAGGGAAAGGTAGCTCGGCCAGGGTGGAGTGCCACTAGACCAAGGGAAAGGTAGCTCAGCCGGGGCGGAGTGCCGCTAGACCAAGGAGAAGGGTAGCTCGGTCAGGGCGAAGTGCCACAAGACCAAGATGAAGGGTAGCTCGGTCAGGGCAGAGTGCTACTAGACCAAGGAAAAGGTACCTTGATCAGGGTGGAGTGCCACTAGACCAAGGTAAAAGGTGGCTCGATCTGGGTGGAGCGTCACAAGACCATGATGAATGGTAGCTCATTCAGGGTAGAGTGCCACTAGACCAAGATGAAGGGTAGCTCGATCAGGGCGGAGTGCCACTAGACCAAGATGAAAGGTGGCTCCGCCAGGGCGGAGTGCCACTAGACCAAGGAAAAGGGTAGCTCAGTCAAGGCGGAGTGCTGCTAGACTAAGGGAAAGGTAGCTCAGCCAGGGTGGAATGACACTAGACCAAGGAGAAGGGTAGCTCGGTCACGGTGGAGTGCCACAAGAACATGATGAAGGGTAGCTCGGTCAGGGCGGAGTGCCACTAGACCAAGATGAAAGGTAGCTCGGCCAGGGCGGAGTGCCATTGGACCAAGGGAAAGGGTAGCTCGGACAGGGCAAAGTGCCACTAGACCAAGGGAAAGGTAGCTCGGCCAGGGCGGAATGCCACTAGAACAAGGACAAGGGTAGCTCGGTCAGGGCGGAGTGCCACAAGACCAACATGAAAGGTAGCTCGGCCAGGGCAGAGTGCCACTAAACCAACGAGAGGTATTCCAGTCATTCTGGGAATGCCGGCTGCGCCGTGTGGTACAGCTTCATATGTTTTCCATTGTGGGGGGAGAACTAGACGACTCCTTTGTGGTCTACCAAGATATAGGCACCCCCTTCTTATACCCGGCGGACGACATCTAGTCCAACCCAGTTTTTAACCAACTTTCCTTTGGGGTTGGTGGCCATCATTTCTCTTCTTTTGACCATCACCAGGTCTCCTTTCTTGAATTCTCGTCCTTTGACCAGCTTATCAAAAGCACAGGCCATGCGAGCTTGGTAGAGTTGGATGTTTTGTTACTCGCGGAGGCACTTTCCTTCGAGCTCGGCGAGCTCCTCCAGTCTTCTTTCTGTATTGGTTTGTTCGCTACTGACAGCCCATGTTGAATGGTGACTCGCAGTGAGGGGACCTCTAGCTCAATCGGCACCACAATCTCTGACCCGTACACGAGGGAGAAAGGCGAGTAGTCGGTTGGGGTTTTATAGACGGTACGATAGGCCCAGAGTGCTTCGTACATCTTTTCTTCCCAGCCCTTCTTGTTGGACTTGACAGTCTTCGCCAGCAGTGTGCATAGCATTTTGTTGAAGGCTTCCGCAAGTCCATTGGCTCTGACGAGGAGGCTTCAGGCGAGAATGTTATAAGTGTGGGCCCGTTCATATGGGGCCCTCCCTTTGTGGCTAGCTTTTGGCCCTTTGTCTCTTATCCTCTGGTCAACTTGCAAGAGCAAACCCAGCCAGAAACCATGGAGACGCCCATCCCAAATGCACCAGCAGAGCGATCCGGGGGCGGCGACGCCGGCTTGGGGAAGCTGGCGGCCTTATTTGAGGTCTTACAGCAGGAAGCGGTCGTAGGGACTGCAACGCCGACCAGTGCGATTCTGGAGGAAGGAGAAATAGCACCAGAAGGCAGCATTGTCCTGATGATTGAGGTAAATGTGGGACCTCCGGGACCCCTATTCCTATCTTCTCAAGATTCGAGGTAGTGTGCCTTGATCAATGGAAGGCTAACCCCACTTCCTATGTTTCAGGAGGAAGGAAGGCTCCCCGAGGCGCGCACTGCTAAAGCCCACAGGGCTATCGCAAAGCGGAGGGAGCCAGAGGGCCCTGCGGAGGTTGACGAGCCGCAACTGCTCTCGGTGTTGGAGGTGGAGTCCTTGGTGTCGTTCCTGCAGTCGGGGAGTAGACTGAAACTCATGGTTCCTCTTCCGCCTCCCCGACTGCTTATGACACCCGAGGAGGGCCAGCTTCTGGGAAAGACTCTCGCCAGCCTTGTGACTTCCAGGGAAGAGGGAGCACAGGCGGAAGAGGGAGCAGGTCCTTCAATAGCGGCGTCTGATTCAGCTCCGCTTCCTACCCTTCCTATGACCGAGAGTGAGGTGGAGCAGTCTCTCGCGATGGCAGAGCCGGGTGGTTCAGTTGCAGCTCTACCAGCTCCTTTGGGGATGACCAGTCGGGAGTCATCTATCGGGGTCAGGCGCCCAAGCGACCTAGCCGTTGGTCTCCCATCCTCCTCGGGCACGGTGGACGCAGATCTGTGGGCGGTAGTGGACAACTTAGTCGAGTTCGACCCTCCGGCCGTGCCCTCCATCAGTCACGTCACCTCGGATGTGCCGGTCTGACAAATGCTACTGGTCCTGCGGTCAATGATCTTCGCCGACCCTTCCCTCACATACCGGGGGGTGCATGCCGTAGTGGCGCAGTTGACTGGGGCGTTGCAAATGCTGGGTTGCCCTCTGGAGGAATGGTCGCGGTGGGTCCTGTTGTTGTTAAAGTATGTCAATCTCCACGAATTCCTCGAGGCCCAGGCTCCCAATGAACTCGCCGCCATCAGTGCCCAGGAGGATGAATACCTGCGTGCGCTAGACGTGCGGCGAAGCAATGAAGAGTAGCACGGAAAGGCCCTGGATGAAAACCAACGTCGCGTGGGTGCCCTCACTGGTAGGGTGGAAAAGTTGAGGGATTATCTCACTGCCGCCGAGGCCGAGCTGGCTGAAGCTGAGGCCGCCGTGATCAGAGAGACTGAGGAGATTGTCGTCGCTAGAGTCCAAACGGCGTCTGTGACGTCTGAGCTAGCGCGCCTCGAGGGGCAGAGGAACCGACTGCGCGACATGGCAGAGTTTCCCTGTGTCGGGATCCTCCCTCTCGAGGAGATCTTCCGAGGGATAGATTGAGCGCCACTCTCCTTGACCCTCCTCTTAGTGAGCTTCTGTTAGTAAGCTTGATGCTTCCCATGTCGTTTGGTGGGTCTCCTTGTGAGGTTGGCCTTAGAATTGCCATTTTAGTACCACCTTGTCCTGTGTCTGCTCAAGTGTGGACAGCTTAATTTTGAGCCTAATCATCTCCTTGTTTTACGGTTGTGTGGCATTGGACCTAATTTCTGTGTTGAGAGCCGTTGCGGGCCATGTTTTCGTTGAGCCGTGCCCAACGGCCGATGCGTCGCGAGGCTCATTTATCGTTTTCAGGACTTGAGGGTAGGCCGAGATTAGTGGCTCTCCTTGGGCTTTGTGCTGAAGCTGGTGCTTTTCTCTGTTGCAGTTAGATTTTTTTTGCTCGGTTGCTCGCTGGATCAGTGCTCGAGGTGTGTTACATTGTGATTTTCTGGGATTGTAATGACGCCTAGTGTGTGCTGAGATGCGAAGGCCGAGGTTCTTTCTGATGCCTTCGTGCATTGTTGAGTGCACAGCGGAAGCGTGTGGGCTGATGACCCATAAGTCGAGGATCTTTTCGTATAATTCTGGTTGGTCAAGAGAATTGCTTCTTCTCGATGTGACTCCATCTTAGCTACATGTGCCTAGACATTGTCGTAACAGTGTCATTGTCGGTCATTTCTTTGGTTTGGCGTGGCATTTGCGAGTGTTGGGGAAATCATTGGCTTCCCTGCTGATAAAGTACCCTCTACTCTGCATTCCTTCTCGTGGGTATTGTGCTCTTGAGGCGTGTTCGTAATCCTTGAGATGCGTTCCCCGAGATTGTGATTTCTCTTGTCGTTTTGCGATCAGTTTCAATTGTTGTGGGTCTTTCCTTGGTGAACAGCTTAATGCATGACTCGCTCCCTGTAGTCGTGTGCTCAGCTGCTGCGTGCCTTGATACGGCCCTACTTGCAGTGTGTTTCATGGTTCTGTGTGCTGCACAGAGCCAGAATCCTACAGGTACTATTGTCGTTGGCTGTTGTTTTTGTAAGTGCTATTTTCGTATGATTCTGTGTTTATGTGCTGGACCATCGTCTCTTCAGTAGCTTGCTATGCTCCTTTTCTCGGTAGAGTAGCTCGCGACTCGATCAGATTCGATATCTAAGTGAGGACTGACTTAATGCTGTGTGTAGTCCAGTGTTGTTGTTTTGCTATCGCTCCTCCGTGTAATCGCCATTGGCGTCCTGTGTGCCTGGTGTTCCCTATCTCCTTTGGCACTGGAGTCGATGATGTCGTCAGGTTGTCAGCTTAGAGGACTATGTTTCCTTGTGTAAGCTGATGTTGGTTGTGCCTGTCGCTTCTGTCGATTCGTTTCTCGGTGTTTGTTACTCTGGCAGTCGTGTCTCTTATCTTGTGAGACGTAAGCGACGTTGCCTTGTTTCAGAGGTGTAGGACATGTGTTCACTTGTGATCGTGCTCACTCCTGAGCGTGTATCCGTGATAACAGTTTGACGTTGTTCCTCTGAACTCTGTTTCTCATGTTTTGTGACTGTAATTATCGGGTTGTTCTTCCCTGCCTTACCTTTGTTGGTCCTTAAATTTTGAGGATAAAATTTCTTAAAGGAGGGGAGGATTGTAACATCCCGGATCTTTAGCTCAAGGCCGCTTATCCTTTGGATGGTCCAGGGAGGACCATCTCCTGGTTCTGAGTCTTCCGTGCTTGCGGGAGCATTGTGTTGGCCTCCGGTCGACCCGGTTGTGACCCAGTAGTCGACTTTTGGTCTCATGAGTGTCCCGGACATCCCAGAGGTTTCGTGTCTATGTTTTAAGGTGTCCGTGGGTTCCGTGTTACCGTAGTTTCAGACCTGGAGATTAGGCTAGATTGACGGTGTCGTGCCATCACATGCAACAGTATTGACCCCGAGTCTCGTGACTCAAGGACCGTTGAGTTCAGTAGGTCTAATGGGTTGTCCAGAGTCTGATAGCTTCGAGTCACTTGTTACTTCGTGTTACTCGCGATGGGTGCGTGCGTGATTTTCTGAGGCCACGTTTCGTGACCCATCCACTAGTCGTAGCTTCCACGACACACGTGTGTCGGCCCACCGGGAGTACTGGTGTGGCGTACCCGAGTTAGACGGTGAGTAGGCTGCTTACCATAGGGCCCCCGTGTACCGCCGAGTCTGGGCTGGTGGGGGAATTAACAGCTAGAGGACAGACCTAGGGCGTATGGCCTGAGTGTGCACATGAGGCTGAAGGTTCGGACCCATGCTAACGAGCGTGACCTCAGCTAGTCCTTGTTTTGTGGTACTTCTGGTTGCTGAGTGTGTCTGAGTCTCGCGCCTGGGGTGTTGTAGCTAGACACTTGTGACGCGGTGTAAGACGTCAGGGGACACATCTGGTCATTCTTCTAGTGGGCGGTGCTCCCGTCACGTGACGTGAGTTGTCGTGTCTTGAGTTTCCATTTCTCGTCTGCGAGACGGAGTTTCACGTGTTGTTTCGAGAGCGTTCCCATAGTCGAGGTCAGGGGTTTCTGGTGACCATCACTGAGAGCTTTCCCTAGACGACGTAGAGTTCATGACAATGAGGTCGTGACTGTGTTTCCAAACCATGTGGTTTCGGTTCAGGCCCTGCTGTGAGGGCAGGTTTTCACGATCGAGGCGTCATGGCATTTTCCTAGTAGCGTGACTTGGACGATTCATGTCTGGTTGTCCCCCGACCGTGGGATCGGGATGTCGGGTGCGTGACTTGGTTGTTCCCCCGACGGGAGATCGAGTCGTGTTTTTCGGTACGATAGGAGTAGCTATAGTGCCGAGTTTTGACCGGCCACCGATTTGCTGTTCCTACTGTTACTGTTGTTCCTTCTATGGCTAGCATAGTTTTCCTTCCGCCGTTGTTTTCTCGGTTGGGGTTCCGCGGGATCCCTATTGAGCCAGTGATAGGAGGCTCTGTGACGTCCCGAACCCTTTCGGATTCCTTTTCGGTATTTTAGATCTTTCTTCTTGGGTCCCGGATCTGCGTTCTCAGTGAATTTGGTTCCATTGTGTCCGAAATTATCTCCTGGACATCTTTCGTGATCGGATCCGTGTGATTCGGATCAGTTTCGGAGGTCGAAACACGTTTCGCAGTTTTTTTCGCGTGTTTTTTGATTCTCGCGCCTGTGTCTCTGCAAAACCTATGGAACCCTATAGCAGGTGAACCGGGTCATTCATCTACCCGCGAGTGGTACCGTTGTGATTGGCGCGTCAAATGTCCTCAACCATTGATGTTCCTGATGTAGCTCCACCCCGAGAGACTGGCCAGGAGGTTGCTACTGTCGAGACTCTACCCACTATCTCTGATATTGGGGCCGATTCTGGTGTAGGCGCCCTGCAAATTATGCCGTCGTTGTCTTCCGAGGTGAGCGACAATATTTGGGCTGCCATGGATAGTAGGGTGGATTTCCAGCTTCCTGAGATGTCACCACTTGGTCTGCAATCATCTAATGACATAGTGTGGCAATTTTTGGGAACTCTCCAGCAGACTATAGCGGCCAGCTGGGATTTGACTTTTGCACAGCTGAGGGGCTTGGTGGAGCACCTTTCCCGCTCACTGATGGCTCTTGGCTGCCCCATGGATGATTGGACTCCATGGGTCATAATGCTACTGAAGTATGTCAACAAACATGAGTTCCTTGGCCGCGAAGTAGCTGGATAACTAACGGCCATAAAAATGGAACGAACTGAATGTCGAAACACTCTTGTTTCCTTGAGAGGGGCTGCAGAGCAAATGAGAAGTGTGGCCAGCATGTCTTCACAATGCCGGACCTCTATAATAGCCAGGATAGCTAAACTGCGTGCTGAACTTTCCAGGGCTGAGGCCAAGCTTCAGGAGGCTGAGCATCAGGAAGTTCAGAGTATGGAGGAAGCTGAGTTGGCCGAAGGACAAGTTGCTTCTCTCGAAGAGAAGTTGTCATAGCTGGAAGCCACTGAGTCTCGACTGCAAGAACTAACTCGCCATCCTTCCTGGGGCATCTTGGAGTTAGAGGACATCTTTTGGCGCCTTGATTTATTCTCTTTTTGGAATAGCTTTATGTACCTCGAGGGATGCCCCGGGCAACCATGTATTCTGACATCTCACATCAATGAAACATCTTTATTTTTCGCAACATCACGACTTCCTTTTCTCCCCTTTCCTTTCTTTCTTTCCCAGCCAATTAGCTTAGCCCGGATATATAAGTTACTTGGGCAAGAGAGTGCTCGCACCTTCAATGAAGGGGTGAGGTGTTCGCTCCACCGCGGCGTAACTATTCTCGGGGCCAAACCCTTGGCTAAAGTAGATCAAGAGTTCAGAGCACGAATGTGTAGGGGTCTCTTAGGACCACAGAATGAGGTGAGGAGGGTTATCAGCAGGCTTCGTCGATGGTGACAAAGTCACCGAGAAACCAAAAGTGTGTTCATTCCTTGACAGGGGTGGAAGACCCGTGATAGGTTGACTTACTGACGCAGATGAAAGGTCCGGGCCATGGGTTTGTTTGCTGACTTCACCGATGGTGACGAAAATTGGGGGTAGGGTTTATTCATCGTCATGGGTGAAATGCTGAAGCAAAGGAAACTTGTTAGTTAACGAGGGAGAAGGGCCCAAGTTAAAGGAATGGTGGCCGATCTTGTCGAAGATGACAAGGGCCAAGTGGTGGGTATGGTTATTAAAAATCTTGTTCATTAATGAGGATGAAAGGTCCAAGTTAAGTGAAAGCTGACTGATCTTGTCGATGATGACAAGGGTCAGAGGAAGATTGACCGGTCTTGCCGATGATGACAAGGGCCAAGACTATCGAAAGTATTGTTCATTAACGAGGACGAAAGGTCCAGGTTAAGGGAAGCTGACCGATCTTGTCGATGATGACAAGGGTCAAAGGAAGATTGACCGATCTTGCCGATGGTGACAAGGGTTAAAGAGATATTGACCGATCTTGTCGATGGTGACAAGGGTCAGAGGAAGATTGACCAGTCTTGCTGATGGTGACAAGGGTCAAGACTATCGAAAGTATTATTCATTAATGAGGACGAAAGGTCTAGGTTAAGGAAAAGCTGACCGATCTTGCTGATGTTGACAAGGGTCAAAGGAAGATTGATCGATCTTGTCGATGGTGGCAAGGGTCAAAGGGATATTGACCGATCTTGCCAATGGCGACAGGGGTCAGGAGGGTATTGACTGATCTTACTGATGGTGACAAGGGTCAGGAGGGTATTGACCAGTCTTGCCAATGGTGACAAGGGTCAGGAGGGTATTGATCGGTCTTGTCGATGGTGACAAGGGTCAAGAGGGTTTGTTCATCGACATTGGTTAAATGCCGAAGCAAAGGTATATTCATTAACAAGGACAAAAGGTCCAAGTTAAGGGAGAAATGTCGATCGATCTTGCCGATGATGACAAGGGTCGAACGCAGGTTTATTCGTCGGCATTGGTTAAATGCCGAAGTAAAGGTATATTCATTAACAAGGACGAAAGGTCCGAGTTAAGGGAGAATGTCGACCGATCTTGCCGATGATGACAAGGGTCGAATGCATGTTTGTTCATCAGCATTGGTTAAATACCGAAGCAAAGGTTTATTCATTAATAAGGACAAAAGGTCCAAGTTAAAGGAAATATCGACTGATCTTATCGATGATGACAAGGGCCGAACGCGGGTTTATTCATCGACATTAGGTAAATGCCGAAGCAACGGAACTTCACTTGTTAACAAGGATGAAAGGTCCAAGTTAAGAAAAATGTTGGCCAATCTTGCCGATGATGACAAGGGTCAAGCGCGGGTTTATTCATCGACATTGGTTGAATGCCGAGGCAAAGGTTTATTCATTAACAAGGACGAAAGGTCTAAGTTAAAGGAAACGTCGATCGATCTTGTCGATGATGATAAGGGCCGAATGCGGGTTTATTCATTAGCATTGCCTAAATGCCAAAGCAAAGGTTTATTCATTAACGAGGATGAAAGATCCAAGCTAAAGAGAATGTCGACCGATCTGGCCGATGATGACAAGGGTCGAGCGCGGGTTTATTCATCGACATTGGCTAAATGCCGAAGCAAAGGTTTATTCATTAACGAGGACGGAAGGTCCAAGTTAAAGGAAATGTCGACCGATCTTGTCGATGATGACAAGGGTCAGACGTAGGTTTATTCATCGACATTGGTTAAATGCCGAAGCAAAGGTTTATTCATTAACAAGGATGAAAGGTCCAAGTTAACGGAAATTTTGACCGATCTTGCCGATGATGACAAGGGTCAGACAAAGGAAGGTTTGTTTATTAACAAGGATGAAAGGTCCAAGCTAAGGGAAATGTCGACCAGTCTTGCCGATGGTGACAAGGGTCGATGACAATTTGTAGAAAAGGATCTCCGACGGGACTTTGTGGTGATTGTCCTTTTCGGAGTTTCATTAGGATGGGGGTAGAGCGAAACTTTTAAAATTACCACATTACCGACTCAAGCGCCCTTTCAGGTTTTCGCCAAAGCCAGCCCCCTCTTATTTTTGCCCACGCGCCCTTGCAGGTTTTCACATGGTGGGATACCCAATTTTACCTGTAACACCCTTGCGGGTTTTCATCACAGTCGGGTTATAGCCATTTTTGCCCTTGCCCTGATGTAGGAATAAAGCCGACGTAGCACCTCTATTTTAAGCCCCATTGTTTCATTTCTTCTTTTTTTTGAACACATTGTAGAAGAATGCTGCCAGGTCAAAATGTGATATTGACCCTTGGTAATGGTAAACAGTTACTGATTTAGGCGCAGGTCCTTGTGTCAGTAAAGCAGTTTATTTATCGGTAAAGAGATAATGCCAGCGCAAAGGGGAAGCTTTAGCTGGCTCGGGCGTAAGGCCCGTGGCGGCGATACTGTTGCAGGATTGGCTAGGACGCAAAGTCTTTCACCAGAGAAGGGGTTTACTCGTTAGCAAGAAGGTAAAGCTAATGCGAAGGATGAATTTCCACTGATTCGGACGTAAGGTCCATCGGGGATATTGCATAACAGTCGGCTAGGACACGAAGTCTTGCACCGAAGAGGGATTTATTCGTTAGCAAGAAGATATTGATAACGCAAAGGATGAATTTCCACCGATTCAGACTTAAGGCCCGCAATGGTAGTCTTGATATGACAGTCGACTGAGACACAAAGTCTTGCACCGAAAAGGGTTTATTCGTTAGCAAGAAGGTAATGCTAACGCAAAGGAAGAGTTTCCACCAATTTGGACGTAAGGCCCGCAATGGTGGTATCGTATGTGTTTTTGCCCTTCATTTATTTATTTAATGAAATGCATGATTCTATTGTGAAATGTATGACTAATGCAATTGTCCTGTATGCAGGGAAAGCGTAGGACTCGGATCTCCTGGTTGCAGGTCTGAGTAGTGTACCTCGCACTGTCGGACTTTCAGTGGGAGAGGCTCGCAGCGATGGGCTTCACCGAGTTCCTGAGTGTAGAGGTCACCCGGCTAGACACACCGCTCCTCTATGCTCTGCACGATCACTGGGATCTGATGAGCCAGACATTCCTCTTCCCGTGGGGCCACATGGTCCCCATGTTAGAGGACATTGCGCACATCAGTAGACTGCGCGTGCATGGGACACCGGTTAGCGGGAGGACTTACCCTGACTACCGAGAGCTAGCTCGGAGCTTGTTGGGGTTGGAGCTACTGCGACTAGAGTGACAGTCGATGACCCTGACGAGGGCGAGGCTACAGGACAACCTCAGCTTGCAGAGAGTGGGGATCGCGACCGGGGAGTTACTAGAGCAGCATCTGCAGAGGCTGGTGGACTGGGCACGTCCTAGAGTGGCAGTCGCGACAGGACCTGAGGCAGACGTGGTCCTACAGAGGTTCTCGATGCTCTTCTTTGGGAGACTGCTATTCGCGACCAGGGCTGATGTCATTAGCTGTCGATTCCTACCACTACTTGAGGACTTGGACCATGTCGGGGACTATGCCTGGAAAGCGACAATCCTGGCTTTTCTTTTCGACACCCTCAGCTCCACCAGCTGACGGACGATGCTCGGTGGATTCACTCCCCTTCTCCAGGTACGACTTGACCCTTAAAACTATTAAGCAATTTGCTATATGATTCCTATAAATGCTGACACTTGATGGAATGCAATGTAGGTGTGGGCCTACGTGCGCCTACGTGGGCTAGGGAGAGGTGAGGAGACTTAACCAGAGCGGCTGCCCATCGTCAGGCGGTGGATGGCCCCACGGGAGATTGGATCCCTACGACGACAGGTCCAGGGGATCCAGGATGACTTAGACACACTGCCTTTCACCTCGGTAAGACTCTAAACTCAAACTTTTCTTTAAATGTAACTTAATATGCTTATGATGATACTAATGCGACTTTCCTGTTCGACAGGTCCAGTGGACGCCGTATGAGAGCGAGGGGCACGAGGGCCAGCCCTGGGTGGTGGCAGCCCTTGCCTACTCTGGCCAAGACATCTGGCTCCACTGCATGAATGTGGTGGAGCCGCTCCACTTCCGCTTGGTGATGAGGATGATCGGCGTCCATCAGCCTGTGGTAGAGTTTTCGGCACCAGAGAAGCTAGAGGAGTGAGTTGGGAGGCACCCCTGAGGACTGGCCACGGTGGTGGACTGGATGACGTGAGCGACAGAGCAGATAGCTGACTAGACAGCACTCAGGCGGGTGGTGTCTACTCGAGCAGAGAGCGAGGAGGCCTACTACATGGCCTATGCCCGGCACTACAGGGACCAGGTGTTCCGTGGTGCCCGCTGACCGGTATGATTTCTAACTCGAATGCTTCCTATTATGCTTTCTATATGATTATGCACTGACCCTTGGACTTCCTACATGCAGATTGACCCCCAGGGGAACCTGAAAACCAGGGGTGAGCCTCCTATCACTGGCTCAGTAGGGATCCCGCGGAACCCCAACCGAGAAAATAACGGCTGAAAGGAAAGCTACGCTAGCCGCAGAAGGAACAACAGTAACGACAGGAACATCACATTAGTGGCCGGTCAAAACTCGGCACTACAGCTAATCCTACCGGCAACAGAAAACACGACTCGGTCTCCTGTCGGGGGACAACCAAGTCACGCACTTGACATCTCAATTCCACGATCGAGAGACTACCAGACACGAACCGTCCTAGTTACGCTACCAGGAAACGACACGACGCCTCGGTCGTGAAAACCTACCCTCACAGCAGGGCCTGAGCCGAAATCACATGGTCTGGAAACACAGTCACGACCTCGCTATCGTGAACTCTACGCCGTCTAAGGAAAACTCTCGGTGACGCTCACTGGAAACCTCAGACCTCGGTTACGAAAACGCTCCCGAAAATAACACCCGAAACCTCATCTCGCAGACGAGAAACAGAAACCCGGGACATGACAACTCACGTCACGTGACAGGAGCACCACCCATTGTAACTCCTCAAACAGCAACACACCACGCCAAGAGCCGTGAAACGAGCCATAATCGGCAACCGCCAACGCTCATCCTCGAGCCGCAAGCTCGCCACTAAGCCTTCACATCTCGAACCAAATCTAGGGCAACCACAGCTCAATCCAAGAAGATCCTCCGCTCATCCGAGTACATCTTGACCAGAGCACCCGCTCTGCCACCTCGAACCACAAGTAATCCTCACCAACCACCTGACCTCGCTACAAATCCCTCAAACACAGCACCGCAGCGGCACACCTACCGGCAACCTCTGCCAAACGTAGTACAACCGGGGCCACCACCGATGAGGGAGAAGCTCTCAACCTCGATCCTTAGACCCCACGCCGACACTCCGACAAGAATAGCAACCACCTCCACAGCGCCAACCCCGCGCCCTCACGCTCTCACACGAGAAACCAAGCGAAAAATAAGCACGAAATCTTATGCCAACTGTCGACTGTACTGGACCTTACGGACTCTGATCACTGTAATATCTCGAATTCCAATGTACTTCCACAACCATAACTCTGATACCAGCTGTGGAGGTGGTTGCTGTTCTTGTCAGAGTGTCGGCGTGGGGTCTAAGGATCGAGGTTGAGATCTTCTCCCTCATCGGTGGTGGCCCCGATTGTGCTGCGTTTGGCAGAGGTTGCCGACAGGTGTGCCGCTGTGGTGCTGTGTTTGAGGGATTTGCAGCGAGGTCAGGTGGCTGGCGAGGATTGCTCGTGATTCGAGGTGACAGAGCGGGCACTCTGGTCGAGATGTGCTCGGATGAGCAGAGGATCTTCTTGGATTGAGCTGTGGTTGCCCTGGATCTGGTTCGAGATGTGAAGGTTTCGTGGCGAGCTCGCGGCTCGAGGATGAATGTTGGCGGGTGCCGATTATGGCTCGTGCTGCAGCTCGAGGCGTAGTGTGTTGCTGTTCGAGGAGTCGCATTGTTGGTGCATCGAGAGGTGTTGTGATCGTGGTCTGACAAGACACTTGGTGAGTGTGTCGGAGGTGCTGACCTGATGGAGTTTAATTTCTTAGATTTTTACGAATTAAAATACCTTTTCGAAATTCTCCTTTTCTTAGTTTCTAGAAATTGGGATAGAATCCATAGGTGCATAAACCTATCCACATGTGCATCGACCTTTATTGGCGCATCCCAAATGCGCATCGACCTTATATGGCCTTTTCCCCAAATGTGCATTGACCTTGTATGGCCCTTTCCCAAATGTGCATAAACCTTATATGGCCTTTTCCCAATGTGCATCGACCTTATATGGCCTTTTCCCATATGTGCATCAACCTTATATGGCCCATCCCCAAATGTGCATCGACCTATTCCAGGCCTTTGCCAAATGTGCATCGACCTTATATGGCCCTTTTTCAAATGTGCATCGACCTTATGTAGGCCTTTGCCAAATGTGCATCGACCTTATATGGCCCATCCCCAAATGTGCATTGACCTTACTTACGCCTGGACCAAATGTGCATCGACCTTACCTGGGACTTCACCAAATGTGCATCGACCTTACTTAGGCCTGGATCAAATGTGCCTTACTTAGGCCTGGACCAAATATGCATCGACCTTACCTGGGACTTCACCAAATGTGCATTAAACTTACTTAGGACTGGACCAAATGTGTATCGACCTTACTTAGGACTTCACCAAATGTGCATCGACCTTACTTAGGCCTGTACCAAATGTGCATCGACCTTACCTGGAACTTCACCAAATGTGCATCGACCTTACTTAGGACTGGACCAAATGTGGATCGACCTTACTTAGGACTTCACCAAATGTGCATCGACCTTACTTAGGACTGGACCGAATGTGCATCGACCTTACTTAGGACTTCACCAAATGTGCATCGACCTTATTTAGGCCTGGACCAAATGTGCATCGACCTTACCTAGGACTTCACCAAATGTGCATCGACCTTACTTAGGCCTAAGCCATATGTGCATTGACCTTACCATGGGCCTGCCCCCATGTGCACAGACCTGTCCAGAGTCTAAGCTATATGTGCATTGACCTTACAATGGGCTTGGCCCCATGTGCGCAGACCTATCCAGAGTCTAAGCTATATGTGCGTTGACCTTACCATGGGACTTGCCCCCATGTGCACAGACATGTCCATAGTCTAAGCCATATGTACATTGACCTTACCATGGGACTTGCCCCCCATGTGCACAGACTTGTCCATAGTCTAAGCCATATGTGCATTGACCTTACCATGGGCCTGCCCCCATGTGCACAGACCTATCCAGAGTCTAAGCTTTATGTGCACTGACCTTACCATTGCCTGCCCCCCATGTGCACAGACCTGTCCAGAGTCTAAGCAAAATGTGCATCGACCTTGCCATTGCCTACCCCCATATGCACAGACCTTACCTGGGACTTGCCCTGACTTGCCTTGAGACTGTACTATCTTTCTAGGGATTGTACTGACCCTAGAGATTCAGAGGAAACTCATGAAAGGCTAAAACTTAATGAAAATAAATGCCTAAGAATGAACATGATGGTCATCCCCACATGTCTTTAGTCCCTCTTTAAAGTGTAGAAAATATATTTAAAACCATTCTAATGCATCATTGACCCCTAAGATTTGAGGTTAGGTTGAAGTGCTCGACTAGATTCCGTGTTTGAGAAGTTGCTCGAGCGAGCTAGGATTTTCCCTTCCTGGTGAGCTTTTATTGCTGAGCTTATTGCTTCTCGTCCCTTCTGGTGGAATCTTTTTTCGAGACTTGCCTTGGAATTGCTATCCTAGTGATGCTTCTGTCCTGTGTCTGCTTAAGTGTGGACAGCTTTATTTTGAGTCTGATCTGCTCCTCGCTTATGGGTTGCTTAGCTTTGGACTCGGCTAGGGTGTTGAGAGCTGTAGTGTACCATGTTCGCCGTGCCGTGTCCAGCGGCCGATGTGTTGAGAAGGCTCAATTATCGTCTCAGGACGTAAAGGTAGGCGGAGATTAGCATCTTTCCTTGTGCTTTGTACTGAAGCTGGTACTCTCCTTCATTGCACTTAGGTTCCTTGTGATCGGTTGCTCGCTAGATCAGTATTCGTGGCGTGTTAATTGTGATTCTGATGAGTTGCAGTGCCGCCGTACGTGTGCTGAGATGTGATTGCCGAAGTCTTTCCTGATGCCTATGTGTGTTGTAAAGAGTGCATAGTGGAAGCGTGTGGGCTGGCTACCCACTGGTCGAGGATCATTATGATGAGATTCTCGATGGTCGAGAGATTTTGTTTCTTCTCGATGTGACTTCATCTTGGCTTCCTTTGCCTTGATGTCATCTGTTGCCGTGCTACTGTTGGTAATTCTCTGATATTAGCACAAGCATTTGCGAGTGTTGGGAAATTTGTCGGCTTGTCTGCTGATTGAGTACCCTCTACTCTACATTTCTTCTCGTGGGAGTTGTGCACTCGAGGCGTGCCTATGGTCCTTGAGGAACGTTCCCTGAGATTGTCATTTGTGTCACTTTTTCGTGTCGTGGGTCTTCCTTGGTGAGTGGTCTGATGCATGACTCGTTTCTTGTAGTCGGATGATTAGCTGCCTTTATGCCTTGACGTGCCCCTACTTGCAGATGTGTTCCGCGGTTCTGTGCTATTTAGAGCCAGGATCCTACAGGTGCTATCGTGCTGTTCTGCATGGTTTTGTGTCTCTGTCGTGGACCATTGTCTTATCAGTTAGCATTGCTGTACTCTCCTTTCCTGGTGAGATTAGCTTGTGGCTCGGTCAGACATGTTATCCGGCTGAGGATTGACTCGATTCTGCTCATGGTCCAATGTTGTTGTTTTGCTGTCGCTCTTTCCATAAATTTGTCATTGGTGTCCTGTGTGCCAAGTGTTCCCTATCGCCTTTGGCACCAGAACCGATGATGTTGTCAGGCTGTCAGCTGAAAGGACTATGTTTCCTTATATAAGCTGATGCTTTGTGTGCCTGTCATTCCTGTCATTCCGTTTCTTGATGTCTGTTGTTCTGGCAGTCGTGTCTCTTTTCCTGTGAGACGTAAGCGACATTGCCTTGATTCGGAGGTGTCGGATTTGTGTTCACTTGTGTCGTGCTCACTCCTGAGTGTGTCCTCATGATAATGATCTGACATTGTTCCTCTGAGCTCTATCATTCGTGCTTTGTGTTGGTAGTTGTTAGGTTGTTCTTCCCTGCCTTACCCTTACTTGTCCTTAAATTTCGAGGATGAAATTTCTTAGAGGCTGTATGAACACGATGTCCCAGTAGAATGTGGATCTAGAGGGGGGTGAATAGATCAACCGCAGAATAAAAATATGTGCAAGGAAATCAAAGCAGACAGGCAATCAAACATACGGGACACACGGATTTTTAGGTGGTTTGGTCTTCCAGACCTACATCCACCCCACACTCAAACCAGAGTGTAGATTTCTGCTGGGGAAATACAGCTTAACCCGACCAGAGGCTACACCTCTGCAACAGCTAGGGAATACAGCTTACCTAACCAGAGACTCAGCTCTGCACCGCTGGGGAAATACAGCTTGACCCGTCTTGTGGAATCCACCACAGCAAATCACTGACACACAGCTTCTAGAAATGAAGTTCAAACAAAAAATGGAAAGAATAGAAACAATAAGTCCCAAAGGGGAATGTAGCTCCGAATGAGCAAAACCACAAATCAGGTTCTGAACCGTGAATTTGGGTAACACTAGCTCTCTCTCTCTCTCTCTTCTATTGCATGCTCTCTCTCTCTTTTTCTCTTCTTAGAATGGCACTCTGCTTTTGTAGGTTCTTATCTTCTCCTTCTTCTTCTTCAGTCGTGCTCGGAAGAGGTTCACCTTCTCGTTCTACTTCTATCCTCACTCTCAGGCGTGTGTTACAAGCCTCTTCTCTGTCTACAAAATATATATGTGTCCTTTTTCTTCTTCTTCTTCTGGAGCTCCATCACGCACAGTGCGTGATAGGATAATCAAGAGGGGTAGACACGTTCCATCAGTGGGTCCCATCGCATGATTGCACGGCTCCCGGTGCTTCCAGAAGGTAGCATGGGACAACAGATGCCCTTTTCTATTTTGTCCTTGTTCGAACGAAAATGTCATGTTGATCTACCATTGGACGAAGGAGTAATGGCCCTACTGATCAGCTACTGGACGAAGAGCTAATGGAGTCACTTGACAGAATGTCTTGATCAGCTGCGTCAACCCTGTCGAACCTCAGTGTTGACGCAGGCTTCACGTAGAGCCTATAGACTTCTTGTGGTTCATTTGTTCTTTGTTCTTCTTTATTTTTCTTCTACAGTGTCCACTCATTTATCGGAGGGGTGGACGCACTTGAACATTTTCTTGACGTAAAGCCTTCTGGCTTTTCTTCTTTGTTATCCTTCAGCTGCATCTTACTCAGTCACTCGAGGCGTGAACGTACTTGAAGAGTGTTTGTCATAAACTTGAACAACTGCAGCGTCGATGCTTTTGACTGTCCAGCGTTGACGCAGACCAGATAATTTCTTAGATGCGTTGAAAGTGTTGAACGCTGCATCCACGCACCCTGCCTGTGCGTTAACGCTGGCTTGAAGGTGCTCAGACTTGAAGGCACCAGCGTCAACCTTTGTCTAACCAGCATCGACCTTTGTGTTCATAGCCTCAACCTTGGTATGAAGACTTTAAAGCTCTGCATCCATGCACCGGGTATGGCAGCGTCGACGCTGTTGCTTGAACTTGAAGGTTCTTTCAACGTCGACCTTGGTGTAGAGGGCTTGAAGGTTTCTTCACAGCTGCGTCTACGCAGCTCCCGAAGGCGTTGACGCATTAGAAGGAACTTGGCTACATACATGCTAAGCTCCCATTGGTATTGATTGCAGGTACCTCTTCCCCTCTGGAGGAGGGTGAGCTTCCCCGTGGCATGACCGGGGTAGCCAGCGGCGAGCCCATGACCGAGGGTTCGGTTGGAGGTGACGAGGAGCTCGTCGAGATTGAGGGGGTTTCCGAAGGGGATGCCCCTGCTGGTGAGCTTCTTATCTAACACCCTTGCCCAGGGAGTTGTCTTCATATGGGGCTGGATTGGGTAGTGACTTGGCTTGCTTCATTGATCTGTAGGTGCCACTAGCTTGCCCATGTCTGGGAGCTCTTCGGAAGCCTCGTCTGGCTCTTTGAGCAGTGGCAGCGTGGCGATGGAGATAGAAGATAGCTCAAGCTTGAGCTCCTCCACTTCTGAGGCCTCTTCTATCAGGGAAGGGGAGATGGAGGCTGCTTTGGAAGGTGTGCAAGGGTTCTCCCCTTCCTGTCTAGCCCTTATTTGAGTTTTATCATTGGATGTTGATACTATTATGTTGTGAACAAGGCTGGAGGCTGGAGGGGAGCACGCGTCGGCTCCCAGCGATAGAGACTGGAGGGAGCCTTTCGTTTCGCCGATGGTTATTGAGGACGACCGGATCGTGGAGGAGTCCTTGCCCTCTCCGACTCCGGCAGGAGATGCCACAGATGTGGAGGAGAGGTTGCCCTCACTGACCCCACAGGAGGTGCCACAGATGTGGCGGGAGCCATGCTGGGTGAGAACCAGGACTCTTCTCAGGTTTTCCACATTGTCTTGTCATGGGAAATTTTGGATGTTGCTTATTTCCCTTTGTGTTGGGTGAGATTGTACAGGCCCTACTGGTGTGCTGGCTGAGATGGGCCACTCTTCCCTGGACCTGGGGGTCGAGTAGCCTACGTCTGCTTCACCGCTAGAGCCGCTCTTGGACGTGAGCGTGGGTGCCGCCTTGCTCCAGCGAGCCCGAGGCTACCGGCGAGGCGACCCCCTACCTTCTCCAGAGTAGCTTAGGCAGCAGTTGAAGGACTATACCCAGGGCTATCATAGCCTCGGCTTTCCGCGTGAGCTTTGGATGTCTGGTTTGGCCGGGCTCTGGGCAGAGTACCTGCGACTTCTGGAGGCTCAGGAGCAGAGGGCTCGACGGCTAGCGGCTATCCAAGAGGCATAGGAGTAGCAAGCCTAGCTCACGTCAGTCGTGGCTGAGCAGAGGGGACATGCCGAAGTGGCCGTGTCGTGTTCCTGAGACCGTGCCGTGTGGCTAGGCGAGGCAGAGAGTAGGGCTGGGGCCTTGCAGAAGGCCCTGGAGGAGCAGTTACGAGCCGTGGAGCTCGCTAGAGCTAAGTGGCGGGCCACCGAGGCTATGGCTGAGGCTAGCGTACAGCTTGTGTCGACCTTGGAGGCGGAGCTTGTAGCCGCTGAGTCTCGCCTGGCGGCACTGGAGGGGAGCGAGCCTGGGAGTTGATTGCACCGCCCCTTTCCCCCCTTTTTTGTTATCTGGACTGCATGTCTTTTGTTACCCCAAGGGCATGTCTTGGGCTCCTTTTCATAGAGTATCAATGACAAACTCCAGATTTTTGGTGTTGTTATTTGCTGAGTTGTCCCACTTCCTCTAAAAATATATGATCTTATGTGTACCGGAGTACATGCAAATTCTGGCCTAAAAACTAACAAACAATGATCAAGCAATGCTGCAAATATAACAATAAAAGTACAAACATGAATGACATCCAGGGGGGAGATGAATAACACTCAAAACAAGTAGTAAAATAGTGAAAAATGGAACACAAGTACGAATCTCGAGGTGCAGTGTAGCAAAATAGTGGTCTGATGGGAGGTCGCACAGGGAGATAGACAGCCCTGGGAAGGACCGCAGTATGCCAGGGAGCAATAAAAAAAAAGGACACAAAACCAAAGTGAACAGTAACAGAAAGCACAACGTACCTGAGTGGAAGACGCGGTCTAACAAATGACCGTCACCTGCATAAAACGGCCCTAACAGGATCGCAACAAGTAACAGACTCGTAGAAACCCACACGATAGGAACTAAGGGGGGTGAACGTACCTAAGGCAGAAGAAAGCGGTCTATCGATCGACTGCTGGAAATCATAAACGACTGACAGAGGACCGCAACAAATAGTAGACTCATAGAAAGATAAATGACTGAAACGTACTTGAGGAAGAAGAAAGCGATCTTTCGATCGACCGCTGGGTTCTAGAGATGGCCCGCAGAGGACCCCAATCCACAAAAGGGAACAGAAAATGACAAGTAATGAAACGGCAAATCCGAGGAGACTAAAAACTAACTCACACAAACATAGAAGAATAGGCCAACAATGTCAGAAGCACGATGGGCACAAGGTGTGCCACCGTGATCGCCAAAAAAGCTAGGATGTAGATACCTTTTTCCCTCTCTCTCTTTCTAGTTCTAAAGAAAGGCGCGTGTGGGTGTGTGAGTGAGTGGATATGACCAATGTGGCATTAAATAGAGCATGAAAGGAACAAATAACGCAATGAAAGCAACTACCTACACCCACTTTCAGATCGTGATCGCCACCAAGATAACTAGTGCGAAGAGAGGCACACTACATACCTTGGAAAATGAAATGGAGACACTCGCCAAAGAACGCAGCGCTGGTGCAGGAAGAAGACGGTCTCCTGATGACCGTCAAACGGTGAACACGGCCAAACGATAGGCCGCTACCAGCACTGAAGAAAAGCGCGGGAAGAAGGCTCGGTGTGGAGCTTGGGCGGTCTTCAATCGGCCGCAAACAGAAGAGAGACGGTCTGGGGAAGACCGCAAACCCTGGTAAACGGTCAGAGGTGGACCGCAAAGCTTCCAGATCCTGAGCCGAGGAACCCAATCCTCCACCCCTTCTGGTCGGCCAGGAGGGATGGGCCTCGTGCTAAAACGTCTACTGACCTACAAAACAACACCAATGACCAAAGAAAATGACCTAAATTAGTTTATGGAAGTGCAATATCTATGAATGTGAATGGCAAATGAAATGCATAAATGGAAGGGCGTGTACCTGGGGGTGTTGGGTTTTTTAACCCCTATGGGGCGTGGGAAAATAATAGGAGGGTGAAGAATGCAAGAATGACAGTGAAAAACGCAAGGGGGAGTGAAGAGGAATGCCATTCTCCCCCTCCCACCTCTTAGAACACCCCCGCCCCGGCCCCCGCCCCGCTAGGGGGCCCCAGTTCATAGTGGCGGTAATTCGATACCTAGTATCGGGTTATCGGTATTATGGACTCTGGGTCGTTACAGTTGGTATCTGAGCGGAGTTGGGGAATTGTATTAGGAATTGAAATCTACATTGGTCCAGAGTAAGTCCCTTTTGAGTCGTTCGTTGCTGGCTTAGGATGTTTCTTGTGATGTTAATATGTTTTCCATTGTCGTGTTTTCCTAGATTCAAGATGTTGCCTCGAAGGTGAAGAACCCCAGTTCCTCGGAATGAGGCTAGCGGTTCAGCTACTCCTGCTGTACCGATTCCTGCCCAGGCAACACCTGTTCCTGATCCACCTACGGAGTTACCCAGTAGTCGTGGACAGGCACTGAAAGAATTCATGTTGTTCCATCCATCGACTTTCGAGGGTCAATCTGATCCCAAGGCAGCGAGGGAGTGGTTGGATGCTACCGAGCATGTTTTCTAATGCATGGAGTGTGTCGAGGATGAACGGGTTATGTTGGCCTCTTTTCAACTTCTCGGCACTGCACGCACGTGGTGGACCTCAGAATGGGAAGTCACCTTCCGTTCCCGTCCGCTTTGACAGATCACTTAGGCTGAGTTTGTTGCTGCATTTGAGCGTGTTTATACTCCAGCCTGCCTAAAGTTAACCAAGATGTACTAGTTTCTGGAGCTGACATAGGTGAGATGTCAGTGTTGCAATATCGCGATAAATTCATTGAGTTGGGCCGGTATGCATTGAATATCTTTGTCGATGAGACTATGAGGACTCAATAGTTTCTGTGCGGACTGAGAGCAGAATTGAGCCTGTCATTGTTCGCTACTCGTGTTGCTAAGCTGGATGCCTCTTATTAGGCCACTGTCGCATTGGAATTGGAGTTGGCGAGGACTCAAGGTTTTGCTCAGACTGGGATTGTGTCATCGGTCGTGCCACATCAGTCGCCCCACCAGTCATCTGCTTCAAGAGTTTCTCCCGCCTTTTCTCCTGCTGATAGTGCTTTCTCCCAGCAATCTCAGGGCAGAGGTTTCCGTCATAAAAACAAGAGGAAGAGGTTTGATCAGCCGTTATTTTCTGAGCCGAGCCAGCATTCTGGTTCGTTTGTTCTACCGCATTCAGATTCTGTTATTTTTCAGCCGAGGATGTGTTCCAGATGTGGTGGCAGTCATCCGGGTGTGTCGTGTTCTTTACAGGTTGTGTACTATCGTTGGGATCATCCGGGGCACATTTCCCGTAACTGTCCGTTGAGGCAGCAGACTGTGCAGTTCACTCAGGCTTCGCAGTCACAGCAACCACAATTCCATCTTCCGCCGCTGCCTCAGCCTTCTCAACCGATTCAACCGTTTCAATCGCCAGTTCCTACACCTTCTTAGCAGTCATCTGCCGCTACTCGTCCACCAAGAGCCAGAGTTACACATATCACTCGTGCGGAGGCGTTGGCGTTAAATCTGATCGAAGGTATGGTTTCAAATTATGATCGCACAACGCACGTTCTTTTCAATTCAGGTGTGACGCATTCTTTCATTTTAGAAGATTTCATTGCCCGTATCGAGAGACTGGTGAATGAAATTTCCTGTGATATGCTCATGGAGTTTCCGTCTCTGCGGTGACCCGGGATCTGAGTACCAGAAAGGAACTGACACGACTCAAACCTCGGCTCACCGCCCACGAGCACGAAGACTCGGAAGGGCTAAAATGATAGGTGTGGTGCACAAAGAAATAAGAAATAAAGTAAGACAACAGATATAATAACATAAATAAACAATCTAACTATAACAGAGTCTAGTCCAACAAAAAGTACAGCCTAAAGTAGTAAAATGCACCACATGCCAAATGAATACTTGGCCCGGCATGCTGGCAACTAGGAACCTCCACGCAACATCCTCGAACCTCGAGGAAGAACCGCCACACCTGAAAACCACGGGTGAGTCTCCTATCACTGGCTCTATAGGGATCTCGCGGAACCCCAACTAAGAAACAACGGCAACACGAAAAGTAGGAACTATGAAAGCAGGAAAGTAACTACGGTAGCCGGTAAATCCTCGGCTCTATAGCTACTCCTACTGTACCAAAAATACGACCCGGTCTCCCGTCGGGGGACAACCAAGTCACGCACCACCCTAGCCACACTATTAGGAAAATGCCACGATGCCTCAGTCGCGGAAACTTACCCTCACATAAGGGCCCAAGCTGAAACCACGCGGTCAGGAACACAGTCACGACCTCGCCATCGTGAACTCAATGTTGTCTAGGGAAAGCCCTCGGTGACACTCACCGGAAATCCCAGACCTCGACTACAGAAATGCTATCAAAAATAACACCTGAAACCCCATCTCGCAGATGAGAAATAGAAACCCGGGACACGACAACTCACATCACATGATGGGAGTACCACCCACTAGAAGAATGACCGGATGTGTCCCCTGA
Source organism: Amorphophallus titanum (assembly GCA_024336825.1). NCBI lineage: Eukaryota > Viridiplantae > Streptophyta > Magnoliopsida > Alismatales > Araceae > Amorphophallus > Amorphophallus titanum. The sequence continues at coordinate 66,852 of JANBPO010003331.1, forward strand.
CGTCTTATACTGCATCACAAGTGTCTACCTACAATGCCCCGGGCATGAGACTCAGACACGCAACAAGTACCACAACAAGGACTAGCTAGGGTCACGCTCGTCAGCGCGTGTCCTAGGCCCCCAACTACATGTGAACACAAAGACCATCTGCTCTAGGTTGGGTTCTCTAGCTGATTTTTCCCCCCACCAGACTCTGGTGGCAAAGGCAAGGGGCCCTACAGAAACCAACCTAAAAATCATCTCTCACTAGGTCTCGCTCTCCACCACTCCTGGGTGGGTCTGCACGTGCGTGCACAGGAAGCTACTACTAGTGGATAGGTCACAGACGTGAACACAAAACACCACGAATGCACCCATCGTGAGTAACACAAGGGAAGAAGTGGCTCATGGCCACTAGACTCTGGATAGCCTACTAGACCTATTAAACTCAACGGTCCTTGAGTCACGAGACTCAGGTCAAGACTATCGCACGTGACAACATTAACCCGTCAATCTGACCCAATCCCTAGGTCCAAAACCACGATGACATGCTAAATGAGGAACATCAACATCCCCGAACACCCTCGAAGTCACGAACATGGGTACCCCAATGTCCAGGATGTTCGCGAGGCTGTGGGTCAACCGCTGGGTCACAACTGGGTCGACCGAAGACCAACGTCATGCACAACAACACAGAAAATGTGAGAAATCGCCTGGCGGTCCAACCTTGGGCCGTCACAATCTCTGACGGTCCAACAATGGAGCGCCACAGCGCAAGGCGAACCTACCCTCATTCTAGGGGAGTTTCTACCCAGTACTAAGGACATCCGCACCATAGTTGGCCCACACCACATCCATTTTCTACCCCTGAGCCAATGGGTCATTGCCCATTGTAAGAACAAGTGTGGGTGGGATGAGGCCATAGCTAAGGTCGCTTCTATTTGCATGTGCGGGGCCATACTCTTCCCTTCTGTCAACCACGTCTTGGACACTCCCATCCTTAGCACCATTAGCAGACTATGGCGGGGTCTTTCTATTTCTCAAGCCATCCTTTCCTACTTATATGAGGGTCTTAGCTCAGCTACCCTAGGAGGCCTACTCTTTAGCTCTATGATCTTACTTGAGTGCTGGATGGGGGTTAGGCTGAAGTTCATACCTAGGGAGGATATCACTTCTGTCTGCCATATCTTTGGGAGCCATCCACTCTTCTTTATTAGCAGCGCCTTCAGGTTTTCTCAACAGGTTGAGTGTAGGACTGCAGACAAGAAGACTAGGGATGAATGGCGCCTCTACATTAACACTCTGCCCTTGGATTAGTTCGCGATGCGCCCGTCTTTCCTTGTGGGCACCACCCTCAGGCTTCCTAGGAGGCTTGAGCTTGACTTGAGGCTTGTGGAGAACACCACCTTGGTGATGTACAGCCCCCATAGGTGCTTCCTACAGGTTGGACTCTCCCATACTATAGTTCCAGCACTACCCCACCTTCCTGCACTACAGGCGAGGAGACTTGGGACAGAGGAGGATGAGCTTGATCATGTGGGAGATCAGCAGGGTGCGTACCCTACCAGCAGAGGTGACAGAGCTTCAAGAGGAGTACCAAGCCTATGTGAGAGAGTTGCGTGAGATTTGACCTCGCGGGGATGTCCGATCGAGGATTGAGTGATTTTCTTTTTATGATGTATAGAAGCCCATGGATTGATCTTGATATGCTTGATTTGAATGAATGGACAGAATGCTCTGATTGAATAAGGTTTGGATTTGGCCTTCTCTTTTGTGCATTTGTGTAGATTGAGGTGATTCTCAGGAAAGGACGTGGCCTAAGAAAAGACCACTGAATGAATCAGACGGTCAGAATCTGGCTGCCAAACTAAGGATAACGGCCTTATCTATACCGTGCAACAAACGAACATCAGGAGTTCAAAATCAAAGCTCTCGGGGAAGAAGACGGTCTATTGAGGGACCGTTAAGGACTTAGAACAGTTAGAAAAGGACCGCTTAAAGCTCAAGCAGTCATACACGGACTGCAGGACCCTGAGCACAAAGACGAGCCGGGGGCTCATGAGCAATGATTATGGGAAGTGAAGGTGGCCTTAAAGGAACCATCTATAAGAATTAAACAGTCATCATGTGACCGTGGAAGGAATGCAAACGGTTTTCAAGAGACTGCCTCTATATAGATTTCCAAATCGCTTGTAGACCTGTCTCTGTATACACACTTAAATAAAAAATAAATTAGATCTGTTTTAGGCTTAACCCCTTGTCTGTAGCAAGTTAGGAAATCACCAATTCTTGATTTTTGGTCAAGGGGGTCAGCCCTATTAAATAGCCAAAATGACACAAAGGAAGAGATGCAATGCATGCCATGAAATGTCACCAACCTCAAACCAATCGAGTGGAGTCTGACATGGACGCCCATACAACGTCTCATAGGGAGCCATCCCTATGCTCGAATGATAGGAGTTCTTGTAGGCAAACTCCACTAACGGTAGGTGGTGAAACCAACTCCCCTGCCACTCTAGACAACACGACCTCAACATATCCTCAAAAGTCTGGATGGTCCTCTCTGACTGACCGTCCGACTGAGGATGATACGCCGAGCGAAAAGCTACTTGGTGCCCAGAGCCCTCTGGAAACTCCTCCAAAAATCAGATGTGAAACGCGGATCTCAATCGGATACGATGGAAATGGGAATCCCATGCAAGGGTATGATCCGCTCCACATACAAACGTGCCAGCTTGGGCACAGTCCAGCTGACTCTGATAGGTAACAATCGAGCCGTCTTCGTTAGCCGATCCACGAGCAACCAAATGCTATCATGCCCACTCAGAGTCCCCGACAATCCCACCACAAAATCAGTGGTCACGTGGTCTCATTTCCACGCGGGAACCTCCAAGGGCTGAAGCACACCTCCTGATTGCTGATGCTCCGCCTTCACTTGCTGACAGGTCAGGCACCTGGCCACGAACTCAGCAACATCTCTCTTCATGCTAGGCCACCAGAATTGCCTCTGCAAATTCTGATACATCTTCGGCACACCCAGGTGTATGGTATACCTACTCCCATGAGCCTCACGTAACACCGCACGATGAAACTGCTCCTCGGCTGGGACATACAGCCTACCATGGAATCTCACAGCACTGTCCTCACCGAGCTCCACCTCAGCCAAAGCTAAAATTCGGGGCAACTTAGGGTCCGCATGCTGAGCCTCTGTCACCTGACGACGGATAGCAGGGGTGACAGTCAGACTCGGGAGCACTGCTAGCCCTGGCTCTTGGGGAATCTTGAGCATGAAAGACACTTCGGGCACTTGTTCCCAGAGCCTCCACTTCCTCAACATCAAGGCACTAATCGCGACCTTCTGACTCAAAGCATTGGCGACGACATTCATCCTGCCCGACTAATAAGACAGGGTAAAGTCATAATCCTTCATATACTCCATCCAACGCCTCTATCTGAGGTTCAGGTCCTTCTGAGTGAACACATACCTTAAACTCTAATGGTTAGTGAACACCTCAAACTTCTCACCGTACAGATAATGCCTCCAGATCTTCAATGCGAAGATTACAGTCGCCAACTCTAGGTCATGGGTAGGGTGGTTGTCCTCATGTGACTTCAGTTGCCGCGAAGCATACGGCACCACTCTACCATGCTGCATCAACACAGCACCCAAACTGACCCCGGAAGCATCTGTACACACCACAAAACCTCCCAATCAAGAAGGCAAGACCAGCACCGGAGCCGAGGTGAGCAATCTCTTCAGCTCCATGAAGCTACGCTCACACTCATCAGACCAAAAAAAAGGCACATTCTTTCACGTTAGTCTGGTCATCAGGGCTGCAATGCGAGAAAAATCCTGAATAAACCTCTGATAATATCCAACAAGCCCTAAGAAACTCCGGATCCCAGTCACAGACCTCGGCCTCAGCCACTGCATTACTGTCTCGACCTTGACGGGGTCCATACATAACACCTCAGTCACATACCCCAGAAAGTAATGAAGCTGAGACAACATGCTAAGGAAAGGATCATACCTGAGGCCCCAAAATGGATCAAGGGTAGAGGAACCAGTAGCTCCAGCCTCAGCCACAACACCCGGGCAGCCTTTGCAACTGCCTCCCGAATGTCCCTCAGAGTGTGGGCACACTCAATATGGGGCACAAACTCAATGGGCCCGGCTGATCTGATCATGCAGCCGATGTGTCGCCTCCATTCATTGGCTGCCGTATCAGTAAATCTCCCCTCAGGGAGCACCCGGTCCAGCGAGCCCTTCTTCTTGAAGTCGTAATCGGCTAGGAATTGAGCCCACCAAGTCTTCAGCGCCCTCGGTCGGGATGCCCCTGCTCCAGTCGCCATGGTGATTGCCTGCACTTGCCTCAGGGGCTTCAGCACCCCATTGCTATGTCGACCCGTAGACAATGAACCCCGGCCGCCGAAGGGCCACTGCTGTGCTATCCGCTTTACTTCCTGGTGGAACCGAGCAACATGAGTCCTCAATTACCTGTCGTCCAGTGGGATAGGAGGTAGATCCACCCTCAAAAGATGACCTTCCTCAGCCTTCCTGATCGCTGAGGCCCTCTATCGATACAGGTGGCTATGCTCGAACCACCACCTAGCATAGTGGACATCGTGTTGGGTCCCATGCGGTGCAATGGGATCTAGAAGGGGGCTTGAATAGATCCTCTCATGAACTATGGCTGATTTAAAATTTGACTACCAACAACATAGACCGCCCCTATAAGGCAATTAAAACACTTTGACACAAAGCACAGTGGATTTAGATGGAATGGCTTAAGTGTAAACGGTGGCAAAACAGATCCAAGGACTACACAAGTAGAAGCTTAAGCTCAACGGAGCATAGCTAGGTAGAGAGCTAAGGTTAGCGCTACACTACAGCGAGGTTGATGCTGCTTCAATGTGGTTAAGGGCTAAGAGTGATTCATTGCACTGGACATCAGGGGTCTCAACACATATCAACTAAGTGTGATAACTAGCTATATGTGTGAACTTTAGAGATCAACCAGAATCTCATGAATTGAGATTGGCTGCTCGTTGAACCTTGTGTGTATGTGTGTGTGAGCAATATGATGATGTGTGCTATAGAAAGCAATCAGGATTCTGTTGATACAGCAAACACACAACCTGTGAATGGGGATAGAGAAAAGAGAGCAATCACATAAGATACACAACCCACAACACTGGGATTTTAAGGTGGTTCAGTTGTCAACCAACAACCTACGTTCACCCCTCATCAAACCCGGTGAGACTTTCCTGCTGACACATAGCTTGACCAGGGACATGCCCCAAAACCGCAGAACGGAAAACCCTCTGTCTGTCTTCCTACACACAAAATCGGTAGGGACGGTTGTCCACAGACCAGAGCACACCTCCGTCTGTCTTCCTACACACAGATCGGTAGGGATGGTACAAGAAGTAGCCAAAAACTTAAAAGGAAAATACTGCAAGTGTAGTGTGAAAAACACATGAACGATGGAATGTAAATAAACACCAACAGAGTCTATAGATCAAGATTTGGATGCTGGTGACTATAATAAAGTTGCGGATTCCTTGGCATCCCATGCTTGCCATACCAAATGTAATTTTTTCTTTTCATGCAAAGATCTTCCCAGTGTTATAAGGGGGGAGGCCCGGCTTGACAAACTAGGCATGCCTAGTATTCGTCTGATGTAATTTGTTATCTTTTCATTCTTAATAAAATTTACCTCCTATGGGGTTCTGGTGGACCTCCCACCAACTCCTAGGTAGGGTTTCTTGATAAAAAAAAAATCAAAACCCGATTTCCAACACATTATGGTATAATATGAGATTTACTCAATGTAATGTCAAAAATAACATGTCTACAAATATCAAGGAATAATAGCCAAGAGAGGCTAAAATCTGGACTAAACTCGAATCTCCATAACACAAACGTAGGAAATAGGAATTTAGAATACTGGGCTAGAATGTGGTCAGAATTGATCTGCGATCACAAGGACACGGTTGGTTGTGCCACCCAACCAGATAGAATGCGGTCAGGCAAAGAGTCACAATATGGATTATGCGGTCAGACAAGAACCGCGATCCGTTAGGGTGAGGTTAAAGTAGTTTAATGATCCACCGCCATCCCAAGCAGAGGGCTGATCGCGATTCCTCAAGGGCTACATTCACAATAGACCTGACATGACTTGGACAGTGCCTTATTCTGCCCTTCCAAAGGTCAGTCAAACCCTATCCTACACAGTAGGATGTGGATTCTAGTGGGTTTAAGATTTTTACGGTACAATCGGTTCGACGTCCTAGTGGAAATCTCAAGCTCGCGGAGACTTACGGAGGCCTAGATATAGTGGTTCCAGTTAGACAGAAGGAATATCTAGTGGAGGCTTCCAACTACACCAAGAATTGGGGTGTGCAACAACATGGAACTAGTAGAACGGTGAGTCAATACCATCGAGGTGGCATGACTTTCAAACAACACTTTTACAAAATTCTATTCTAAGGAAAACACTGAATAATCATTGAGGCTTAGGATGTCATGAAAGCACGAAAGTTTAAGAACCTCTAAATAAGTTGAACAGCAAGTTGATCTACTCTTTTTCATCATGAGATGACATGGAGATAATAAGGAAGATGGAATAGACATAAAGATGATCATCTATTAGAAATTAGAACAATTACTTCATAAGCCATAGTTAAATAGTGTGTTCTATAACCTTATTAACCTAGAAACATACTTTCTAACTATGGATAGCAGAGATTAAACACGGGAGAAACTAGGGTTCTGTTGAGAAACCCAGTGACAGAGCGTGGTCTTAAGCAGGGCCACGACCAGATAGATGCAATCTATCGTGGCGCCACATTCAGAGCAGCCTTTAACCATTTTCAAAATAATTATCTCCACCTTTTATTTTATTATCCTAGCCTAAAAATGCTTAATTATCCTCAATTTCGAGCTAAGACCTTGGGTGCTCTATAAATAGACCCTAAGGCTCAGTTTGAAGGGGGGGAGATCAAGGATCAATGGCGAAGCTCTATCGAACTGTCAAGTGATCCCAGCACAAGGAGGGAGGCCTTCTACGTCCTTACAGGCCTCCAGTTCAAGGGAGTAGTCCGTTCGTGGTGTAGTTTGTCGTCAGTCTTGTCAGTCTTTCATCATTGCATGCATGCTTTCTTGTTATTGTTACTTGCATCTCCTCGCTCTCATTGTCATTTTCACATATCAACCCACGTTTTGGCACCCCCTAGGGGTTTAAAAACCTCCAGGTGAACCCCCCATTCATGCTAATCAGCTTCCGTTTCGTTATTTCTAGCATATACTACATTTCATAGATCTAATTTGGGTTTTATTTTGTTGGTTACACGTTGTTTTGCAGGTCAGCAGCCATTCAGCACGAGGCCCACTCTTTCTTGCCGGCCGGAAAGAGTGGAGGAGGAAGTCCCCACGATTTGGAGGTAGGAGGAGTAGAGTGGTTGGTTGTTGGCCGTCCATCTCCATCCTGCGGTTGATCTAGGACCGCACTACTTCCAATAGGCGGCCCAAAGATATCCGTACAACTTAGGCAGTTCATCCTCCCAGCGCTGAGCAAAGGCGAGTGTCTCCCTCTTTCTCAAGACACGGCGTGTCTATCGTGTTCGGGATCTTGAGTGGCGATCACACAAGTTTTATCTCCACCTCACTCTTCTGGTTTCTTAGCTTCTTCCATATTTTTTTTAGTCGTGAGAGGTAAAAGGTGATTTGATTCCATTGCCGGTACTACCAAAAGAAAGGGGAAAAGGCCGTTCTTTTTTCCAATCAACATCCTTTTCTGGCGATCACGGTGGGACACCTGGTGCCCATCGTGTTGGTGTTTGCTGACCCCCTCCATTCTTCTGGTGTTTGCTAGTTTTTCTTCCTGTTCAGTTGTTGTAGGTCGCTGGCTGGCAAGTTTGGTATCCTGGTAGTTGTGTGGTTCTTTAAGGGCCGCCTGAGAGTTGGTGCGGATCGATATCGACCGCGCTTCGTCATCCCTCTCCGCGCTAGCTGTGCCACCATGTCATCTTCTGTGGCCATTCAGCGACCGCACTTGTGTTCTATGGCCAATAGTCGATCGCCTGTCTGCCTGGCACAGGTACGTGCCCCGCTTTGCCTTACTCTATCTGCGATTGTGTCAGGGTCACTCTTGGACCTGCTTGGCTTATGACCGGTTGCTTACCCAGGTACGTTCACAAGTGGCCCAATTCTTTGTTCAAGATTGCCTGTGCATTTAGTTGTTTCCTTTTACACTCATTGTCACCCTGTGCCGTTGGGCGGTTCACCCAGAACTGCCTATCCCTCCTGGGCGGTCTTCACTAGACTGCACATCTGTGCTACAGTGCACCCGAGCCTTGAGCATATATTGGCATGTTACATTTGGTCCACGCTATTGGGTGTTGATCTCTCCTGAGTTTATTTATCATTGCATGATTGTCATATTCATCTGTTCATACTTGTTTTGATCAAGAGAAAGAAGAGGGCCCGTCGCCAGACATCCTTCCCCACCACCTCACGGAGAGGGCGACAAGGGGGCCCGAACCCAACAGGAGTCGACGCAGTCATGCATTGTGCTGCGTATCTGACTTACTGGCTTTGCTCATTCCCTCTTCCTCAAGGGGACAAGATAGTAATTAGGCCAGAGGCCATTTATCCTGCTTGTCTGATGGCCTGGGGGACGAAGCTGTCCCTGTGCCCGGTGGCCTAATGCCTGGTTTACAAGATGTTGGGGGATTTACACAAATCACGTATCCCCAGGAATTCACGGACAGTTGGTCCGATTCACTTTTTCAACGCCTGGGTCTGCACTTTGTTTCGTGAGGTAGCTCCCCGGTCACTTCAGTCTGATCATCCTGTGCCGAGGATGATCGAGTTTGCCAGTGCTGAGCCGTCTTAAATGGCGGATCAGCTTTATGCCATCCGGGGTAAGTTGAACACAGTTCCCATGGACTCCCCAGGAGTTTTACATTTTTGGAGCCTGGCAGCCAGCTCAGGCCCGCTTGTTAATAGGATGCGGCAATATCGCCTATTCGAGACGGAGGAGTTCCTTCATCCGCTCGCTGGCACCAAGAGCATAAGGCCAATTTTGGAGCCAGAACTGGTTGATTGGGCACTGGCCATCCGCCCCAATGTCCTTGTCTTTAGAAAGAGCGGCCTGTTGTGACTGGAACCGTATTATCCCTTCCGGTTTGGTCAAAATTTTGGGTATGACCAGCAGATTCCTTCTTCTTCAGCCCGATTTAATCTTCCAAACTGACATCGGGCTGGCCAGACGACCCTGGACGAAGCCCGTATATGGTGGGATTACTTCAACCACTAGGAAGATATGTCCTTCAGGGTACTATCCCCCGCTCGTTCACCTAGAGTGACCCCGGACTTCATTAAGTGGTGGAATGCGTGGACAGGCTTCTACTGGGCCTCCCGCAAAGACTGTTCGCATGTTGCTGAGCGCCGTTTTCTGGATTCTCAGTCAGAACCTACCCTGGACATTGACCCGACTTTTTTGAAGAAGCTGAAATCTTGGTCCAACACTGAGGTGACGGCATATATAGAGGCACGAAAGGTTGCAAAGGTGGTTCCTCTAAGGCTGACCTGAGGATGCCGCCAATTCCGAAGGATGACTACGTCAAAACACTTCAGGGGTTATGCCGGGTCAGTAGCGAGCGGATAGCTCTTCAAGCGATTCCCATCCCGGCGGAGGAGTCCCTTCTGGTAGTGGCGGACTAGTGTCCGGAAGCCGACCGTCTTCATCCATATAGGACTTTCATCAGGAGGGAGGATAGGTGGGAAGGCATGTATTCCAATACCCCCTGGATATTTGCCCTGCTCCATTCTCACGGGCTTTCTATCACCGGCTCATTAGAAGCCATTCGGGACCTTCCACTACTGATATCCTTCAAATATGCTGACGGGTGGGGCCTGGACCACTTGGGCCTGAATTATCACTTATCTTATCGCGACCATGAAGATTTGGCACTGTTGGCTGAGAAGAGCGAGAAGATAGGAGATATTTGCTGGCTTATTCTTGAGGCAGCTTCTTTAGACAAGGTGCCTTCCGAGGAGAGGCCGAGAGGGATATTTTTGACTCAGGAGGGAAAAATTCATGTTTGGGGTTTGAGCGCTAGATCCGTCGATTCTCGAGATTTTTGACCAATCTAAGGGCGTAGATGCATGCTAGGAGGGTTGGGGGAACTTCCCCCTTCATTTCCCCCTCAACCGGGGTTATTCGGGACTTGAAATGATGTTTTTCGGTGAGGTTTGCCGTTCTCGGGTCGGCGGGACGTACACGGTCCTAACAGGAGCCGTGTACATCCTTGGGTGGCCCAGAGACTGACCGCTTACAGGCCCAGGAGCGTCTGTGGCATACACGGTCCATCATTTGACCGTGTACACCATGGACGGCCCTAGGATGACTGTGTAACTCGTGGGCCCAGCGTGACTCTCGAGGCATTTGTGACCGTTGCTTTTTGACCGTTGCACAATTTTGGATATACACGGTCAGAGCATGGCTGTGTACTCCTTTGCACGGTCCTGAATGGGACTGTGTATGTTACCCACGGTCACGAGATGACTGTTTTACTCTGTGTGCTATTGGATGACAGAACGGCCCAAATGGGACCATTCGCATGCTCACACGGCCTGGAGTTAGACCATGTACCTTTGAACGGCCTTAGGAGGACCGTTTATGTTTTGTGCCATTGGGAAGCATATGCGGCCCATGGGGGACCGCTCAGCTCTCAAGCGGCCTATCGTTGGACCGTGTATGTCCTGAATAGTCTGGTTAGACTGTGTGGTTTCTCGTTCTGCCCAGAGCCTGAACGGTCCTTGGGAGGCCGTTCAACCTTTGGAGTGGTCCATGAATGGACCATGTACACATTACACAGCCCAAGGAGGATCGTTTATTGTGCGGTCTGACCAGTTGACATTTCCCGCCGATTCGAGTCTTGGGTGAGTAGACCTCGATCCACGTGTCAATTCGTGGTCTGACTGATGCTGGGCATCATTTGGGGGCCATGTGTTAGGGTGCCATGGGGTCTCGGGAGGTTGGGTTCTCGGCTTGTGTCACTGTGAGTCAGTGTCGGTACGAGGAAGCGATCCTCGTACTTGTCCAGTTCAAGCATTATTTTTCGTTGACTTGAGGGTCTATTCCTCCAGTGACACGTCCACTAGTCGTAGCTTCCACGACACGCGTGTGCTGGCTCACCTGGGAGTGGTGGCGCGACTTACCCGAGAGAGACGGTTGTTAGGCTGGTTACCGTAGGGCCCCCACGCGCCATCGAGTCCGGGCTTCGGGGGAATAACCAGCTAGAGGACAAGCGTAGGGCGTATGGTCTGAGTGTGCACACGATGTTGGGGGCGTCAGATGACGCTGACAAGCGCGACCCCAACTAGTCCTTGTTTGCGGTACTGCTTACTGAGTGTGTCTCTGTCTCCGCCTGGGGCGTTGTAGTTAGACACTTGTGACGCGGTGTAAGATATCACGGGACGCATCCGGTCGTTCTTCTAGTGGGTGGTGCTCCTGTCTGCTAGTAGGTACAGACTCGGGTTTTGTCAGATCGAGGTTTGGTTGTACGGTACGGTTAGTTTTGTAGCACCCCAAAAATCTAAATATAAAATAAATGAAAATAACCATAAATATTAGTCGAAGAATCGCCGCACCTAAAAACTAAGGGTGAGCCTCCTATCACTGGCTCAGTAGGGATCCCGCGAAACCCCAACTGAGAAACAACAGCGGCACGAAAAGCAGGAACTACGAAAGTAGGAAAGTAACTACGGTGGATGGTAAAATCTTGGCTCTACAGCTACTCCTACTGTACCAGAAAATACGACCCGGTCTCCCATCGGGGGAGAACCAAGTCACAAACCTGACATCCCGATCCCACGGTCGGGGGACAACCAGACACGAACCACCCTAGCCATACTACTAGGAAAATGATGCGATGCCTCGGTCGTGAAAACCTGCCCTCACAACAAGGCCTGAGTCGAAACCACATGGTTCGAAAACACAGCCATGAACTCGATGTCGTGAACTCAACGCTGTCTAGGGAAAGCCCTCGGTGACACTCACCGAAAACCCCAGACCTTGACTCCGAGAGCACTCTCGAAACCACACACGAAAGCTCATCTCGCAGACGAGAAACAGAATCCTGGGACACAACAACTCACGTCACGTGACGGGAGCACCACCCACTAGAAGAATGACCTGATGTGTCCCCTAACGTCTTACACCGCGTCACAAGTGTCTAGCTACAACGTCCCAGGTGCGAGACTCAGACACACCCAGTAACTAGAAGTACCATAAAATAAGGACTAGCTGAGGTCGTGCTCGTCAGCGTGGGTCCGAAGCCTCAGCCTCGTGTGCACACTCATACCATATGCCCTAGGTCTATCCTCTAGCTGGTAATTCCCCCACCAGCCCAGACTCGGCGGTACGTGGGGGCCCTATGGTAACTAGCCTACTCACCGCCTCTCTCGGGTCACGCTCTTCACCACTCCCAAGTGGGTCTGCACGCGCGTGCACAGGAAAGCTACGACTAGTGGGGGTTCACTAAACATGAGCACTGAAAACCACACATACACCCATTGCGAGTAACACGAAGTAACAGGTGGCTCGAGGCCACAAAACTCTGGACAGCCCTCTAGGCCTATTAAGCCAACGTTCCTTGAGTTAGGAAACTCGAGGTCAAGACTGTTGAACGTGACGGCACAACACTGTCAATCTAACCTAGTCCTTAGGTCTGAAACCATGGTAACACGAAACCCACGGACACCTTAAAACATAGACACGAAACCTCTGGGTCTGGGACACTCACGAGATCGAAAGTCGACCACTGGGTCACAATCGGGTCGACCGGAGGCCAACACAACGCTCACGCGAGCGCGAAAGACTCAGAACCAAGAGATGATCCTCCTTGGACCGTCCAAAGGATAAGCGGTCTGGATCTGGCCTCTTAGGGCAATGAACGGTCTAGAACAGACCTTCCAAGGGAAGATGAATGGTCAAAGGCGCACCATTCATCTGGGGATGAATGGATTGCTCGTAGCCGCTTAAAGAGATGAACGGCTTAGGGTAGTCTGCTCAAGGGAATGGATCCGAAAACACTAACGGGGAATGGACGGTTAGGGCTGGGCCGCCCAAGGCTATGAGCGGTTAGGGCCTAGCCGCTCATGCCCACCGACCTACAATGGTTCCAGTCAGAACGGTGTTGACTAGACCGCTGACTCAAATCGAAGTCCTTAAGTCCTGTACAGTCGCCCAACTGAAGGCTGGTGGAATCTGCTGGCTTAGGTTTCACGATTCATGATCGCTTCATTTTCCGCTTGTTATCTTGTGCGTGCTGTCCTGGCACTGTACGAGATTGTCATGCTTTCGTCAGGATGTGACAAGGTGTTTCTTTTTCCATCGTGATGTTTGTCTCGATCATATTGTACTTGGCAGTGTTCGCCGAAAGGCTCGAATCTGTGATACGTTGTTCGAGGTTTTTTGTAATTTGTTCAGATTACTGTTGACTTTTAGCGTTGGTTTGATGACTGTACACATTCTTATGTTGTTTTGGTCGTCCCAGCTTAAGTCTGCTCAGCTCCTGATGTGTTTTGCTTCTGTTGAAGTGCTCGATTGGATTCCATGATTGAGAAGTTACTCAAGTGACCTAGGATTTTCCCTTCCTGGTGACCTTTTATTGGTCGAGCTTGATATTTCGCACCCCGTCTGGTGGAGTCTTTTCGAAGTTAGCCTTGGAATTACTGTCTTGGTGATGCCTTTGTCTTGTGTTTGCTTACGTGTGGACAACTTTATTCTGAGCCTGATCTTTTCCTTGTTTTACAGTTTCTTAGCTTTGGACTCCGTTATGGTGTTAAGAGCTATTGCGTACCGTGTTTGTCATGCCGTGTCCAACGGCCGATGTGTTGTGAGGGCTCATTTATTATTTCAGGACGTGAAGGTAAGCTGAGATTAGCAATTTTCCTTGGGCTTTGTGCTGAAGCTGGTACTCATTTCTGTTACACTTAGGCTCCTTGTGATCAATTGTTCGCTGGATCAGTACTTGTGGCGTTTTATTTGTGATTTTTCATGAATTGCGATGGCACCGTGTGTGTGCTGAGATGTGGATACCGAGCTATTATCGGTTGCCTGTGTGTGTGTTTGAGTGCACAGCGGAAGTGTGTGGGCTGATAACCCACTGGTCGAGAATTACTTCTTCTCGATGTGACTTCATCTTGGCTTCCTGTGCCTTGATGTCATCTTTTACCGTGCTGTTGCTTGTAATTTTTCTAGTGTTGGCATCGACATTTGTGAGTGTTGGGGAATTTGTCGACATTCCTGTTGATTGAGTACCCTCTACTCTGCATTTCTTCCTTCTCTCGGGTGTTGTGTTCTCGAGGCATGTTTGTGGTCCTTGAGATGCGGCCCTTGAGATTGTGGTTCTTGTTGTCATTTCTCATTGTTGTGGGTCTCTTCTTGGTGAGCTACTCGATGCATGACTCATTCCCTGTAGTCGTGTGATTAGCTTCTGTTGTGCCTTGATGTGACCCTACTTGCAGTCGTGTTCCATGGTTCTGTGCGTTGTACGGAGCTGGAATCCTACAGGTGCTGTCGTGTTGTTGTTTCGAGTGTTGTTCTGTATGATTTGTGTTTCTGTCTTGGACCATTGTCATGTCAGTTAGCATTATTGTACTCCTCTTCCCGAGTAGAGTTAGCTTGCGACTCGATCAGATGTAATATCTGAGTGAGGACTGACTTGATTGTGCTTGTGGTCCAGTGTTGTTGTCGTTGGCGTCCTGTGTGCTAGGTGTTCCCTGTTACCTTTGGCACTGGAGCCGATAAAATTTGAAGCGGGAGATCCTTGAAAAGATGATTGGAATTGAAATCAAGTCCTTTGACCAACTAAATAATGTGGCGGCAAAAATTGAGGCTTTCCTCTCCTCTGTCCCTACGACTTCGAGCCAGAAGGCTAAGTCAGCTGATAAACGGCCTGTGCCTGAGGAAGCTCATACAGTCGACTCCAAGGTGTTCGAGCGGCAAAGAAATAAAGATAAAGGTGTCATCAACCCTTCTCCGGCCAAGCCTGCTAAACAACAAGGGGGCCCTCTGCGGGCCAAAATGATGAAGTCTTACTCCTTCCTCAAGGATAAGACTCGGCTCTTGTTTGAATGGGCCACTAGATATAACAAGGTCACCCTGCCAGAGTCGAGGAGGCCAGGTGACCTTAGAAGAAAAGATGACCCCCGCTTTTGTCCATATCACCAAATGCTTGGGCACTTTATTGAAGACTGCTATGTATTTAAAGACATTATTGAAGGCCTGATCAAGAGAGGAGAGCCCCAGATGGGTGAATCTAGAGTGGATCCTCCATGCCCTCACGAGCTTCCTGACTTCAAAAGGGCTATCAACATGGTGTCCATACACCAACAGCTGCAAGATGACCCGGTGTGGGGGTATATGCCAAACGCCGAGGGGAAGAAGAAGAAAAAGTCAAAAGACAAAAGGGGAGGCATTGCCCTCTCTTGCAACACATTATCGGTCATGACCGGCACAAGCCAAATGGCGAGAGAAAAAGAAAATGAAGAGATATGCTTCGTGCTGACCAAGGCAAATCAACCCGAAGCATTCACCTCCCGCCAAGCAAATCAGCCATGGAGGGAGTGGCGGCACTCTTTGCTGCCTGATGAAGAAGTATACCATCATACCCCCTCATGTACAGGCGTGGAGGCAAGAATATTAAGCTCTCAAAGACTGAACGTGTCCGATCACAGATCCAGGGGAATGATGGTCCTGCCTGAATTCGAGATGGGAGGTCACATCCCTAGCTCCTTCCAGCTTGAGCTCACTATGATAATGGAGCTATGCCAAGAACTCGAAATAATGAAGAGAAATATGGGAGAAATGGGTTTAAACCCACTCAGCCCACACCCGGATCTGACGGCTCTGGCGACAATGAATAAGCCAAGTGAGGAGCGAACAGTCGAAACGAAGTCAGCTGAGGGAGAATTCACCAAGGCAAAGTCATATGAAACCGGGCAAAGAGATGATGGGTCCGCCCCGGACTATATAAGAAGAGTGGGAGACCCCCATGAAAGATGCAGAAGCCCTCCGAACTATGAAGACATCATTCGGAGATGTGAAAGAAATTTAAAAGATGAAATCTTACAAAGGGTGATGGACATCGAAGTCAGAACCTTTGAATAGCTAAGTGAGCTGGCAGCTGATGCTGAGGCCTTCTTGGCAAAGTATTGCCGACCACTACTGCCCCGGGCCGGAAGAACAAACTAGCCAGCAAGCATGTGGCGCAAAAGGGGATATGCATCTCGAATTCTGGGGCTTTCGAGCTACAACAGAATCAAATAAAAGAGGTAGCCAGGCTTCCTCCCATTCAACATGCTGAACAAGCACCCTCGCTGAGGGACAAGATGGAAAACTTAGGAAATGATAGAAGACTAAGGTGGCATCTCACTATAAAGATTTCATGCTCCCAAAAATTCTGTACTTGTAGTTATAAGTCATTTACTATGCATGTGTGGCCTAGAAATAAACCTGCCTTTCTTCATATAGTAACCTGAACATGACTGTGGGTGTGTTTAGCCATCTGAAACTATTAGCAGCACATCTATGAGCATGTGTAAATTATTAGAAGCATGACTATGAGCATGTTTAGCCCCTTAAAATCATGAAAACAATGTCTGATAAAGCACCATGCTAGTAATATCGAGTAAGAATATGTATGCCATGAAGGGAAAACAATAGCATTCTATAAGGTTGGACTTCGGTCCCTTCTGCGGGACGGCGATACGTAATGCCGCAGAAGTAAAAGATCCCAGGGGATGGTGATACGTAATGCCCTGGTTTAAAATCCTATTGATTCAGTCTTCGGTCCCTTTGTGGGACGGTGATACGTAATGCCACTAGGCCACCGAAATCTTGGTGGGAGTTCACTCTCGGGTCTGCGCAGTACTCTTTCGTTCGATGTGTGTGTGGGCCTCCTGTGTTTGAGGTAGCTGTCTGGTTCCATGAATGGCAAGAATGTGAACTCTCATAAATGTGATAATAGGTAATTGTTCTTGTACTAGGGTCTTGCTACATGCATGGGTATTTATACACTAGTTAAAGAATCTGTGCTTTCCTTGTTTGAGTTATTTTAAGGAAATGTTATCAAATGAATTATGCTACTGTTATCATCTGAAATAAGCATATAAATGATTATATAGATGCAAAGTTAACCCCAGTTTGATTAGGATGCCTACTGAGCATCACACTCACCCTTGTGACACATGTTTTCCGGAGATATTGAGAAGGAGGTTCAGGAGGAGGCAGTAGCAGAGGAATAGAGTAGCACAGTCCCTGGGTATGCTATGGTCAAATATTTTGTTATAAGTAGGTGTGCGGAGTGGTGACCCATATGTAACCTGGAACAGAGTTCATGTACTCCCTTGTTTGGAGTTATCCTCGGATGGATGAATGTTATCTACTTTTCTATAACCTATGGTTTCTCTCTCTCTCTTGTGAATGCATACACACTGCTTACATTATTGCTTCTGCGATATGTACGGAGTAACTACGTCAGGGTCTGATAGAAAAAAAAATTACCCAAAATTTGGGATCCGATCCCGGGGCATTATAGCCTGGTATCAGAGCGACGAGAGAATGAACCATGGTTACAACCATTCCAGATTGTTCCATAGTAGAGGAAGTGATAGGTTAGAGAGGGGAAAGGGTAGAGTATGCTTGAAACTATTTAAACCCTCTCACTTAAAATTTTGTGTTTCTTTAGAACCATGTCGCTGAGAAGGCAACGAGATCTTCCCCAGGTGGATGAAAGGGGATCGAGGGTAGATGACCCAAATGGGGCGCATGACGGGGCTGTCCATGCCCCTGCAGTTGGCGGTGGTCAGGTGCCCAATGCGGGAGTCAACCTGAAAGGGTTTATGCAGAGTTTCCAAGGGTTGATGCAGGCCGTGCAGCAACAAATGCTACAGCAGCTTGCAGCCGCACCACGTCATGACCTACCGGCACTTGATCGGTTCCTAAGGCTGGCGCCTCCTATCTTTAAGGGGGAGAGCCATCCAGAGATGGCTAATTCGTGGCTCAGCAAAATGGAAAAGAAGTTTTGTGCAATGTGATGCCACGAAGAGGAGAAGGTGAACCTGGTGGCTTATGTTCTGCAAGACCAGGCCGACTTGTGGTGGAAGGCCAAGATGCGGACCACCTTCGCGGACTACCATGACGGTGACATACTATGGGAGGAATTCTTGGCCATCTTTTGAGAAAAGTATTTTCCCGAGCATGTGTGAGATGCGAAGGAGCGAGAATTTTTGAGTCTCGAGCAAAGGAGTATGACGGTGGCTGACTACAAGGCCAAGTTTTCAGCTCTGGGCCAATATGCTCTGCACATATTCGATGACGCACATCGAAAGGTGAAGAAATTTGTCAATGGGCTGCACAGTAATGTCTGACGCTATGTAACAACCCAAGACCCTGGCTCCTACCCAACAGCATTGAGGCTTGCTCATCTAGCCGAGCAAGAAAATACCAGGTAATGGCTGAAGCCATAAAAAATTAGGAGACATATAAGGTTAAGTTCTAAACAAATGACCATTAAAGGTTCACCGAGGAACAGAAGTCATCGGGCAAAAGGCCTATGTAGGATAGAGGGAGGCAAGACAAGGGAAAGGTGGCACGCCAAGAACTGGCTCCGATGGGTGGGCAGAGTATTCCATTCTACATCCAGTGCGGGTGCAACCATCGGGGACAAGAATGCTGGAGGACAGAAGGAAAATGTTATGAATGTGGCGAGGTCGGACACATCTCAAGGAATTGCCCCAAGAAGGCCCAACAAAAGCCATTCTCTCCACAAGAGAAGATCCAGTACAAAGGACGGGTCTATGCACTAACGCAATAGGAGGCAGACAATACCCCTACCGTGGCTGAAGGTACACTCCTTATGGATGATGTCTATGCAAAGGTCTTATTTGACCCAGGAGCTACACACACATTCATATCCACCAATTTTGCCAACCAACTAAAGAACCGACCCCACACCACTTTCTTCAGAGAAATGGTAGTTAGCACTCCGACCGGGAAACAAGTGCACACCAAGCTTGTGATCCCTACCATTGAGGTTAAAATCTGTGGGAGAAGATTTCTTGGGGAGGCATACATCCTAGACATGGCCGATTTTCATCTCATCCTGGGGATGGACTGGTTAGACAAACATTTTGCCCTCTTGGACTGCTGTTGGAAGAGAGTGATCTTTCAGGAATAGGGGAAGGAGACATTCTTCTTTCAATTCCCCAAGGACAAGATTAGGAGAATGATGGTATCAGCCATCCGGGCCTCCAGGCTGATCAGCAGAGGGTGCGACTACTTCCTAGCTAGTGTGGTTCTTGAAGAAGGCTCCGTCAAGATTTTGGAAGACTTGGACGTAGTCCGAGAATTTCCTAATGTATTTCTCGAGGATCTACTGAGACTACCCCCAGCTCGAGAGACAGAGTTCTCTATTGAGCTAGCACCAAGCACCGCACCCATCTCTGCTCGCCCATATCGAATGGCTCCAGCAGAACTTGCTGAACTCAGGAAGCAATTGCAAGAGTTGCTGGACAAAGGCTTCATCGAGCCTAGCGTGTCCCTGTGGGGAGCACCGATCTTGTTCGTGCGGAAGAAGGATGGGACCATGTGGTTGTGCATTGATTACCGCAAGCTAAACCAGGTCACCATAAAGAACAAGTACCCTCTACCGAGGATTGAAGAGTTGTTTGACCAACTATCATCTGCCAAGGTCTTCTCCAAGATTGATCTGAGGACATGTTATCACCAGATCAGAATCAAGCCCGAGGATGAATCGAAGATGGCCTTTAGAACTCGGTATGGTCACTACGAGTTCCTAGTAGTACCGTTCAGGTTAACCAATGCTCCGGCTGTGTTCATGGAGCAGATGAACCATATCTTTCGCCCCTATCTAGATCAATTTGTCGTGGTCTTTATAGACGACATCTTGATATACTCAGCCAGTGAGGAGGAACATCGACAACACTTGAGAGTAGTTCTTCAGACCCTCAGGGAGAACAAGTTCTTCTCCAAATTCAACAAGTGTGAATTTTGGCTTGATCAAGTTATGTTCCTCGGACATGTTATCTCTGGGAATGGTATAGCAGTGGACCCCAGCTAGGTGGAAGCAGTGTCAAAGTGGGAAGCACCGAAGATAGTCATGGAGATTAGAAGCTTCCATGGCCTGGCTGGATACTACCATAGATTCATCGAAGGCTTCTCCACCATTGCAGCCCCAATGACCAAGCTGAGCAGGAAAGGAGCAAAATTTATCTGGTCATAGGAGTGCGAAGATGGCTTTTAAATGCTCAAGGAAAAATTGACTTCAGCCCCAGTGTTGGCACTCCCTCAGGGGGTCGATGGCTTCACTATCTACACAGACGACGCCAACGGAGTGGAACTCACTTACCCTTGGAATGGGATCTACTTAAAAAAATTCTATTCATGAGACCTTGTACATAGCTATTCCAAAAAAATGAATGAAAATTCACAAACCAAATAAAAATTTAGAAAATCCCAAAAGAATGCTAATGCCTCGTGACCACCATGATGTCCAAATTCATTGCATCCACCCTTCATGCTAGAAAAGGGACCATCAAGATTTGGTAAGTTTCGGGTCTTGGTCTGCCAGAGCTGTGGAGATCCCTATCCGGCAACGTCGGCCTATGCCTATCAGAAGGAAACTAACATGCACACATGCATATGTTTTACAAAAATGGGTGGCATCGTCTATGATAAGGCCTCACCTCGAAGGTCTCTGAGAAAGCTGTAGTCTTTATTCTTTCCCTCTTTGACCAAATGAGACAGTCGGCGCCCTTAAAACGTTGAGCATTGGAGCCAAAATATAATACCCTCAAGGTAAGAGTAGGATCCATCCCCTCGAGCTTGGGTCAGAGGACGAGAAGAGGGCAATGTCCCCGCAGGCATACAAAAGATGGAATCCAAAAGTCAAAATGATGATATTCCCCTAAAAAAAATAATAATCAATACTTATGTGTGGCAAAGCCACAGGAAAAGCTTAGTCGTAACCGTGCATGATCTCAGTAAGCGAAACCCCTCTCAAACTCAAAAGTCAAAATTCTACAAAAAAGGCATCAAAACGTCCAATACTCAAGGATTGGTCCAAAATTACCCGTAAGGGGAAAGTCGAGTAGGTCCCTAACCAGCTTGTCGGGTTAACAGTTTTATCGGTCCTCTCAAAAGATTTATCCCCTACATTCTTCCTTCTCCCTCCAAAAGATGAAAGCTCAATGGAGGTCCTGAAGGGTGAACCCCGTCAAGGCTACAATCTCATTTAGGAAAAACACATATATGGTTGTCCACTTCGAAAAGTAAAAGCCATTGCTGTGAAGGGGTCTCTGTGTTTCTGGCCAGTCAAGACCCCTATTTACTATCTTGATGCCTTCTTATATTACCTCAGGCTTAGGTCAATGCAAGCGCATCACCTATGGGTGCGACGGCGTCTGATTCTGGGTCAGCATCGCGTGGTTGACCGTTAGGGTTCTAAGGTGTTCCATCATATACCATCTAGAGTTGTGAGGAAATAGACCCGGGTCAGGCAAATCATTTACCTCGAACACTTTTTGGGTGAATCCTTATGGTCGGAAGCGACTGGGAGCCTAAGCATGGCATGACGGCATTGTCATCAGGATAAGTCTTAACTGGCGGGATTATCATTCGAGGAGTCTAGAGGCCCAAATCAACCTAGATGTGTGCTTAGGATATCTGTGAGGTTAGTAAGAAACCTCTGTCCTCATGCAGGTTAGCTGCCGTATGGAGTGATTACCAGGCATTAGCAACAAAAAAATCCTAAGAAATATAAAAAAACAACACACACAAAAAACACAAAAAGAAAAAATGTAGATATATGCAAATAAAAATAAAAAAATCACATGATTGCATCTGTATGTAACATGCCACTTTAATTTTCGTGATTGCGTGCAGCATCCATCATTCTCCTTTACTATCGCCCTAAGGAAAGAAATTTCGCTATCTAGCTCGCTTTCTTTGGTCCTATATAAAGAACTGTCGCGCCGCGGGTATGCTTCAGCACTCGGGACATGACAGAAGGTGAAGGGGGAGATGGGCTCATGTCATCACCCTTCCCCTGTCACCTTCGTTACAGAAGAGAAGAGATTAGAAAAGGGAGGAACCGACGGGAGAAATACGATGACCCACCTAAGGTTCCTCTCCCAAAAATAGAGTATCGGGCTTCTTCTCTAGCGCCGGATGGCAGCAAGTAGGGTGGAAGATGGCGGCCGTCAGAGGCTCTCAGACGAGGAGGCTTCCTCTCCAAGAAACTCTCGGACCTTTTTCTGGATTGGTGGCTCTCTCTCTCGGCGAGCACTCAGTTCTTCTCTTGATGGTCGCTGCGTTCGTCTCCATGTCCCCCTTCACTTGGTCGAACCAAGTGTTCGTTATATAGCCGCAGGTTAATATGGCGTCGAGGGGAGCACGCCGGGGAAGATGGCACCATGAAAGTGGCCTCCAGGGTACTCCTTTGCGTGTCAGAATCAGTGGCACCATTTAAGGGGCACGCCGGTGAAGGGGCGTGCCAGATTAACCCCATTCGCTTGCCACTGGCTAATCGGTGAGTCTGGGGATGGTTCCAGAGGTCACCGTTGACCATTCCTCTCGTTGCGGTTCTTGGAAAACCTTGACGGGAGGCTGACAAAGCCCTCGACACGATGTACGACCTTAAACAGGGCTTCGCGTGTGTTCAGCTTGAGCATGTGAGTTTTCCACTAATACAGTACTTGGCACTACGATCCATGCTGCTGGCTTGGCCTGGCTGGTGCTCAAAGCTTCCTTACGGGGTGGAATAACACTCGGGATAATTTCGCTTGGACTGGGTGATCATTCGGCTGCTAATGGGCCCGATATGTTGAGAAGCTACACCCGTGTTGGGTGATCGGGGTCTTCTACTGACAAAGCCCCTGGTTCCTTGTTATAAAGGGCCGACGGCATTCTTCCTCCTCACGAGAGTCTTTCCTTCAGGTGGCAGGCCACCGAATAGACCATTGTCCTTGGTCAGACAATGGGTGTAGTGTATGCGGCACGACTGAGTCGATGCCGGTTCATTGGGCAGGCTTAGTTGCACTATTAGTTGGTTGTGAATTCATCTCGATTCTCCTGAGGTGAAGTCTCCGGTGTTCATTCCAGGTGACTTGAGGCTCCGACAGCTTGAGAAGACTTCAATATGTTGATCTTCATCGGCTTATGTGCTTCAGTGGACCGTATCCTTTGTCTCTGCGGCTTGATCACCGTTGATCATATTTTGAGTGCCAACAAATGCCCCCCAGCCATGGGTGCTGCGAGCAAGGCATGAGAGTAGTAGGATCGATGGATGAGCTTCGTCTGGATTGATCTCCTTTGCTGAAGGATGCTCAGAACGGCCCTCAATCCCGAAGCGGATGCTAATCTAGTGCGGTCCGGAGTTGAGACGGCACCTTTAATCTGGCACGCCCTTGTGATTTAGGGTTAAAACGGGGCCCCCGAAAATGGCCTTTGCTTGGTTGGTTAAAATGGTGCCAATTAAACTAGCGGGTAAATTTGCCTTCTTTTTTTTTCTTAAAGGGCTTGAGAGGCGCACCCACAGGTCGGCTATTTGGGAGGTAGGTGGTTGATGCTGCAATAAGGGAGAGAAGATTCTATGTGTTGTGTTGAATCCTGGCGGGATTAAGGGTTGGTGTTAACAAAGGGAGCCCTTTTGTTCATTGGTTTGGATGGCAATTCAGGGCCAACGGTGGGATGATTGTCGTCATAGATCAAAGGTCGTGACATTGAATGATTTAGCTTAGACGTAAGGATGTGACGTCAAGGAAGAAAGGGTTTTTTGTTGGTTTATGCACCAGCCTAGATGGAAGGTCATCATGCTGATGGTGGATTTATGTATCGGCCTAGATGAAAGGTCATGATGTTGACGATGGGTTTATGCACCAGCCTAGATGGAAGGTCATGATGCTGCTGGTGGATTTTTATGTCGACCTAGATGGAAGGTCATGATGCTGACGGTGGGTTTATGCGTCAGCCTAGACGGAAGGTCAGGTTGCCGATGCTAGAAGGATATTTGTTAGTATATACGCCAGCCTAGACGGAAGGTCATGATGCTGACGGTGGGTTTATGCGTCAGCCTAGACGAAAGGTCAGGTTGCCGATGCTAGAAGGATTTTTGTTAGTTTATACGCCAGCCTAGATGGAAGGTCATGATGCTGACGGTGGATTTATGCGTCAGCTTAGACGGAAGGTCAGGTTGTCGATGCTAGAAGGATTTTTGTTAGTTTATACGCCAGCCTAGACGGAAGGTCATGATGCTGATGGTGGCCTATATGGAAGGTCATGATGCCGATGGTAGAAAGATTTTATGTTGGTTTATATGCCAGCCTAGATGAAAAGTCATGATGCTAACGATGGATTTATGCACTGGCCTAGACGGAATGTCATGATGCCGACGGTCAAAGATTTTTTTGTTGGTTTATGTGCCAGCCTAAATAGAAAGTCATGATTCTAACGATGGGTTTATGCGCCAGCCTAGACGGAAGGTCATGATGCCGACGGTCGAGGGATTTTTTGTTAGTTTATTGACGTGGGACGGGTACGTGCATGGTAACACACTCACCCGACCAACTCATCGTCGGTGGCTCCCGACATGCGAACCTGTGTGTACAGCCGTAAAGCACTACTCTCCACACAAGTAGGGGATCACAAGGGCAGGATTAATTAAACAAAACTACCCTCACGTAGGAGGGGGGAGCACGGGGAAGGGAAAATGGGCTTGTTAGCCCTGTGTCTGTCCTGTAGGATAGAATCGACTTGTCTCTGTTGTCACGCCTCGACCTATGGCCTAGTGAAGATGTTGTCTGGTCCCACGTGCTGGGGATGATGTGCAGGAGGGCTCCCGAAGGTCTGAGGGGACGCCAACGGCGCTGGGAGGTGGTGGAAGCCGAACAATGCGACACCCTGCCATCTGTCCCGCAAGACAGGGTTGCGCAGTTTCCTCATCGGGGCTGGTACGGGTGTGAACGTGTCACATAGACATTAAAAAAGAAAGAAAATGAATTAATTAATTTGTATTAATTAATACTAAGGCATAGAGATGACAAAAAGACTAAAGGGGAGGGAGCATGAGACGCCACTTAAGAGTGTGACATCAAACTTTCAACGTGAGTCTGGATTTTTGAACGCTCACAGAAAAATGAGAAAAGAGATTATAAATAAAAAAATAGACATCATCGGAGAATCTTTATAAGCAGGTATGAAGAGGGTAAATTCGGCTCGACTTATGTCAGACCCGTCTACAACGAGCCCAATTAGACTCGCGATCTACAACATGCCCAAAGGC
This sequence comes from Amorphophallus titanum, assembly GCA_024336825.1. Taxonomy (NCBI): domain Eukaryota; kingdom Viridiplantae; phylum Streptophyta; class Magnoliopsida; order Alismatales; family Araceae; genus Amorphophallus; species Amorphophallus titanum. Next base: position 92,211 of record JANBPO010003331.1, read on the forward strand.
GCCCGACAGCCGTGACCCATAAAGACGCGGCCCACTATGACTCGACATCGAATTTGACAGTGCAGGAAGGACTTTGGCCCAGACGCAATGACCGCCAGATGACTATCTGGTGACCGACCGTTATCCCCCACGATAGTGGTTTCGACACTGTAACAGGCAATCACGTCCCACGAGCGCTGTAATACACGCCCAGGGATCGGTCGACTCCGGAGTAATCATCTCTCAACGGAAAACTCCTGCCACGATCGCGGAAAACGTTACTCCACGACTTACGTCCATCCTTGTTAAGAGATTGGCCTTCGATATCAGGACAACTCCCTATAAATGAGACATTGACAGAGAGGAGAGGGATACGATGGATTTTTCTGCCAAGAGCTACACACAGAGAATAGAGCTATCTGTCTTGCTACTACTAAAGAAAGGTCACGACTGTCAATGTCCTGAGAGGAAACCCCACTTGAGCCACCTTATCACCCAGCGAGCACTCTTCGAGTGACCACTAGGAGTGGCGAGCACTCGTCTGGAGGACCCACATCTCTCTCAAGATCTCCAACTGCGACCTCCACTCCTCTCTCTTCCCTACTCTTCTCTGTTCTTTGCCTACATCGTTGCTGACTTAAGCATCAGAGGGTTATCCCTTGAGGTAGCGCCCAGGGCTCCTTCTGACATACTTTTCCATTGCAAGCTTCCACGGGTGCTAGGCGGAGTTCCACAGCATATAAATAGACAAGTGAGGTACGTGACATAGAAATCAGATTTCTGCCTCTACACTTCTTAGCACCGTCTGTGGGAACGCAAACAAAAAGTCATGGCACCTTGTGAAAGCTATCGTAACACCAGCAACCGTGGGCACGAATCTCATCAGGCTCTTGGTTCCCGCCGAGGATCTCAGGAGGCTTCATCCTCCCCCTCGATTGCAACCCAAAGTCACTGCCAACGAGCTCGTGGAGATGCGCCAGCAAATCTAGGTCCTGACAAAGCTATGTCAGGAACTCATCAACAAGCCCGATGAGGGGAAGCACGCCCCCTCAGAGATAAAGCAGAATGGGGGGGCTCCCACTATAGCCAACTCTTACCGGGCATGGGAGGCCTCTCACGCCTTCATCGCGAGGACCTGACGATCGCGTAGCTTGTCAACACCAAGAGTGCGGAGCCCACTACACTCCAACCCGGAGATGGATCGATAGCTCTAGCGCATCGATGAAATCGAGGATAAAGTCTGCTACCTGGACGACGTCCTTCTCGCCCCCAGGAATTGGGGCCTCATCGATGACGAGCAAGACTTCCATGCACCCTTTACGAAGGCGATCGTGGAGGACCCCATCCCACCGAAGCTTTAGCTGCCGTCATTCGCCCCCTACGACGGCACCACCTGTTGGACGGTATGAGAGGATCTCTATTGAAGTTTAAAGTCTCTGGACAGGTCAGAGAAGGTCCAAGGTAAGGTCGATGCACATGTAGTGCAGTCTCTAGACAGGCCTGTGCAGGTCCAAGGTAAGGTTGATGCACATGTGGTGGAGCCTCTAGACAAGTCTGAGCAGGTCCATGGTAAGGTCAATGCACATGTAGTGTAGTCTCTGGAAAGGTCAAAGTAGGTCCAAGGTAAGGTCGATGCACATGAAGTGCAGTCTTTGGAAAGGTCTATGCAGGTCCAAGGTAAGCTCGATGCAGGTCCAAGTTAAGGTCGATGCACATGTAGTGCAGTCTCTGGATAGGTCTATGCAGGTCCAAGGTAAGGTCGATGCACATGTAGTGCAGTCTCTGGAAGGGTCTATGCAAGTCCATGGTAAGGCCGATGCACATGTAGTGCATCCTCTGGACAGGTCAGTGCAAATCCATGGTAAGGTCGATGCACATGTAGTGCAGTCTCTGGACAGGTCTGTGCAAGTCCAAGGTAAAGTCGATGCACATGTAGTGCAGCCTTTAGACAGGTCAGTGCAGGCCCAAGGTAAGGTCTCTACACATGTAGTGTAGCCTTTGGACAAGTCAGTGCATGTCCAAGGTAAGGTCGATGCACATGTAGTGCAGCCTTTGGATAGGTTAGTGCAGGTCCAAGGTAAGGTCTATGTACATGAAGTGCAGTCTCTGGATAGGTCTGTGTAGGTCCAAGGCAAGGTCGATGCACATATAGTGCAGTCTCTGGGCAGTTCTGTGTAGGTTCAAGGTAAGGTCGATGCACATGTAGTGCATTCTCTAGACGGGTCTGTGCAGGTCCAAGGCAAGGTCGATGCACATGTAGTGCAGTCTCTGGGCAGGTCTGTGTAGGTTCAAGGTAAGGTCGATGCACATGTAGTACAGTCTTTGGACAGGTCTGTGCAGGTCCAAGGTAAGGTCGATGCACATGTAGTGCATTCTCTGGATGGGTCTGTGCAGGTCCAGGGTAAGGTCGATGCACTTGTAGTGCAGCCTATGGACAGGTCAGTGCACGTCTATGGTAAGGTCAATGCACATGTAGTGCACCCTCCGGACAGATCAGTGCAGATCCATGGTAAGGTCTATGCACATGTAGTGCAGTCTCTGGACAGATCAGTGCAGGTCTAGGGTAAGGTCGATGCACATGTAGTGCAGCCGCTAGACAGGTCAGTGCAGGTCCATGTTAAGGTCGATGCACATGTAGTGCAGTCTCTGGACAGGTAAGTGCAGGTCCACGGTAAAGTCGATGCACATGTAGTGTAGCCTATGGACAGGTCAGTACAGGTCCATGGTAAGGTCGATGCATATGTAGTGTAGCCTCCGGATAGGTCAGTGCAGGTCCGTGGTAAGGTCGATGCACATGTAGTGCTGTAGCAACCCTGAATTTTGAAACATAAAAATCTCAACAAAATATTAAATAGTGACTTATTTAAAGTCATCAATTCAATAAGAGACGCCCTCCAAAACTGGCGTCAATTGATCCGGATAAAATGGTAAGAATCCTATTTGGAATAAAATAATTAAATAGCGCCCCTTTAAGTGGCGCCATTTACTAAAACGGATGGTTTCAGTCATCCATATAGTTTAATAATTCATGCATCACATTTCAAAAAAAACCCTCAGAACCCTAACAGTCCTCTCTTGACTATTTTTCTGGCCTTAGCGATCTGGGTTAGACCGTCTGGCACCCTAGCAGTCGCTGGAAGGACCGCTAGGCTCTCGCGGCATAGGGCAACTTTCTCCCCATTTCCCCAAGCTTGGGAGACGGCCCTAAGGGCCTGTACATGCCTTCCATGGGTCCCCTGACCCAATCCCTTGCTATCCTACCCGCATGCACACGATTGGAAAATTAAAAATTAGGTTTTTTAGGCGTCTCAGCCTACCTCGGATGAACGGTTCACCGTCGCTCTCCCCAGTGGCGTCCTCAGGCATTGTGGGTGCCGCAGAGGGTTCTCCCACCTCTGTTTGGGCTGATGGTGCTTCCTCCTCCATCGGTTGGTTCGCCGCCACCGCGGGCATTCCTTCCTCTTCTAGGTGGTGTAGAAAATGATGCACAGCGGTCCTCTTCCTCCTCATCTGCTCTTGGGTGAGCGCAGTAGCATCGGTGATGATTTGAGGCCGGTGGTCACCAGAGATGGGTCACCGGTGAGGGTGTGAGTGTTTGAGTGATGGAATGGGTGAGTGGGAGATGAAACAGTCGCCTTAATTTTTTGAATTCACCCAGCGCCTTGCGGTCATGCGATGGACCGTTAGGCTATCCTTGGCGGTCCTCTCTGGACCATTTTCCCCAGGGTTTCATACATTGGAGAATGTGAATCTCCTCAAGGGTAGCGATCTGGCGCTGGACAGTTAGGCTCCCCTTGCGGTCTTGGCATGACAGTTTGGTTGTTGAATGCTGTGATGATTTGAAATGCTATAATTTGTTCATGCCTTGTGTGGCCTTTGCCTCATTTGATGCATCATGCATATTTTTCTTTGGCTTAATTATTGATGGCTAACCTCTTAATTCAAAATCATGAATGCCATCGCACCACGCCTCTTCTCACCAGACAGATAAGTCAGGTAAGTATCTCGATCCCTTAATCCCTTAGTGCATAACTATATGGTATCTATGATATATTACCTCGAGAATCGGTTGGTCATTCATGTGTTCTGGGATCTGATGTTCCCCTTTAACACAAATAATGATGATCTAGGTGCACATATTTAATCGTTGGATAGGCCATTAGGTTGGAAGAGTTGGGGGATGATGGTTCTATCTTGCACGACGTGGTTGCAGATAGTGTCCTGACCCTGATTTATCTGGTCTAACAATACTATTCTCGAGTGTCGTGCTATTTTATACTTTTGTTGCATTCATTTTGATGATTTCTTTTCCTTTAGCCAAGCATGCATCATGCGCATCTTTGAGCATTCATGAGCCCTAGTCTATCTAGAGGTGTCTCAGTAATAGTGGATAGCTGTGTATCCATGGTGTTGGATAAGGAGAATCATTCCACTCTAAGTTGGAAGGTTTTCTTCGGTCTATTTGCTCGATTTGGTTAGCTGAGAATTCTTCTCTGGAGTTGAGTTATGCGTCTTTTTACCTTTTCACTTGCTCCGGTCGCCTATCAGCTGTGCGTTCTAGTGATGAGGTTGGTCGTGTTTTATTTTTCCTTGCTTTCTCCACTCCATTCCTTGTCCGTTCATAGGCTTACCTGTCATGAACAAACCATCAAGTAATTTAGTCATACCAGAGTGGAAAATCATCAATGTCTTATAGTGTTAGCTATTGTCAAAACCATGATATACTAATGACTACAGGGGCACAACACATCGGTGGTGGTGATGCTAACATCGAGGTTTGGGATCTGGAGCGCCTCCGTCCAGAAATGAGAGATGAAGTCCCTCAACGTCTCTTCTCACCCCTGCCTGAGAGCGAGCAGGGTCACTACAGATTTGGCTACCTTTCGGCAACCAATGAAGTTCTTCTTAAATAGCTTCTTGAGCTACTGGAAGGAGGAGATGGTCCCGACCGAAAGGGACTCGAACCAGGCCCAGGCGTTCTCCCGGAGAGTTGTGACGAACGCCAGGCACTTCACAGCATCTGAGGCCTGGTGGAAGGCTAGATGAGACTCGAACCTGTGCATGTGGTCGGTCGGGTCAGTGGTGCGGTTATACGGGGTGAAAGACGGCAGCTGTAACTTGGGTGGAATGGGGACTTCCATGATCTCCTTGGAGAAGGGAGCATAGAAGTCTTGGTCCTCGTCGATGAGGCCCCGGTTCGTGGTGGCAAGGAGGACATCGTCACGGTAGCGTACCTTGTCCTCATTTCGTCGATCCGTTGGAGCCGTCGATCCCTCTCCGGGTTGGAATGTAGTGGGCAGCGCATCCTTGGCGTGGGCGAGCTGCGTGATTGTCGCGTTCTCGCGACGGAGGCGTGGGAAACTTCCCGCGCCTGGTGGGCATTCGGGACAATCTAAGCCTCCTTTCGGGCGGAGCGTGTTGGGGGTCCGGTTGCCGGTTCAAGAGGTCCTAACATAGTCTTGTCAGGGCCACAATCTGTTGGCGAATCTCCTCAAGGTCGCCCGGCGTGACTTCTGGGCCTGGATGTGCGGAGGATGCTTTTTGCGATCCACACCAGGAGTTGGCTCCTTGATGAGAACTGCGCCCCCGGTTACTGACATTGTGAAGACTCCCACGAGGTGCCATGACTTTTTGCTCAGTTTCTCACAGACGGCGCCAAGAAGTGTAGAGGCTGAAATCTAGTTTCTATGCCATGTACCACATTCTCTATTTATTTATCGGGAAGTCGTCCGGCACCCGTGGAAGCCTGCAAACCCCAGAAGCCAAAGAGGTGTTAGAAGGAGCCCTGGGCGTTATCCCAGGGGACAATCCTCCGATACTTAAGTCAGCAACAGTTCAAGGAAAGAACAGAGAAGAGCAGAAGAAAGAGAGAAGGTTGGAGGCTGCTGTAGTAGGTCTGAGAGATATGTAGGCCCTCTAAACGAGTGCTCGCCGCTCCCAGTGGACACTTAGCGAGTGCTCGTTGGGTAGTAAGGTCGTGCAAGAGGGGGTTTCTCTATTAGGAAATGGGTGCGCGTATGACCTCTCGATCGGAGTAGCACGACAAGTGGCTCTATTCTCTGTGTAGGGTTGTTTGGCAGAAGTTCCATCGTGTCATTCTCTTCTCTGTAGACGTCCCTTTTATAGGGAGTTGTCCTCAAGATGGAGGCCTATCCCTTAACAGGGAAGAGCGTAAGTAGAATAGAGTTGGGAGAGTATAAGGTTGACCCTCCACAACCTCATGAAGTGCCTCTGAGAAGAGCTGCGGCCAATATGGTCTCTTTATATTAGGTATTGCCCGAAGAAGTTGCAGAAGCCAGCACTTAGCATACCTATGAGGTTTGCTTTCTGACATTGAAAAGAGAGCAACAGGGATGGCAGCAAGTCCCTGCAAGGACTAAGAAGAAAGTCATACCTCACCCGAAGGTGGGGGCACATGTTCGTGACATCACACCACGACTCATTCCTCTGGTGACAACTCCCGCGTAGAGCAGCCTGCCTGCAGTCATCAGAGTACCTACACACAACCGGAGAAGACAGACTCCGCTGCCAATGGTTAAAGAAATTAGTCTAGAAGCCCGGTGACTATAGGACTACATAAATGGGCTAGATGAATATGAATAGCCCAAATTGAAGCCCTTGTTGATGCGGTACCATATCCCATGGCAAGAATTAGAGCAGCTCTCATTGGAACGACAAGGGGAAGCTGACAAAGCATCAGAAAAAGTTGATAGTTTGTTCTGTGGGGAAGCACCAGCTAAAGAGAAGAAGAAGAAACAAAAGAAGAAAAGAAGAGCCGACAAGGGCAGACCGGAGATAGTGATCTCCTGCAACACCCTCACCGCTCTCTTCAATCTGTCCAATGAAGAGGACGAGGATGAAATATGCTTTGCACCTACTACCGGGGCAAGCCAGGATGAAGTCGCGACTGCTACTCATGCAACACGGTTAGGCGGAAGGTGGGGGTGCCAGCCGCTTGCCAACCATAATATTATCTTTAGGGGAGAGCAACCCTATAAGATACCTTCCCCAGAGGTCAAGGGAGTCCAGATCCCTCCTCCTTTAGGCTTATACACTCAGAGTGGGGGAAACATTGCTGCCCCTTTCTTTCTTGAATTCCTGAAAATGACAAAGGGCAAGAAGCTATGCCAAGATGCTAGCCCTGCAGCTGGGGGTGCTCACCCGCAGCCTCAGCAGCCTTCTGGTGCCCCAGATGAAGACAAGACCCGCCCGACAGCAGGCGACGAAGGACAACAAGAAGATGACACCAAGCAAAAAGGTGTAGACTCGGAGTCTGATGAAGCAGGCCTGTCAGAGGCCACAGTTCGAGGATTTTCCAAGCCCAAGTGGGCAGAGGAAATGAAGCTGTCTAATATCTGAGCTGGAAGCAGAATAATGAAGCTACTTAAGAAGCTCCCGGTGAGGTTCACCATATGGGAAATCCTCTCCCTGAGTGAAGAGACCCGACATGCGATCATTACTACCTTGCAGACGCTTGCCCAGTATGAAACATGTCTGGCTAAAGCACTGCTGGATGCCAATGTGACCTTCACCCATGAGGATATGTTACTCCCCACTATCAGCCACAATAGACCATTGTACATGAAGGGACAGCTGAATGGTCAGGAGCTGAACAGAATTTTGGTGGATCCTAGAGCAGCTGTTAATATCCTGCCATACAGAATATATCAGAGGTACTACTTTAATGTGCACCTCGACAAAGTCTGAGATATGCGTATTGCCGACTTCAATCAAAAGTTTGAAGTGCCGCTGGGAGTGGCAGAATTCATCTTATGTGTGATTGTTTCACGCTCTGATCATGCTTGCTTGCGAGAGGCTTACCATGCCGGCTGTTCGCGTCTCCCGAGCGAGTCTTCCATAGTACATAAAGGCTCGGGGAATGACAATGTGCTGGGTCACTTCGGGGCTGAGACCGGGCATCTCTTTGTAGTTCCAAGTGAAGCAATCACGAAACTCTTGCAGGAACTTCACATACTCCTCTCTCTCCTGGGGAGGTATGAGGGCACTCAGAAAGGTCGGTCTGGGGTCGCTCTCCGTGCCAAGATTGATTTCGATTAGCTATTCGATAGTAGCCTGACCGCCATCTTCAATTTTCGGTGGGGCCGGCACCAAATCGACAAAGTCTTGGTCTTTGCCCTCTTCGGCCTCGAGGATACCGTAGGCCTCTTCTTGTTCTTCGTGACCCGGCGCCAAAGCGGCGTTCACCTCGCATCCCTCCTAGCTTGCAATCAACGGACCTGCGGGGTTCTCTGGCGGGGAAGGGCACAAGGCTACTCCGAAGTCTTCCAGGTAATCATCATAGATGGCTTCGACCGGGGTCGAGGTCACTGCGTCTTCGGGAGCTTGGTGCTGGATGGATATTGTGTAGACTCCTCTTCTGGGGTCGCCTGTCACATGAGGACGCGAGGGAGCCACCACGTAATCTCCCATTTGGAGCTCATCTCTGTCAATCAGGTCTTGAGCAATATCTTTGAAGACATAATAGTCTTCAATGGCGTGATCGAGTATCTAGTGATAAGGGCAGAATAGTGGGTCACCGCTTCTTCGAACATCTTGAGGCCTCTTGGACCTTGGGAGGGAGACCTTGCCGTAGTGACAGGCCCAGTCAAAGATGCCTCGGGTCTTTTATCTTGGGAAGGAGTAGGGCTTCTGCAAGTTCTCTTGCAATGTAAGGCCTCGCCCAGCTGGCCCAGTCAATTCTCGCCCCCCTCCTCGACTGGACGGAGGTGTCGAGACTGGTGGCCCAGGTCCAAGTCACGTATTCACCCCATGGGCAGAGGGAGCCCTAGATCAGGTCTACCACAAGTGTAGTTAATTTAGCCAATTGTGCCTTTAACATCTCGATCTCCCGTTGGTAACGCTGGTATAGGGCGAGCATGACGGGATCGCATCGGGGAGGGCCTGGAGCATGGTCTGTGCCTCCACTTCTTGCCTCGCCAACAGACGGGGATGAGGGAACCCTGATGATGCGGTCCCTTGAGGTCGACCCTTCGAAAGAGGGAAAGACCTTCCCCACGCGCTTACAGTGCAGGGGGTTCCAGAGGAATACTTCTTCATCTTGTTTCTCTTCAGCCGGTGGGATAGGTTGTTTATTATGGCGGGCTTCCTACAGGGCTACAGCCTTGGCGGGGTCATCGCCGAGCGGGGCCGAAACTGATATCACGTCGGCCTCGTAGTAGTCTTCTAGTGAGAAGCCCAAACCTGGATGCTTGGTCATCCGTAGCAGCCTCCGGTCCAGGTTTGGCGGGTTCCACATCCTTTCAAACATCTCCTTCTGGCTGGAGGGTTCATAAAGAGGAATCCTTTATTTTCTGACCACCTCGGTTGCGTGGTCGGTCATGTAGGGAAGTCCCGAGAATAAAAAAAATAGGCCAGGTCGACCGGTGGGCCGAACTCAAAGCCCGAGCTCGACTCGCGGGTCTAGTCGGGCAGGGCTTTTAGGCCCGACTAAAAATCCGCAGGCCAAAAAATGCCTTGTGGCCCTGCCCAAAATTGGGCCAGGCCCGCGGGCCTGTCAAGCCGGCCCGGCCCGGCCCATTGCAGGGGCGCAAAAGTTGTCGGAGTTGCGATATGAGATGGTCGAGCTACCGCAGTTTGCTCCTCGCCCCATTGATCACATCGAACCCGACACTGACCAAGTGGCCGTCGTCGCCCCTCGGGAAGCTGTCGCCTTAGCTCCGGGGTCCTTGCGGTATCCGTTTCCCGCGACGCTTCTAGCAGAGGGTTCATCAGAGGCGCTCGCGGCGAGTGTCGGGTCGAGTGCTTGAAGGGACGTCTCTGAGGGTACAACGAGCATACCAGAGCTGGATTCCGCCATCCGGTCAGTCCACATATCCAAGTGAACGTGGATGAAGTGGCTGCATTGGACAGCCAGCGTCGCCAAAGGAAGAGGAAGAAGCCCACCACCGGGGCGAGCCTCAAGATGTCCTCTCCCCCTCGGTCCACGCCCCCACAGACGGGGCCAAAAAGTGTAGAGGTGAAAAAATGGTTCCTACCCCTCGTACCACACTTTTCTATTTATTTGCTGGGGAGGACCGTCTGACACTCGTGGAAGTATGTAGATACCAGAAATGAAAGGCATCAAAAGGAGCCTCGGGTGTTACCACAGGGGATAACCCTTCGATGCTTAAGTCAGCACGCAGGTGAAGGAGAGGCAAAAAGGAGAGTTAAGAGAGAGAGAGTTGAGAGATAGAGACGCAAGCCTAGAGAGATAGACTGCCTTTAAAGGGAGTCCTCGCCTTGGCCAGTGGGCACTCGGAGGGTGCTCGCTAGGTAGTAAGGGTGCTCTGAGGGCAGCTAGAGCTTGGTGAAGGCTTTCTCTCTAGACAGTAGGTTGGCTTCTCTTTTTCCCTTGACTGGAGCTGAGAGTGTGTTGCTTGGTGAGAATCCCCCTCCCCCTACCTGTACATCGAAGTTCTTTTTATAGGGGGTTGTCCTGGTGGGAAGGGCTAGCCCCCTAGCAAGGAAAGGAGTAAGTGGTGGAGTAACGTCTCCCCCAGATCGTGGGGAGTTTCACGTTGAGCACCCAATCTTCCGGAGTTGAATGGTTCTCTGGTGAGTCTTGCGGCGCCTGGGGGGCATGCTCTCCCTTAGTGGAGTTGAGACCGATATCGTGGGGGGTAACGTTCAATCACTAGAGGGTCATCCGGTGGCCGTTGCGCCTGGGACGAAGCCCTTCATGCACTAGGGGATCCAAGGATGATTCATCCCAGGCTGTCCGTGATGGGCCATGACTGTTGAAACCCAGGATGTACGTCGTAGAGTGTGGGCCTGGTTGGGCCTGGCAGAAGTGTGCCTTACATGGGTCGAGCCAATTTTACCCTCCTCACTAGCCCCCTTACTCCCAGAAGCTGAGCACTTTTTCGAGAACTGAGAGTCGAGCTCATGAGGGTATGAGGATGATTTCCTCCTATTGTTTGGGCCGGTGGGCCCTTCCATATGCTTGGCGCACAAGGTGCACCTGATGGTGGCAGGCGGCATCTCTATAATCATGACATGGGCTACTTTTATCTAGGAGCACGGGGGCTAACGGTTGCCTGAGTTCGGTGATCGTACATTGATGGTGACATGCACCTTTTCCCCTTCTGTGTGGTTTTGAAGTGGCTATCCCACTTTTGAAAGCTATAAGACTCACCTCAGGGTCCTCCAAGGAACCCTATCTATTCTTTTAGTGTCTGCAGTGGGTGTTAGTTGTCTTCCTTTGATCCCTCCTGCCTTAGTGAAAGTCTCCCCCCTTCTTCTAACTTCTTCAGTTATGGCGTCTCACAGGAGGGTCCACCGTGTTGGCCCTACATCTTTCGAGGAGATGGAAGCCAGTCATGGTGGTGCTCTGACCACCTCGGGCGATGGTCCTAGTTGTCCTGGTTCCCCATCGCTAGTTGCCTATAGGGTGGTCCACTGGTTGCGAGAGGCCTTCTAGATCCCCTCTGACTTCGACATTGTCTTCCCAATCGTCGACGATGACCTGTGGAGTCGACCCTAGGGTGGTATCAGGGTACCTATAGAGTCCTTCCGGGCCGGCTTCCGCCTTCCCGTCCACCCCTTCTTTGAGTCTTTCCTCCACTTCTACGGCTGATACCTAGGGAAACTTTCTCCCAATTCCTGGCGTATTCTCTGTGGTTTTGTTTTGGTTTGCAACCGAGCTTCAGTTGCTCCCACCATCTTCCTATTCCGACAATTCTACAGTCTCTAGTGCTGTCCTGTCGACACGCCTTCTTTTTATTTTCGGGCTCGGAATGATCAGATCCTTGTTCGCGTCTCTATCACCGTGTCCAACATTAAGCGTTGGTCAGAGCACTTTATTTTTATCACCAAAGTTGGGGGTAGCGGCTACCCAAGCGACTGGAGTTTTACTGCGGGCATCCACCCTCTTAGGGCTGACAGGCTGCCCTAGGCTATAATCGAGGAGTCTAGGGCAGTTAAACCCTCCTTCATTTCCAACTCCTGGATGCTGACGTCAAGCTGACCCCGGCGATGCTACGAGAGCTGTGGTCGAGCGCCCCATTGCCCCAGGGTACTAACTCCATCATTTCTTGTGTTTCCTCAATTGTCTACTAAGCTGACCCTTCCAATGTTATTTTGCAGGGGTATTGGAGTCATCAGAGCTATGGTACGAGACGGTGGAACTACCGCGGTTGGCTCCTCACCCCATCGACCACATTGAGCTGGGTGCCAATCAGGTGACGATCTCCACTCCTAGGGAGGTGGTCGTCTTAGTGCTGGGGCGCCTTCCGTATCCACTCCCAACAGTGCATCTGATAGAGTCTTCACCCACTATTCCTACCATTAGTGTCACCTCAAGCACCTGACAGGTCACCTCCGAGCGTGTGGAGAGCACGCCTGAAGGAGGTTCCACCATGTTCAGCGGCCAGTGCGTCCATGTAAACCTGGATGAGGTGGCGACGTTGGATACCCAACATCACCAAAAGAAGAGGAAATAGATCTCCCTTCTGGCTCAAGACTAGACTCTTCCGCTGCCTTAGGTCGAAGCCCCTCCCCCACCGGCGTCGGCTGCGGTGCTCACTTCTGCTCTACCTACTCCCATTCCTATAGAAGACACACTTGACAAGGGCAAGGCCCCCCTCTCGGATGAGGTTGCTCGCCTCCTACCACCCAAGGTCACGCCCACCGTCCACTTTTTACCACTCGAGGAACCCACACCACGGTACACAGGTCAGCGAGAAGCCATCACCCTTATTGACAGGGGCATTGGGTCACGCAAACACACTGGGGTCTTTGGCCTTGGGGCCCAAGAGGAACTGATGGACCTGGCTACAAAGAATGTAAGTTCAGTCGCAAGGGCTTTTGGTCTATGGAGGTATTACTTTGCTAGGGTCGCATGGGAGCTAGAGGTCAGCTAGGACATGCGGAAGGGGTTGGATGCCCAATGCACCAAGCCTCGGGGGTGTCAAGCAACACTTGAGGCCGAACTCGCTAGATTCTGGGAGCACCTCGAGCTATGGGAGTGAGCCCTCACAGAGGTCGAGCGAGATTGGGACCCCTTCCTTGTTCAATCCTGAGCACTGGAGGAGTCCCTTCATGAGGCGACTAGGTGAGTCAAGGCTACTGATGCCCGAGTGGCCAAGCTCGGAATCCAAGTGGATGCCGCAGAGGAGAGAGCTCGGGCGGTGGAGACGCGATTTAAGAACCTGAAGGCATCGATTACCACCATTGGGTTGGAGGTGGTAGCGTGCTATCACTCATCTTTCGATTTCAGGGATGAGCTGAACGTGGCAGCCATCGAGGTCTACGGTCCAGCCAGGGACCATGTCTTCCAGGAAGGGTGGATGACTACTCTCTAGGCTACAGCTGACAACTTAGGCATCCTGGTGCCTTCCTTACATCCTCTGCTGAAGCCGTTTGGCCCTGAGGCCAGTGATGGTGAGGAGGAACTTGGCAAGGAGGAGTCGAGCAATAAGGAGCAAGCAACGGAGTCGAGCACCGGGGGGCGCACAGTTGGGGTTGGTTCATCAGTGGAGGGAAACATGGTTGACCTGACCGACATCCCGCTGCCTCCCGAGATTATCGTTGGAAGCATGCTCGAAGTCCAAGATGAAGGGCCACGCAATACTGCTACTAGGGCGAGCTCTTGAGAGAGTGCTCGCCATTTTCTCTATCTTTTCTTTACTTTCTTCGCACTATACTTTTCTTTTTTCTTGTTATGTTGGGTATTCTAGGGTGATCATTCCACTATTCTATAAGTTTTTTGATTTTAAAATGAAGACTTTCCTTTTTCTCGCAACTTCTGGAGCCCTTGGCATCTGCCACGTATCTTGTCGTCTTTTCCTTGCATTAAATTTCTCTGGGGATACGTAGCGTTGCGTTGGGGGTCGCTTAGAGGGGGCGTGATCTTTAGGATCCATCACCTCTTTTTCTATGAAGTCAGAGAGGCGGTAAGTCTCCTTCTTCCTTCTGGGGACTCGCTCTTTCCCTATAAATAACATCCCACGATGAACCCTAAGGCCATCTTGGGTCTGTTGAGTTACTGGAAATAAGCTCTACAGGATGTCATCAGAGAAGTCTGGTTCCCCTTCAAGCGAGGGGTCTGGTTCCCCATCTGGCGGGGTCCCTCCCAAATGTCTGTGCTTCCACCAGGAAGCACTGCCAGTGCCAGAGCCAGTGGAGGGGGAGAGCAGTGGCGACGGTGCTTTTGAATACTATAGGTGGGGGTACCTTGACGGCTGGCGGGATGCCTTGATGAAGGTGAACTGCCTCTATAGTAATAAGGGGGTCTTAAGCCTTCTTCCTGATAGGTTCAGTCCTAAGGAGGATGAGTAACCCTTTTGTACCCCTTGCATATGAATAAAACTTTCTTTTCATTGCCATGCTTTCTCTATTTCATGGTGTGTGCCAGCCTTTCAATGATCCCCTTCCTTATTTCGATTCATACGCGAACGTAGAGATGCTTTTCGCCATCCAGGGCAAAGCGCCCATTGTCTATAAATAGTAGGGCTAGTGGGCAAGCCTGTTGCCCATCTTCATCTCTGTTACACCATTGCGAAGGCTCAAAGTTCCCCCAAGACCACGAAAACTGGAGGGAAAGTTTCAAACCCCCACCCAGTGTGGGCGTCAAGGTCGATGATCCTCCATCGACCTCGACTCCTTCGGTGGTAGTGATAGTGGAGGACAAGGGCATCATGGACGTTGCTCTGGTTGCTATTGAGGAGCCGTTTGATTGGGACAGCACCTATGCTCAAGGTTGGATGGCCGGATACTGGGACGCCTATGATGCCGCTATGGCCTTCGTTTGTCCCACTTACTCTCATAGGCGTGTACGTTGGCCGCATCAGGATGTTGTACTGGAATTTGCGACTTGCATTATGAATAAAAGTGCGGGGGGTTTGATCCATGCCTAGGGCATATGTGTCTTTGATGAGCTATCTTCGTGTGCCGCGAGCTTGCGAGAGTAGATCGATTTGTCATTCAAATCCATCCATCCATTGTGTGCGCGTATTTCATTTCAAGGGCTTCACACTCGCTTTTCTCACCTTTGAAAGTGTATGCACTAGTCGTGATTTTCATTAGATGAGAGCGTACGTATTTTCTTAGTAGGAAAAGACTGTTGCTTACCCCTTGGAGGTTTGAACACTATTTTCGAAGGAGGCCGAGTGCTCGCTTCTTGGAGGCTGAGGAGCCACCAAGATTTTTGAGAGAGTACGAGTGTTTGCCTCTTGGGAGCTCAGAAGATACCATTATTTTTGAAGGAGCATGGGTGCCCACTTCTTGGGAGCTCATAAGCTATAATTGTTTTTGAGGGAGCGACCATAATTTTTGAGGGAGCATGGGTGCTCGCCTCTTGGGACCTCAGAAGCTACCACGGTTTCTAAGGGAGCGTGAGTACTCGCCTCTTGGAGGCTTGGAAGCCACCATGATGGAATACAGCTAGCGACGCTTTTGTTACATTGGCAAGAAAATATGTCAAAAAAATAACTCATTGATAAAAATTTCTGAGATTTATAGAATTCCATGTCTTGGGTACCTCTCACCCCTCCAGCGTCGTTAGCTTGTATGCTTCTTTGCCGAGCACTTCCATTACCAGGTATGGGCCTTCCCAATTTAGTGCTAGTTTTCCCAAGGCTACCCTGGGGTTTACCACGCTAGCTCACTGTAGCACCAGGTCTCCAGGAAGGAAGTGGCATTCTCTGACGCGAGCATTGTAATACTGGGTCAGCTTTTGTTGGTAGGCGATGAGTCTTACCTGGGCACACCCACTATCTTCCTCGAGCAGATCCAGATTTTCTCGCATCACCTAGTTGTTCTTGGCTTCATTGAACTATCCAACTCTTAAGGATGGCTTGGATATCTCGACGGCTGTGACTACCTCTGCTCCATACATGAGGTGGAACGGAGTCTCTCCCGTGGTGGCCCTAGGGGTGGTCTGATGTGCCCACAGGATGCTTGGGATGGAGTCTACCCACAAATCACCAGCTTGCTCTAGGCGGGTCTTAATACCATAAAGGAGCGTTCTGTTGGTGTTTTTCACTAGACCGTTCACCTGGGAGTGGCCCACCAAGGTGTAGTGATTCTAGATCCCTAGCTATGAGCACTTTTATTGAAAGGCTGAGCTCGCGAACTGCCTACCATTGTTAGTTGTGAGGACTTGTGAGATCCCAAACCAAAAGATAATACTCCGCAGCACAAACTTCCATGCTACTTCGCTTGTGATTTTCCTCAGTAGTTTTGCCTCAACCCATTTGGTGAGATAGTCAATAACAATGATGAGGAATTTCTTTCTCCCCTGGGCCTCAAGGAAGGGACCCAGTATGTCCACCCTCCATCGAGTAAATGGGTGAGGCTCCATCAGGGTGTGCAGTTGTGTCACTAGCTGGTGATGTAGGTTCGCGAGCTTTTGGCATTGAGGGCACCTCCAGACGTAGTCAAGGTAGTCTTGTTACAATGTGGGCCACTAGTAGCCTTGTTGAATGAGAGTCTGTGTGAGTGCTCGCCCTCCTATATGGCTTCCGCAGAGCCCCTCGTGTACTTTTTGGATTGCTTGCTTGGCTTCCGTGGGGAACAAGCATTTTAGGAGTGGGCCTGAAAGCGAGTGCCTGAATAGGCATCCATCAACAATGGTGAAGTGCGCTGCACGTGCTTGCGTGTGGCAGGCTTTAGCACGATCATTAGGGAGCTGTTGTCGCAAGAGGAAATCCAGGACTGGGTCCATCCAAGAAGGCTCATAATTGATGGCGTTCACCTAGGGCGTCGGCTCATCTATGCTTGGTACCGACAGCTCTTCTATTAAGATGGCTCTCGACTTGGAGGTGGTGGTTGACGATGCCAGATGGGATAGGGCATCTGCTCGGACGTTCTCCTCTCTCGGGATATACACAATCTCGAAGTGGGAGAACTCCAGGGTCGTCGCCTTGGCCTTCTCGAGGTATTGGATCATGGCTGGCTCTCAGGCTTCAAATTCACCTTTGACTTGGTTGGCGACAAGTATGGAATCACTGTAGACTCGCAAGTTGGTCCTCCCCAAGTGCTTTGCCATCCGTAAGCCCAAAAGTAATGCTTCACACTCGGCCACATTATTTGTGGTTGGGAAATTAAAGTAGAGGGCATACTGTAGCTCCACATCCTCTAGTGACAGTAGGACTAGTCCTACTCCGCTGCCGATGGCACAGGACGAACCATCAACGTATAGCTCCCATAAGGGGCCCAGGGATTGCTCAGAAGAGGCTTCCTCTGGCAGCGTGCATTCAGCAACAAAGTCGACGAGGGCCTGGGCTTTGATCGCAGTCCTTGGGTGAAAGCTGATATCGAACTAGCCCAGCTCGATAGCCCACTTCATAAGCCTCCCAGAGACGTCTGGGTTCTAAAGAATCTAGTGCAGGGGTTGATTGGTGAGGACGATGATCGGGTGAACCAGGAAATATGGTCGCAGCTTGCTTGCGACCGTGACCAGGGCCAGAGCGGACTTCTCTATTTTTGAGTAGCGAAATTTTGGCCCTTGTAGTGCTCGACTTGCGTAGTATACCGACTTCATGACATTGCCCTCTTCCCAAGTGAGGATGACACTTAGAGTTCTTAGAGTCACCGATAGATATAGGAGTAGACGTTCCCCTTTTTGAGGCTAGGAAAGCACAAGAGGGGATGCGAGATACCTCTTCAGCTCCTTAAATGTTTGCTCGCATTCCTCATCCCAATCGATCTGACCTTTTTTTTCAGGTGCCTTATTTGCTTGCTTGATGAGTCAGAAGAAGGGTAGGAACCTTTCTACAGCTTAGGACAGGAACTGAGTCAGGGCGGTGATGCGGCCTGTGAAGCACTATACGTCCCTTACCCGCGTTGGTCGCTTCATCTCCAGTAATGCTTGGATAGGGTCGCGCCGATCAGAAGCGTCCCACTCGGGTCCTCCCCCACCTGGATGAGGCACAGATCCTCTACTAGGCCGTTCATGCTCAGACCCAGACCTTCTGTCTTTGACCTTTTCTTAGGCTGCGCTTCCTTGTTCTGTAGATCACATTTGGAGATCAAGTAGCATCTTCTGGACTCTCTTTGGTCTCCTCGGACTTCTCCCACCCTGTGAGGAGTGGGAAACTTTAGTTTTTGGTGATAAGAGGAGGGGACACCACGGAGCGTTCCAAGGATGCCTCACCCTATGATGGCATTGTATCTGACCATCCCGTAGACTATAGTGAAGTCTGCTAGAAAAGTCACGTCTCTCGGCGTGGTTCCGAATGTGATCGGCAACAAGATGCATCCTTCCAGGAGGACGGTTGTGCAAGAGAATCCATACAAGGGTGTGTGTCGTGGTGCTATTTATGATAAATCCACATCCATGAGTACCAGACAGTCGTAAGAAATAACATTGGGACTGCTTCCATTATCTACTAGAATACATCAAATGGTACATTGATTAATGGTGGCCGAGACCACCAAAGCGTCAGAATGGGGAGTGGTCACACCCTTCAGGTCCTCATCTGAGAAGACGATGGGATACTTGAGGTGTTCCCAAGTGGCAGTTTCCAAATGGCTACTGACGTCTCACTTCACAGTATTGATCACCGATGTGTACCGTCGGTACCTCTTGAAGCTGGCCCTCTGGAGATCATCATGATCTCTTTCTTGTTGGGTTGGTTGTCGATGGGCGGAGGTGTCCGCTCATGCTGTCGCTTTTCCTCAGCCTTGGTGACGAACTTATCAAGGATTTCTCGACGGATGAGGTCCTCGATGGCATCCTTAAGTTTAATGTAGTCAGCAGTGTCGTGGTCGTGATCGCGGTGGAAACGACAGTACCTCCTTTTGCTTCTGATCCTTGGGTCCGACTTCATCTTCGGGGGATATTTAAGGTAAGGTTCCTCACGGATCTCCATGAGGATCTGGTTGGGTAGAGCTGTCAGGGGTGTGTAGTGTCAGTAGCTTCCCCTTTCTTTATTCTCTAAGCGGTCACGGTCATCCCAGTCTCACAGCTCCTGCTTGCCCTGTCCTTCCCGAGGCGAGTCGACGGATCTTTTATGGTCGGGTCGATCCAACCCAGCTGTGCGGCTAAGGGCCGCAATGTTCTCCTCGCACTTTGTATGCTTCTGTGCTAAGGCAAGGAGGTCTGTCAGGGTTGCCGGGGCTTCAACTCCGAGTGATCGACAAAGGATGGAATCTCGGGTTCCCTGGGACATGGCGGTGGCAGCAATGCTCACGTTGAGGTGGGGTATATGGAGAGCCTCTATTTAGAAATGAGACACGTAGTCCCAGAGGGTCTCCTCTCGTCCTTGCTTGATGGTGAGCAGGCTCACCATAGATTTGGCTCCCTTTCAGCAACCATTGAAGTTCTCCTTCAACAGCTTCTTTAGCTATAAGAAGGAGGTGATGGTCCCAGCCAGTAGGGACTCGAACCATGTCTGGCTGCTCTCCTGGAGGGTTGTGATGATCGCCAAATATTTCACAGCGTCTGAGGCCCGGTGGAACACCAGGTTAGGCTGGAAGCTATGTATATGGTCGGCCAGTCGGTGGTGCCGTCGTAGGGGGTATATGATGGCAATTGGAACTTCAGTGGGATGGGGGATTCATGATCTCCTTCGAAAAGGGAGCGTGGAAGTCCAAGTCATCATCGATGAGTCTTGTTGTGCCCCTGTGGTTATTGGTCATTTGTATCTCATGATTTTGATAATGGCTAACACTATAAGTCATTGTTGTATTTCACTCTCATATGACTGACATACGTGATGTTCGGTTCATGGCAGGTAAGCAAACTGAATGGAGAAGGAATGGCATGAAGAAAGCAAAAGTATGAAGCCCGAACTCGCAAATGTGCGCCCTCACATCCGACCGAAGGTCGCCACGCGGATCGACCACCGTAGGGTTCCGTAGATTATACGGGAGAAAAACTCACACAGATTGTAAAACTCAACTCGGGAGCTACAAAAGTGATCTGAAACTCTCCTAAAAGGATCCGAAAGACCTAATAATGATCCGACAAGACCCAATAAAGATCCGTCAAAGATCTAGGGCATTACACCTGCCCTTCCATTACTTCTTACTTCTAAGGAGACTGCCGGGGAGTCTCTGTCGGGGAAGTCATTTCTGGTGCTGAGGGAGGATCGACGCGTGCTTTATTCTTCTTTTTTAGCATTACGGCGGCTGGTTGATGGGGCCTTTTATCTTCAGTAGTAGTATCCTGAGCCGGCTATTTGCCTTACAGGATGGACAGGAATTCAATGAATGATGGAGCTTCATGACCTCCCTTCACTTTTGCGTAGAGGCCTGACGGGGGAGGAATCTCAATGCCCTAGACTTCTGGCTCTGGCATCTGGTAGGGTAGTTCACCCCTAAAGATAATGATATGGCTAGCTGGGGGTAGGTCCCCCCACTTTCTCCCAGAGCGGGTAGCATGCATTGAGGTTGAGGCCTCAGCTTGATTTACTTCTAGTGATGTAGTGGAAGGCTCCCCTTCATCCTCTTCCCCTGGCAGGGTGAACAAGGCTGACAGAATATTACACGATAATGTACCAATTTTTCTCCTGCTATTTGATTTATTCTTTTACTAGCGTCTTGACTTAACTGGCTCGTGCCCCCAGAGGAGGTCAGTTTCAACTTTTCCTTGCTCCCTTTCTGGTTGCTCTTTGATGGTTAATTCCTCCAGCTGTTCCCAAAGGATATGGTCCTTCATCAATATTGGCTTTGGCTTAGACTATTCATATTCCTCGAGCAGGCTAATATATTGTTGCAAACGCCTCACCTCGAGGCTCATCTCTTTATGAGCAGGTAGCGGAGTTTGCCTTCTCTGATTATGAGTAAATATTCAGACAACCGGTGGTGACTCTGTAGTGTGCCATATAGGGTTTACTGGAGGCAAGGTTTGTCTTGGATTAACACCTCAAATAGACGCACCTGATGTTCTAGAGACTGGTGGCCTTCTTTTAGTCTTAGCTTGCATTGTCTACCATCCTGCCTAATCCTTGATGGGGGTAAGAAAGCATGCTTCATATGTGTGTTGTGTGCAAGCTTCAACGGCTTCTTCAGGCAATCGCTGGTACAGGGAAATCGTATTAACAGCTTGCCTCATCACTGGTGGCTCATGGGGACGTGGAGGATCCACTTGGTGCTCCCCCATTTGTAACTCACCCTTTCTGATCATGCTTTCCATGACATCATTGAAGACATAACCTTCCTCTATGGCACGTCCCAGTGCCCGGTGGTACAGACAGAACATGGGGTCATCCTTCTTTGCTGCATCAGTGGGTCTCTTCGGCTCGGGCAGTGTTACCTTGTTGTATTTATATGCCCATTCAAACAGCGCCCATGTCTTCTCTTTGGGAAATGAATATGACTTCTTCATTTTGTTTCTCAAAGACACACTCTCTTTTTTCTCCATTGTCCCTACTGGCGGAGGGGTAGCTGCTACTTTGGCCTTTTCTTTTTGTTGATCAAAGATTTTGAAATCAACAATGCTTGCTTCAGTTGGCGCTGACTGTCGCTCAATAGCCTTCCCTTTCTGAATAGCAGGAGTGTTGGTGGCAGGATGTTTGGATAGGAAGGTCTTGACCTCTGCCACTACATTGTCCAGGCGGTCGAATGTCCTGATGTCCGCCCCAATCATCTTTTCAACCACTTCTCTTCTGAGATTTTGCTTACATATTTGAACAGCATCTTCTTGGTACAGAGGTTGCCTGCATCTCATGGCCAGCTTCCTCCATCTCTTAATATAATCTAGGGCTGTCTCATCCTGCTTCTGCCTAGTAGAGTATAATTTTGCCACTGTAATTTTCCTTTTCGTGACATGGAACCTCTCTCAGAATTTTCACTGCATATCGAGCCAATCAACTATAGACCCAGTCGGGAGGCTAGAATACCATTCAAAGGTCAACCCTGTGAGGGATGAACCAAAGAATTTTAGTAGATAAGCTTCACCAGTAGCCAAGTCTCCCATGACTATTGTATAATAAGCAATATGCTCCTTGGGGGAGCCTTGTCCATTGAATTTCTCGAACTTAGGTGGTTTGCTGATGCTTGGGGGTAATCTCCTTACACCATATTGTGGAGGATACGGCATTCAGTAGACACCAAAGGTGCCAAAATCACCATCAGCCCTTTCGAACAGCTTCATTTCTATCATCTTTTCTATCATCAACTTATTCACTACAGTGGGATCCACAAGCTCTGGGTAGAAGTGTGCCTACTGCTGTGTAAAGGGGGTTGTCATGACCGTTGCATGTAAACTCGATCACACTCCTAATGGAGAGGGTTGCACTTGTAATGCCACAGGCGGCACTATCGGCTGTTGTGGGAAGGGTTGATATGGAGCTTTCCCGTGATTCGCTTGGTGGGAGACAGCAGGCATCACAGCCTCCGCCGAGCTAGAGATCTCCTTTGCCGGTTCAGTATGCTTGGAGATAGGGATTTGTTCATTCTTCACATTCAGTTGCCTTTTAAGAGATTCGATTTCTTATTGGTATCTTCTCAACATCATCAGGATAGTGGGTCCAGAGCCACAGCCACAGGCATTTCTTTTATCATCTGACTGGACGTCCCTTCAGCCGGGATCATTAGTGGCACATCTTCTTCTTCTGAGGTCACCACATTTGCAGTCAAGGTGGTGATCTCTGGCAAGTCATTAATTGTTGCAAGTCTTTATTTTGCCGCCTGGCCTCGCCTTGTTATGGGTCCAGGCCTTTGAGCTAGCCTAATTACATCTTTAGATTGGTCGGGCAGAGCGTTGTACCTGCCAATCATTCCTGTCATATTTTAGGCAAAGATTTGCAATTTTCCTTTTTGCCTCCAAACTTTTCTTCAAGCATGACCAGGGTAGGTCAACCGGCTGAATACAGACACTCTTTGGGGTATCTTCTAAATATTCGGCCCTTCGGCCATCTTCAAACTCATTGGAGCCCGAACATGAGATTCCTGACATTATCTCTTCCTTATTATCTTTCTCTCCTTCTTTGACACCCATGGCGCAGAGCAACCTTTGCTGCCGTAGGGATGAATTCCCCAGATAGTGGAAATAGTCTTGGACTACCTTGCTCATCTTTTCTCGACTATGCCTCTGGGGATCAACTTGAGGCATCAATCGCTCTTGTGTCTTTGATTGATAAGCTAGTCTTGTCATCTGGGCAGTTTGATACATCCTTTGGGGATACCGGAACACATCTGCTTGCCTGGCGCTGGCCCTTAGCATGTGGGGAGAAGCCATTGGGATGACCTCCTCCACTTCTTTCTCTTCGATTTGAACTTCCTTCCCCCTTCTCCTGGGGTGCATAGCAACAGCTTCTTTCTTCTCAGGGGCTGGTGCTGGGTCCCAGACTTTCTTGGGCACCCATATTTGTTTAAATCTTGCCAGCACGGGAGCCAGTGGCTTCTTCTTCTCTCTTTCCATGTTGGCCCTCCTGGTGGCCAGCACTTGAAACTTGTTATTAGTAGGGACCGCCGGAATGATGTAATTGGGTAGTGCTTCAGCCGAACGACCATTGAGGTACGCCCGCATTCCTCCAACCATCATGGACTTCCCCGAAGTTGACAGACATCCTCAAGGTGCATTAGTCTGATTTCTACGGTAACTCTTCTTTCTCCCGCCAACAGCAACAGGAACAGTGGTCCTCCTATCCAAATGATAGACATAGAATCGAACGACAGTGCATGAGATAGCATTCTTCTGTGGCTTCTTATTTCCTGGTGCATTCGCGACTTCTACCGTAACAATCTTCTCAGCCTTGCTATCGACTTGGAGCAGGTCGACGAATGCAAGCCCCAGGCAATTTGGGAAACCTAGTACTGGTGGCATAGACCCAAACACAGTCAGCACTGCTATCATGAGCATGGTTGTCGATGATTTGTTGGCTGAACTTGAGAGAAACCAGTGCAGTCTGACTGTGACGCCCCTGGGCTGGTCCGTCACAGGATTTCCGACCGTTGGGATTTGACCGTTGGGGGTCATTGTAGCCTGACGCACCAGTGTTGGTCCGTCAGGTAATGTGACACCCCTGGGAAGGCGCGTTATGCCTTCCACCTAACACACCTGTACTGGTCCGTTAGGGACTGCAACGCCCCTAGGAGAGTTTGTTACAACCAACTTGGTCCCATGGCCTAACGCACCTGTGTTGGTCCGTTAGGCGACGTAACACCCCTAGAGGAGCGCGTTATATTCTATGTCTTCTCGTGACTGTGGCGCACCTGTGTTGGTCCGTCAGGTTCTGTGACGCATCAGTGTAGGTGCGTTACAGTTCGTTTCACACTGAGTGTCTGACGCACCTGAGTTGGTCCGTCAGGTTACTGTAACGCACCAGGGTTGGTCCGTTATAGCCTGTGGCGCACCAGGGTTGGCGCATCACAGTGCGTTTTGCACCATTTGCCTGATGCCCCTGTGTTAGGTCGTCAGACCATTGTGACGGCCCAGCTGTAGACCGTCAGAGCTTGTGGCGCGCTTGGGCAGGTCCGTCAGGCTCTAGACTGCACCGAGTGGTTTGCAGTCCTGTTTCTTCTTCGACTGTGGCCACCGTGCGACAGTGCTAGTACGTGGGATGGTCCCCATACTTCACCGAGTTTGGGCGTTGTTTTCCATGGCTTGAGAGTTTACTTCTTTGGAGACACTCCACTAGTCGTAGCATGCCAGAATGCGTGTATTGGTATCCACCTGGGAGTGGTAGGATGGCTACCCTGAGGATGGTTTTTAGACTAGCTTTCGTCGGGTCCCACGTCATCGGCCAGAGTCTGACTGAGGGGAAAACCAGTTAGAGGCCAGACCTAGGACGCATGGTCTGTGTGTCCACACGTGGTTAGGGGCTGTTGGACATGCGTCGACGGGTGCGACCCCAGCTTGTCACTCGCTTTGTGGTTACTTGTGTGTGTCTGAGTCTCGCGCCCGGGACGTAGCAGCTAGACACTTGTGACGCGATATAAGACGTCAGTGGACGCATCTGGTCATTCTTCTAGTGGGAGGTACTTCTGTTCTAGACAGGGAGTGGCAGACTGTCAGTCTCAGTTGCTTTGACCTTCAGGTTTTAGTCGTGTTGACTGATGGGTTCCGATCGTTTAGCCATGGCGTGCGTGTGTGGGTTTTCACGCCATGAGACCGGTACTTGTAGTGCAGGGCTTCTACTTCTGAGGTACTTGCTTAGCTACTAGCGTAGTGGTTTTTCATTTTGTGAGGTAGGGTTCGGGTGATCCCTACTGTGTCTTGTTCCGAGACTCATTCCCTGTGTGTTTTACCATGTTTCAGGCGAGGCATGACTTCAGGGGAGCGCGTCTGAGGCTCAGCATGGTTCGGGTGCCCAATGTTAGTGCCAGAGGTCAGAGCCGGGGTATGCCCTGCGTAGCTATACTTTTCTTTCTTGTCTCTGTACTAGTTGTGGACTACTATTATAGTTATTTATTATTATCTTGTGGACCATGTATCATGTAAAATGTTAATTTAATTTTTTACTTATTATATAACTACTTTAATTTCTATAATTATTAAAAAAGCATGGAGCACGAGGGATCACCAAAACCCTCGAACCACATGGACACGAAACCAAGGTAAGACGATACCTCCAAGCATCCAAAACCAGGTCTCAATCCTCACAAGATAACTAAGACACTCACAAAATCACGGGTCAACCACTGGGTCACAAGTGGGTTGACTAAAGACCAACCGATCCTTAAAATCATCCTCGAAATAACACGACGCACACTTCAGAATTACGTCACTTCCAAACACCCTATAGCACAGCCATAGCCCTCATAAGACATCCAAGGCATCCATGAAACAATGGGCTAACCAAGGGGTCGAAGCCAAACCAACACGAAAGCTCAGGATAAAGCTGCTCTCCCAGGATCCCTTCACACACATATGACTCTCACGGGACACCCAAGGCATCCATCGAGCCAAAGGCCAACAAGACATTAAATCCTAGGTTCACCGGAGCCCGAGACAACTCGAATTAGACACAAAAAATGGAAAACATTGACGCACCTATACCCAGCATCACGATGATTAACGCGCCCCTACAGAGGGTCGCAATGTCATTAGAATGCTCCCATCACCTGGGTCGCGATCACATAGTGATGCGGCTCTTACCTGGGTCGTGTTAATAGCCGTGGCCAACACCTCGGGCACGACAATATGTAATCGTGACCGCCCCTAGGTCACGTTCACAGAGGATTGTGACCATCATCTAGGTTACGTTCCCAACCGCCCAACTGTTCATCTTCCTTTACGAGATGTGATGCCTAATTATTGAACGTTCATTGATTAGCGTGACTTACACTATGGGCGCGTTCTCGTCACGGTGCGAAAGTCATAGAAAGCTATAAAACTCGATCTTTCCATGCCCCAATCGTTCCCTAACGATGGGGAGACACCCATAACCACCATATCAACCTTCCACAAGCCGTAAGGGATCCAGAAAATCACAAAATGGCTATCAAATGGGTGATTTTCACAAATCCACCCAAAACGACTCACGTGGGCAACCGGCCTCCTATCGGCCCCAAATCACAACCAAATGGAGTTAAAGTGGTGGTAGTCGAATCCCAACATGCTAGGGATTCAAATGATTCCATTTAAACTAAAAACTATCGCTTGGAATGGCGATCACGGCTCACACCTCCGAAACATGCTTTCGCCCTTAAAGTAGGAAAATCCGCTCAAACTCACACTGTTCGGCTCCAAACCGCGAGGGAAAGTAGGAAACAGGTAGAGCATCCATCCCCCTACCTTCACCAAAGATCTCGCGAGCCAGAACGGCCAAACCACGCCGAAAACTATCACACAAACAACCAACATCGGTCTTGAATCCACAAATGAGATCGCGCCAACACCACGCTCCATTCCTCGCACCTTCACGCTCCACGACACCTCCACACCGTCTCCACCTCATCCAGCTCCGCCACGGTCATGCGTCCCGGGGGAGAGAAGAAGAGAGGAGAGAGAACAGTGGGAGAGAGAGTGAGCACGGTGGAGAGAGGGAGAGGGGGTTAAGGGTTAAAAAAAGAAAATAAGAAATATTAATAATATTTCTCAAATTCAATTTTTGGCCCAAAATTCCATAAACTTAGAAAAATAGGCCTCTAGCTAGTTTTCCCTCCCAGTAGGACGCTACTGACTATGCGAGAGGGCCCACAGAAACTAGCTTACAAACTGTACAACGGGAATACCCCGCCACCTCTCCCGGGTGGGCCGACACAGACGTCATCAGGCTACGACTAGTGGTTCCATCACAGGGAAAGAGAAATTTTCTCTTATGGGATGTAGAAGAATGCCACAGTATGTAAAATATTTTAAACATGGCGCATCTGAAACATGGATTGCATAGAAATTATACATACAAGCTTTTGAAATCTCCAGGTGTATAACGGACTGGAGGCACCCCGTTACACACCATAACGGACCAGGTAAGGACCGCTATGCTTCACAGAACTCAGGAAATCCATAGGTAAACCAAACTATAACGCACCGTGGCAGGTGCGCTACAGGACTATAATGCATGGGAACGGGAGCGTTAAAGTCACCAGCCACAAAACACAACAGATGAGGAATATAATGGACCAAGGGTGGGGCATTATAATGAACATAACGCACCTCTCATGAGGGCATCATATTGGACATAACGCATAGGGACAAGGGCGTTAAAGGCAATGGACCTTTAACTCAAAACAAAAGACTATAACGCACCAGGAGGGGCCCGTTAAAGCCACCCGAACATGAAAATCCACAGGAAACTCAGACACGGACCACATAACGCATCTCTAGGGGTGCGTTAAATGACCATAACGCACCAGGGCAGGCGGGTTATGTCACCTGGGTTTCATGACTCCGGAGATCGAAATCGAAAACCCCACCCGATCGATCGAAATCGACGGGGGACGCGGCGGAATACAAAACCAAACCATCCTGTTGACGCATACTGACCACATGAGCCTATACATGCCACTGGAAGTGAAATACGATGCCCATGGAATTGATTTTAATAATTAAAGGCTAATTTAATGCATAAAAGATTAAAAATTAAATTAAATAGAAACATACATGAAATACGAGGCAACGGGCGTCGGACCACGACGCAAGTGGTGCCGACGGTGTCCTAACGCGATAAGGTATCCATCCCCCTACCTGGATGATGATGAAAATGGCGATTTGACGGCAAACCGGCGAGAGGGCGACGCGGCGCTTCCTGGCCTGGCTCAAATCCACGCTCTGCAAATCGAGGAATGATGGGCGTCAACGCGATCCTCACGATGCGACTGATCCAATGGTACCTCTCTAGCTTCGATCAGCAGTCGTCTGGACCAAGAAACGAGAGAGGCACGCAAACTGAGAATAAACTCTAAAATCTCCCAAAATAAGAAATGCACAGAAAACGAGAAAGATGGCGATGCAGAGGGCGTCAATGAATTCCTGGCGAGATGAGGAGTCCGATCCCCTACCTTTTGCGTGGCAAAGATCGCGAATTGGTGCCGATCGGGCGACGGGGGCCACGTTGTCTTCTTGCTCGCATGCATCTCCATGCTCCACGATCCGAGGAAAGAAGGGTACTGGCGTGATCCTCGGGTCAAGTCCGTCCCGTCGTTACCTCCCACGCGTCGACCGGTGTCCGTTTGGACCGTGAACCGAGAAAATGGGGGTGCGGAGGAGAGAGAATGTGGGATGGGGATGTATGAGTTGGGTCCTGAACATTGATTTTAGTTTTTAATTTATTTAAGGTTTTTTTTATTCCCTCAATTATCAAGGTTGCTACACTCAATCTTGGGGACCTTCAGTGGAAGGTGACCTCGCTTCAGGCGTAGGTACAGTCGAGCCAAGAGGAGGCTCGGATATTGGTTGAGCAGCTGGCCTAGACTCGCTATATGATTGAACTGAAAGATAGGCTCCTAGAGACGGAGCGCAAAGTTCAGGTCAAGCACAGTGAGTAGTGGAAGGTTGAGCGTGAAGGGCTTGAGGGCCAAGTCTGAGAGGCCGAGCGACGACGGGCGGAAGCCAAGGGCGCATGGGCTGAAGCTGAGAATAGACTGTCCGAGGTGGAGCAGAGGGCAACCGAGCTTGAGAGAAAAGCGGAGCTAGTCGGGGTGGAGGCGCTTGAGCAATACAAATGCTTGGAGGGTTACTAGGCAGCTCTCCAGAGGACCGCCTTCGCTTACTATGAGTCGGGCTACCGTCGGGGTCTGTGGAAGGGGTTCTCTCAAGGCTTCCATCGGGCTGTCGTGGAGGCTCAAGGCCAGGTGGGCGAGGAACTCATGTTCCCTTTCGGGCAGCGTTATGACTCGGACTTAAATGCTACTGATTCTTCTTTTTCGTCGTCGATCGTAGGGGGAAGCCGGGGTGCCTCCATCTCATCCGAGCGATCGCCAACTCCGTCAGCCTCGGGAGGGCACGTGATCGAGATAGTTTCCATGCAAGTGGGGTCAGTGCCCAGACCGGCCGTCATCGAGGGTGCCAGGGGCAGGTAGCCTGGTGCCAAGGATCCTTCGTCTACCAAGCTTCGTGATGGGCCAGAGGCCTGATGTATTACCTTTTCTCTTTTTTTCATTTTTTTTTCTTTAGTGTGGTTGTGTAAAATTTTCCTTCTATATATGATGGCGATAACATTGAATGCTGAATTGACTTCTTCTTACCACCTTTGGGGTGACTTGACCACTGTATCTGTAGTTTTTTAGGAAAGCGACGATTTTCTCTGCAGATATCGTGCTGATTGGTCAGGCAGCTAGCATGGCACTGGCGCCTATCAGTCTTTCCATGCTTTGAATGGCTTGCCACTTTGCGTATTCCCATTGAGGGGGTGTTGGGGGAAACGAGGTAACCGCCTTAAGGGAAGGATTTCTGCCTTTCACGTTTCTTCGAGGGGAAAGTGATTTAAGGCAACAGCTCCCCTTTGGCCTATAAAATGTCTCGAAGGGCGTCCCCTCCTCTCTTCATCGCTTAAGGCCATCCCTTGTAGTTCTCCCTTTCCGCGAAGTGTTGGGCTGTCGGTCTTGGCGAAGCATGGAAGGTGCTTTAGAGGGCGAGGATGCAGACATCAGTAGGGGGGAGATGCCTGCTACTCCAGTTTGGAAGAGTGCTCAACAGTTGGTGGGTAGTTTGGGAGAGGGCTCAACATGCAGTGGCATGTTTTCTCCCTACTTTTGGACCGCCGAGACTATCTTAGGAGGGAGGTAGAAGCGGACAGATTGGGGCATCAGGCACCGCACCCTTGTCCTGTGCGGGGGGCAGGTGGGGCGCGCCCCTTCTTTCTTTCCGCCTTCGATTCAGTGAAGCTTAGAGTGCCTGCCTGGTCTTTGTTTGCTGGAGGAGATACTTCTGAGGGTAGGGCAGGAGCTTCCTTAACCCTCCATTGTTTCTGAGGGCATGGCCATCTGCCTTCTCGAGATGCCAAAAATTTAGTGAAGGAGGGGACTTCCTTACTGCTCGAGGACTCAGGGTAGAGCCCAGGTGGAGGAGGGACCTCTACCCCTTTGACTTCAGGTTGGGGGACCTGGTATGGTGGCTCGCCACGCAGCATGATGTTGTGGCTAGCTTCAGGGGGTTGTCCCCATTTTCTTCCCGACCAAGTGGCATGTTGGGAGGTGGAAGCTTCAGCTTGATTCGCCTCTGCCAGCACGAGGCATATCTCTTCGTCCTCCTCTTTAGAGATTCAGACTGTTTCAAATAAAGCAGCAAGGGTGTTACAAGATACAACTAGCCCTCTTCTTTTATTCTTGGATTTCTTCTTCTTTTTCTTTGCAGTTGAGGGTTGCTCTGGGGGAGGCTCGTCCCATATGCCAGGCTCTTCAACTTTAGCTTCACCTCAGTCTCTTCTGTTAGTTTCAGGGATTCAAGCTACTCCCAAGGGACATATTCTTTTAGCTGGACAGGCCGAACCTCGGGCTGTTCATATTCATCTAGCCCATCGATAACTTCTTAGAGCCGTGCCACTGCCGGGTTGGCCTCTTTGTGCACCCGCATAGGGATGTGTTTCTTCTTAATGCTGGTGAATCTTCTGATGACCAGCTGATGTTGACTCTAGCCAGACGAGGGTCACGATCGGGGGCTCCGGTTGAGGGGTGATACCTCGTATATGAATACCGGGATACGACGAAGCGTCGCCCTTCTTTTTGCTTTAGTCGGCACAGTGTGCCAATTTCCTTCATCTTCGGCCTGCGCCAGGATGTAGCCCTCATAGGTGTTTTGAGTGCAGGCTTCTGCCATTTCTTCAGGTAACTGCCAATATAGGGATGACGTGGGACAAGCTATCAGACGCCCTAGGACCTGTGCGACAACAAGCACGACTTGAACCAAGGACCCGAGCAATAGCGGACTGACCACGCGCGTCACTCAAATTCAGAGGTAACCCGACGATGGAGGTGTGGACGGTGACCCACGGGAAGCCAACACGGTTGGAGCCGCTAAGAGTATACGGGGAGGACAGACCTAAGGTCTGAGGGTCGCCCGACTCAGTCGAGGCAGAACTAGTGCCCGAGGGCGGGTGTGACGACACTCTCTCACACGGCAACGATCGGCACTCAATGTTCGGGAAATTTGGAGCGAGCTCTCCTCACCTTCGGCGTGAGCATGGAACAGATACTAAGAAAGCAATGCCAAGAAGCAAGGGACAGGTCTATACCTTTCCGAGTCTGAAGAGACCGGCACCGATTGGAGTCGAGGGCGCGTCGGGGAGCGTGTGCACCCGACGGTCACGCTGCGTCATGGAAGCTTGGCGAAGTCCCTGCTAATACATGCACTACGCTCCACGCAGGGAGGGGGGGTTCACAGGGATGGGGGTGACCAATTACACACACTAACCTCGCGCAGGAGGGGGGGATCGCAGGGAGGGGAAACAAACTATCGACCGTACGGTGGACCCATCACTTATCTTAGGAGAGTTTATACCTGACAGTAAGGACATCTGCACCATTGTAGGCGCACACCAGATCCATCTTCTTCCCCTTAGCCAGTGGGTGATAGCACATTGTAAGAAGAGATATGGGTGGTATGAGTCCATAGCTAAGGCCACGTGCATTTGCCTATGCGGGGCCATTCTCTTTCCTTCTGTCGACCATGTGTTGGATACTCCTATCCTCAGCATCATCAGTGGTTTATGGCTGGACTTATCCATCTCCCAGGCCGTCCTTTCCTACTTGTACGAGGGTCTTAGTTCTGCAGCTCTAGGGTGTCCACTCTTCGGCTCCATGATACTTCTAGAGTGTTGGATGGGTGTCAGGATGAAATTTATTCCTAGGGAGGATATCACTTCAGCCAGTTAGATCTTTGGGAGCCATCCCCTCTTCTTTATAGGTGGCGCCTTTAGGTTCTCTCCATAGGTCGAGTGCAGGACAGCCAATAGGAAGACGAGGGATGAGTAGTATCTCTACATCAACACCTTGCCCCTGGATCGGTTCATGATGCGCCCTACCTTCCTCCATGGCACTACTCTCAGGCATCCTAGGAGGCTAGGCTTGGACCTGAGGCTTGTGAGCGATACCATGCTGGCGATGTACAGCCCGCACCGGTGCCACCTACAGATTGGACTACCCCAGACTACGTTCCTAGCACTACCCCACCTTCCTACGCTACATGCGAGGAGGATTGGGATAGAGGAGGATGAGCAGGCGATTAGGAGTGCCCTAATCATGTGGGAGGTTAGCAAGGTGCGTACCCTACCGGTGGAGGTTGCGGAGACTCTAGAGATGTACCAGGCCTATGTGAGAGAGCTGAGAGAGATACGTCCCCGCGGGGATGCCCAGCGGAGGATAGAGTGATTTTCTTTCTTTTCATGATGTAGACATATGAGGAATGAATGTTGAAACTTTGAAATATGAATAACATGAGTTGGTTTGAATAAATAGAGCTTGAGTTGGCCTTTCTTCCTTGTGATTGAGTGTGTTTAAGATAGGAGGTCGTGATAAAATGGCCCATATCTAGACCACTCAGTTAAATAAACAGTTAGGATTCAACCGCGCCAGGGTAATGAATGACCAGACTTGGGCCGTGTATCAGATTAATAGCAAGGGTTAAGGAAAGGTCCTTTGAGGAATTGGACGGTCTATCGATGGACCGTGGACAAGATTGAATGGCCGCATATGAACCATGTGGATTTATGGACGGTCTAATGTAGACCGTTGAAACCTGACAGTTCTAGAAATAGAGGCGGTCTGAATGAGACCGTTCAAGTAATAGAACGGTCTTATGGAGATCATTGTAGGGCTAAAAATGGTCACAAAAGGTCCATGCAGAGATGGGAATGCCGAATCTTGTCTTCAACCTGCCCCTGCACACATGAAACAAGAAAATAAATTAAATCTATTTTAGGCTTAACCCCTTGCCGGTAGCAAGTTAGGAAATGACCAATTCTTGATTTTTGGTCAAGGGGGTAAACCTTATTAAATAGGCAAATGACAGAAAAGGAAAATGAATGCAATGCATGCCATGAATGCAAATGATGATCTCGTCGACACTCTCTCTCTCCATCGCGCTCTCTCTCTCTCATTCCCTCTTTCTCTCTCCTCCACTCCCATTTTGTCAGTTCGCTGTCCAAACGGACGTCGGTCGACGCGTGGGAGGTATTGATGGAAAGGGCTCGACGCGAGGATCGCGTCAGTACCCTTCTTTCCTCGGATCGTGGAGCATGGAGACTAGTGCGAGCAAGAAGACGGTGTGGCCTCCGTTGCCCGTTTGACACCGATTCGCGATCTTCGCCATGCAAAAGGTAGGGGATCGGACTCCTCATCTCGCCAGGAATCCATTGACGCCCTCTACGTCGCCATCCATCGCCATTTTTCTCATTTTCTGTGCAAATCCCTTTTTGGGTGATTTTAAGATTTATTCTCAGTTTATGTGCCTCTCTCGTTTGTTGGCCCAGACGACTGCTGATCGAAGCTGGAGAGGTACCATTGGATCGGTCGCGACGCGAGGATGACGCTGACATCCTCCGCTCCTCGATTCACGTAATGTGGAGTCAAGTCGGGTCGGAGGCACCGTTTCTCCCTCACACCGATTCGTCGTCGATTCGTCGCTTTCGTCGAATTCCAGGTAGGGGGACGGATTCTTTATCTCGTTAGGACACCGTCGGTACCACTTGTGTCGTGGTCTGACACCCTCTGCATCGTATTTCGTACATTTTCCTGTTTAATGCATTTTAGTTTATTTATTATAGAATTTATCATTTAATTGTTAAAATCAATTCCATAGGCATCGTATTTAATTTCTAGTGGCATGATTAGGCTTGGTGCGTTGGTTTGGCTAGGCAGAATGGTTTGGTTTTGTAACCCATCGCGTCCCCCGTCGATTTCAATCGACCAGGCGGGGTTTTCAATTCTGATTTTCAGAGTCACGAAACCCAGGTGATATAACGCTCCCGCCCCGGTGCGTTATACCCCTTTAACACATCCCTTGTAGTGCGTTATGTGAATAGTATCTGAGTTTTCCTGTGGATTTTAATGTTCGGGTGGCTTTAACGCACCTCTAGTAGTGCGTTATAGTCCTTTGATCGGAGTTGAAGGCCTGATGCCTTTAACGGCCCTATCTCTGTGCGTCGTGTATTGTATGATGCCCCTGTTAAGGTGCGTTATATCCCGTGTTTTCTGTGGAGTTTAATCATTCTGGAAGGCATAACGGCTCACGGGAGGCACGTTATATACATCATAACGCCCTCTCCTCGGTCCGTTATATTCCTTGTCTGTTATCTTTCGTGGCTGGTGACTTTAACGCCCCCGTGCCTGTGCGTTATAGTCCTATAGCGCCCCTGTTGCGGTGCATTATAGTCTGGGTTATCTGTGGATTCCCTGTATTCTGTGAAGCATAGCAGTCCTTCTCCGGTCCATTATGGTATGTGACGGGGCAGTGCCAGTCCGTTATATACCTGGAGATTTCAAAAGCTTACATGTATAATTTCTAAGCAATTCATGTTTTATGTGCGCCATGTTTAAATTATTTTATACACTATGGCATTCTTCTATATCCCATAAGAGTAGCTTTCTCTTTCCTTGTGATGGAACCACTAGTCGTAGCCTGACGACTTCCGTGTCGGCCCACCATTCCAGGGGTATTGAAAGGAGGGTGGAAAGAATGATAGGAATGCACTGGAGGGAGTGGCGTATGATTAATCGTTCTGGAAGACTAGAACATGGATGGCTAGATGGAATGTGGGCGTGCCAATCGATTTCTCGACGATCACCTACGGAACCAAATTTTTAACTGGGGATGTGCCGCCAGGGCACGGCACGTGAGCATGAAATGTTGCGCATCAAGTGGAGAGAAGGAGGTTCCGCGGGTAAGAGTGTAGACGATTGTGGGGGCTCGTATACTAGACATCTTCCCCACCGACCACAAGTGATCGATGTTTATTTTACATCGGGTGGAGCCCAAACACCTTAGTTTCTACTGCCGAAGAAGAGAGTCAGGGACCCTGGACGTCGCGACATCAGGAGGGCTCAGTCCGTGCAATAGTGACAGGGCAGCAGCAACACAACAGGGACAACTGGGGGCAGAGAGACTGGTTCCAGCGAGGAGGGGGATCCGCTCCTGACTGAACTACATGACTTAGATGTCGTGAAAGGCATTTATGTGGGGGAATAAGGGCCCAATTACATGTGCTTGCAAGCCACGGGACAATTCTATCATTTGTGACGGTCCCCGGGTCATTGCGTTATTGTGTGGGTAGTTCTGTGTTCGTACATAGTGTCCGTCAGAGGACCTATGACTCAGTAGGATACCACCCAAGGGGCATCACAATGTCTTCTCGTCATGAGACTGTGTCGAGGTCTGGACAGTAGGGGTGCCATAGGCACCGTTGTGCTGGAGTAGTTGGGCGTCACCAAGGCTGAGGCGACCGAATGACGTAGGCACCACTTATCGCTGGAGCCAGGCGCTATTGAGACTTGAGCGGTTGGACGGCGTGAGCATCGCCATGATTGGAGCGACCAAAAGCCATTGAGCTCAGGATTGCCGGGTGCCGTGGGCACCGGTGGGACTAGAGTTATTGAGCGATCCGGCGCCATGGCTCCCGATGTGATTGGAGTAGCTGACAGTCGGGTGTGGGGGGCACCCTTGTGACTGAGGTTGTTGAGTGGTCGGGTGCCGGGGCCCCCGATGTGACTGGAGTGACTGGTAGTCAGGTGCTGGGGCCACCGTTGTGACTGAAGTTGTTGAGTGGTCAGGTGCCGCGGGCCCTGATATGACTGGGATGGCTGGCAGTTGGGTGCCCAGGCCACCGTTGTGACAGAGGTTGTTGAGTGGTCGGGTGCTGGGGGCCCCGATGTGACTAGAGTGACTGACAGTCGGGTGTCAGGGGCACCATTGTGACTGGAGTGACTGGCATTCGGGTGCTGGGGGCACCGTTGTGACTGAAGTAGCTGGAAGTCGGGTGCCGAGGGCATCATTGTGACTGAAGTGGCTGGCAGTCCGTTGTCGGGGGCACCGTTGTGATTGAATGGTCGAGCGGTCGGATGTCGTGGGTCTCGATGTGACTGGAGTGACTGGCAGTCGGGTGCTAGGGGCACCGTTGTGGCTTAGTGGTCAAGCGATCAGATGCCGGGGCCCCCGATATGACTGGAGTGACTGGCAGTCGGGTGCCGGGGGCACCGTTGTGACTGAAGTAGATGGGCGCCGCGAGACCTTGATGGCCACTGACCACCTCTTAGATATACCAAATCTGAGTATCATTAGTGGGTTGTGGCGAGGGTTGTCCATTTCACAGGCTGTCTTATCTTACTTATATGAGGGCCTTAGCTCAACTTCCCTTGGTGGGCCTCTCATTGGGTCCATGATCTTACTTGAGTGTTGGATGGGGGTTAGATTAAAGTTCAAACCTAAAGAGGATATCTCTTCTCTCAACCGGATCTTTGGGAGCCACCCACTCTTCTTTATCGGCGGCGCCTTTAGGTTTCCTCAGAAGGTTGAGTGCAAGACTGCAGACAAGAAGACCAGGGATGAATGACGGATCTATCTCAATACTCTGCCCCTTGACCGGTTTGTGATGCACCCATGTTTCCTTGTTGGCACTACTCTCAGGCTTCCTAGGAGGCTTGGGTTGGACTTGAGGCTCGTGGGGAACACCACCTTGGCGATGTACAGCCCCCACAGGTGCTTCCTATAGGTCGGACTCCCGCACACTATGGTCCAGCACTACCCCATCTGCCTGCATTATAGGTGCGGAGACTTGGGACAGAGGAGGATGAGCAGTCCGTGAGGAGCGCGCTGATCATGTGGGAGATCGGCAGGATGCATACCCTTCCAACAGAGGTGGCTGAGACTCAGGAGGAGTACCAGGCCTAGTTGAAAGAGCTACTCG
This sequence comes from Amorphophallus titanum, assembly GCA_024336825.1. Lineage (NCBI taxonomy): Eukaryota > Viridiplantae > Streptophyta > Magnoliopsida > Alismatales > Araceae > Amorphophallus > Amorphophallus titanum. Next base: position 129,359 of record JANBPO010003331.1, read on the forward strand.
AGATTCGTCCTCGCGGGGATGCCCGGTTGAGGATTGAGTGATTTTAGTATGATGTATAGAGATTGTTGGCTTGAATTTGGTGTTTCTGAGATTTGAATAAATGAATGGAAGACTTTGATTGGTTTAGCTATAAACTTGATTTTCTTTTCCGTGCATTTGTGTGGAGTGGGATGGCTCGCGGGGGTAGAAACGGTCCACCAAAAGGCCACTAAATGTGTAAGACGGCCATAATCTGACCACTGTAATAAGAGAAACGGCCTCCAGTAAAAAATCACAGTCTAGAATGATATCAGGAGGGCCCAAGGCCTTTGTAGTTAGGTGAAAAGCAGACTATCGAGGGGCCGCTTGAGGACAGATATGGTCAGGTTGTGACCGCATGTAAGGGAAATGGTCACGGGTAGGCCGCAAGAAAATAGGTGCCAGGAAGGGCCAACGGACTCGTGACCAACGATCTTTGGGATAGATAAGAGGTCTATCGGGGCACCGCCATAAAAGCAAGACGGTCAGAATTTGACCGTTGAAAATCAGGGAAAAGGTCCCTCTCTAGACCGCAAAGGTATGGAAATTAGAAGGGTCTGTGCATTTAAGCTTAGGGTAAAAAGCAGCTTACCCAATGACCGCTGAAGCATGAGACGGTCAGGAAGAGACCGTTAACTGAACATAAGCGATCATTAGAAGACCGCAGACAAGTAAATATGAGAGGAGTTCATGGGCTTTGTGGTTCGGGCCTTGCGGTCCTATCTCTACACACACTAAACAAAGAAAATAAGTTAGGTTTGTTCTAGACTCAACCCCTTGCCTAATGCGAGGTCAATCTTTGAAGTTTGGTCAATGGGTGGAGCCTTATCAAATAGGTGACAAAAAATAAAGGAAAGGATGCAATGCATGCAATGAAAATGCAACATATGATGATTTTTTATCCTCGAAATTAAAAAGAAAGAACAAGGAGGAAACTAAGAACGAAATTATACCTTACTGGAATAAAAAAGAAAAAAGTTGACGCATTTCATCCTCGCGTTCCCAAGTAGCTTGATTGCCGAAGTGACGCTACCAGACAACCTTAACTAGAGGAATTACCTTATTTCTCAACCGCTGCTCACGACGGTCTTCAATTCTGACAGGAAACTCTGGAGTAGATAAATCAGTAGTCACTTCGTGCCAAACCGAATCATCTAGAACGTGGGACGCATCAGGCACATATTTCCTCAATTGAGACGTGTGGAACACTTCATGAATAGCTTGCATAGCTGCTGGCAACTGGAGATGATATGCCACTTGGCCCACACACTCCAAAATAGTAAACAGACCAATATAACGCGGACTAAGCTTTCCACGCTTCCCAAACCTAGAAACACCTTTCATCAGAGATATTTTTACAAACATCATATCTCCAGGCTCGAACTGCTGTGGTCGCCTATGCTGATCTGCGTAACTTTTCTGTCGACTCTAAGCTGTCAACATTTTCTGTATGATCAGGCGAATCACCTCAGCATATTGTTGTACCATATCAGGTCCTGTCAATAAACGGTCACCGATTTCAAACCAGTTCAAAGGAGTACAACAGGGACGACCATACAATGCTTCATAAGGTGCCATGCCAATGCTGGAGTGATAACTGTTATTATAAGTAAATTCAACTAACCCTGCCAATCAAGGCAACAAGATCACAACATATCTTCTGCATTTTGAATTGTCCTTTCTGACTGACCATCAGACTGTGGATGATACGCTGAACTGAACACTAACTCCGTGCCCAATGCTTTCTAAAAATTGTGCCAGAATCCAGAGGTAAAACGTGGGTCAAGATCTGACAAAAGTGAAACAGGAATTCCATGCAATGGCATAATCTTTTCAATATAAAGCTTGGCTAATTTCTGCACATTCCAGGCAACCTTAATCGGTAACAATCTAGCTGTCTTCATCAATCTATCAACCAACAGTCAGATCCCATCAAAGCCCTGTGAAGACCAAGGTAAACCCACAACAAAAGCTATCGTGACATGATCCCATTTCCACATCGAAATTTCAAACGACTAAAGCAATCCACCTGGCTTTTGATGTTCGACTTTAACCAGCTGACAAGTCAAGCACTTGGAAACAAACACCGTCACATCTCTTTTCATACCTGGCCACCAGAACTGCCTTTTTAGATTCTGATACATCTTGGTAGTACTGGGGTGAATAGTAAATTGGGATCCATGGGCTTCACTCAGAATTGCATTCCTTAACTCATCAACAGCTAGAATATATAATCTGCCACGGAAGCTGACCACCAACTCATCGTCAAATTCAATGTCATGCATCATTATAATGTGAGACAAAACAGAATCAGCCTACTGAGCTTCCTTAATCTACTGATAAAGAACTGAAGTCATAACCAGACTGGCACAAATAGCTGTCATGTCACGTCCCAACGTGAAAAATCAGGAACGCGATGAGTCATAAACGAGCGTGTCAATCAGAACAAGTATAATTTTATTTCTAAAATCAGAAATGAATGAGAAAATGTTTCCACCGACACTCTTGTACACGGTCTAAAATTAGCCCGTTTTTACAGATTGGACGGTCCATGAACAAACCATTTATTGGGCCAGAGTCCTAAATGGGTCAATTTTTGGATAAATATCTATTTGTCACATTTTCTTTTGATTTACCACCGACACCACGTAAACGGTCTAGCGATGGGCCGTTTAACTCGTTGGGCAGGCTAATGAATGACCGTTTTTTATTCTAGAGTCCTACGCCGGCTGGTTCAGGATGTTTCTCAGATAAAAGGCTTTATTTATCTTTTATTTATTTTCCACCGACAGCTTGTAGGCGGTCTCCAGGTGGACCGTTATAGAGCTGCGTGGCCCATCATTCGACTGCATTAAAGGCTGAGATCTTGGGTTCAGTTGGCTTTTCTCTCTCCATCCATGGTTAAACTCGTGGCTTGTTCCACCTTTTTCTCCGCGGGCTCTCAGCCAAATCAGGTGTCGTCTGATCCTGGTAAAAGCTGAGAATGTTATCTATGATTTATCCAGAAGAATCTAGGGCTAATTCTCACTGAAAATCCCTAAATTTTGAGCAGACTTTCAAGGGTCTATAAATAGCACCCTTAGCCCAAGCTCGCAAGGGGGGAGGATCCGGAGTTCACGTCGAAGTGCTGCCACATTCTTGAGCGAATTTCAGCCAGGGAGCTTTCCACATCCATTAAGCCTTCGGTTCAGGGAGTAGTCATTGTGTTTGTGTACTTTTGAGTCTTAGTTAGCCATTTCCATCATTTGCTCGTCATTGCATGATCATTTTCTCCCACGTTTATCCACGCTTTTCACTGTCATTCTCACATTCCTCACCTTCCTATTGTTTTCCACGCCCATAGGGGTTAAAAACCACCCCAGGTATCCCCCATTCCACTTATGTGTTTGGTTTTTCATTCCTTTTCATAGATATTGCACTTTCATGAACTAATTTGGGTTGTGTTTTCTGGTCATTTGTGTTATTTTGTAGGTCAACAGGAGTCTTGGTATGAGGCCCATCCCCTCTGGCCGGCCAGAAGGGGTGGAGGATTAAGTTCCACGGCTTGAAATCTGGCAACTTTATGTGGCTCATCTCTGACCGTATACAGGGGTTCGTGGTCTTCTTTAGACCGTTCAGGGCCTTCCTGCAGCCGATAGCAGACCGTCTGAACGCCAGCCAAATCTTCTTCCTGCACTCCTCCTCAATGCTGTACACAGTCTATCGTCCAGCCGTTTGCTTCTTTCAGTGATCTCCAGAGGACCGTCTTCATCCCGTACAAGCGCTGTATCCCTTGGCGAGTGGCTTCATCCGTCTCCCTTTCCAAGAGACGTAGTGATCTTGTCTTCGCACTCAGTACCCTAGTGGCGATCACAACCAGTCCATGCGTGTGAGTGATTGATTGTTGCACCACTTGTCTTTTGCATATCGTCCACTCACATACACACCCCCACTTCCTTTTTTCCCACTTAGCATTTCATCACTCACTTTATTTTCTTTTAAAAGAGGGAAAAGGGAAAAGAAAATATCTACACCCTTTTTTGGCGATCACGGTGGGACACCTAGTGCCCATCGTGCTTCTAACTGTGTTGACCTGCTCTTCTGTCTTTGTTTGTGTGAGTTTTGGTTACCTCACATTTGTCAGTTTATTCTCAGTCATTTCTTGTCCCGGGGTTATTTGCGATCCTTTGTGGGCCATTTATGGAATCCAGCGGTGGGTTGATAGATCGTGTATCATCTCTCTCAGGTACGTTGATTCTTTTTGTTCTTGCCGTTCATATTTTTGTGAGTAAGTGATATTCTACGGTCCTCTGCGGGCCGTGTCCAACATCCAGAGACCACGTACTTCGGTCTTAGGTACGTTCCTATTGATTACATCTCTATGGATTTGTTACTTTTTGTGGTCCTATCAGGGCCGTTTTACAGGGTTTGCAATCATTCATCAGACCACCTAGTTCACTCAGGTACGTTACTGTCTATACTATTTTATTTTATTTCATTTCATTTCTGTTTTGTTTTTAGTTTACTGCTCCCTGTTACTTTGCAGTCCTTTTAAGGGTCGTTTACACTCCCTATGTGGTCTCCCATCAGACCGCTGCTTTGCTATAGTGCGCCCCAAGATTGATATTTTGTGTGTTATTTCATATCATTCCATAGTTATTTTGGGTGCTATTCATCTCCCCCTGGTTGTCATTCATCTTTGCATTGTTATTGTCATATTTGTCATTGATTGAGCATTGTTTGTTAGTCTTAGCCTAGAATTTGCATGCACCCCGGTGCGCATAGGTTCACACATTGTTTATCATACTAGTCGCATTCCTACCTTGGTTGGAAATCCTCTCATCTCCATAATCCTTGGAGCCGACTAGGTGACCCTATTCGGGACCTCTGGAAGTTCCTGTGAGCCGTGGATTCCTACACGGACGTCGAGCAACTTGTACCTTACCACCCCGAGTCTAGGCTGCATCTGTAACACCCCGGATTCTTTGCCGGATCTTTATTGGGTCTTGGCAGATCTTTATTAGGTTGTTTGGATCCTTTTGGAAGAGTTCGGATTGCTTTTGTAGCTCCCGAATTGAGTTTTACTTTTCGTGTGAGTTTTTCTCCTGTATAATCTGTGGAACTCTACGGTGAGTTTATTCCTCAATTCATCAACGCGCGGACGATACAACAGTGATGTACTCTTCGCGAGGATCATTTTGACTATTTTTGCGTATTTTTCTGAATTGGTACATTTTGGCACGTTTTATGGGATTTTGGAATTTAAGGAAATATTTTATTTCCCTTTCTTTTTTTTATATATAACCCTTAAACCACCCCCGTCTCCCTCTCGTCACTCTCACGCTCTCTCCCTCTCTTCTCTCTCGTTCTCTCTCCCAGAGGCATCCGACTACAGACGGACTGGCTCTTGGGCGAGGGGGCGACCGTGGGAGGCTGCTGAGACGCGTGGTAGAGCAAGGAACAGCGTGGTTTGGGCGCGATCCTGAACGGTAGATTCGAAGTCTGCAGTTTAGTTTACGACGGTATTTCGACGCGGATTAGTCACCCATGGCACTTGATTTCGTCGGTGGAGGTAGGGAGATGGACCCTCTCCTCGTTCTACACGTTTTCCCTGCACTTTTGCGTAGTTTGGTGTCCGATCAGGGGAGATCGAGCCAGTTTAGCATAAACCATGATTTTTGCAGTTTGTAGGGCTCACCGAAAAATGACAACCATTCGCGGCATAGTTAGTGTCAAAATGACCGCTGGGATGTCTGGATCTCATTCACGTAGTTTTCGTGTCGATTGGTCGTCATTTGGGGCCGGTAGGAGTCCGGGAACACAGGTGATGTGTTTTGGGTCGATTCATCGAAATCACCCTGATCTCGTGATTTAATGCGTTTCGTTGGGTACATGTTGTGTTGTTGGACTCCCAGAGTGATTTCTCGTCGATTGGGTGTATTTCCCCTGCGCTACGGCGTGCATGGGGCGTGGAACGGACCGATTCAACCGTTTCACCATTTTGATCGTCGGATGGCTTTAACTGTCCTACCAGAGGCCGTTATGTGCATAACGGTCCCCCGATAGACCATTATGTATCATTCGTCATTTTTAGTCTTCTGAGGTCTTGGAGCACAATGGACCAAGACTGGTCCATTATGTGAACATAACGCACTTGTCCAAGCGTGTTATGGTCGGGTTGTTTTCGAGGCCAACTGCTATTGTCAGCCCTCGATGACCGTGTTCACCTCGAAGACCATGTCAGTCGATTAGCATAATGGACTCCTCCCTATGCGTTATGGTCAATATAATGCCCAGGTGTAGATCTGTTATGGTCTATTGACCGATGGTTGACTGGGTATGGCGGTTGATATAACGCGCCTCACCCTGTGCGTTTTGTTGCTATGGCGGACAAGCCTTGGTCCATATATGCTTTTTGTCCTCATTGGCATTTTGAAGTTTGTTCGGTATAACGCACCTACCCTTGTGCGTTATACTAGTATAACATGCCTATTGTGGTCCGTTATACTTCGTTTTGTTAGTAAGTGCCATTGCATCGAGTAGTGTTTTGTGTTACTTTGAGGGCCATTATAGTTTCTAGTTAATCCGATTGTCACCCAGTGGTTAACACGTGACCTCGTGAGTGTCTCGGTTATCCTGTATGGATCGAGACTCTGGTTTTGGATGCTTGGAGGTGTCATCTTACCTCAGTTTACATGCCTATGTTGTCTGAGGGCTTTGATATTCTCTCATGTTCTGTGGTTTGTATTGTGTGAAATCGAGAGTCCTACGTGCAGCCTTGGGGCTGAGGACTTGTGTTTTATCATGGTTTTTGGCTTAGGGACTAGGCTGATTAATGGTATGTTGTCATGCTGTGTGACGATCTTGGCCCGAGTCATGTGACTCAAGCATCGTTGTGTGTAAGTCTAGTTGACTATCTTGAGTCTGGCGGTAGTTCTGTGTACTGCCTTGTGCTTCGTAGTATGTGTGATAGGTACGCGTTCGCCTATTTGTACTATAATGTTTCTGTTTTGAGTCTTTGTGTCTAGTGAGCCTCCACTAGTCATAGCCTAATGATCTTTCAGCGTGTCGGCCCACCTGGGAGTGGTGGCGGGGTGAGTTCCCGAGAGATGATTTTTAGGCTAGTTTCAGTGGGCCCCCTTGCTTTGCAGTAGCATCCTACTGGGGGGAAAACTAGCTAGAGACCTAGCTTAAGGCATTGGACTTCTGTGTGCACACGTGGTTAGGGGCATTTAGACGAGCGCCGATGGGCGTGACCCTGAGTAGTCACTCGCTATTGTTGTTTCTTGTACTTGGTACAGTGTCTCAGTCACCGTGTTCGAGATGAGTGTAATATGCTTGAGGCGTAGTGTAAGACGTTAGTGGATGCATCTTGCTTTCCTTCTAGTGAGAAGGTACTTCTCACATAGGATGTTGACTCTTGTGATTCTCATGATTCGTGTGATTTCTTGTGTAGCGTGAGCTCCATCACGTGGGGCTTTGGGTAGCCTGTGTTTGGCTTCACCCATAGTCGGTGTAGTGTACACGATGGTGAGGTCGTGTTTGCACCAGTGTTTTAGGTAGTGTGTTTCCCACATCCGAGAGGTTGTGATGTGAAGCCTACACGTCTGTTGTAGCAGGACGTGTTCTGGCAATGTAATCAGAGTTTCCTTGTGTCGATTTGGTGATTCTTGACTATGTGTCTGGGAATCCGTGCTCTTATCGATTAGGAGTAGTTTAGAGGGCTGAGGTCTTATCGGCTCCCGTGGTTTGTTCTATACGGCTTTTTCTCTTTACTTCTGTTGTTGTTGCTCCTACTCCTGCTATTACTCTTGTTGTTCTTACTGTTGTTACCAGTTTGGTTTCTTGGTGGGGATCTATGGGACCCCTACTGAGCCAGTGACCCGAGGCTCACCCCTGACTTTTCAGGTGTGACTGCTCTTCTTCCTCGTGGTCTGGAGGTACGGTGCATGGTTCTTAGTTGCCAGCTTTGCCAGTGTCAGGCTTCCTCCGACTTGCGGGTATGCTTCCTTTTCTATTGGATTGTACTTGTCTTTAGTTAGACTAGACTCTACTAGTTATTGTAGCTATTAATTTTATTTGAAATAGAAAATGTAATAATATTTATGCTCGTTATGGTCTGTTGACCAATGTTTTGACTGGGTATGGCGGTTGATATAATGCACCTCACCTTGCGCGTCTTGTGCCTATGACGGATTAGGTATGGTCTGTTATATGCCCTTGGTCTGTGGTTAGTGTGCTTTTTTATCTGTTGGGTATAACGCACCTGCCCTTGTGCATTATACTTGTATGACGTGCCTGTAGTGGTCCGTTATACTTCGTTTTGTTCGTGTTTGGGTCTGTTGGACATAACACCCCTCCCTAGGTGCGTTATGTTGATGTAACGCCCCTATGTTGGTGCATTATATCATATGTTTGTAGTGTTCGGTCTGGTTGGCATAACGCTCCTCCTGTGGTGCGTTATGTGGGTATAGTACCCCTATGCTGGTGTGTTATAGTCCTATTGCCATATTGACCATTTGCTTGTTCTGTGTTATGTGTCTGTCTATCTTAGGTCCTTGTTTAGGGCAGTGTTTGTCTGTCGGTGGTTGTCTAGATTAGTCGGTTTAGGCGACTGGTTGTGGTCTTTTCTTAGACTACGACAGTACCCTTACGACTCAATCTAGAAGCTACCATTATCCGTGTCTCTGGTTGCATAGCGGCTATCTCTTGACTGTTGGGTTTCCCCTAGCAGTTGAATGATAAGTTGCTCTGCCCAGAGTGTTGTCGTCACCCGCCGCTCATGTTCTTGATGGTTCTGTTTGTTTGTGTTGTTGTGGTGGTGGATGTATAAGTGTGTCGGTGTCGTGTCTGGTTCCGGTCAACCTGGGGTTACCTAACAGTTGACAAGAAGTCTTGTTGTGTCTTGACGACCTTGTCCAATTTGAGACATTGGTTCTGGATGCCTCGAGGTACCATTCTACCTCGGTTTATGTATCCAAGTGTGCTGAGGGTTCTTGGTGTCCTCTCAGGTCTCTGTGTGTCATTTTCTCGGAGCGTCATTTTCCTGGCTTAGGATTAGACCGATGGGCGGCTTGTCCCGCTATGTGCGATGATCCTGACTCAGAGTCATAGGACTCGGGGACCATTATATTTATAGGTCTAGTTGCCTTGTCTTGAGTCTGTTGGCAGTCTCCTGTGCTGTCTTTGGTACTTTGAAGTATGTGTTACTGGGCAATTTTGGCTGTATGTACTTTGACATTTGTGTTTTGGAGTCCGTGTCTTGTGATCCTTCACTAGTCGTAGCCTTACGGCACGTTTCGGCGTGTCGGCATTTACAGCGGGGCACTTCCGGTTCACGATTTTTAAGCTAGTCTCCGTCGGCTCCCTTAGTTACCATTGCGTCCTACGGGGGGAGAAAACTAGCTAGATGCCTGGCTTAGGCAAAAGCCAGTGTGTGCATGCGTGGTCATGGACTTTGGACTGATGCTGTAACACCCGTAGTTTAACGGATTCTTAATGGTGTGGATCTAGGATTCGTTCGGTGAATTTTGGCTATTTTTAAGAATTTTTCGGGTATTTTTAGGATTTAATTGAATTTGTTAAAGTATTTATATAATTATTTTGGGCATATTAACAATTTTAGAGATTTGATGGGCTAAACTATAATTTTAGTTTTAAAAATAAAAAAAATAGAAAAATTACATTTTTTACAAAATTCTTCATCCGAACTACCTGAAAAGGATTGGAAAGTAGGGGTGAGCAAAAGCTCAGTAGGATTTTATATCTCTATCACCAGGCATAGTTTAAGTGATTAGTCATTTTCTCATGAATAATAATGTGATAAATAATAATAAGAAATTAGCAAGTGATAAATAGCATATAGGAAAAAGGAAAGCCAAATCTTAGGTAAAGGGCAATATAGCAAGAGCTTTTCACAAGGTTAAGAGCAAGTTTCAAAATCTAAATTTGGCCATAACAAGCATGCATGTGATGTTACATAAAAATTCTAAGTAAATGAGTGAATTAGAATGTCATAGACCAATCACGATAGTCATGCACTTCAGTGCAAAGCCACACCTTGTCATTACAAACTCCCCGGGGCACAAGTACTTTCAAGCGTTTCTCCTAGGACCAGACTGGGCCCTTATGATGCGTGGACATTGAAAAGGTTGGATCATAGATCCCAATCTAGACATTCACCACATTAAAGGGCCAAGAATTCCACGGGTCAAGCTCATGAAACTTACCTCTAAGATCAAGAGAAATTCTAAGGAATAACAGAATAGATGCCATGTGGAATGACTGGAAAGTCCAAAGTGAACATGAACCATGCAAGACTTTCCAGCCCAAGGCCATCCTTGATACGACTACCATCATAACAAAAACACGAAAAACATGTTCAATCTTGAGGTTAGCGGTCATAAATTGGGCCGTTAGGGTGAAACTAACGGTCTAATTATGGACGGCGTAGAGTATTACTAGACTTTCAATTGGACAAAAGAAGGTCCTCAATTCAGCCTGAGACAGAATGGGTCTAAACCAGAGTTTAGCCCATGAAGTCTAATGGAGAGGACTTGGTTAGGTTAGAGTTGACTGGGTTCAAGAATAATTTGACTAACCCAAGCCCATTTCTAACCAAGCCAAGGAAAGACTAACGGTCTAACCCTGGGCCACTAGGGATCTCTTAGCGGTCTCAAGGTGGGCCGCTAGGGGTTTAGAATAGTCCTGATATTGGATTGGCTCAAAACACGAATTAAATCAAGTCTGTGGGTTCTTGTCTTTGGGGTACAACCCGCCCGGTGCCCTGGTGGGAATTCCAGGCTCACGGGGACTTACGGAGGTCTCATAATAGTTGTTCTAGTCCGACGGAAGGAATATCCGATGGAGAGTCCCAACTATTACAAGATTGAGGCTATATGAAACATGAAAAATGAGACGATGCGGTCAGTCAATCCCACCGGAGTGGCATGACTGTCAAACAACGGAATCAAAATCATAATATAACAATTTATGAACAACATGGTTTGAATTTACAAGATTGATAACCAAAATTTTTACCAATGTTCACATGATCATTTAACTTATGATTTGTCAAAGCAACTTTCATGTAATTAATGTAAATAAAAGTCTCAAACCATGATACTAGATTAATATTGCATTCTGCCCTATTACAGACCAAGATGTCATACTAAATCATGGTAGATTTCTAGTTAAAAACGTATGAAATAAAGTTTAAATATCACTGCCAGGAACCTAAAAATGGTCTACATGTGGGCCACTTGAAGGAAATAGACGGTCTATGGTCAGTGTGACTTCAACATCCCAGAGCCCGACAATGCATCAGTTCACCCTACATAGGGTTCCGAAAGCTCGACAAGTAAAAACCCTCGTAAACCACAAAGCTCACTCTGGGATCCGCAAAGGCACTCTAAAACATCATGGACTCAGATTTAGGAAATCCAAGGTGTCACAATAATAATAATAATAATACCCTTATTAAGAGAGTTCAAATGACGAGCTATCTGGATTTCTTTCCTTTGACCCCAAGTGGGGGGAGATACTAAAGGTGCCTTCGCAAGGCATGCTTGGCTCCCGGGGACCGTCCCGTTAAAGCCATTGCACAACTTCGCACCGGGCCGATAATTCACTGGATTTGACTTGTTTAACCGAGATTTAACTAGACTTCTTCATTACTTTAGATATTGAACTTGCCGTGCCCTGGCATACATATGTTTTGATCATACTGACACGCCTATAATGATTCCTTGCCCGGGCATCCATTCGGACATGAAGTGGTGATGCAGGATGGACACGCAACTTCGGACTCTAGCTCACGATCATCTCTATGCGAGGGAAACGCTGGACCGTGCATGGTTGAGAAACTGGTAGTGAGTCTCGGGTATCAGATTTTTCGCGTATACTCGGATTGAGTCATGGGACGGGTCACTCACTCTCGCTCTCTCGTAGCGGTGAATAACAATATATGGCCAGCTAATTACCCTATCATGCTCTCTAGTAGCAGCATATAGAAAATTATACGGGTAAAGCAAATGCCGAGTAAGGTAGCGAACACGATACCTCCATGCTCCGGGCGTGGGGAAGGCAATCCCGGCCAAGTACGGTGACTCCCGGTTAAACAATCATTCAATAATTTACAGAAATGATTTCTACTGCCCACTCCACGTAGGGACGTAAAGGGCTACACAAGTGGGCCCAGGAGGACCGATCTTAGGTTGATGGGCAGCACTTTGATCACCCTGTCGGCGTGGTTCAGACGGTGCAAGCTGCTGGTTGTAGGGCCCACGTGCTGGTCAGTGGGTCCGAGTGGGCCCGGGGTGGTACCACTGTGACGGTGACTCCTGGAGAGGTGCTCCCTGCGACGGTGGCACGTTGGTTCGTCTTGTGGAAGGTGAGTCGGCTCTAGTCTCCACTTGTTAGAGTTACTGCCCACAGATTTGAAGTTCTATTTTTGCAGCGCGTGACCCGGCGAGATCAGTTGCTACAATCACTCCCGATGTTGGATCGATGCGAAAGAGGTACCGTTGGAAATCTGACTTGAATTACTTTGATCTATGGCTAGAGAAGGATTTTTGACTATCCCAGATCTGGCCTTGGTCGAATTTACAAGTTGCTGGCTGGCAGACTCAGAAAACTCAGGACAAAAATAGATTTTTCTAAGAATTGATGTTAACTGTGACTCGAACGTCAGATCTGGGTGTTGAGTTCTTCAAAGTTGTAGAGCATGAAGTCAGGAAGATGGAGATATTTTTTATGAGCTTTTTAATTGGGGTTTTCATTTTCTGGAGATTTTATGGTGGACAAGGGTCGGACCTGGACTGCACAGGACAAAACAGATTGGAGAAAAGACAGTGATTTTTAAAAATAGCAAAAGATTCCTATACACCTCTGCACACTCCTGTTTATCCCTTCAGAGCTTTACAGCTCTTAGGAGGCCTCTCAGGATTCAAGTGGTTTCAGGTTTACCTGAGCCGAGATGCTGGGTCGTCACACCTGCAATTTTAGAAAATTCAAATAATCAATCCCAAAATACATTTTGATAGTTATGCAATTTATTCCTTATGCTTGACATATCTAACATTGCCATATTGACTCAAAATGATGGTTAATTACATATACACTCAAATTAATTCTGAGAATGAGGTTTGAACCCATTAATGTATAACTATGCTCATCAAGTGCTTATACATGATAAATGTGATGAAAATTATAATATGAAATATGACACTCATCACATCCCCCAACTTATTCATTGCTAGTCCCTTAGCAATGTAAACAGATTAAAATTTAAGACTAACAAATATTTGTAAAGTTCATACGACTATATCCAACTCCACCTTCATAGAATCAACCAAAGAATAGAAATTAGGAAACATTTATGCGCACTAGCCTTAAATTGAAATTTTTGGTACATGACTTCTTACAATCCAAAGTTCAATAGCACTTGTGCATGTGTAATACTAAATCCACTATTGTGGGGAGATTATGTGGGATAATGTGTGCCTCATGTTGTGTCTCCTTTGACTTGACTCCCTAACTTTAATTTCTTATTAAGTTATGATGATTGGCAAGATTATATTTTATCTTCAGCTCTTTCAGATATTGGCAATAGTGATATTCTAAATCCACTTTTCATCATGGCAACACTGTTAGTAGTTTATAGCTCCATGTGTTAGCAATAGGCATAAGGTCGGTGCACATTGTTCACTTGTCTGAAGAAAGGTCGATGCACTTTTTACCTCTGCTTGAAGACAGGTCGTTGCACATTTTGCATCTGCCTGAAGATAGGTTGATGCATATTTTGCATCTATCTAAGGTAAGGTTGATGCACCTTTCGCTAGCATAGAGTAAGGTCGGTGCACTTTTCACTAGCACAGAGTAAGGTCGGTGCATGCTGCTTAAGGGTTGTGCACATGTGAAGCATGAGGTCTACGCACATTTGCATTTAACAAGGTCAGGTCGGTGCACATGTGTTAGCGATAGCATGTAAGGTCGATGCACACCTATGTTAGTAATCTATAAGGTCGATGCACATCTGCCTTAGTCATTTATAAGGTCGATGTATATTTTACATCTTGTATACTAAGATCGATGCACATCTTGCATCTTGCATACTAAGGTCGATGCACATCTTGCATCCTGCATGTAAGGTTGATGCACACCTTGCATCTTGCATTTTAAGATCAATGCACATTTTACCTCGTGTGAATCAAGGTCGATGCATGTTTTACAGCCTGGTACATAAGGTCGATGCACGTCTTTGTAGCACTGTATACAAGGTCAATACACATTTCTCTTCATGCCTTGTAAGGTCTACGCACATGTTCAAGTCTATGCACATGTTGCATCAAGGTCGATGCACATGTATAAGACCGAAGTTGATGCACATAAGGACTCAAGTCATCAAGTTTGTGCATCATAGTCCATGCTCTATGGCATTTGCATATACATTCATATCATTGCATGAAGGACGTTGTTTGTGAAAGGGCATAATTTCAAAATGGAAATATTTTGAGAATGAACGTCTCCTTGGTGAGACGTTATTTGTGGAAATTGAGTTTTAAGGGAATATTTTGGATGTAGAAAATGTCTAAGAATTTGTAGCTATAATGTTGGATGTTGTTTTAATTAGCGCCTGTATTATAGGACGCCATTTCCCTGAGTGTCTTAGTTGCTCGAAACAGTGGGCGAATCATTCAATGACTTGGAAGTTTTTATTGATCATTTGGCTCAAGGAAAATAAAGGACTGATATTTTATCAAAATAAAATGAAAGATACATCATGAGCTACTTAGGCTCTCATTTTCCTAAGTTCTCTTACATAAGATTCCCTCATTTCCCCATCTTCCACCACATGCTCCACTGGCTTAAAGAACTTGCTCACCCTCCAGAGAGCCTTGACTGTCTTAACTTCCTCTTCATCCTCTTGGCTAGGGAGAACCCTCTTTTTGATAGGTGGGAGGTGAGATGGGTCCTCCATGTGGTGGCGAGGTAATCCAAGCTGAGGGAGGCACCGATGTGTATTGTATAGGAGGAAATCCCTTGCCCCAATTCGAGGTTCTCATGGCCCGACTCCTGGGTCCCGCCCCTACCATTCAAGCACCAGTTGACCCTACCCCTATGCTGACGACCGAGTCGTTCCAGCGCCCTATAGTGACCACTGCCATTCTACCTAATGGGTTGCATACGGAGATCGACTTCATCAGTAGGGTGTCATCTAATTGTGTCTCCCAAGAAATTGTTGAGTCTCTCTCTAAGAGCGGGGAGATTATCCTCATCGGTGGCTTAGCATTCATAGAGTTCCAATGGAGGTTCAGCCACATTCTGTATCACGATGGAGCATGGTGCAAGATCGACACACTTATTGGTCCATGCATCATTTTAGGGAAAACTTGGTTGGAAGAGACGAGAGCGACATTTGACTGGGATAGGAGGACCTGCACCTTACACCCACCTTACCTACCCGACGAGTTCGTCTTCCACGACGGCATTCAGCCGAACACCTCCGTGTCGCTAGCCACCCACCCCCAGCGGCCCGCTCCGCCTCTGGACTCACACCCGCCACCACTCCCAGAGTCCACCGATGTGGCCCCCTGTAGTGGGAGTAGCCATTTCCTCGACCAGTGTCCTTCATAATCCCCTCTCTTAGAGGACACACATTTAAAGGATTCCCGACCTGGGCTTATTCTAGTGAGTTATGAGGCTGACCAAGAGTTAGCCGAGGAGTACCTCACTGAGGTTGAGGAGTTAGAGAGCAATACCCTTTCACACCTATCCACCGACCCTACATAGTCAGCCAGTCCCCTCTTGACCGAGCAGGCGGTCATCCCAGTGACACCCGTCATCCTGGTTCCTCTAGTTGCCCCGACCATGCCCATCATTCAGGAGCCCATAGACGACCCCGAGCTCTCACCCATCCTAGCTTTCCTTGACGGACCTGACCATCCTGCCACCTCTCTCATGCTAGTCACTCCTGTTGTCCCTAAGTCTCGTATGGACAAGAAGGGGGGTTGAATTGTCCCCGCCTGAAACGTTGAGCAATTTTAAAATTTCTTTTTTATATATAAACCCTTAAACCACCCCCCTTCTCACTCTCGCGCTCTCACTCTCTCTCTCCCGTTCTCTCTCGTTCTCTCTCCCGGCGGCGCTCGACTACAAACAGAGTGATCTACTAGGGAGGTGACGATGGGTGGGACCTACTGAGATGCGTGGTGGAGTGAGGAACGGCATGGTTTGGGCGCGATCCCGAATAGTGGATTCGAAGTCGGCAGTTCAGTTCACGATGGCGTTTCGACACAGTTTAGTCACCCATGGCGCTCGATTTCGTCGGTGGAGGTAGGGAGATGGACCCCCTCAGCGTGCTGCACATTTTCCTTGTCTTTGTGCGCGTTTTCGTGGCCGATCGGGGGAGATCGAGCCAGATTAGCATAAACTGTAGTTTTTGGAGGTTGTAGGGTTAGCCGAAAAATGGCAACCATTCGCGATGTAGTTAGTGCCAAACTGACCGCTGGGATGTCAGGATCCCAACCTCACCAGTTTCGTGTCAATTGGTCATCATTTGGGGCCGGTAGGAGTCCGGGAACTCCGGTGACTCGATTTGGGTCGATTCATTGGAATCACCCCGATCTCATGATTTATTGCGTTTCGATGGATTCATGTGATGTTTTTAACCCCCTGAGGTCGTTTCCCATCATTTGGAGTTGTTTCCCCTGTGCTAGTGCATGGGGTGTGGAATGAGCCGATTCGACCGTTTCACAGTTTTGACCGTCGGATTGGCATAACGGTCCTACCAGAGGTCGTTATATGCATAACGGTCCCCTGATAGGCCATTATGCTTCGTTCATCATTTTTGACTTCAGAGGTCTTGGAGCATAACAGACCAAGACTAGTTTGTTATGTGGAGCATAATGCCCCTGTCTAGGCGCGTTATGGTTGGGTTATTTTTGAGGCCGATTGCTATTGTTAGTCCCCTCAACAACCATGTTCACCTCAAAGACCGTGTCAATCGGTTAGCATAACGGACTTCTATCCCTGCGTTATGGTGAATATAACACCCAGGTGTAGATCCGTTATGGTCTGTTGACCGATGTTTGCCTGAGTTTGGCCGTTGATATAACGCGCCTCACCCAATGTGTTTTGTGGCTATGACGGATGGGTCTTGGTCAGTTATGGGCCCTTGGTCTATGGTTCATGTCTTTTGGTGTCTGTTGGGTATAACACACCTACCCTTGTGCATTATACTAGTATAACACCCCTATTGTAGTCCATTACATGTCGTTTTATTAGTGTAATTGTCTATTGGACATAACACCCCTCCCTTGGTGCGTTATGTTGATATAACGCCCTTATGCTGGTCCGTTATATTATATGTATGTGGTTTCAGGTCTGGTTGGCATAATGCCCCTTCCTTGGTGTGTTATGTGGGTATAACGCCCCTATGCTGGCGCGTTATAGTCCTGTTTGCCATGATGACCATTGGTTGGTTCTATGTTGTGTGTCCGTCTGTCTTAGGTCCTTGTTTAGGGTGGTGTCTATCTATCGATGGTTGTCTAGATTGGTCAGTTTAGGTGACTGAGTGTGGTCTTTTCCTTGACTACGACAGTACCCTAACGACTCAATCTAGAACTGCCAGTGTCCTGACCATGCTCCTTGGGCCCCTTAAGTGGACGAGGCCCAATAGCTTTAAGGCTACGGGCTGGGCTTTAAAACTCAAAACATTGGTAAAACAAGTATCACAATTAAGCGTCATTCACACTAAGGTCCATTGGGGATCCACGGGATGTCCGAAATTAGACATTTACACTAATATTACACGCACCTCAAGAGAGTGTGTTAAACTCGTGTCAATGAACCTTTCCGTTCAAGATTTTGGGATTGATGTGTATGTTCTCATTTTTGTGTGTGTAAGGATCCGCGATGGCACAAAGGGGGGAGGCACGATCCTAGGTAGAGTTGGCCGTGGGGACCCAAGAGATGTAGGGTGGAGCACCACCCCCTCCAGTAGATGCTGCTCCAGGTGCGCCGAGACCAGCGAGATTTTTTAATTTATCCATCAAGTTTTTGGCATTGGGTTAGGGGTCGTTACCGGTTGCCCTGTATTGGGTGAGGTTCATAGAGTTGAATCGGTATGCACTGCCGGCCATGGTAGGTCCATGGTTTTTGGCTTAGTAGTTTATTGCCAGTTTGAGGCCTGAGATTCGTCAAACCCTCATGGCATCTGGGGTGGCCAATGTGGAGGTGGCTTTCCGTACGATGGTAATCTTGGAGGTAGACCTTTTGCGTGCCCAGGAGAAGGTTAGGGCGATGCAATTCCAGTGGGATTTTCCTCAGGCATTTCAGGAGGAGGCAGCTACGTCCTCTACCCCTATTCGTGATCGTCGTTGACAGGGCAGAAGGAGGTGTAGGCATGATAGGCAGGAAGTTCAGCGTAGTGTCAGGTGACGCCAGGAGCTTAGGCGTCAGTGACAGGAGGAGGTGCAGACGCAGGCCTCGGAGGAGTCCGTGCAATAGCCAGCTGCGAGGTGACCATTGCATGGGCTGTCAGAGCATCCGGGGCACTATCTGAGGTGCGACGGATTTCATATTGGCCATCCTTGCCGGGTGGATGTTGCAGAACTGAGGTGCTTCCGGTGCCATCGAACGGGGCACCTAGTTCGTGACTACCCTAAGTGGAGGAGCTGTTTCAGGTGCGGCCGGGTTGGGCATGTGTTCCATAAGTGCCCTCAATCGCCACCCCAACCATGATCATTCTTTTGGTGGCCTCGTCAAGCCTTGAGGAGGTGGGTGACTATATTTTGGCCCTGGCTGAGGCATTTTTGTATGGAAGTTACGGCTTCAATTTTTGTCTGGCTTCTGCCAATCGGGGCATACCCCAAGACTTTGTACTTTTCTTTTTGTTTACTTGTACCTTTGGGACTTGTATATATATGGACTAGAAATTATATAAGATTGTGTGAATCTAACGATACTCTATAATAGGGGTGGTGGAATCTAACAAAACTCGCCTTCAATCAAATTTGAACTCTTTCAATTTCTATCATGAAATAAGGAAAAATAGCAAGGTTTGGGAAGAATATTGTTGGGGGGGTGTTGAGTAGGAATGCCTGCACTCTTGGACTATTTACATCATAGATCCAAGGCCGCCCCCAAGAGTATGCTCCCCACTTCCATTGGTAGAATGTCACACCAAACTTGGCCTTGGTAGGATTGAAAGGTGATGGGGACAAATCCCGCACCCTACACCCCAACAGGAGTCATTTCTGGAGCTCGTTGAAGAAGAGAAAGAGGAGCGGAATGAAGAGAGGATCGAGATGATGTTGAAATCGTGCTCTTTCATCTACGAACCAAGAAGAACTAGAACATCTAGTGAAGGGGGTGGCTTACACTTGAGAGATTTTCTTTGTTTCAGTCTTTAGATTATATCTTGAGCTCATTGTATTCATTTGTGAACATTTCATAAATTTCTAAACAAATATTTTGTGTGGGTGTTCAGAGAGTGGGTTCTCCGAGTGTCTGTGTTGACGCTCGTGTGATGTTTTGTGTGGAGGATATCTGCGTGTGGTTTGGGGATTGCTCCCCGTGTGTGGTTGGGAGTTTTCTTCGGTGTGTGGAGCATTGCTCCATGCGTGTAGGAATCGTCCTATGTGTGTGTGGGGATTTACCCTCGTGCTGGTTTTCTGTAGTGAAGCCTTACTCAGTTGAGTGAGGGGTGAACGTTGGGATCCCGTTGTGGTCCCGAACCACCTTAAAAATTCTCTATGTTATGGTTTGCATTGTGCGATTGGTTCCTTATCTTCTACCCCATTCACAAGAATTTTTTCTTCTGATTTATAATCATTGTTCTGTTTGAAGAATCACACATAATGTGAGCACGCCACTACATAATACACTTCTTGCACTTTAACAATTGCTCACACTTACATACATTGATCGTGTTCGATCTTTATTTCACACACACACACTGTTAAGTTTAGTTCATCAATCTGCTGCTCCATTGAACATCTTAACAAACACCATGAACGGTTCCAAGTAAATCTGAATATATATCGTCAAATCTTAAGTGTTTGCATAGTTTTCGCTGTGGGAAGTTTGTGTTAAATTGGTCATAAATTTTTATAAAGGGATCTATTCACCCCCTCTATATCTGTCTTCCTGCACTACGGGACCCAACAGACTGGCTGGGATCCGCACCTCTGCACCCGTCAGCACGACCGTGTCTAGCTAACCGACATAGGGTACGTGCCACTGCATCCATCAGCAGCGTACTCTTATCCCAACCAAGGTACAGACGCTCAGGTGGTCCCACCTCTGACAAAGAGCGTTGTACACACTAGGCGGTCCCACTCGGTCCACCATGATCGGCCACTAGGATACTCAACAGTCTCGCGGAGTCCAGTCGAGCTCTCACATCTATGATCCCGTGTGAATCTACCTCAAAACACGGTCAGTCGCAGTTTACAAGAATCTCAAGAAAAGCATGTACCACACACGCAAACCACCTTGATCCACAGTATGGCACTAAGGGGTTTTGAGGAACCACCCCCAAACCACATGGCCGCACTAGTGGACACCGGCCCACTAACTCACACTGTAAAAGCCTCGCCACGGGCACACAAGCCACGTGGGCACCATGTCACAACCACATGGTTAAAACCCAATATGGAGAACCCATGAATCCTCAAACCACGAGAATTATGTTGGGGTGTAGGAGCGAGATCTAGAGGGGGGTGAATAGATCTCACTATAGAAAATTCGTGCAGAATTAAAATTTTAACTACTCAATGAGACAAATGAAATCGCAGTGCTCTCTTACTGAATGAACTCCTCACGTAAAATCAATATCAAACACTAAGTGTGGAAATAGAGTCAAGGTGGACACAATGATGAGATATAATGCCACACACTCAAGCTGATGCTTCTACGTCATTCTGGACAAAGCACTTAGTGTAACTCGAATGCTGTGAATAGATAACCGAAATTAAGATCTACTGCAATGTACACTACTAATCCAATCCTAAACATTCATCTAGCAGAAACGCAGCAATGCACAGGGAATCACACAAAGGAGACAAGAGTTTTAAGATGGTTCGGTCTCAACCATGAGACCTATGTCTACCCCTCACTCAAACCTGAGTAAGGCTTACTGCTGAATACACAGCTTAACTCCGCTAATCCACAGCTTCGGGGATGAATCCCTGTAAACCGCTGATCCACAGCTTGCTAAACCCCCTGAGCCTCATAGCTTGTTATCTGAGGGACCAATCCTCGCCGCTGAGCAACACAGCTTGCTCTACTGCTAAACAGCTTGAAGAAAGATTCAAAGAGAAAATAAGAAAGAACGAAACAACACACGGATAGAACTTAAAAATAATGTAACTCTCTTGAGCAGTCGATTCTAGAAATGATCCAGAAATCCAAACTTCAGCAATAGTCTTCTCTCAGAATACTTCACCTCTCCCTAATACTCTATTTTCTGTGGCTCTCTCTCACCCTTCTGCGAAAACTATTACTCTCTCAACTTCTCCTCTCTTCTCTGCTCTTTTCTCTCGAGCTCCTCTTCTCTCGATTCTCACTATGCATAAACTCCAATCTCTCTCTCTCTCTAATCTCTTCTATCACTAGCACTCCCTTCAATCGGTCGCACCCTTGTCATAAGAAGGATCCTCTTTTATATCCTTGAGCTAATTCTTGTGGTCCCCACAAGATTCCTTCGGTGTGTGGAGGGAGGATTCCTGCCAATTACTTTTCAGGAAAAAATAGTTCGATCAAGTCCATGTGTCAGATCTGAGTGAAGATGAATCCACGTGGTAGATCATTCTGTTGGACAGTCCATCTTAGATCACGTGCCGAACATATTGAATCTTCGAGCAACGTGACCACACATAGTCTTCATATGCTCCACAATTAGCCTAAAACCACATGCCATTCAGATTTAAATTCAAGTCACGTAAGCCACTTGAGTCTTTAACAGTTTCTGCATTCTAGGTGTTCGAACAGATTGCTGAATCATTTCTGGAGATTCTTTAACCTGATATTCCTGCCAAAGTATATGAAGAAATTTGTTATCAACCTTATCATCATATGGCTTATGAGATATTATAATAAGTGCTTAAGGAAATGCAGATTTAAGCATTTTCATAAGGATCAGACAACCCATATCAAAAAGGTACGTGATGATGCAGATGCCTTTATGCATATAATCAGTGCATCGACTTGTAAGTGTACACTACAGAACGAATGCAGTAAATCAACTACAACAACATCAACCTGTCTAAACCACAGGTAGACCTGATATGCAAAGAGAGAATGTTTGAGGGCAAGAGCTTATGGAAATGCACAGACCTGTGTTAAGCATAGATAGACCTGTCGAGCTAGAACTAGTGTAACTACATCGACATGTCAAGGCGATGGCTAGCACAGCTTGTGCTTAAGCATCGACCTGGTGTCTTAAGCAAACGTGAATAAATTGACCTGACTCTAGTGACTAACAGATGTGCATCAACCTAATGACTTCAACCAAAATGAATGCATTGACCTGATATGAACTACATTCTATATGTGCATCAACTTGATATGAACAGGACTCTATATGTGCATCAACCTGATATGAACAGGGCTCTATATGTGCATCAACCTGCTATACTGAAACCGTGAAGATGCATTGATCTGATGGATTAGATGTGCATATATGCATCGACCTGATAGACTTAATTACCACATGTTCATCGACCTGACAAGTTGCAAGTGTGAATGTGCATTGACTTGATTGACTTAATTACCGCATGTGCTTCGACTTGCTTGACAAAATGCATATATGTGCATTGACCCTATGTTCCTGACACTTATGAAGATGCATGGATTTCTATAGAATGAGTGACTAAGATGCATCAACCTGTATGGCATATAGACTTATGAACAGAAATGACAACTCAAACAATCATTATTAAGGCAGTTGTGTTACAACATGATTCATAGTGAGACATCATCAAAATCAAGGTTCCAACAATCTCCCCCTTTTTGATGATGGCAACTATGAGTCATGTAAGCATTTGCACAGAATAAAAATAATTCAGACATCCATGTTAGACAAGACTTTTAGTTCAGTAAGAAATAGCGAGTTCAACATTCAACCATTCATTCATTGCATCCAATGTCCAGTCAAAATCCAATCATTGTAAACAAAAGTTTACATTCATTACACAGTGGTTTTTACAACAAAGATAATATTTGAAAATAAGCATATCATATATAAATATACGTGTAATCTTAATTTTTTAAGTTAATAAAGATGAATGAAATTTTGAAAGGGAGTCAAAAGTTATTTTATATGTGAGGTGGGATCCATTAGGTCATGTGGGGTGCGAAGCCCCGGGGTGTGAAGCCCGTAGCCATCGACACCTCCATTCTCTCTCCCTCCTCTCATTCCTCTTTCTTTCCTATAGACCCTACTGCGAACTAGCCATCCACGAACCTGCCACGCTTCACTGCCTACCAGCACAGCCGGCATCCTGTTGGCGACAGCAGCCGTAGGCACCCTCCCCTCCACTATACGACCAGCCGCACCAGCCGTGAAGCCCACTGACCACCTGTGCTTCCCAACCACCACCGCTACCGCAACACCTGCTACCACCACCACTACTACCTGTAGGACCCGTCAGAGGATCCACCGTCGTTTGTCACCCACCGCTGCCATAGCAGAGGCAGTGCACCTCTGCTGGGGCAGTAGCACTGCGAACAGGGGGTCGACCTTGTTTCACCGGCTAGCCAGCCTCCGCCTCAATTGCCGTGGGAGTTTCCTGCCAGCAGCATACACTGGCGTCTGGAATTGCCCTAGTCAACCGCCACTGTCTGCACCGCCCTCCCACCACCATTGTCAGCTAAACTATGGCCGCACCCCTCACCTGTACCTGCCTTTGCCTCTCGCCACTGATGTGTCTGGTACCCGTCTGACGGTTGCGTAGCGACCATATCACCAACCGACCCTCTTGTTCGTCCTCTCCTTCTCTCTCTTTCCCTCTTCACCGTAACGAGAGACCATGGCCTCCCTCCCTCTGTCCACTTTGGCTCCATGTCTCTGCTCTCCCTCTTTCTCTCTCTCATCTTCTCTATTAACATGAACGTAAAACAAAGTTGGCTTTCCACTTGGCCCACTAGTGACTCATCGATAGGCCCAATAGCTTCCCAAAAGGGGCCTGGCTTGGCTTGCGACCATTTGGCCCACTTTGTCCTGTATATAAATAACAATGTAATCTCAATTTTAGGGTTAACGAAGATGTTGAAAATTTAAGATTACAACCATTCTCATCTTCTCCCGTGAAGGGATCCCGATGGGGTGTGAAGCCCTAATCTTTGGGTGCAAAGCTCGAGATCTTCGTCTTCCTTTCTCATGCCTCTCTTCCACCCCGCTCCTCACGTTCCTCCTCTTCTTTCTCCTTTACTTCTTTTTCCTTGCTTCTACTCTTTTGCCTCTTCTTCCCCCGTAACCCCACCACTACCTCAGGGATCTCACGCAACCCCCTCCCAAGCCGGGTTGCAATGTCGCCGCTAGCGACCCATCACGCCCATTGTGAACGACATCACGAGAAAGGAAAGAAAAACAACACGCACGCACACACGGGGACACGAAAATGACCACTGCGGGAGGTTGCTCTCGGAGGTTTTAATAGAAAGGAAATATACAGAATTATGCCATAAGAGATCGCCGCGGGATGTTACTCTCTGAGGTTTTGAACAGGAATGGAAAAAAATGAACCACTGCGGGAAGTTACTCTCCGTGGGTTTTAACGGGAATGGAAATAAAGGAACCATCGCGGGAAGTCACTCTCCCCTTGGCCGCCCACCTGTTCTTATCCCGTGAAGCGTCAGGAGTCCAGAATAGGTGGGGATTCTCTATGTTAAAAGCTCGAGGCGGGGAGCACCTTGCTACCAAACTAGGGTACGAAGAAAGGAATAGAGCATCGAGAGAGGAGCTCGACGATGATGTCTACCTCCTCGAACCCATCTGGAAGTAGCGAGCTCCGTGTCCTCTTCGAGATGAAGGGCCATTTGAGTGAGTTTGTTAAGAAAGGCCAGGTGAGGGCCATGGCCTGTGTATGTTAGCAATTGATTTTAGGTGTTCAAAATGGGTTTTTGATTGTTATTCTCTTCTCTTAATGTTTCAGCCTATCCCAGCCTTCCCCGGGGCAAGCCATGCCTATCGCTACGGATGGCTCCATGATCTAATGGCGGCAATCACACCAGCCATGAGGGTTCACATGCATCAGTTGAACCTCACAAGCATGGTCGTCATGGGAAAGCGCTTCAAGAGCATGAGGTGGAATTGGGAGGCCCTAGGTGCATTGATCGAGTTGTGGCACCTGGACACTCACACTTTCGTGTTCCCTGAGTTTGAAGCTTTAGTGCTAGTGGAAGAAATCGACTTCCTCTTCCAATGGGGTGACCTGGACACTGGTGACCTGATCGACCTTCCTCTCTGGGAGGAAGTCCTAGCCGAGATAGTGCATGACAAGCAGGAGGTTTGGCGAATGACGGATCAATGAGGGATACTAGTTGACCACCTAGCCGGATGGATTTTGGACCAGGTGAAGGATAAATCAGTGGAGGTAGATCGACTGATGCGTGGAGTGACATTATGCCTCGGCGGGGCATTTCTCTTCCCCATGTCTGGAGACATGCCGAGGTAAGAGTATGTAGAACCACTTACTCTCTTGTGGATTGGGCGCTCCCTCTCCTAGGCGGTGGTCACTCACTTGTATTGTGGACTTACTCAAATGAGCTTGGGTGGTAGCACCATGGGGAGTCTCTACTTACTGCAGGTGTGGATGGAGGTCTACTTGAGCTTCGACTTCGATGACCCGGTGACTATGACTTCTCGAATCTTCAAGAAGAGTGCACTCTACCAGGCTAGGGCCATCTTTGGTCCTGAGGATCAGGTGATATGCAAGACAGCGTCCTTAAAGACCAGAGATGATAGGCAAGACTACCTAAATTTCCTACCTGAGGACCAATTTGTGTTTGTGCCGATGATGTATCAACGCGAGGAGTTCCAAGGTACGAGGATCGCAGGAGCAGGAGTTGTGGCTTGTGGGGGCCCAGGACTTGGTGTTGTACCAGGCCCATCGCTGCCATCGCCAGGTGGGACTACCCAGATGGATCCTATGGGCTGCCTCAAGGGGAGCTTTAATCATGAAGCGCCTCTTGGGAACCGATGAGGATAGACGGCAACTTCAAAAGGTCGAGAAGGCGTGGAGGCACCATGCCACCATAGTCAAGGCTCGGATTGATGTGGAAGAGGACAGAGATGAATTGAAGAGTTATGTGGGCTACCTGCGAGGCTTTAGGCCAGCCGTGAATGAATTTTATATGAGACAGCGCACCTGATTGTTAGCGTCTGTTCAACATTTTGCTATTTGATATGAGGAGCCCTTTTAGATACCCCCTCTGGTGGTCATGGGAGCCCAAATCCCTCCTCCTTCAGGGTTGTACACTCAAAGTGGGGGCAGCACCGCCGTCCCTTCCCTCCTCAAATTTCTAAAAATGACAAAGGGAAAGTAGCCATGTTAGGGTGCCAGCCCTGTGGCCGGGGGCACTCACCCATAGCTTCAACACCCTTTTGGTGCTCCAGATGAAGATGAGACCGGCCAAATGACAGGAAGCAAGGGACAACAAGAGGATGACACCCAGCAAGAAGGTGCAGACTCAGAGTCTGATGAAGCAGGTCTGTCAGGGGCCACAGTGCAAGGCACTTATAAACCTAGATGGGCATAAGAAATGAAGTTATCCAATGTCTGAGCTGGAAGTAGGATAATGAAGCTACTTAAGAAGCTCCCGGCAAGGCTCACTATTTGGGAGATCCTCTCCCTGAGTGAAGATACCCGACAGGTGATCATCACTACTCTCCATACGCCTGTCGAATATGAGACATGTTTGGCTGAAGCACTGTCGTAAGCCAATGTGACTTTCACTCAGGAGGACATGTTACTCCCTACTATCAGCCACAACAGACCGTTGTACATGAAGGGGCAGTTAAATGGTCAGGAATTGAACAGAATTCTGGTAGATCCCGGAGCAGCCGTCAACATCTTGCTATACAAAATATGCTAGAGGTACTACTTTAATGTGCACCTCGACAAAGTCGGAGATATGCGTATCACCAGCTTCAACCAAAAGTTTGAAGTGCCACTGGGAGTGGTAGAATTCACACTCACTATGGCAGATTTTACTACAAACGTGCAGTTCCATGTTATCAACTCCAGCACCTCATACAAAGCACTACTTGGCCGCCCCTCGCTGCATGGAAATATGATGGTACCCTCCACACTACACCAGTGTATTAAATATAACCAAGAGGGGAAGGAGTAGAGGATATTTGCTGACCTCCATCCATTTGAAGTGTTCGAGTGTCATCTACTCGATGCTTCTCTGTATGTGGAGCAGTCACAGAAGACCTCCAAAGCCAAGACCCCGGCCATGGCATCAAAAAGTACCTTCGGCAATGACTGGTTCCCACCACTGTCGTCTGGGTATGTCAATCCCAAGACAGTTTCACATATTGCCAGCACAGGGGACATAGGCAGAGCTACACCTCTTGCCACCTACCCTGAAGCTGATGAAGCCGAGGTCGATCAGCATCATGGCCATATCAAGATCCTGGAAGGTCTTACCAGGCCAATACTCGGTCTCGATCACGTCACTGTCGAGCCTTTCAGAACATGGGAGGTGGCACAGTCTGAAGGCCCTACAGCTTGTTCTACACGGCTGAAGAACACCCTGCACAGGAAGACATCGACTGTCATCTCCCTGAAGATATAGAAAACCCATTAGTCCCCCTTCAGGGGCTGACATTCACAACAAACCGGATGGCTAAGATGTTTCGGAAGCAGCATATCCCCTCCATCTAGCCTCGCAAGGAGAAAGAAGCATTCTAAAGGCTTTGGTATCCTGCCAGCCTGGACAAAGAGTTAAGACGTGTTTCCCAACATCTGGGGTTGGGCTTCACCCTTAGCCTCAAGTTGGGTGGGGGCTTCCTCTAAGGGATGAATCAGACTTAGGGCATTTTCTTGGGTTGGGTATTCCTTAATCAACAAGGGATCAGGGATGTAGGTCATGGTCTCCATGGGTTCATGCACAACCTCATCCCCAATCAGAGGTGGAGTTGGAGGAGGTGGGGACTCGAGGATGGGCAGAGCTGGTGGAGGTGCCTGTATAGGTGCTTGAGGCTCTGGTGTAGGTATGGGGGGTGCATACTGGGTGGGACTGCGCATTGTAAGAGAGGACTGGGACATATGTGGGGACCTTCTATGGGTTGCCAGTTGGTAGGTAGGGACATACTTATTGTGCAACATCCTTTTCATCATGTTCCAAGTGATGGGTTCATAAATCTAGGCAGTAAGACATTGCTCATCATCGAGCCAGTAATCTCTGGCCTAGTCTTTCAGCCTCTTTGTGGTGACCCTTTGGTGAAATTTGACCACTCATCCCTATCTAAGTAGTAGTCCATTTTAGCTTCCCAGTCTAAGTAGATCATAGGGTCATGGGAGCCAAAGAAATCTTGTGTACACTAGTGTGTACTATAGGGATAGAGTGTCTTAGCCCCTTGTTGGAAGTTGGAAATGGGTTTGTGGGGCCTTGAAGTATCACTGGCCACATTGTAGTTGTGGGGTGCAAACCTGTCCTACAGGTCAGCACTCTGTGCGTAGTAGTATGGTCGATAGGGGAAGTAGCTTTTGGTGGCCATAGTGTGGCTGGAGTGGGAGGACCTGATGTGTTGATTAAAGTTGTACTGATGGCCAAGATTTTAACATGTGGCATTGTTACGAATCGACATGGTGACAGCAGCAAGGGAAGGTCGACCTATTGGTGAAGACTAGACAAACTATGCGGTTTGAACAAACTAGACAACACATGCGACTGATGTGAGGGACTATGCAAGGGAATGCGAGCTAGCCTAGGACTCGACGTGCGAGAGCAAGCTAAGAACTTGCTCTGATACCAAATCTGATGCGGGACGACACCTGACTCAGCCTGGGATCTAGCAGATAGCAAGTAGGCCCGATCAAGTCGGGTTGGACACGACGGACAAACACGCAGTGCACTCGATTCTCTGGGCATGACCTAGTGATGGGGATGATGGTCTTTGTCCTACGGGTAGTCTACATTGTCAGAGCACATGAGGAGGGCCAGTGGAAGGCCGACCTAAGGGGGTGGATGTTAAGATTGATAAAGCGGATCTAGAGGGGGGTGAATAGATCAACCCCTCACCTAAGGCAATTAAAAACTAGTTCTTAGGTTAACAGTTGACAGATAGACAAACTGAGCAGCCAAGCGAGATACGGCTCTAGAATAACACTACTGAAGAACACTTAGCTTGCATGAAGATAAATTCAAAGCACACTAAACTAAAGAAAAGCAACAGAACCTAATGAACGGAGATAGGAGACAGGGAATTCAAACCACAATGCATAGAACTTTTTAAGGTGGTTCAGTTGCTACTCAGTAACCTACGTCCACCCCTCACCTAATCAGGGTGAGGCTTCCTTGCTCAAGCAAAAATTCGTGGAAACAATCCGCTATAAACGTTGAACTAACAGCGGGCACCGGTGGGACTAGAGTTGTTGGCCATCGCCGGAGCTAGTGTAGCCCGATGCTATTTGGATCCGACCTTCGGGTGCCAGGGGCACAGTTGTAACTGGAGTTGTTGAGCGATCGGGTGCCGCGGGGCCCTGATGTGCTGGAGTGGCTGGCAGTCGGGTGTCGGGGAGCACCGTTGTAACTGAGTTGTTGAGCGATCGGGTGCTGCGAGTCCTAATGTGACTGGAGTGACTGGCAGTCGGGTGTCGTGGGCACCGTTGTGACTGAGTTGTTGAGCGATCGGGTGCTGTGGGCCCAGATGCAACTGGAGTGGCTGGCAGTCAGGTGTCGCGGGCATCGTTGTAACTAAATTGTTCAGTGTTCGAGCGCCGAGGGCCCCGATGTGACTGCAGTGGCTGGCAGTCTGGTGCCGGGGGCACCGTTGTGACTGAATGGTTGAGCGATCGGATGCCGCGGTCCCCGATATGACTGGAGGAACTGGCAGTCGGGTGCCGAGGGCATCGTTGTGACTGAGTGAACTGAGTGGTCAGGCTCCATTGGATCCGATGTGACTGGAGTGACTAGCAATCGGGTGCCGGGGGCACCATTGTGACTAAGTGAGCTGAGTGGTCGGGCACCGCGGGCCCCGATGTGACTGGAGTGACTGACAGTCGGGTGCCGGGGGCACCGTTGTGACTGAAGTAGATGGGCACCGCGAGACCTTGATGGTCGTGCTCGGGGCCCTTTGATAGAGGTAGGGGCTTGGCGCTTCATCTTGCACTGGGACTTGTGAAGTATGCCCATTGTCTGGGTAACAGTGCTAAGGGCACTCTTATTGAGGTGACACCAAAGTGGCATACGATCATCGGGACGAGGAGCCTGACAGGGCACTTCGATTGAGCTGTGTCTAGTGGTACACGATCATCGAAATAGAGACTGGGCAGGGTGCTCTCATTGAGCATGGTCAGTGTCGTGCAGAAAGGTCAAGGCAGGGACTAGGCAAGGTGCCTTGATCGAGCAACATTTGATGGTGCACGATCATTGAGGCAAGGACTGGGCAAGGCACTCTCATGACGCGGCATCTAGGTCATGCACGAATGTCAAGGTAGGGCCGAGCAGAGTGTCCCTATCGAGCAACGTCTGGGGGTGCATGACTATCGAGACAGAGCTTGGGTAGAGTGCTTTCACCAAGCAACATTAGGGTCGTGCACGAATATCAACACGGGACCCGGGCAGAGTGCTTCACCAAGTAAGATCTGAGGTCGTGCACGAATATCGACATGGGACCTGGGCAGAGTGCTTTCACCAAGTAAGATCTGAGGTCGTTCATCAAAACAGGGGGCCACCTTTTAGGGGGTCGATGTTTGGGCTAGACGCCATGTGAGGGATGATCATGCGGCATGCCCTCGATGTAAGCCTAGCAAACACACACACAAATCTCCTTAGCATGCCTTTGTAGTTTGGGGCTGAGCTCCTTGATGCTTGATGCTTCTTCTTGCTTTTTCATGTTGCTTGCGCTTCCAAATGGGGGATTTTATAGTGGAAGATGAAGGGTCAGAGGGGTTTAGGTGGACAAGGTTGAGGGGTGAGGCTGGTCCAGGTAAACCTAGTTCTCTTGCGGCTTCCGCCCTTCGAGTGTTTGGCCCTGGCCTCTCGGCCAATCGAGCCAGTTCATGAGGCTCCTCAAGCAGCCTCCCATATTGGCTAGATATCCCAGCCATGTTGTAGGTGAAAATCTGCATCCTTCTTCTTTGTCTATAAACCTTCCTCTTTGCATGCTCCAGGAAGGTGAGTCTCTCAAACACGGAGGTTCTTTTTCTTTCTTCTCACCGAGGGGCGATTTCATCGGCTTCAGCATCAAAGCCATCTTCATATCCGTTGTCGTTGACCGACGATGTCATCCTTCTTCCTTCTTATTTTTCTTCTACTGCCATTGGTGGGCAGTGGTCTTCTTCATCCACGGCCACTTGCAGCAGTCGTTGTTGGACCAGCAAGGGGTTGCCTAGACCCCTAAAGTAGCTTCTGACCATGTTGGTCATTTCTTCTTGCCCCTGTCCTTGATGTAGGACCGGGGGTAGTTGTCGACCTCCCATGGGAGGGATGTAAGCAAGCTAGGCTCATCCGATGAGTTGTTGGAATCTCCTTCCCGCTGTGGGGATGTCGACTTGTCGAGTGCAGGCCCTGAGGCTTGCACGGCGTGGAGGGTCCACAACCGTCTCTTCCTTCCGTGGGGCCAAGCCCCTTTCCTTCTTCTTTTCTACTCTGTCACGCGCAGGGCGGTGACGGACTGGTGCATCCTAGCAGGCGGGTTGGATCTTCTTAGGGACCCAAAGCTGCTTGAATATCCTTGGCCTAGGGGCCAGCTTCTTTTGGCCGTGACGGTCGATTTCTTCTTTCTCTGCCCTTCTCCCAGAAAGGGCCTGGTAGGAATTGTAGACAGGTACGGTGGGGATGACCTGATCCGGGACCACCTGGGCATCACTTCCATTCAGGAAGACGCGAACTCCACCGATTAGAAGAGATTTGCTGGACACGGAAAGGCATCTAGTAACAGCAGCAGTATTCCTCTAGAAGCCCCTGTGCCAGCGTCCTCTGAAATTCTTGGCAAGGATGGGGTGGGCCCCATGAGTGATGTGGTGCACGAGGCAGCTGGCGACTTGAATCGGGCTCTTGAGTGAAGCCGCACAGCATTGAGCCTTCAGGGCCTCGACCTTCTTGGCAGCATCCTCGACAGGTTCCGAAGACTCCACCTGAAGTAGATCGGCAAAGGCCAGCCCCCAAAAGTTGGGGAAGCCTACAGTAGCAGGGAACGTCCTGAAAATAGTGGGCACCGCCAGGTACCGATGTTCAGCGTGGCTGATGACGATCGCAGGGTCAAAGGTAAGAGCAGCAAGTCCTGTTGACGTCATTTTTTACCTGTAGACATAGAACATGCAAATGATCAGCAGTCTTTGGGAGGGCCTCAGGGCCCACATATCAGGGCAAAGAGATGAAAGGAGACACTAGTCCCACCGGACGTGCCAGACTTGTTCGTTTATCTTTTCTTTCATTTATTTTATTTATTTATTTATTTATTTGAGTCGATCAACCAATTAATTAACCAATAATCAATTGATTAATTGACTGTACATGCGTGCCAGTCACATCAGTGATAGATTTATTATGCGCTCAATCTGACCTTTATTGGGTGAGAGTAAAACCTTGTTAAAAAGTCTAAGAATCTAACCCAGTGAGATTTGGGTAGAGACTCAGGTTAAGTTAATAATTTGATTTTAGAAAAATTCCTACTAGGTGGTTCTAAATTAATCTATTCCACGTGTAGGGTATTTCAATGGCGGTGAAACGTGCGCAATGGAGAGACATGCAGCATACGGTGCAAGGACTAACTTGGGCCCTACAGCAAGTGGCCCAAGGAGGAGGAGCACACCAGGGAGTAGGAGATCTTCATCGAAACTTCCGTGGGATGAATCCCCCACGATTTAGTGGCTCGACAGATCCAGACGAAGCCAAGCATTGGCTAAAGGAAATGGACCAGATCTTCGAAGTGATGCAGTGCAGTGACCAAGAGCGTGTTCTTCTGACGACCTTCCAGTTAGAACGAGACGCAAGAACATAGTGGGAGGCCGTGAAAGCCACTCTGGGTAATCAGCAAGTGACATGGAGGGAGTTCGAGGAGCTCTTTAACAACAAGTACTTTTTCGACCGGGTGCAAGAAAAGAAGGCGGCGGAGTTCGCTGCTTTGAAACAAAGGAACCTATTTGTTGTTGAACATGAAGCTTAGTTTTCCAGGTTGTCTCGCTATGCGACTCATTTAGTGTCCACCAAAAAGATGAAAGCAAAACGATTTCTTAATGGGTTGAAGTTACATTATATCAACCAATTGGCCCCAATGCAAATGCAGACGTATGCTGAGATGGTGAGGAAAACTCAAGTTCTAGAAGACACCCTAAAAATGACGGAGAGAATCCGAGAGAGAAACTCCAAGAAGGAACAGACCACTAGTTCCGGGAATTTCAAACCCGGCAATGGCAAGAAGAGGCCTAACGGAGGGTCTAGTTCAGGGAAGGATAAGAAGACGAAGAGTAATCATAAGAAGCTTGGCCCAATTGTACCATTCAAGGGCCTTTGCAAGTATTGTGACTGCCCAGGTCACAAGATGGAGGAGTGTTGGCACAAATTGGGCGCTTGTCTTTGCTGTGGAAGCCGGGACCATAGTATTCCAGAATGTCCCCTCTTGTCAGACCAAGCTACACCAAACAAGCGGCAAGGAAGTCGGAGGCAGGGCAAGCTTCAAGCCCTCCAGAAAGATGAGGTAGGAACCACCGAGGAGGGTGGACTTGTTGAAGGTACACATGTTGTTTGTGATAAGCTAGCATTTGTTCTGTTTGACACAGGAGCATTGCACTCTTTCATTTCTCAAAGTTTTGCTAAGTCTTTAGCCATGAATCCTGTGTTAATGAATTCTCCACTAGAAATTTCAACCCCTATTGGTTCAAGTTCAACAATTAAACAATCTTACCCTTCTAGTAAGATTTTGGTTAGTGGGCAAAATATGCTAGCTGATTTAGTTTGTGTGGACATGAAGGATTATGATGTAATCCTAGGAGTGGATTGGTTGGCTAGATATGAGGCAAATGTCCATTGCAGCACTAGCTCGGTGTCTTTTTCTAGACACCCCGAGCTTTCTTTTGTTGGGGTTAGGCACTCTAAGTCTGTGCCACTCATTTCGACTCTTCGAGTTGAGAAGTTATTGAAGAAAGGATGTAAGGCTTTTCTAGCTTTGGTTGTGCCTTGATGTGACCCAGCTTACAGTTGTGTTCCGTGGTTCTGTATTCTGTACGGAGCTGGGATCCTGCAAGTGCTGCCGTTGTTGTTGTTTTAGCGTCATTTCTCTATGATTTTGTCTGTCTATCTTGGCACTATGTGGACCGTGATCTTGTCAGTTGGGTTTGCTGTACTATTCTCTTCTGGTAGAGTTAGCTTGCGACTCGATCAGATGTAATATCTGAGTGAGGACTGACTTGACTTTGTGTCTGTGGTCTGGTGTTATTATTGTTGGTGTCCTATGTGCTAGGTGTTTTCTGTTACCTTTGGCACTGGAGTCGATGATGTTGTCGAGTTGTCAACTGTGAGGACTATGTTCCCTAGTTTAAGCTGATGCTTGTTGTGTCTGTCGTTTTGTTTTCCTGATGTCTGTTGTTGTGGCAGTAGTGTCTCTTTTTCTGCTAGATGTAAGCGATGTTTCCTTGTTTCGGAGGTGTTAGACTTGTGTTCACTTGTGTCGTGCTCTTTCCTGAGCGTGTGCTTGTGATTGTGGTCTGACTGTGTTCCTCTAAGTTGTGTCTCTTGAGATTTGTACTCTTCCTTGTAGGTCCTGGGGGTTTGTTCTCCCTTGCTTCTGCCTTCTTGCTTGTTCCTTAAATTTTGAGGATGAAATTTCTTGAAGGAGGGGAGGCTGTAACACCCTAGATCTTTATTAGATCTTCATTAGGTGTTTCGGATCCTTGTTGGAGAGTTTTGGATCACTTTTGTAGGTCCTGAGTCGAGTTTTATGATCCGTGTAAGTTTTTCTCTCGTATTAGTTACGGAACCCTGCGGTGAGTTTACTTCTCAGTTCATCGACTTGCGGACGTTACAACTGCGTTGTACTCTTTGAGAGAATCGTTTCGACTATTTTTGTGTATTTTTTTGAATTAGTGTATTTTTGACGAAAAGTACAGATTTTTGAAAATTAGGAAAATTCTCAATTTTCCTTCTATTTAAACCACCTCACTGTCTCTCCTCCCTCATTTTCAACAGTTCTTCCTCTCCCTCATTCTCTCTCCCCTCTGGTCCGTTCGGCACAGGGTGCACACCGTTGCAGAGCTGGCCGAGGTGAGGACGCGGTGGAGTGATCGGAACGCGGGATGGAGCGACGGTTTGAGCGTGACGTGGCGCGATCCCTCGGTGGATTCTGAGAATCGGTGCGGTTCGTGTTTTGGCGATTTCGGCATCGTTTAGTCACTTTGGCGTGCGAGATCTTCGGTGGAGGTAGGGGGACGATTCCCTAGCTCGTGTATTCTATTTCCCCGCAGTTTTACGTTCTACGGTGTGAGAACGGGCGAGTTTAGGCTCGTCGGGGTTTTGTGGGTTTCGTAGGCTTCATCGAAAAACGGTGACGGTTCTGCGATCGGTTGGAGTCAATGGACTCCTGGGAACGTCAACGTTCCATTGATACCAGTTTCGCGTTGATTGGCAGTCCCGTTTGACCGTGGGGATCCCGGGAAGTCCGGTGACCCCATTTGGGTGATTTCGTTAGAATCGCCCGTTTCTTGCGATTCGTGCGTCGTTTTGACTCCGGTCGGAGTCCATGTGATTGCTAGGGTGATTGTGGAGCGAACTTACGGAACCCTGTGTAGGGCAAACCGTTGCGTTCTCCTACTCCTAGACGGTACCGGTACGTTCGGCATGTTCTGAGGATCGAGGAAATGTATTTTTTTATTTTTTTATATTATTTAAAAAAATAAGATTTCCTATAAATAGCCCCTTTCTTTTTCTTTTTTTTATTCTTCTTCTTTCTTCTTCTTCCTCTCCTCTCTCACGTGAGAACCGACCGCGTCCCCTCTCTCTCTCTCTTCTTCCTCCGGTGACGACTGCGGCGTGCTCCCCTCCGGTTGCAGACGGCAGTGAGACGATGACATGGCGGCGACGGTGGCGGCAAGGAGATCGTGGCGGCGTGCGGCTCGTGGAAGCTCATGGGAGCTCGAGGGTTTCAAGCTAGTTTTTGAAGATCGGCGGTGATCTATCTTGTTTTGAGAGACCTTGAGGTAGGGTGATGGATCCTTAGCTCGTTGTTTACCTTCCCCACGATTTCTAGGTCGATGGGAGGTCGAGAGAGGGTTATTTTACGCCGAGAAGGGAAAACCATGCTTTGGGGATCGAGCACCGAATCTAGTGTTTTATCGCGTTATTTCGTGGTGTGTTGGCATCAAACGATGCGCTGGGGCATGGGGACGAGCTTCCCTCTTGTTTCCCCTTCACCTGTGGGTGAATGGGGCGTGGAATGACATTTTGGGGCTGTTCCCGCCATTCTCGATTTTCTGGGAAGAAAATGGTCCTAATAGGAACCGTTTCTAGGTTAGGCGGCCCTCAGGGTGACCGCTAGCTGACCAGGGAGTGTCGGCAGGGTATGCGATCGGGCGACTGACCGCTACCCCTGCGGCGGCCAAGTGGCTGACTGCCTTCCTCGTAGAGCCAACATGACTCCCGAGGTATTTTTGACCGTTGTGTTTTGACCGTTGAATAGTCCTTGGGAATGGCGGTCATGAAGGTGACCGTTTCACCCAGCCTGGCGGTCTCAAGGGAGACTGTTTCAATCCCCAACGGTCACTAGGTGACCGTCTACCTTCTCGTGCAGTCTGTGGCGCGACGGTCCCAGGGGGGACCATTTCACTTCTCAAGCGGCCCAATGTGGACCGTTTTTGTTTCAAACGGTTCTCAGGAGACCGTTTCTCCTCTCTGAGTGGCGGCCTATGGGTGACCGCCTCTCTTCACCTTGCGGTCTATCGTTCGATTGTTTACCCTGGGACGATCCAGAGTGGACCGCCACTTGTGTTCTATCCGACCGGAGTCCGTTTCTTGCCGATTCAAATCCCGAGTGAGTGGACCTCGATCCACGTGTTGACTTATGATCTGACTGATGTTGGACATTGTGTGGGGGGCCATGTGTGTGGGTGCCGTGGGGTCCCGGGAGGTGGTGTGTTCTCGGCTTGTGTCACCGTGAGTCAGTGTCGGTACGAGGAGCGGTCCTTGTACCTTGTCTGGTTCAGGCATTGTTTTCGTTGGTTAAAGAGTCTACTCCTTCAGTGACCCTCCACTAGTCGTAGCCTTCCGACACCCGTGTGATCCCACCAGGGAGTGGTGGCGAGGCTACCCGAGAGAGACGACTTTAGGCTGGTTGCCGTGGGCCTCCTACTGTGGCGGGTGTTGTGCTCTCGAGGCTTTATCTTGGTCCTTGAGATGCATCCCTTGAGATTGTCATTTTGTGTCGTTTCCCATGGTCATGGGTCTTTCTTGGTGAGCTGTCTGAAGCATGACTTGTTCCCTGTAGTCATGTGTTCAGCTGTTGTCGTGCCCTGATGTGACGCTACTTGCAGTTGTGTTCCGTGGTTCTGTGTGCTGTACGGGGCCGGAATCCTGCAGGTGCTGTCGTGTTGTTGCTGTTGTTTTTGCAAGTGCTGTTGTCTCCGTGAATTTGTCGTTGGTGTCCTATGTGCCAGGTGTTCCCTGTCGCCTTTGGCACTGGAGCTGATGATGTGGTCAGGCGGTAAGCTGCGAGGACTGTGTTTCCTTGTGTAAGCTGATGCTTGCTGTGTTGTCGTTTCGTTATTCGTGATTTGTTATCGTGGGAATCGTGTCTCTTTCCCTGTGAGACGTAAGTGACGTTGCCTTATTTCAGAGGTGTCAGACTTCTGTTCACTTGTGTCATGCTCAGTCCTGAGCATGTACTAGTGATTATGGTCTGACAGTGTTCCTCTGAGCTTTATCTCTCGTGATTCGTGTCGTTTCGTAGTTGTGTTTGTCAGGTTGTTCTTCCTTGTTTCTCCTTTAGTTAGTCCTTAAATTTTGAGGATAAAATTTCTTAAAGAAGGGGAGGATGTAATATCCCGGGTCCATAGTGGATCTTTGTTGGATCTTTATTAGATCATTATTAGGTCATTCGGGTCCTTTTTGGAGAGTTTTGGCCTTCGGGTTCTCTGGGTCCCCTTACACTGGCTGGGCATCACGCCCCCTCCAGATTTCTCTCAGGGCATCATGCCCACTCCCAGTTCTTACATCCTGGCCTTCCAGATTTCTCTCTCATCCTCTCGGGGCATTGCGCCCCATGGTGTCTCCTTCCTCCGGAACCTTTGGACATCCTATCTGGGTATCGTGCCCCTTTCTATTTCCTTCCTCCGGAACCTCCGGACCCTTCTTCTTCTTTTAATCCACTCTCCCCAGGGCATCGCGTCCCTCCAGATTTTTCTTCCTTAATTTTCCCGTGGCATCGCGCCCCCTTTCCTACTATTCCTCTGGACTATCTGGACTCTTTATCTATCCTTCGAGGGCATCGCACCCTCTCCATTCTTCTCCCTGGGCATTGCGTCCCTTCCCTCTTTATTCCTTTAGAACCTCCGAACATCCTATCTGGGCATCGTGCCCCTTTCTATTTCCTTCCTCTGGAACCTCCGGACTCTTCTTTCTACTACACCATCCTTTCCAGGCATCGTGCCCATTCTTTCCCATCTTTCTTTCGATTTTTCCTTCTACTCATCCGGAACATCGCATCCTTTATCCTCTTCTTCCTTTTCCATCGTCTTTTCCCATACCTCTTCCCGGGACATCGTGTCCCTCGGCATTTCCTCCCTCCGGAGCCTCCAGATTCTTCTTCCCACCATGATTCTCCTCCCTTGCCTCTAGACCCTCTAGATCTGCCTCTCTCCATTTATCAATTCCTCCTTTTGATCCCTTCTGATCCCAAGACCGACCTGACTTCTTCCACATCCACTGCTTCGGGCATCTGCCCTTTCTCTAGACGACTTCCCCTTCCAAGGCCGTACAACCCCCACCCCGTCACATCATCTTGCTCACCAAAGCAAATTGATGGGACGCGATCTCCGTCACATACGTCACTCCGCTCCCCACCAGGGCAGCGCATAGGGCAAGGGCGGGGGCGATATCGGTATAGCGATATCGGAACAAGACCATGGGCTTACGCCCCTCCTGAAGGAGAGGGAGGGGCGGCGGCCCAAACGGGCGGCATGTAATGGGCCGTTGCCTCAGCGATGGCGCGATGGAGAGGTTCGCATTCCAGCATGTAGCTTTGGCGGAGCCCTGACATCTTGGCGCTCAGCGCGAGGCTTAGGTCGAAATCCTCCATCGTGACCGCGTCGGCGCCGGCTGGCGGCGGTGATAGGTGGGCGGCATATCTGGCCTGCACTTCGGCCAAAAGTTCGTAAGCTGTCGCAACAGTTTCTATGAATGGCGACGCCAGGCCCGGAAAATCGGCCGTCGCCTTTAGGCGGGCCATGTCACTGGCCGAGCGCGTCTCTATCGGGTTCCACTCAGTCATTCGTCACCCGTCATTAGAGGAGAGGGGGCTTTGCGTGCAGCGGCTACCTTGGCGAGGACGGCCAGCTTTTTGGCGTTCGACAGGTGAGCATACCGATGCGTGGTTTGAACCGACGAATGGCCTAGAAGCTCCCCGATGGCGCCCAGCTCCGCACCTTCGCCAAGAGCATCCGACGCGATGGAGTGACGCAGGTCGTGGATCACGAAGTCCTCTAGTTCCGCCCGCTCTCGCACAAGATTCCATGCCGCCTGCGGGCTGCTCGAAAAGCCGAATAACCAGCCGTGGCGCGGATCGACCGACATAACCGCCTCGTGCGCGGCCTCGTCAAAGATTATCGTCTTGACGCCTTTCTTGGCGCTCGTCTTGTGCCGGCGCTTCGTCAGGACGCCGAAGGTCACTTCGCGGTCACCATCCATGACGGTCAGGGTCTGGTAGTCGGAGCGCTTGGCCTTCGCAAGTTCGCTTAGCCTGGCGCCGGTGTGGTAGAGACCGCGGATCAAGGCGCAGGCGTGGGGATACTGGATCTCGGTTTCGTCCAGCGCGGCGAGGAACCGGGGCCGCTCTTCGTCGGTCAGGTAACGGTCGCGGCCGATCTCCTGATTCCGCTTCACCCCTGCCGTGGGCGACGGAA
This sequence comes from Amorphophallus titanum, assembly GCA_024336825.1. NCBI lineage: Eukaryota > Viridiplantae > Streptophyta > Magnoliopsida > Alismatales > Araceae > Amorphophallus > Amorphophallus titanum. Next base: position 169,645 of record JANBPO010003331.1, read on the forward strand.
GGTCCGCGAACTTCCAAAGCTGGCGCACGAGGGCGAGGAGCCGGTTAAACGCGACGGGCTTCTTCTTCATCTTGCGCTGGAAGGCGAGTAGGTCGGCCTTCGTGATTTCCGCGACCTTGCGCGCTCCCCATTCCGGCTTGAGATAGTTTTTCACGCGCCCCTTGTCCTGGGGATAGCTCGCGCGCCCCTTCGTCTCGGCAAGGTATCGGTCGCACAAGCTGGCGACCGTCTCAGAGGCCCGCAGGGTGGCCCGCTCCGCAGACGGGTCTTTCCCCCGCGCGACCTCGCCAAGCCACTCCCTGGCTATCTCTCGCGCCGTCTGGAGGGTGATCCCCGGCCAGTCCCCGATCTTGGGGCGGCGGCGCTGTCCGGTGGACGTGCGGTAGTATAAATAAAACGCCTTGCGCCCGCCCCGCACGCGAAGCTGGAGGCCCGCAACGTCGTCGTCGCGAAGCTCTTCGCCCTCAGTGGCGTTCTTGATCTGGGTTAGGTTCATGGGCGCTTTGGATACAGCGCGAATTCTAGAGCGTCGTCTAGGCTCTTGCCGTCCGCGATCTCAGACAGAACGGCGGTGACGATTTCGGGCGGATAGCCGTCAACGGTCCACGCCTCCTCAATGGCGAGGCAGCAACCTTCGCCACCGAACCGGGCGAGGTTGTGCCAGTAGGCCTTGAGGTCCGCTTTGGCCGCCGCGACCTGGGCGTCACGATCGTCAAAGCGCCACTCGACTACGGGAGCGGTCATTCGTCCATTCCGAAAGACGCGCGATGTCGGAGGGGTTCGTCGTGAGACTTTTCGTCGGCGATCTTGAGCGAGCGCTCTAACTCAACAATGCGGTTTGCAGCGTCGGCCAGGGCTTGGCGCGCCTCCCTGATGCTCGCCCCGTAGCCTTCTTCGGCCCAGGCCAGAGGCGTCCTTAGCCCATCTCGCGCGGCGATCAGGCGTTCGACTAGGGCGCTCATTTCGCCTCCTCGCGTGTGATGTCTTTCGGCTCGATCACACCGAGCTCGCGCAGGACTTCCTGCATCCCAGCGCCATAGTTGCGACAAAGATCATCGCCCTGAGACAGAAGCCGCGCTCGCGTCCAGAGGAGTTGAATGGTGTGTGTGCTAGCGTCGATCATGACGATCATGGCAATACAGCTCCAATCTTCTTGAGGTAGGCGACCACAGCTCGCGCGCCCATGGCGCTGGTCCAGTCCATATCCATGCTGTCGCTGATGGCATCGGCTATGTCCTGCTCGGCGTCCGACCAGTCGTAGGCCGGGGAGCCCTCGGCATCGGGGTCAGAAATTGGAATGGTTGGGCTACCGTACATCGTCATCCTCCTCTTGCTCGCACCGGGCCTCAGCGCACAGGTCACAAAGGATGGTATCAAAGCGCTCGAAACTCTCGACCGCTGCCAAGGCCTCTGACATGCTTTCCCCGCAGTCAGGGCAGACGAAAGTGCCGTCGTCGTATTCGGCCTTCCAAGGCCATCCGGCGCTTGCCGCAGTGCTCATCGGTTCTTTCCTCCGGGTGTCAACCGGGTGCTGCGAAACAGCCAAACCGGTCGATATGGAACGACCAGAACGAACCGCGAAAGGTGTTATTTCACAACGCTTCCCGACGTGAACAAACGTCGGACGATAATAGCGAGGCGAGACACTGGATCACGGTTGGCTAAGTCGTCTAATCCCTATACTGTAAGGCGTTGCGGCCAATGTCAATCGAGGCCGGGTGTTAATGGGGTGTCACGCGGCCTGCGATTCCCCCGTATTGGAGCAAACCGGCTTGCCGCTTTCCCACGCCTCGACCTCTGCAATCGGGTAGCGAACGCGGGCCTGTTGCGACGTGCCGAACTTGATGAACCTGGGGCCGATCCCCTTCACCCTCCAGTCAGCGAGCGTGCAGGGTTTCAGATCCAGCCGTTCGGCCAATTCGGGCGGCGTCAGGTACTTACCCATTGTCTCCCTCCTTACGGGGTGAGGGCCAGCGACCGATCCGGCAGCGATACGCACACCGGCTGAAACAGCGGGCAGGGCAGGCCATGATGCGCGCGGTGACCTGGGTGCAATGGTTGCTCCCCATCACTCAGCCCCCTCTTGTGCGGGGGAGAGGCGGGCGAGGATGGTGCGGGCCGTGGCCAATGACGGCGCGACCAGTTCGTCCCGCGTCCGCATCTTCCGGCGGCGTCGCCCCTCGTCAGCGGCATCGGGATTGGGCAGCCTATTCAGGCCATCGCGTAGCTCCCAATCGGCCGGCGCGATCATCCGCGCGATCTCCTCCACCGACACCGGGGAAGGGGTAGAGAGGTCAGGGCACGGGATTTCGTGCGCCAGCCGTCGAAGGTCCAGCAGATCGCCATTCACCACCTCCACGAAGGCGGCATAGGCACAATCGGGTCGCGCATACCCCGACAGCCGCGACATAGCAGACCAAAGCAGATTGTGTCGTTTACGCTCGTCTTCGAGGTCGACCTCCCCCTCTACAGGGGCCTCGGGAGCGGCGGAGAGCAGGCGTTCCAGCACCAGCCGCGCATTATGACCGGCGGACCGCGCGGGGTTGCCGTGGATGCGCTCGGCTAGCAGATCGCAGGCTTCTTGAACGGTCGAGCGCCAGTCACCCCCTCCCTGCGGTTGGGGGGAGAGGTAGAGGCGCCTCTTGATGCGGTCGACGCATTCGTTGACCCGCACTCGCTGGATGGCTTCGCTGGTGCTTTCGCCGCAATGGCCGTCCCTCTTCTGGCGGTCGAGCCAGGCCAAGTCCTTCTGACGCTCCGGCCAGGTCGCAGGCTCAGCCCCCTCTTGTGCGGGGGAGAGGCGGGCGAGGATGGTGCGGGCCGTGGCCAATGACGGCGCAAATTCTAGACCTGGACCACTAAGGATCCACTAAGACACAAGCGTTACATATGCTATGAGGTAGCCAGGAGTGTTTATGCATTGTGTCATGTTCTGTGAGTCGTGTCATGTTCTGGTCAACTCGGTGTGACCCAGTCGTTGACAGGTAACCATGTGTGTGTCTTGGCTATTTCTATCTAGCCCGAGATAGTGGTTCTGGATGTCTTGTGGTATCATCTTACCTTGATTTGTGTGTCCAGGTGTGTTGAGGGTTCTTGGTGTTCCCACAGGTCTCTATGAGTCATTTCTTTCAGCTGTGTCATTTCCTCTGGCTTAGGATTAGACCGATTGACGGCTTGTCTGCCATTCTGTGGTGATCTTGCCTCCGAGTTGTGAAACTCAAGGATCGTTGGGTTGATAGGTCTAGCTACCTTGTCCTGAGTCTGTCGATAGTTGGTGTACTGCCTTGGTGCTTCGTAGTACGTGTGATAGTGCTTTATTGCCTGTCTATGCTCAAGCACTCACATTTTGGAGTCTGTGTCTTGTGAGCCTCCACTAGTCATAGCTTGACGGCATGTTACGGCATGTCAACCCACCTGGGAGTGGTGGCATGGTAGTTCCCGAGATATGATTTTTAAGCTAGTTCTATGGGCCCCGGTCCAACCGTAGCATCATATGGAGGGGAATACTAGCTAGAGACCTCGCTCTAGGCAACGAGCCAGTGTGTGCACACGTGGTCAGGGGTGTTTGGACTTGTGCTGACGGGCGTGACCCTATCTAGTCACTCGTTATAGTAGTTCCTATTCTAGTTTAGTGTGTACCTAGATCTCTGCCATTCCAGGCATCCATAGAGAGGTACTTGAGGCACAGTGTAAGACGCCAATGGACGTAGCTGGCTGTTCTTCTAGTGAGGAGGTGCTTTCATCATGTGATGTGTGACTCTCGTGTTTCTCACACGTCGTGACCTTCCTGGGTTAGCCCTCTCGTGGTCTTGCCCAAGGTCAGTGTTGTGTTGTGTGCATGACTTTCTAGTCATGTGTGTGTGGTCATGTGGAGAATAATGTGCATGACAATCGAGTCGTGTATGCTTTAGGGTCCGTCTTGTCTGTCTAGGGCTTTTACCCTTTTTCTTGTAGGTCTTTGCTTGCTTAGTGTCTAGTCGACAGATCAGTGACTCCTGACTTCGCCAGTTCAGAGTTTGCCCTTCTGTTGTCGCCTGGAGTAGCTTAGGGAGCCAAGGTTAGTTTGGTAGCCATGTTTGCTCGGTACGGCTTCTCCCCCCTTCTCTCTACCTATCTCCACTCCTTCCGTTTCCAGTTTTTCTTTTACAGCTTTGTAGTTTAGTTTTCCTTCTTTACTACTACCTGTTGTTATTCCGTGTTACTGCATTATTTTCCAGTGGGGATTCGCGTGACCCCTTCTGAGCTAGTGACACTAGGCTCACCCTTGCTTTTCAGGTGGGTGGCCTCATTCTGCTTCCGCAGTTCCTGGAGTGGCGTGTCCGTAGCTGCTAGTAGTACCTGCGTCGGGCTTCCCCCGACCTCAGTGTATGTATTTCCTTTTCTGTTGACTATACTACTTGTCTTTCTTTTGGACTGGACTCTGGTATGTGTGGTCAGTCCGCTATTGCTCAGGCCCATGGATCAAGTTGTGCTTGCTGTCGCATAGGTCCTAGGGCGTCCCATAGGTCATCCCGCATCAGGAACAAATATCTGTTAGAAGTGACAATTAGCTCTGTGATGGTGACAAATAGCTCATGGTAGTGAAACTTGAAGAAACTCATGTTCGTTTGAATGATTTAACCGTGTATGGGTTTCTTAACTCTACCAATATGGATCTGATGCTCTCTCTCTCACTCTCCTGTGTCAGTCTAGGATTCGTTGTTAGTCAGTTAGCACCAAGCATACATACATCCATCCAGACATTCATTTGAAAAAACCCCAAAAAATGTCATATCATAGCATCCATAAAATACATCAAGCCTGTCCCTCTGGGACTCCACTGTCATCCATGCCCTCGTGCCTCTTCGATGGCGGGGCCATCGCTGAGCTCGCCTCCTCCCGGCGACGTCGGCACCGCTCCTCCTTATCGTTCCTCCAGTGGCTGGAGGAACTCGTGAAATACCCTGGGAAGGAGCTATGTGTGCCACTTGGAGCGCCGCTGCGTTTCGGCCTCTGGCTCATCCCCTCATATGCACGCACCTCTCCCCTTAACTCTGCCACCTCTATGCGAGCACGCTCAGCCTCGACCCGATAACAGTCCGTCGCTGCTACCTCCGCATGCCAACGCTCTGCCTTGGCCCGTGCGCACTCAGCCTCGGCCTGGTAGCTGCTCACCTTAGCTGCCTCTGTCTGATGGCGCTCCACCTCAGCACGTGCATGCTCCACCTCCTCCCCTAGCCGAGTAACCTCGCTCAGCGCTGCTGTCAGCTCAGTCATCTGCATATACAGGCATCATGGTCATCTAGTTGCATTTCATAATCATAATCAATAGGGAAATTATAGTTGATCACTTACACTCTCGGCGAGTGTGGCCTTGGCCGCCTCAGCTCATGCCACCATCCTAGTAAACTTTGTATCCCGCTCGGTACGGTTTGCGGATGGATGAGAGGAAGAAGATAGTGCGTCAGCTCCTTGACACTGGGTCCCCTCGGCCCATTGCATTTAGGAGTCCAGGTTAGTCAATCTCATAAGCATATGCACAATTAAGTCTAAGGTTCAGTAAAAACTCACCAGGAGATCCAGCGCCTACCGGAGCTCATCCCTCTACTGGACTGAAGAGTGGAGAAGGCCCTAGAGCTCGGTGATCCACCACTGGGGGTCGAGCTGCATATAGGAGGTCAGGTGTTAGTGCATCATAATTATAAGCATATTAGAAGCGTAAGGTTAGAGTCATACCGGTCGATGGGTGATGCGGGATGACAACGAGACTCGACTCAAAATTGAGACTCTAAGTGACGACGCGACTCTGCAGACGACGCGACCAGCAATGACCCACAAGACCCGACACCTCACTGGGTGCTTGAAGAGGCGAACGTGCCCCAAACAGAAGTACTCACTCACAATCGTCCCCAGCGAGGGAAACGTGTCGATCGGCATGGTTGAGAAACCGGCTTTGAGTCTCGGGTGGTCATTTTACTCTCGTGCTCAGAACGAGTCATGGGATGGGTCACGCTCTCTCAACTCACAGCGGTGATGCTGGTCGCGTCGTCTTGCTAGCCGCGTCAATCTTTAGAGTCCAAGGTCGCAACCCGTCCATGTCGAGTCTCATAGTCATCCCGCATCACTCATTGTGGAGTGATCTGGACAGAGCTGTCGATAGGATGTTGGAATTGACAGCCCCTGTTGGTGAAGAGTTGAGAAAGAGAAGTATTTCATTTTTCTCTTTACCACCTCTACAGCCCTTTTGGGTTTTTGTCAGAGTTGGCCCCCTTTAGCTTTTTCTGCTACGCCCTTATAGGTTTTCATACCGAGGGGTTACCTGATTTTGCATGTGGCGCCCATGCAGGTTTTCACCCCAACTGGGTTGATGGTAATTTTTGCCCCCAGTGGTCCCATAACGGGAGCCGACTAAGGCCGCCAGTGTATCTTTGTTATTTTTTTAACCCCATTTTGATAATTTTTAATTTTTTTAGGATGGTTGTCTGTAGCAGGTTTTCATTCAGGGATGCATCCGAAAATTTGAGGGTGTAGTTAATTAGGCATAGTTTTAACCTTACCCTTAGGTTTTTACGAGTTCTAGGGCCTATGAGGCCGAGAGATGTGTTGTCCTGGGCAAGTGTGGTAGAAAATACTGGATCAGATGTAGAGTACAGGATTATGTTATGGTAGAGATTTGGGATTGGCTAGAACTGGCTTCTGCTGGCATAGCGGTTAGCATGCCGCATATCGGCTGGTATCGACAGGAGACTGGCGCAAGCGATGCAGAGGGGGGCTGGGAGGTGTCGAGCCACCGACTTGGAACCATGGGTTGACTGCCGATTGATGCGGGAAGATTTCGTAACCTACTGGAGAGTAGGTAAAGACCACCCTTACTAGTGGGGAAGAGAAGCGTTCCCTTTATCGGCCCCAGCACCCTTTTGGGTTTTCACCGCAGTCGACCCCCTTTAGCTTTTTTCGATGCGCCCTTGCTAGTTTTCAGGTCGAGGGGTTTCCCAATTTTGCCTAAGACGCCCTTGTGGGTTTCACCTCAGTGGGGTTATTGGCCTTTTTGCCCCCACTCGACTCCTCGCGGAGGGGAACGACTGGGTCTGCTAGGACACCTCTATTTTTAGTCCCAATTTTATTATTATTTTTACTACTTTTTTTTGTTTACTTACCCGAGAGCCTAGCGGCTAAGCTGTGGTTGATGCAGTGGTACCCCCACTCTTGTCGCTGTGAGGATAAAATCGAGAAGCTATCTTCTGAGGGCGTCTGATGATGACTCTGAGAGGAGCCTAGCTGGCCCCCTGGCTTGACTGGAGAGGAGGACTGGAAAGAACGTCTGGTTCAATCCTCTAGAAGAGAAGACCAGTTCTGAGGGCTGAGACTGGGAGTGTGCGCACTATCCGGTGTGGCGCACGAACTCCTGTTTTGATGCATGGTACAACATTATGTGCTTGCCATTGAGAGGCGGGAAGGGTTTATGGCCCTTGTGATCTATGACCGTGTAGGACCCACAATCATAGGCGTCACAAATGATGTACGGGCCCTGCCAATTTGGCCGGAGATTGCCACTGGGGTGGCCTGCCATGACTTCCCTTTCCTTAATCATGACTAGGTCGCCTTGCTTGAAAGCTCGTTGCTTCCACTCTTGGGAGGCCTCGCGGGTTCCAAGTTGTATCAGGTGTATTCGATAGTCCTATCGGGTATATCTGGTATCTGGGATCCGGGTCACCACAGGTGGTATCAGAGCTGTTGTTCTATGAAGTACATGGAAATCTCAGATATATAATTACTAGAGTCATAAAAGTCTTGTATAGTCGCCCAGTTGATGGCTGGTGGAATTTGCTGGCATTAGGTTTCCTGATTCGGTATCGTTTGGCTTCTCCGTGATGTCTGTCTCGATCATGTTGTACTTGGCAGTGTTCACCGAAAGGCTCGAAGCAGCGATACATTGTTCGAGGTTTTCGTGTAAGTTGCTCAAGTTGCTGTTGACTTTTAGCTTTGGTATGATGACCGTACACGTCCTTACATCATTTTGGCCACTCCAGCTTAAGTCTGTTTCAGCTCCTGATGTGTTTAGCTTCTGTTGAAGTGCTCGATTAGATTCCGTGATTGAGAAGTTGCTCAGGCGAGCTTGGATTTTCCCTTCCTGGTGAGCTTTTATTAGTGAGCATATTGTTTCTCACCCCATTTGGTGGAATCCTTTTTTGAGGTTGGCCTTGGAATTACAGTCTTAGTGATGCTTTTGTCCTATGTCTGCTTAAGTGTGGACAGTGCTTTATTCTGAGCCTGATCTGCTTCTTGCTCCATGGTTGCTTAGCTTTGGACTCCGTTATGGTGTTAAGAGCTGATGTGTACCGTGTTCGTCGTGCCGTGTCCAGCGGCCGATGCGTTGAGACGGCTCATTCATTATTTCAGGACGTGAAGGTAAGTTGAGATTAGCATCTTTTCCTTGTGCTTTGTATTGTTACTGGTACTTTTTTGGTGTTGGCATTGGCATTTGTGAGTGTTGGGGAATATGTTGGCTTTCCTACTGATTGAGTACCCTCTACTCTGCATTTCTTTCTCTTGGGGGTTGTGCTCTCGAGGCTTTGTCTTGGTCCTTGAGATGCATCCCTTGAGATTATCATTTTGTGTCGCTCTCTCGTGTTGTGGGTCTTCCTTGGTAAGTGGTCTGATGCATGACTTGTTCCCTATGTTCGTGTGTTCAACTGATATTGTGCCTTGATGTGACCCTACTTGTAGTTGTGTTCCGTGGTTCGGTGTGTTGTACGGAGTCGGAACCCTATAGGGCTATTGTGTTGTTGTTTCTATTTCTCGGTAAAGCTGTCATTGGCGTCCTGTGTGCCTAGTGTTTCCTATCACCTTAGAGCACTGGAGTCGATGAGGTGGTCGAGCTGTCAGCTGTGAGGATTGTGTCTCCTTGTGTAGCTGCCACTTGCCTTGTTGTTGTGTTATTTCCTTGGTATCTGTTGTCGTGGCAGTCGTGTCTCTTGTTCTGAGACGTAAGCGACGTTACCTTGTTTCAGAGGTATCAGACTTGTGTTCACTTGTGTCGTGCTCACTCCCGAGCATGTACTCGTGATTGTGGTCGAACTGTGTTCCTCTGAACCGTATCTCTCGTGATTTGTGTTGATTCGTAGTTATATCCGTCGGATTGTTCTTCCCTACTTCTTCCTTCTTGCTAGTCCTTAAATTTCGAGGGTGAAATTTCTTGAAGGAGGGGAGGCTGGTTCGGTCTCTATCCAGAGACCTACATCCACCCCTCACACAACACGGTGAGGCTTCACTAGTGCCAATGCACTACTGCTGATTCACAGCTTCCAATAGAGAGATAACCTCTCACAAACCCCACTGCCACACAGCTTGAGGGTCCACGATCCAAGAGCCCACAGATGGTGAACACATCATCTGTCTTCCTACACACAAGTAGGGAAAAGGTACGAGTATTTATTTTGGAAAAGAGAAACAAAAATTGTGGAGGGAACAACCAGATGGAGAATGACAAAGAAACTCTAAGGGAAGAGAAAAACTCCTGTCTGAAGAGGAGTGGACGAGGCGTGGCTTCTCTTTGTGTTTCTCCTGGGTCTTCACCGGGATCACATGGGGAACAGTGGATGAGTTCCTCAACTTTCACTCCCAGTAGATGAGGTTGTAGATGGATGCTATCCTCATTGCTTGTCGAGCTCCGGAGGTAGAAGAGGAAGACCTATTTTGTCACACTTGTACCAGCAAGACCATGAGGGAGAGGTCACTTTTTAGCTCACTACCTTGCTGCCCTACTCCTTGGTGATTTTTCAGTGTATCTCTCCCCCTCATTTTTCTGAAGCTTTTTCCGTTGATTTGTTAGCAGCCCTAGGCATCTCTTACGTTGTCTACTGCGAAGACCAAACCCAAAATGTCACATCCACATAATTTGATTTGCTCTCTTGACATGGTTGACCTTTTCCTACTGGCCAGCTGGTATGTGGGTAGGTAGGGAACAATATCTGCCACGGTTTCAGCAAATTAGAGGATGTCTCTGCCAGAAAATAACTCCCCTGACAGGAAGAGCATTTGGACGGCCTCCTAAAGTGAGTGCAGATCCTCCAAGTCTAGTTGCGGATCTTGGAAAGCAGATGCTTCTGGTTATAGATCCAATCTGGGCGAACATGAAGGTGTCAACTCTTTACTCACAGGGTGTCAACACATCCCATTACGATCTAGAAGAGCCGTGGCTTCCACGCAGAGCTGGTCGACACTTTGATGACCAAGTGTCGACATGTTCATCATACATGCGTGCGGAATGTGCCAATGTGTCGAGACTTCAATGCAAGGTGTCGAGACATACGCGCCAGAAGGAGGTAAGGCTTGCTACTTGAAACCAAGGTGTCAACACTCTTCACACAGAGTGTCGACACTTGGTGAATCCAGAGCCCAAATAGAGACAGCTTCAGTTTGGATTTCTTCTTGGGGTGTCGACACGTTGTGGGAGGTGTCAACACTCTTTGAGTGTTTATCCTGTAATTGTTTACGCCAAACTTGTTAGATATTTCTCAGGGGTCTGATAATGATTTATGGTTTGCTATCATTAAAACCAGGGGACACAACATTCTCCCCCTTTTTGATGATGACAACCATGACTCATTATCTCCATGCATTCATTTAGCATGAAGCATTTGGGTTGAGGAATCATCATACAGAAGAGTTTTTGCCATTCAAGGAAAAAAAACATTTGATCCAGATTAAACATAGTATCATACAGATCACACAAGGATTTGTATTCAAACATTCACATGAAACTATTTTTATGCATAAACTAAGCAAGCCTAACTAGATGTCTCGCTTCGGTTGAAGTGCTCGACTAGATTCCGTGTTTGAGAAGTTGCTCGAGCGAGCTAGGATTTTCCCTTCCTAGTGAGCTTTTGTTGATGAGGTTATTGCTTCTCGTCCCTTCTAGTGGAATCTTTTTCGAGGCTTGCCTTGGAATTGCTGTCTTAGTGATGCTTCTGTCCTGTGTCTGATTAAGTGTGGACAACTTTATTTTGAGTCTGATCTGCTCCTCGCTTATAGGTTGCTTAGCTTTAGACTCTGTTATGGTGTTGAGAGCTGTAGCGTACCATGTTCGTCGTGCCGTGTGCAGCGATCGATGTGTTGAGAAGGCTCATTTGTCATTTCAGGACATAAAGGTAAGCTGGGATTAACATTTTTCCTTGTGCTTTGTGCTGAAGCTGGTACTCTCCTTCATTGCACTTAGGTTTCTTATGATTGGTCGCTCGCTGGATTAGTATTCTTGGCGTGTTAATTGCAATTCTGATGAGTTTCAGTGCCATCGTACATGTGCTGAGATGCGATTGCCGAGGTCTTTCCTGATGCCTATGCGCGTTGTTAAGAGTGCGCAGCGGAAGCGTGTGGGTTGGCTACCCACTGGTCGAGGATCGTTATGGTGAGTTTCTAGCTGGTCGAGAGGTTTTGCTTCTTCTCATTATGACTTCGTCTTGGCTTCCTGTGCCTTGATGTCGTCTGTTGCCATGCTATTGCTGGTAATTTTCTGGTGCTGGCATTGGCATTTGTGAGTGTTGGGAAATTTGTCGGCTTGCCTGCTGATTGACCTCTACTCTGCATCTCTTCTAGTGGGTGTTGTGCTCTCGAGGCGTGTCTGTGGTCCTTGAGAAGCATCCCCTGAGATTATCGTTTGTGTCACTTTCTCGTGTTGTGGGTTTTCCTTGGTGAGTGGTCTGATGCATGATTCGTTCCCTGTAGTCGTGTATCTGGCTGTTGTTATACCTTGATGTGACCCTACTTGCAGATGTGTTCTGTGGTTCTGTGTGTTGTTTAGAGCTGGGATCCTGCAGGTGCTGTCGTGCTGTTTCTGCATGGTTTTGTGTTTCTGTCGTGGACCATTGTCTTGCCAATTAGCATTGTTGTACTCTCCTTTCCTGGTGAAATTAGCTTGCGACTCAGTCAGACGTGTTATCTGGCTGAGGAGTGACTCGATTCTGCTCATGGTCCAGTGCTGTTGTTTTGTTGTCGTTCATTCCATGTATTTGTCATTAGTGTCCTATGTGCCAGGTGTTCCCTGTCACCTTTGGCGTCGGAACTGATGATGTTGTCAGGCTGTCAGCTGAGAGGACTATGTTTCCTTGCATAAGCTGATGCTTTGTGTGCCTGTCATTTCTGTCGTTCCGTTTCCTTGACGTGTGTTATTCTGTCAGTCGTGTCTCTTTTCCTGTGAGACGTAAGCGACGTTGCCTTGTTTCGGAGGAGTCAGACCTGCGTTCACTAGTGTCGTGCTCGCTTCCGAGCATGTCCTCGTGATAATGATCTGACATTGTTCCTCTGACCTCTGTCTCTCGTGCTTTGTGTTGGTAGTTGTTGGGTTGTTCTTCCCTGCCTTACCCTTGCTTGTCCTTAAATTTCGAGGATGAAACCCATAGTGTGTTGGGATTTACGTATGTTATTGTCCTCCTTGTAATAATTATTTAGGGGTTTCATTTATTTAGGAAATTCACTCCCTATTATTTTATTGAGGGTGCTACACTTTCTGTCACTTCGCCTGAGATTTAGCAGGAAACAGAGTATCGACCTGAGGATGGGATGTCTCCCACGGCGCCGTGGGCACAGGGCCACGACATTTCAATAGACTTCGTGTAGTCATGAGCGCTCTGGTTTAAGTGGGTTAAGAGGCCATGGCGTTTCAATTAGTTAGCACACTTGATCAGTAGGTTGGAGGAGGGTCACGCCGTTTCAAGTGACCTCTATGCTCCGATTTATAACCCAAGGAGGCCGTGCCATTTCAAGGAGCCAAATATGCTTCTTTGCATGCCGTTTCTAGTAGCACTAGGGGTGGTGCCGGCTCAAGTTGCAATGGCCATGCCAGTTTAAGTGGGACATGGCTTTTTGGTAATTTTACACCATTGACTCCAAACTGGCTCGGACAAATGCTTGATCTCCAGTGTTGCCTTAGTTTTAATGCACCACTTTTGGGGTGTTCATTTCGAAGCTTTTGGGCGTCGGTTTGCAATTCTGAGTGATTTTCGACCCGTGTCAAATTACTTGGGTTTCTTCCTGATTCTAAATTTCACATTGTGAGTCGTGCCCTTAACCCTGCTCCATGCCTGTGGTGAGTGTCTTCATCGAGTGAGCCACCACCCAGAGTATTTTCACCCTCATTGGGCAGCTCTTCGGCCTCCTATGGACATTTTCGGCATAATGTGTGCCACGACTGGGCTACTAGGGTTTAACCCTGATTCGACCTTCGACACCATATTTTGAGGGGCCAAGGGTATGTCTTTGGCTCGGGAAGCTTCCTTGTCTTATGGCAGACCACCGGGTGTGTTTTCGTCCTGATCGGACGAGATGTGGGGTTTGTTTAGCCTCTCCACTCTCGATCAATTGTTCTTTGCCTACTAGGACATGCTTACTGTGCAGTAACCTTTGGACGTTAACAGTTCTCTAAGCAGTCATTGACTTGGGTGTCTCTTGTTTATGTTTCTACTTCCGTTTGAGTCCTATCTACACACTTTAGCTTTTATTTTGTATTTTCTAGGTTCTATTCGCTCTAACATTGCAGGTTTGAGTCTGGGGTGGGCATAGGAAGAGCCGACATCACACAGATTAGGCACACTCTCCCTTTGATTTGGACTCTTTACCTGGGGATTCCTACTCGAGTGTAACTAGTCATTCTTAATTGGGAACCTTCATAAGTCCCTGTGAATCATGGATTCCCACGCGGTCGCAGGGCAAATTGTACCTTTGAAGCCCTATTAGATCTCCTAAGAGTTTGAGTGATATCATCCTTAGGATTGTCCCAGATTTTTGCCTTTAATTTCCCTAGAAAATTCCACTATCATCTAAGAGGGAATGAATTCAAATTAGACTAATCTCTAGATTAACCTAATTAAAATTTTTGGGGCACTTTGTTTGATCACTTGTTTGCTGCTGGATGCCACCCATTAAGCCTTAATTGGCCTTAGAGTCTCACAGGGACAAGTAAAATCAATTAGCTTTTATGGCTTAACCAGAGGGATTACCTTGTTCCTCAACTGCTGCTCACGACGGTCTTCAATTCTGATAGGAAACTCTAGTGCGGACAAATCAGTAGTCACTTCTGGCCATACTAAATCGTCGAGGACATGAAACGGGTCAGAAATATATTTCCTCAACTGGGACACATGGAACACATCGTGAATAGCCTGAATAGCCACTGGTAACTAGAGACGATAAGCTACCTGGCCTACACGTTCGGTAATAGGAAAAGGGCCAACATACCACAGACTAAGCTTACCACGTTTCCCAAACTTGGAAACACCTTTCATCGGAGATACCTTAACAAACACCTGATCTCCGTGCTCAAAGTGGAGTGGACGCCTACGTCGATCTGCATAACTTTTCTGTCGACTTTGAGCTATCAACAATCTTTGTCTGATTAGATGAACCGCATCAGCGCACTACTGTACCATGTCTGGTCCTGTCAAACGTCGGTCACTGACATCAAACCAGTTCAGAGGAGCATGACAAGGATGACCATACAACGCTTCATATGGAGCCATGCCGATGCTAGAGTGAAAGTTATTATTATAGGTGAATTCCACTAGTGACAAGTGTTGACTCCACGAACCCTGCCAATCAAGACAACACGATCTCAACATATCCTCCAAGGTATGAATAGTCCTTTCTGATTGACCATCGGACTGAGGGTGATACGCTGAAGAAAAAGTAAGCTTAGTGCCCAAGGCTTTTTGGAAGCTACGCCAGAAGTCGAAAGTGAAACGTGGGTCACGATCTGACACTAGAGAAACTAGAATACCATGCAGTGGCACGATCTTTTCAATGTACAACTCGGCCAACCGCTACACATTTCGAGAAATCCTAATCGGCAATACTCTAGCTATTTTAGTCAATCTGTCAACAAGTAGCCAGATAGCATCAAAGCCCTACGAAGATCAAGGTAAACCCACAATAAAATCAATTGCAACATGATCCCATTTCCACATCGAAATTTTTAACAGTTGGAGCAGTCCACCTAGCTTCTGATGTTTGGCCTTAACCTGCTAGCAAGTCAAACAATGAGTAACAAAGTCTACAACATCCTTTTTCATGCCTGGCCACCAAAGCTGCTGTTTCAGATTCTGATACATCTTGGTGGTGCCTGGGTGAATTGCAAACCGGGATTCATGGGCTTCATTCTATCATGGAAACTGATGACCAGCTCGTCATCGAACTCAATGTCATGCATCATTACAACACGTCACAAGTCAGGATCAGCCTATTGAGCTTCTTTTATCTACTGATATAGAGCTGAAGTCAAAGCCAAATTGGCACAAACAGCTAACCTCGGATCTGCAGGAATCTCTACACTGATCGCCTCACTCGGAAGCTATTCCCACAATTTCCATTCATGCAGTAATAGACGATAGACTTGTACTTTCCTACTCAGAGTGTCAGCCGTAATGTTCATTTTACCTGGCTGATAGGAGAGTGTAAAGTCATAATCTTTCATGTATTCCATCCAACGTCACTGCCGAAGATTCAAATCCTTCTGAGAGAAGATATATCGAAGACTCTGGTGATCAGTAAAAATTTCAAATTGCTCACCATATAGAACGTACTGGAGCCCCTCTACCACCGGCTCGTGATGAGGACCATCGGGGTCCACCAGCCAATGGTCAACTTCCCGGCACCCGAGAAGCCGGAGGAGCGGGTCGGTCGGCACGCTCGAGGGCTGGCGATGGAGACAGACTGGACTACTCGAGCAGTCGACCAGATCCAGGATTGGACGTCACTTGGGCGAGTGGTAGCTGCCCGAGCAGAGAGTGAGGAGGCCTATCTAACGGCCTATGCTCGTCGCTACGGAGACCAGGTCTTTCGTGGCCCTCGATGACCGGTATGATTCTGAGCTCTATGCTTTCTAATATGCTTTTATGGTTATGATGCAGTAACATTTGACTTCCTATATGCAGCTCGACCCCCAGAGGTGGATCGCCGAGCTCCAGGGCCTCCTCCACTCCACTGTCCAGGAGCGAGATGGGCTCTGACAGGCGTTGGACCTCCTGGTGAGTTTTACTGAACCTTAGACTTAATATGCATATGCTTATGCTGTTGACTGACCCAGACTTCTAAAATGCAGTGAGCCGAGGGAGCCCAGCGTCAGGGAGCTGACGTTTCTTCCTCCTCCTCCCAGACACCCGCGGATCGTGCCGAGCGAGATGCGGAGTTCAGCAGGATGGTGGCACGGGCCGAGGCAGCCGATGCTACTCTCACCGAGAGGGTAAGTAGACACTGCGCTTTCACAGTTGGTTATGATTATGTGATGCAATTAATTGACCATGGTGCGTGTACATGCAGACGATCGAGCTGACCTGACTTAGAGAGGAGCTGGAGTGGAGCCGTGCAGCAGCGCTGGGTGAGGTCACCCGTCTCAGAGAGGAGATGGAGCAGAGCCGTCCAGCGGATGCGGTGGAGATGGCGCTTCTTCGGGCGGAGCTGGAGTGACTCTGGGCCGGAGCTACAGAGACAAAACGCTACCAAGTCGAGGCGGACCGAGCCTAGCTCCAGGTGGCGAAGCTGGAGGGCATCGTGGAGGGGATGAGCCAGAGACCCGAGCACAGTGAAGCTCTGAATGGTACACATGGTACACATGGCACCCACAGCTCCTACCAGGGTTACTTCACGAGCTCCTCTGGTCGTTAGAGGAACGAGGATGAGGAGTGGCGCCGGCGGCACCGGGAGGAGGGTAGCTCTGCGATGGCCCCGCCATCGAAGAGGCACGAGGGGACAGGTGACAGTGGAGGCCCTGAGGGACAGGCCTGATGTACCCGGATGTTACTCATGCGCATATGATATGATATGATTATGATATGATCGTGATATGACATGTTTTTGGTTCTGATTTTCTTTTGCAAATAAATGTGTGGAAGAATGAATGCATGAATGAATACGAATGAATGAACGAACCCTACACTGACACGGGAGAGTGAGAAAGAGAGAGACAAAACAAACCTTGAGTGGAATGATGCGACTAGAACAAAACAAAGGCAGCAGAGATGTAAATGGTCATACAAGTGACCGCGCAAATAACTAGACTGTCCAATGTCAGACCGCTGAAGCTTGTTTGGCCACGAGCCCAAAGAGGTGGTAAATGGTCCCAGATGGTCTGTTTATAAATTTAAGATGGTCCCCGCTAGACCGTCCTAGGGTGGGCGGCCAGAGGCCTGGCCACCCAACCTTTCTAGGCGGCCATCGGGATGGCCGCCCAGGCCAGTAGGAGCCCTAGGGTGGGCAGCCACTGCCTTGGCCGCCCAGCCCTGTTGGGCGGCCACAGGTCTAGCCGCCTAGCCCTCTGGGCGGCCAGTACCTTGGCCACCTAGTCCCCTTCAGCCTGAGGGTATAGCGTTCTGTGATTTGGTCTTTCGAGTTATCCATATGGGGGATGGCCTTGTGGATTGCGTGTCTGCATGGTTCTGTGTGTTCTGTTGGTGCCGGGGTGTTGGTGTGGGCCATCCCTATCTGTTAGTAGAGTGTGGATAGTCTTCCTTGTGTTAGGCTGCTCGTATCGATTGTCCCTGTGAGAGTTTCGTGACTGTGAAAGGTGTTCCCGTGTGAGGGCTATAATCTCAGCTAGATATATTTGTAGGAGTCGTAAACTGTCGTCTTTGGGTTTTCATCCTATGCTTTGGTTTGTCTTCCGTTAACCAGTGGTCACGGTTTGGCTGTACAGTTAGTGGTCCTTGATTCTCATGCTAGTGTGTCACCTCGTGGTGGCTTGGTGTGGACTGGTGGTACTCCGGTGATTTTTGTAGCTGCGGTGAGTTCTTGGTGACTCTATCTACTTGACATAGCTGACCTGGGCACGTGCACTTGCCGACCCACCTAGGAGCCGTGGAGGCTTGTCCCGTGTAGTGATTTTTAGGCCAATTACCTGAGGGCCTCTTGCCTTTACAGCCAGAGTCTGACTGGGGAGAAAAATAGCTAGAAGACCGACCTAGAGCAGATGGTCTGTGCGCGCACACATGGTCGGGGGTAGTGGACGCGTGCTGACAAGCACGACCCCGGCTAGTCGTTACCTTATGGTGCTGTATTAGTGTCTCAGTTTCTGTCTGGGGCGTGTAAGGAGACACATGAGACTGCGATATAAGTCATCGGAGGACGCATCCGATCTCGTTGTCAGTGGGGTTAGTACTCCTGTCACCTGAGAGGTTTCAATGTGAGTTTTCTTCGGTGTGGTTTGCTATGTCGATGGCTTAGTCTATTCCATTTTGTGTTAGGCATGGTTCTTTTCCTGTGCCGTGAAGGTGGACGTACCAACTGGACTGTCGTGGCCCTTCCGACTGAGGGACTGGTGTTGCCCTATGTGTGTGGTCATGGGTCTTCCACTGGTTCTAATTCAGGGTCGAGAGATTCCCCCCAGGGTGTCAATTTTATGTGTAACCGTGTGGCCTTGTCCATGGTTCCGTCGGCTAGGACGGACTGTTTAACCATGAGGTCAGGGTTGTGTAGAGGGCCTGTGTATGTGTGTGTTTCCCCTAGTTGACGGTCTTCTATTGGTAGTCACCATCGTCGTGCCGTGCCGACGTTCGTACTCTGTTGCTTCCATTGTGGTTGCTCCTACTGCTTTCCTTTACTATTATTTTTTCTGGTGCTACACCTCTATTACAGTTTTCGTTGTAGTGGAGTTCCGCGGAACCCCTACTGAGCCTATGAGATAAGACTCACCCCTTGCTTTTCAGGTGCGACGTCCTTCTTGGAGTGGAGCGTTCCGGTTGGAGGTTCATTAGTTGCAAAAAGAAAAAGAAAAGTTCAAGGCTGAAATGGAAGAACTAAGCTCTCTAAGAATTGAAAATAAAGATTTGAAAGTTGAAAATGAGAACATTCAAAGACAATTTTATGAATTTAGAATGAAGTGTCAGGAAATTTAGAATGCGAATAAATTGATTGTTGAAATGTATGAAATTGTGAAAAGTGCTAATTCAGAAATTCAGAAAACAAATGGAAAACTTCAAAAAGATATTGAAGACAAACAGACCACACTTCAAAAGTTTGTCCAGGGAAAGTCAAACCTAGACACCATGCTAGGAGTAAAGGTTAACTTCAATAAGGAAGGTCTAGGCTTCGACCCTTCAAATAAAAGACCATTTGAATTCAAAACTATCACATTTTATCTTGGAAAGGGAAAAGTGAAGCTGGACATTCCATCCAGCTCAAATAGTAATGCCCAGAATTCAGGGGCTAAAAATCTGGCTAACACAACAAAAGCTATCAATGGGAACACCAAGTTTAGCCAAACCTTCAAGGGTCAGACTTCTCAAAAGAAAATGAATCCAACCATGAACTCTAACCGAACTCAATCTGCATTAAATGGAAAATTCAATCAAATGAGAACACACCCCTTCTTTGATTACAATGTCTTCAATCTATATGTGTTCTATAAGCCAAGACAGCTTGTCAAACAACCAAGAAATCACTTCGGACAACGGAACAACAAATTCACTAAAAAGAACCAAACAAATCCAAAACCAAGGGCTTCTATAAATAAGAGTGACAATGCTAGAAAATTAAATCAGCAGAAAATAATCAAACAAATTTGGATTCTGAAAGGTTTCCTGAAGAGTCTCAATGATGCTTGTGCACCAATTTATCTTGGGTTCCAAAACACTTGGCATAATGTGTCTTGCAGGTTAGCCTAGCAGCCATGCACAATAGATGGCACTTGGATAGTGACTGCTCTAGGCACATGACTAGAGACCGGACATAATTCAACAAGCTAGAGTTGAAGGTAGGAGGGATGGTCAAGTTTGGAGGGAAGAACAAAGGTAAGATCATTGGATCTAGTACAGTTGGTAAGTATCCCTCCAACACAATTGAAAAAGTTTTGCTAGTAGATGATCTTGAACACAATCTTTTGAGCATTAGTCAACTCTGTGACCAGGGTCACAAGGTTATTTTTTATGATCATGTATGCAAAATCTTTGAAACCAACTCGGAAACAATAAAATTCATAGGCCATAGAATAAACAATGTGTACATAGTAGACTTAAATGAGAATTTTTCATCCAATCTTTGTTTAACTACTAATTCTAATAATGATGCCTTCAATTGGCATAGGAGATTAGGCCATGCTAGTTATAACATTCTGAATAAATTAGTCAAGCATGACTTAGTTAGAGAAATGCCTAAAATTCATTTCAAAACCAATACAAAAATCTGTGATGTTTTAGGAAAGAAAACAAGGAAGTCCTTCAAAGTGGGGCAGGAACCTCTATCATCAAGGCCAATAGAATTCTTGCATATGGATTTGTTTGGTCCTACTAGGACTCAAAGTCTAAATGGCAAAAGATTTAGGTATATCATTGTAGATGACTTCACCAGACGAGCACAGGTCGTCTAAGCGACAAGGCAAACACTCACGCGAATAGCGGACTCCACAGGACTCGTAGCGATGGTTCAGTGAGCTGGGGCTCGCGAGAGGGTCAGACACGGTCTGAGTAGTGAGGAGAGTGGTGGTGAACCACTCGGGGAACAAGGTCGTGGGCACCAGATTCAATCGGGCAGACTAATACTGAGGGGATCAGTTCAGATGTACGCTCACTCACCGGCAGCAAGAACTCATGGAAAGTGGAGGTTTGGATCAGACACTCCTCACACGGGTGCTGCAGTTGGAACTAATACTAAGTAAGCTAATTGGAGTGGCAGCTGCACGTACCTAGCCCGTCCGAAGGACCAGCTCCGGTCGGAGACGAGGGTGAACCGGGGAGCGTGCGCACCCGGCGGACACGTTGCGTCGAGGAAGCTCAGCGATGATCCCTGCTTATTATAATTACTACACTCTACGCAGGGAGGGGATCACGGGGATGGGCAAACCATTACATGCACTACCCTCACGCAGGAGGGGGTAACGAGGGGAGGGGAAACCAACTGCCGATCGTACGCCTAGCTCCGACGTCTAGTTGAGGTGCTGTCAACGCCTGGACGAAGCTTGGGGGATGCCGAAGGACGCCTGAAGGTCTGACGTTGAGCCGATGTCACTGGAAGGTGGAGGAGGTCGTAGCCGATGGCCTGAGCAGTTTTGCCTCACAGGACTGGATGGCGCGATCGTGGTGTGTCGATAGATACGCTCGCTGTAGAGCTCCAATGGTGACGGGACCAACTTGTGGGCATAGCAGATAGAGAGTACTACAAACCCTCAAAAGTTTACAGCCGTCAGATCACCTCGCCGGTCGTGGTCGCTGAAATGGTCGGCATCAGGTTTCTGGGCGAACAACAGGACAATTCAAAAATGGCCGAGGTGGAATCTTCTGTGCTGATGTCAAAACGAGACGAAACCACTTGCGTTGGTTTCGTATCATTGACAACCATAACTTTACAGAAGACTGCTTGACCTGAAACTAAGGGGAAGAGGGAGTGTCAGGGCCGACTTTGCAGCAGACTATCCTGGGTGAATAGAGGGCTCTAGGTCTGGTGCGACCGAGGGAGAATGGACGCCCCGGGCGGAGGCATTGTCAAAAGAAGGCAGGAAAACCTCTGGTTCATCGGCACTTCGAAGAAGAAGAACTCTCATGAAGGGAGCTCTGGCCGATTCACACAGGGGAAGTCAGTGTCGGCATTGCCAAGTGGCACATAGGAATAGATGCAGTCTGGGCACAGTTGCATGAAAATGCCTGTAGCGGTTGATGCCGTTGATGAACGGAGGCAGGACCACTTCTGGAGCATGGACGACTCGAAGGTGGATGACTCTTTTGAAGATTCCTCGACCCAAATCCGACTATGGATGCAGCCAGTAGCTCTGCCAACCAAGTCTCTACGGCAGGCTTGTAGCAGAGAGCAGCAGAACAGCACTTCTTAATCCACGAGAAGACGTGGCAGCGACGGGGAGGCTCCGAGACTACTGTGGACGCACCGAGCAGGGGGTGGCGAACGTGGGTTGCAGAGGGAGAGGGAGCAGGGGCATGGGATGCTGACAGGGCTACCACTGGCAAACTCTTGCTCCAGCTCTTGAGAGCTAATCACCATCATTCTCCTGGTGGGAGGGTCTCCTATAGTGAGAGCAGCAGAGGAGGTAGTAGCTTGCGCCAAGGGTGGGGCAGGAGGACCAGCCTTCCCCTGACTAGGGGTGGTCTTGGCATTGGGGCCAGCTGGTCCTGGAACCATAGGGTTCCTCAGCTGGGCAGGGTGGAGCGTGATCGAATGGCCACTATGGTCAAAGGTGCAAGTGTTCGACCAGATATGGAGGGTGGCATCCCGATCGAAGAGCCAAGGCCTACCTAGAATGATGCTACCCACCTCCACAGGCAAGACATCGCACCAAATCTCATCGTGGTAGGGCTGGAACTGCAAAGGCACCAAACACCGCAACCTGATCGGGATGGAAGTAGAGTCCACCAAGGATAGTCGATATGGGGTAGGGTGATCCATGGGTGTCAATTCGAGATGAGTAACCATGCCCGTGGAGATAGCATTAATGCAACTCCCGCTATCTATAATCACCGTATAGGCCTTTCCTCCCAGCCTACAAAATGTGTGGAAGATGGTAGTATGATGCCAGTCATCACTCACTTGAGGCTGAGTCAGGATGCAGCTAACTATCCCCAATTGCGCATCATCCTGATACTGGGTACCCGAGATGTCAACTTGCTCTCCCTCCATCAATTGATCAAAGAACTCCTCTGCTAAGTCCTAGTCAGCCTCATAACTGACCGGCACAAGCTCAGGTGTGGGGTCACTGGTAGAGGGGTCAGAAATAACAAGTGAGTCCTGAGTGGGACACTTGGTCGCATAATGGCCAACTCCACCACACCTATAGCAATCATCACGCGTCCTGGTGCCCTGGGATGTTCCACCGGTTATCGGCCCCTTACCCTTGTCCTCACAATAGACCGAGGGTTATGAAAGTAGGGGTCGACTCGGCACGGTGGGTTGATGAGGTCTAGGGGTAGGCACGGGTGCCTGCTAGCAAGGGGGAGGATCCCTTGGAAGGAGGTGGCGCCTTGGAGAAGTGACATCCTGGCAAGGGGGTTCCGATGGACGAGCCATAGGCCACCGAGTGTAGGAACTGGGCGTGGTCCGAGGATCAGACCCACGCAGATAGGTGACCCCCTGGCGTTGGATAGAAGTAAACTCTGTCTCAAACTACTCCACCTCGAGAGCAACCTGATATGTAGCTTCCAGCGTTGTCACGTTGTGGCGAAAAAGCTCATACTAAAGGTGTGGCCGCAGACCACGTCGAAAGTGGGAAACAGGCATGGAGCTTTCCTCTGAGAAGCCACATCACTGAAAATACTCATCAAATTTGACGATGTACTGGGAGACGGACCGATCTCCCTTACTGAGACTCTGCCACCAATCGATGAGTTGCTGACGGTGTGTGGCAGGAAGGTACTTTTGTCAGAGTTTGACCTTCATCTCATCCCATGTCTCAACCTGGCGCTCTTGATGCTGAAACAACAGGCTCTCCACATTCTTCCAATTAAGTCTGCATCTGCCCTAACAACTTCATTTTCGTGAATCGGACTCTTCGATGGTCGGCCATCTCAAACCACTCGAAGTACAGGTGAGTTACCATGAAGATTTGAGTGTTTATTCAAAGGGTTTATCGTGTAAGGATTCTGGGACTCAGAAGTTCAGGTCCAAACTTGATCCAGGGGCTTCAAATATGGGCAGTTCTTGCCCTCAGAGAGCTTATTTTGTTCGTTCATTCCTGTGTATATTTATTCGTTATTCTTATTGTTCTTGTCCCTAGCAAAAATTGGGCAGCATCTACCCTGGACTGAGGCTTGCCAGAGAAAATAGAAGATCACCAAACGGAATGCTCCGAGGTGATCCTCAAAATTCAGAGTGGCCTCCTGACGATCCGATAACGCATAAGTGAGTGACGAGACCTGAGGACTAGCCTTCAAGAGTTCCAATAGCTCACGAGTGACGGTTTCATGAATGTTCAAGCAGGACAAATGTATGCCATGGGAGGCTATGGATGTTCATCCTTCTGGCGGGCTCCTTTGAAGACCACGCTATGGAGGAGTAGTCTTCGAAGCACCCTGGATGAGTAGAAGATAAGAAAAGGAAAGCGGAGACTAAAAAAAATACCGTGCTTGCCAAAAGACCCACTATTTATTCATCCACCAGAAAGGGGGGAAGGTTTTAAATACAAGGGGGGATTTGTCCCAAAAAATGAGAGGAAGTACATTGAAGGGGGAGGAAAGAGATACATTGATGGAGGAGGGGAAGAGAGCACAAGCTCCTTCCCCTCGGACTCACCTCTCACTCTCACCCTCCTCTCTTTACCTCTCTGACGGAGCCTCTTCTCTTCTTCCTTCAGCCCAGAACCCGTAGCCCTCCTGAACACTGGGATGTCCCTTTTTTTTTCTTCTGTCGAGCTCCTCTCACTCTCTAGAGTCTCCCTTTTTTCTTCACCTTTCTGGTGCAAGGGGGACCAACCTTTTTCTTCTTCGGATCTCCTTCCTTCTTCTTCTCTTGCTATCCTCTCTCCCTTTCTTCTTTTCCACCCCTCCTGTTATATATCGCCTTGTTCTTTTTTTCTTCCCCATATCTTCTTCGAAGCCCTTGAGTGGGCTGCCGGTAGAGATACTGGTAGAGTAGCTGTTGTGCTCTTCATGGATTGGCCGATGGTGACCGATAGAGATGGGGTGGCCGGTGCAGAGCTCAAAGAGTTCTATTCTTGGAGTGTCGTCGGTTGCCCACTATTATAACGCATGAGACATCTCCATTTCAAGCAACTCATGGCCAATCTGCTTGCGGGAAACAAGGGACCGTAGGTAGGATGGGATGACTTGGAGCTAAACCAGTGCGGGGTTGTGCGTGTTGGAACAGCACGAATGGGGGGGGCATTGGTTTACAACCGTAAAAGGGGTGCGCCGGTTTACCCCATATGTGGGGGGGCGCCGATTAAGCCTTGAAAGAGGAGCACGCCGGCCAAATGATTTCGCTTCAGCTTCCTCATAGTTCGAACGAACACTTGCACTCCCGAAATGCTTCAGCTACAATGCACCACCTCCGAGGTGTTTAGTTCGAAGACTCCGAGTCCCGGTCCTGGGCTTTGCACTATTTTTGGCGCGTGCCGAGCCTGCATCTGAGTTCCCAGGTTTCTTCCTGATTCAGCTTTCGGCACCACCAGTTGGGCTCCCCTTTATTGACCAAATTTTGGAGAAATTGGCAGGCCAAAGATATTTTTGTTTCCTAGATGGATATTCCGGGTATAATCAAGTGGCCATTTATCCGGAAGACCAAGAGAAGACCACCTTCACTTGCCCATATGGAACATTTACCTTTCAGAGAATGCCATTCGGTCTTTGCAACGCACCGACCACTTTTCAAAGGTGCATGATGGCCATTTTCTCCAATATGGTAGGAGAATTCTTGGAGATCTTTATGGATGATTTTTCTATGTTTGGGGAGTCATTTGAAAACTGCTTGAAAAATTTAAAGAAGGTGCATGCGAGATGTATTGAAACTAACGTTGTTCTTTATTGGGAGAAGAGCCATTTCATGGTTCAAGAGGGCATAGTTTTAGGCCATATTGTGTCTGAATGGGGTATTGAGGTGGATAAGGCCAAAATTGACCTCATTTCTAATTTTCCTCGTCCATCCTCTGTGAGGCAAATTCATTCATTTCTTGGCCATGTTGACTTTTACCACCAGTTCATAAGTAACTTTTCCATGATTGCCCGCCTATTAACTCAGCTCCTAGCCAAAGACGCCTCATTCCACCTAGATAATGCTTGCCTAGAGGCCTTTAATACCCTTAAAGAGGCTTTGACTAAGGCACCCATTCTCCAACCTCCCAATTGGTCTCTGCCCTTTAAAATCATGTGTGATGCCTCTGACTATGCTATAGGGGCAGTTCTAGGCCAAAGGAATGATAAGTGTCTAGTGGTGATCTATTATGCGAGTCGCATCATCGCCGATGCTCAACTTAACTACACCACCATAGAAAAAGAGTTGTTAGCTGTCGTCTTCGCCCTTGAAAAATTTTCATCATATCTTTTAGGGGCAAAAGTCACTGTATATTCTGATCACTCAGCACTCAAATATTTATTCTCTAAGAAGGATGCCAAACCTAGACTCATTAGGTGGATCCTCTTACTCTAAGAATTTGATCTTGAGATTCGAGACAAAAAAGTTCTGAGAATAAAGTTGCGAATCATCTTTCTTGGATTCTCACAACAGATAATGCTCCTCTGTGAGATTCATTCCCTGATGAACACCTCTTGTCCATCACCCATAGTCAGCTCCCATGGTTTGCTGATATTGTCATCTCTTTAGCTGTAGGATAAATTTTTAAGGGGTGGTCTAAACATGAAAAAGAACACTTCTTTGCACAAATCAAACACTATTTATGGGAAGACCCCAAATTGTTCCATGTGGGTCCGAATCAAATAATTAGGAGTTGTGTCCCCGAGGAGGAACGACAAAGTGTCCTAAACTTTTGTCACACTCTAGCTTGTGTGAGAGTTCAATTGGGCAGCGGTGGTGGTGGATGGTAGTTCGCAGGAGTAAGGAAGAGGTGATCCATGCAAGTAAGATCGTGGTTTGTGAACTTGGTTCAAATTTTAAAGCAATCCATCGAAGAACCTGAGTTATTCCAGGTATCCAATAAGTGGAGATGCTTAATCGGAGGGTGGTCAATGACCGCGAATGGACTTCGGCGACCACGCTACTGCCCCACGAGACCAATTGGAGAATGGCATTGGGTTCCATGAGGAGTGCTCTTCAACTTCCATCAAGTTTTTATGAACATTTCCAAAAATGTTCTTGTTCCAATCCTGGAGCATATACCTTAGAGACTTAAGCTTAATACACAGGGTAGAAATAGTTGAAGAGGCTAAAGGACTGGTTCTCCAAGATTGATCCACAGCTTGAATAAAAAGTTCATGCTTAGTCCACATTTTCTGGAAGTAGAATATGCTTTTAAACTGATTTTGTAGAGCCAATTTTACAAAAATGGGAGCATGATCCGAAGCTTCTCTAGAAAGATGTTCCACTGTAATTGGAAATGAGCTCATCCATGAATTATTAATGAGGACCCTGTCAAGTCTTGCCCAAATACCTTTGGCACCTGTTTGTTGATTATACCAAGTGTATTTCGAACCCAAAAAACCAGCATCAATGAGTCCACAATCATTCATACAGTCCTTGAAATCACTCATTGATTTTAAACTAGGTGTGTTTCCTCCCAATTTTTCATCAATTTCCATAATGATGTTAAAGTCTCCAACTACAATCCATGGACCAGTAATCAAGGAATTAACATGAGCAAGGGAGTCCCATAAAGGAACTCTTTCTACAGGTGTGCACTTGGCATAAATGAAAGAAGCATAAAATTCTGGCAGGTGCTGAAAGGACTGTTTGATAGTAATCTACTGCTCATGCTGTAAAACAATATCAAAATTCATCTGTCCTCTCCACATAATCCATATGTGAGCATGCTCATCATGATTTGCTATTGATTTATCCATACGCAACTTTTTGCATATCTTTTCCATGTTGCTGGTATTAATTTTAGGTTCAAGAATGATAATACAGTCCACTTTGTGTTCTTTAATTAGAAGTTTAGCACGACCCACTGATAGATCATTACCAATGCCCCTAATATTCCAAATGATAAAGGTCATTAGAGTTGGGTTTTGGAATGGATCTTACCTTCAGATCCAGTCCTCTTCATTCCTATAGTTCTGACTCCCGGTCTGTCAGCATGGATGGCACTGATATTATCAACCTGTGCTTGAGCTGTAATTTTCTATCAGCATACTTGTAATTCTTCTTGTGAATTGGATATATTAACAGAATGATTCTCCATGTGCATGTGATTGTTGTTATCCGACTTTATTAATAAGTTGGAGACCCCAATTGAAGCTGAACTGGTTTCAATACAAGGCTTTTTTTGGATAGAAGGGAGCTCTATGCTCTTGCCATCAGGCACACTTAAATGTTTCTGGACATAAGAGCAATCATCAGAATCTTCCAAAATAACTATATTGAGATCATTTGCTGGAAATGAATGATGTTGCTTGCTGGCCTTAAATGTATCAACCTGTTCGGAATGCAAATCAGGCTCATTGCTCAACCTGTCATCCATTTGACCAACCTGCAAATCCAAACCCATACCTGCATCCATAGCCTTCTCTGGTTCTATAGCCAAATTCAGAGATGTCATATCTTCTGAAATTTGTAATAGCGCATTGAAACTATTAACGTTGGCATCAATGGTTTTGGTAGATGTAGGCCGAGGCCTGAAGTCCTTCAACTGATTTACACCCTTTTGTGTTGGATTGCCCCGAATTAAAAAATTCCTGTTCTGGTGGCTGTGCGCGTGGATCTGAGTGCGCAACGGAAGATCATAGCATTGGTTGCTACGGGCAAATTTCTGAGGATGTGTAGAGCATCGGAGGATTGGTTCCTCGATAGGAGACCGTCTCGGGCTGTGTGAGACGCGCGATTGTCGTGTCGTTGCTGGAGGCATTGTGATTTGTGGCACTGGCTGGATGGAGAATTGGGGAAATATGTTGGCAAGTGCACCGCATGAGTACCCTGTTCATGTGTTGGAGGTGGTGTGTTTGGGTAAGATAGGTGGTTTTTGGAGAAGTGATCTCTGACAAGATTATGGGTCCTAGTTGGTGGCCATGAGCGGCTGGTGAGGTTGACCGAGTGGTTGACCATGGTAAGCTGTGTATCACCTGGGGACCCATGTGCAATGGTCGCGACATTGTCGACCAGCTTGCTGTGGTAGCAGGCGATATTTGTCGATTCTGGAGAAGTGTGTCGTGGATTGTAAGAGGTTGTGTCCCGAGGCTTTGTGGTAAGAGCGAAAATCAGGATTGGCAGGTGTCCTTTTGGATCGTTTTGAGACAAAGGATTTGATGAGACAAGACGAAAGATGGTGCCCGTGTGCGGAGGTCTCTGAAGAGACGTTGGCGTTGGATATGGTGATCCCTAGTCTATGACCAGCAAGGGAGGATTTTCCTGTAAGCTTGAGTCGAGTGACGTGAGGACCGAGGAGGGATCTTGTCATGTGGTTTCACCGTGCTCCACTGAGAGGGTAGAGTTGGCGTGAGGTTTGAGATCTGATGCAGTATTCGAGCGAGATCTGGCTCAAAATGAGGTAATGGTCTGTAGAGCGTCAGGGGATGGCCTGTCGTGATTTGGAGCGTGCCTGTTGGGCCAGTGGAGATTTCCCGTTGACGCGTATCTGGTGACCCATGGATGATCTTTCACAGACAGAAGATGCTGGTTGTTGGGGCTCGAGAATGGCTTGAGCCGTGTGCTGGCGAGGCCTTGGGTGGCCGATCATGAGGTGTGCTTTTCTCGGATTGGATCTGGGGTTTGCTTGAAGTTTGTCTTCTGGCAGGATTGACCGTGTTGCTGAGGATGTTCGGCTTGCTAGGTGTGAGCTGGTGGAAGCTCAGTGTTGGTTGCCTCTGGTGCAGGGCGTGAGATTAGTCAGCGGGTTGTGAAGTTGGCATTTGGTTGGCCCGCCTAGCATGGGCATTGACCGGTGTTGGTTCCCGTGGTGAGGAGAGTGTTTTCTCGGTGAGCGAGATCGTGGTAGTGTTATTGTGGTTGATTTTCATGTTGGCTGAGGCAACGCCAGGCTTGTACTCCTTTGTATGATGCCTGCTCTGATGATCGATGTGTCTTGGATTGTGAGTGAGACGTTGTCCGTGATCATTGTCTGGTTGCGTCCCTCAGGATCGTGATTTTTGCGAGTATCGAGGTTTGGTTGGGGCTCTGTCGGTGTCGTCGGTTGGTTCAAGCGTTCTACCCTTGTGGCTTAGTGCTTGTCCTAAATTTCGAGGACGAAATTCTTGTAAAGGGGGAGGGCTCTAATGCCCTGGATTTTCTTTCAGATATTTTTTCGGATTGTTTTCGGGGGTCCCAAAGAGTGTTACATTCTCTCTATAGAGTCGTTTCATACGATCATGCATAGCTTATTGCACTTCATGATAATTGGTAACCTACTTGAAGCCATGCTAGTATTTGAGAATTAGCACCTACTGAGCTCTCGCTCATATGATTTTTCTCCTCTTTTTCAGGTAAGACTGATGAGGATGAACCAAACACGGATGGGGAAGAGCAAGAGTGAAGTCCTAGAGCTATCCAAGTGTCTAAGAGTTTCATAGCTTTGTCTATCTCTATAGTACTTGAGTCAATCTTGTAATTTTCTTCTTATTTTGAGTCAAACTAGTTGAAGAATGTAATTGAGGATGATGAATCAATAAAGGATTGGGTTAGATTGCTATATTGCGTGCTCTGTCTTTGTGTCGAATGCACTATGCTCTGATTGACATGAATGGTATAGACTCATCACGTCACCTCCGGATAATCTTCCGCGCTCGGGATGTGACAGTCTTTGGTGGTATCAGAGCTTAGGATATTCAATTCCTAGGAAACCCAAGTCCAATGATAGGTTTAACCTTTTACCCTGTGAGAGTGGGTAGAACTAGGGGCTAAGTTTAAAAAGTCCTTAGAAAATAATCACGATCTAATGGTTATTTAATTATTGTAGGACTATGGGAGTAGAACGTGCACAATGGCGCGACATGCAGAGGACCGTTCAGGGCCTCACTCAAGCACTCCAACAAGTTACACAAGGAGGTGCACATCGTGGAGCCGGAAATCTCCATCAAAGTTTTCGCAACATGAACCCTCCTAAATTCACGGGATCCACAGATCCAGATGATGTCGAACACTGGCTCAGGGAAACAGAACGCATTTTTAGAGTTATGTAGTGTACAAATCAAGAGAAAGTTTTACTAGCAACGTTCTAGTTGGAAAGAGTCGCCCGATGCTGGTGGGAATCAGTAGAAGCTACTTTAGGCCAGGCACAGGTCACATGGGAAGAATTTGTTGAACACTTCAACAATAAGTATTTTTCAGATAGAGTTCAGGAGAGGAAAGCCTCCGAATTTGCCGCTCTCAAACAACGATCCCTCTCGGTGGCAGAATACGAGGCGCAGTTCTCACGGTTGTCTCGGTATGCGAAACATCTAGTTAGCACCAAGAAAATGAAGGCTAGAAGATTCCTTAATGGGCTCAGGCCCCAATATATCACCCAGTTGGCGCCGATGGACATACAGGTCTATTTGGAGATGGTACGTCGAGCACAGTTGCTGGAATATGCCACGGAACTGTCTGACAAGATCCATGGGCGAGAGAGGAGCATTGCTGGTTCTGGCAATTGTAAACCAACCTTTAACAATAAGAAGAGACCCGGTAATGGAGGAGAGTCTTCACAAGATAAGAAGCTAAAGAAGACATCCAAGTCGTTCTCCATCACCACCCCATCCAACGTGGTGTGTAAACACTGCAATAAGGCCAGACATAGGGCTGAAGAGTGTTGGAGGAAACTGGGAGCCTATCTCCGTTGTGGGAGCAGAGATCATCGGATCCCAGATTGCCCGATGATGAAGGAATCACCAGGAGATGGAAAGCGTCCAGTAACAAGGAATGCCCGTCTCCATGCTGTTATGGAAGCGAAGAAGAAGAAAAGAGAATCGAGGAGTCAACCCCAACACCTCAAGGACTAGCCTTCCAAGGCTACAGCCAGCAAGCGAATGTCTATGCCTCTGACCGAAGATGCAATAAGATAGTTGGATGATGATAGTTTGCTTACTAGCTGTTGGCTCAACCCGAGATGTCACCATTGACACTATTTCCCACAGATGGGGAAGATGACATTACCCAGGCCGTCCGCAGATATTTCTGGGATCTCGAGAATACCCATCAAGAGACGCAGTGGCTCTTAAAGGCCATAAACGTTGCAGAAGATGAAGACTGGGGAGTACAAGTCAACTCAGAAGAAATTGCTAATGAAGGGCCCAGTTGCTTTGGACCATCTTTCCATGAACAAGTTACACCGAGGATTTCGATGTTCAATAGGCTAACCTTCTCTGAGCAACCATCCAAGAGGGTGATACGGAGAAATAAGCACCTCTAGATATTCAGTTGTAACATGGCTGGAGCAGCTGGCTATTATGGGTCTTTACCCGAAGAATCTGAAGAGGCCAATGATTAGGCTCGCCGAGAGGCCCAGTCCTATCACTAGAAGGAAGAAGGCTACAGGTGATGCAGTGCAAGCCTTTTGCGAAGAAACAAGCGTGGATGTAGTCACTATGATTGCAAACGTGATCACTACTAAGGAGGAGGGTGAGAGGCTAGCACTTACTTCAGATGCTCCATCAGAGGGAGGAGGCCAAGCACCTAGACCTTCCACCCCCGATCCAGTGATGATGATGCTACTCCTCAAGTACTAACAAGAGATTGAGATGCTGAAGAAACAATTGAGCAAACTTAATATCACAGCGTGGCACCGATGAGCTCGAGGGTTCACCTCAGATGATGGCTGCTCAGCCACTACATGACTATGCTGAGGGCACGGCCCCAATACCACCATTGGCTCCTCAACATCAGGGGACTACTAGAGCTATGCCTCAGGCTACAATATTGGCAACACCTTAGATGCAGCCAGCCCACTTCTATCCAGATCCGGTGGAGTCGGTGATAGTGAGCAAGTTGATGATCGAACAGATAATAGATATGAAGCTGGCACATCGAGGCAGTGATGATTGCACTTTGTTCGATATATACGAGGTGTCATATCTGGCCCACCATGCTGCTAAAAGACTCCCTCCCGACCGTCAATAAGCTACCGAAGTTTGACAAGTTCAACGAGCAGGGATCAACGACGGAGCACATAGCCTATTACATGAACGTGATGGGCGATTTGGCAAAATAGATTAACCCTACCTTCTAAAGTTTTTTGGGTCCTCACTGACGGGACTTTCTTTCAAGTGGTACTTGAATCTACCGGCCGAGTCCATTAGCGACTGTCCAGATATGTAGCGAAAGTTTCGGGAGCACTTCCATATTGCTAAGTGAGAGGTCACAGTGGCCGAATTGTATGCTTTCGGGTAGAAAGATGATGAAACAGCCTTGGAGTATATCAAAAGATGACGGAATCTCAGTATGAGATGCAGGCGGCCCCTACATCAAGAAGATGTCGGTCATATATGCAAGCAAAATCTGAAGCGGGAAATCCTTGAGAGGATGATAGGAATTGAAATGTGATTTGAATCTCGATGAAACAATACATCGATGAGAGGGTAAACATTTCATCGTCCTCCAAGACAAACTCCATTAGAATGCGATCAATCTCTACACATCACATCAAGTATTTTCATCACCATTACAACAAAGATGAGTCGATGAAGTCATTAAATTTGAGTAAAACGACTAGTACATGATTTCAACAATATTAGAAGTGCAAGTACAGAAAAGAGAAATAAAACTTTACTGGTCAACTAGCGTAGTCTATAAATTCCCTACCTACAATAACACAAGTAAAAGAACAACTAATATAAAGAAGAGCAACACTACTAGAATACTCAACAGGACAATAACAATACAAGACACATTAGACATTTGTGTACTCTGCTGTAGCAGTGACTGGTTCCTTGCATGATAAGGCGGCATGGGATTTGCATGAGACGTAGGCATGGGCCTTCCTATTACTTGAGAGTGATCAGGATAAGTATGTCCAGTATTGTCAAACCTATTTATAGCCTTATGTGCATCCTTCAGTGAGTGAAAACCCTTGTAACGAGCTCTAGGATATCCATTCACTTGGGCAAAATATTCTGGCCAGCTGTAATATGCACCGGGTTCTCGTCCAACCCACACTACAAACCATTGATATCTTCCCATTTTCTAAACTTCAATTACCTGCATGTAGGCTTTTATGAAAGACAATAGATCCGACTATCACAAGAATGGAAGCAATTTTAAAATAAGGTCCACTCCATAGGAAAAGTATGTAGAAGAGAAAGCAAGTAAGTTTAAGTTTACATCGCATGATAAAGTGGGGTTGGGGATTAAAGCAAATAGTTTAAGTGCATGAACAAGGTCTACATCATATGAATTAACACCCAGCCAATCCTGTCTTCTTTAGGTAGCTTCATAAATAGTTTTTTATTTTTTGGATCCTTGAATAAATCCACTACTTTGAGGTAGATGTTTCGATCGAGGTTTGGATCTGCCTTGAGTATGTCAATGCATGCATGCATGGAAGGGGTGTCATCGGCCATGTACGGGGGAGGTACATGCTCCCCTCGTAAGAGCCTCACCAACTCATTTCTCACTCGAGTAGCCCCTACAAAATTGTTTATTACCTCATCTCCAATCCTCTTTTGACGACTCTTCCTTCCAGAGTTAGGTGTTTGCTTAGGAGGTGTAGAAGTCCCTTCATCATTTACATCCCTACTCATAGTATGTGTGTTCAAAGTCAGTTCTGAAGGTTGTATGTACTAAGAGACATTCATAGTGTCACTAATGTTATCAATCCCACCACTATCAATCCCACCACATAAAGCAGTCAAAAACTCATTTACATGCACTTCCGTAGGTTGCATTATTTGTAGATGACGTGTGACTTCGTCGTCCCTCCCCCGTGTAGTGCATTTTCCATAAAGATAGTCCATCTCACGTAGGAAGAGAAATAGTTTACCTCTAATTAACCTAAACTCCAGTCGACTCTGAAATAAAGTAAGATTTGGAGAGGTCACTCTGTGAAAATAAATAGCCGAGGAATATAAACTGGACAGTTATTTGCACAAGTCATACAATACCTGAATTAATTCATCCCATGCCCCTTCAAACCTACTACTTCAGTTGGTGCATTTCGTGATATTCAGCCTCAGGGTCGACTCGGTAGAGCGGGTCCATGTCGCTTCTCTGAAGGGGTGTGCACTCTCCCGAGTTCCATCCTAAAGAATGTTGAGTCAAGAAATATCCGACACAACCTAACTGATGATAAAAGTCAAATGGCTCGACGCCAAATGCGTGATAGAACTCGACGTCGGCTCAAACTCAAATGTCAAACTTCGCACAGAATTTGTGATAGCACCACACAAGACTGAAGTGCTGGGGCAACATATAATTCCTTCCAATCTCACTTCCAGGATGTCATTGTACATTGGAGGATGTTCATCGAGGGGAGAATCTAAGCTAAACTCTCCGCTATGTCATCAAAACTAAAGAAAAAAAAGAGTGAAGTGCACGGGCCGTCTACCATCGGCTTCGCTCTGACAGACACCCCGTGGGGGGCATTTGTTGAACCTCAAAAAAGTTCATAACTAACTTCAATGGCAGCAGTTACTTACGAACCCCTCGTCGTCAACAACCATGCTAGATTTGACTATCTGGGTACCCAAAATGTGTTTGGGGACTCTCCTGCCATTGTTGGGTCCCCCTTCTTCCTGAGGGTGGTCCACGTAACTCAAGCAATGCCAACTGCACCGGCCATGCCTACCGCTACTAGGGGCACCAAGCCCCGCTCCTCCCAAGGCCGAGTTTTCTCGGCTAACACTATCTCATTCAACGCCACCCCTGCCAAATGGGGGCAAAGCCGAAGCCGCCAAAGCAGAAAGCTCGTGGCAACAATTTCCAGATCTGGCAAGACAGTGCTTGCCGGTGATCTCCGCATCCGACTTGACGGCGGCAAGCCGATCGTGCCACGGGTCAATCATGTCCTGACAATTCCAGCCTCCAACCGCTACTCGCTTCTTCACCGAGTACGGGAAGACAAGCCGGACTTCAAGAAGAAGTCTAACCCCAAGAAGAGGGTAGCGCAACTGAGGAGCGCCCCCAGAAAATGAAGCAAGTATGGGCCACCGAGCAAGAGACTTGCGCAATCAAGAGTGTGGAGTAATGGATGGATGCTAAGATCTAGAGGGGGGTGAATAGATCTACCCTCTAAAAATTTTATCAACAACGAACAATAAATTGCGGAATTAAAAATTGAACGTTGCAAGTGTAGATTCAACTGACAGAAGAAAAATATGCACAGAAGCCTTGAGAATTCCTAGCAATCATCTACGCGATAATGCATCAGAAATGTAACCGCTGAGCACACATGCGTATATGCGAGAGAGACAAATCAATCACACAGAACAACAGAGATTTTAGGTGGTTCGGCACAAGCCTACGTCCACCCCACACTCAAACCGAGTGTGACTTACTGTTGATTCACAGCTTCACTCTGCTGATTCACAGCTTTGGGGAATAGATCCCTACAAACCGCTGATCCACAGCTTTGGGGAATCAATCCTAGACCGCTGAGCTTCACAACTTGCTCCCGCTAAGCCTTATAGCTTCTCTGTCTGAGGTTTTACCCTCGCCCGTTGACACACAGCTTGACAAAATTCAAGAATCAAAGAAAAAATAAAATGAGAAAATAATGTAGCCACAAAGGAGGTACATCCGGACCGGATACCCATCGCGAGGCGGTGGATAATGGCTCGGGACATGGGATCGCTACAGCGCATATCGCGGGTGATTCAGGATGACATGGACACATTTCCTTACGGATCGGTAAGCTTCTAGACTTTATCTCTCTAAATGCACTGAAATGCCAATTAAATGCTGATCTAAATGCTGACAGTTGACTTACTTGCCCTCTTAGGTGCACTGGACACCCTATTGTGATGAGGGTCACGAGGAATAGCCCTGGGTGGAGGTGACCCAGGCATACGCGGGATGAGAGATCTGGCTCCACTGCATGAACATTATCGAGCCTCTCCATGACCGCCTGATCATGAGGATGAGGGGTGTCCATCAGCCGGAGGTAGAGTTCCCTGCGCGGGATGACGAGCGCATCGGGAGTTCCTCGAAGGGACTCAGCGGTGAGATCGACTGGATCACCCGAGTGATCGACCAGGTGTGCGACTAGTCACGTAGAGGTCGGGAGGTGAAGGCCCGAGCTACCAGCGATGAGGCCTACCTGAAGGCCTACGCTCAGAGGTATGGAGAACAGGTTTTTCGCGACGTCTGACGACTGGTACGACTCTCTAAACTTCATGCTTTGTCTTAATTAATTATTTCTAATGCACTAACACCTTGGCTTGCCACATGCAGCTAGACCCCCAGGGACGTATAACGGAGCTCCAGGGCCTCCTCCATTCCACCGTGCAGCAGAGGGATGAGTTTCATTAAGCCTTAAACGTAATTTTGCTGATGCTTATGAGTTTGACTAACTTGACTTTTAAAATGCAGCAAGCTGAGGGAGCGCGGCGGCGTGGACTAGATGCTTTGTCCTCTTCTTTCCAACCTGCGGGAGGCTGAGCTGAGCGGGACGTAGACTTTGCTCGGGTGGTTGCTCGGGCTGAGGAGGCCGAGGCCACTCTCGTGGAGAGGGTAAGCAGACCAACCGAGTTCCCTCTTGACTTAAATGCTTATGATGCAAAGGCTTAACTACAATGAATATGTACGCAGGTGAGAGAGCTGACCACAGCACTGACTGAGGCAGAGCATTCCAGAGCGGAGTTAGAGCGACTTCGGGCAGAGATGGAGCAGGCATGAGCCGAGACGGAGTGCTTTCGTGCAGAGGCGGAGTGGATTTGTGCAGGGGCGGCAGACCTTGAGCGATATCAGATCGAGGCGAGGGAGGTGAGGTGCCAGGCCTTCGAGTTGAAGATCGAGTTGCGGGCCATGGAGCGCACTGTCCGGATGATAGGCCGAGGACCCGAGAGGAGTGTGTCACAGAGCGACACACGGAGCGGTACATTCCTAGATTTTCTTACTAGCTCCTCTGGCCAGCGGAGGAATGAGGAGGCAAAGAGGAGACAACGACGGGAGGAGGGGAGCATAGCCATGGGCCCGCCAGAGAAACGACATGAGGGCACTGGTGACAGTGGAGATCCAAGAGGGGGACCGACTGAGTGACTTGTACTTTCCTTTTCTTTTCCTTTTTTGTTATGGACACACATGTACATGACTCTTGTTATAGTGGAATGAGATCTTTTTTGTTCCTTTATGAAGATGCAAATGAATGAAGCGGATGCCAACATGCGCTATCTAACACAATGTGCTCCGACCTTGTGTATGACTAAGGTAGATGTGCATCGACCTTAGTATGACTAAGGCAGGATGTGCATCAACCTTACGTGCACAAAGATGTAATGTGCATCGACCTTGCATGCACAAAGGTGCAATGTGCATCGACCTTGTGTGCGTAAAGGTGCAATATGCATCGACCTTGCTTGTGCAAAGGTGCAATATGCATCGACCTTTCGTGCGTAAAGGTGCAATGTGCATTGACCTGTGTTGCTACTAGTAGAAACATGCATCGACCTTTGTTAAACCATGCAGAAACATGCATCAACCTTTGTTCTGACAAAGTAAATATGCATTGACCTGAATTGATGAAAGACTTATGCATGCATCAACCTTTCAGACTTAGTGTAAAACTATGCATCGACCTTTGACACTTCAGCCTAAACATGCACTGACTTAATGAGAAGACAGAGTGAATGTGCATCGACCTTAGTGGATTCATCCTGAATATGCATCGACCTTAGTGACTAAGTGCCTAAATGTGCAACGACCTTTGTTTTGATGCTTAAATAATAATCTGGTTTGTTCAATATGAAGGTACTTATGCATTTTAGTCTCAACATGATTCATAGACTGTGATTATCAAAACCAGGGTTCCACCATCTTTGTCCCGGGGGTCTCTCGTGGCTGTTCCGCATGTAAGGAGGGATCGAGCAGGTGACATTCAAATACCTCAAATGGATGGAGGTCAGTGAATATCCTCTCCTCCTTCCCATCCTGATTATATTTAATACATTGGTGCAATGTAGATGGCACCACTAAATTTTCATGTTGCCAGTGGCAGTCGAGCATTACTTTGTATGATGTGTTAGAGTTGATAACATGGAACTGTACTCTCATAGTGAAGCCTGCCATGGTGAGGGTGACTTCTGGCACTCCCAATGGGACTTCAAACTTCTGATTGAAGTTGACGATACACATATCTCTGACTTTATCAAGGTGCACATCGAAGTAATACATTTGGTAAACTCTGTACTGGAGAATGTTGACGGCTGCCCCGGGGTCTACTAGAATCCTTTTCAGCTACCAGCCATTCAGTTGTCCCGTCATATATAGTGGTCTATTATGGCTGATGGTAGGAAGTAGCATATCCTCCTCAGTGAAAGTCACATTTTCTCTCGACAGTGTCTCAGCCAGACAACTTTCATATTGTGCAGGCATCTGCAGGACAGTACTAATGGCTTGCCAGGTCTCCTCACTCAGAGAGAGGATCTCCCAAATGGTGAACCTTACCGAGAGCTTCTTCAGTAGCTTCATTATCTGGCATATGGCCTGGACATTTGTTAGCTTCATTTCTTATGCCCACCTTGGCTTGGAAGAACCTTGCATCGTAGTTTTTGATGGACCTACTTCCTCGAACTCTGGGTCTGAACCTTTTTACTGCACGGTGTCACCATCTTGCTGTCCCTTGGTGCCTATCGTCGGGCTGACCTTATCTTCATTTGGCAAACCAGAAGGTTGATGAGGCTACAGGAGGGTTCCCCCGGCTACAGTGCTGGTCTCTTGGTAGGACTGTTTAGCCTTAGCATCGTTCCGTTACGATCTTACCATTATCCGGGATTGCTTTTACTATTCCATTCTCTATTCCTACGTTCTGTTTATATTTGTTAAAGAGAACACCCCCCCCCCCCCCGACCTCCACACGCCACCCAAACGACTGCTGCCACGAGCAGTCTCTGCACTACGTTAATCACCACCATGGCCACCACCAGGAGCTCGACGGCGATGGCGCCCCGCGGGTGGCGCCACCGCAGCCTGGCGGCCCCTTTCGCCTTCCTCTTCTTCCTCCTGGCCGCCCACCTGCCGGGGAGCTGCTCTCCCCCGCTCCCTTCTTCCTCCACTCCTTGCAGCCAGATCGTACACGGGGCCGTGGAAGGAGGGGCTTCCCCCCCTTTCTTCGCCTCCCTCTCCCACAAGAAGAAGAATGGCAGCAGGGGGGGGCCCTGCCCGCGCCACCCGCCGGCTCCCCTACTCGGGGACAGCAGCGGAGACGGAGGAGAGCAGTGCGAGGACGCGTCGGAGGCGATCATGGCCATGGCCACGGCGCCGGAGGCGGCGGAGTGGATTAGGGGCCTGCGGAGGAGGATCCACGAGCACCCGGAGCTGGCCTTCGAGGAGGTAGAGACGAGCCGGCTCGTCCGGGAGCAGCTGGACGCCATGGGGGTGCCGTACATGTATCCCCTGGCGGAGACCGGGCTCGTGGCCGCCGTGGGCAGCGGGCAGCCCCCCTACGTCGCCCTCCGGGCCGACATGGACGCCCTCCCCATCCAGGTCCTCCCTCCTCGCTCCGAATTGGCTTAATTTGCTGCACAAGAGCACAAAGATCTCGTCTTTCTCCTCCCTCCATAGACTCCCTTTCTCCTAATCATACTGCCTGTTCCTGTTCTTAGTTCTTGCCCTGTTTTTTCCCACCTGTAGTCTACGTTACCCTCTCTCACGTCGTCTCTTCTGCACACTGGAAGGCCCGGAACAAAGGCGTGTGTTTTGTGCCCTCTCACTTACTTCCTCCTGGAGCCCAAGTGATTCGGATGTCAGCAGGCGGAATCCGCATGCTTGGCCTTTCCTTTGCCTTCAGATCTTCCTGCCCATCTGCCAAGAATCTCAACCTTGGAGCTTTGAACAGAGGGAGAGACTCTATTTTGGCTCTACCCATGAACCATACATTCTGCGGTGGTCTAATTGCTCTGCTTGTGTGTGCACATACGACGACTGAAGCAGAGACTCTGGTTTACGTGTAGGAAGCAGTGGAGTGGGAGCACAAGAGCAAGGTGCCCGGCAGGATGCACGCGTGCGGGCACGACGCGCACGTGGCGATGCTCCTCGGCGCAGCCAGGATACTGAAGCGCCGCGAACGCCACCTCAAGGTTTGGTTTCTTGCTCTTCTCCACCCTCTTTCTACTCCTGTTACTGTGAACAGGGAGGAAGACAGAAGAAAAAGGAAAGGCCAATCTTTGCTGTTGCCTTGTGAAGTCACATGACTCTTGTGCTCTGTCATCTTCTTAGGAGTCGTTTGTATTGATGCACAACACTGAGATCTACTGAGATCTTCTGATTTGTTTTGTTGGATAAAATATAAGTTGAAATTACAGATCTTGGTCTGATTGGGGTTGAGACCTAATAAGCAAACAAGATACTACATACGCAGACACGGCTTGGAGTTGTTGCATGAAGCCGATCACATCCCTAGATCAAGAATGAAAAAGGGTACAAGAAGCAAAAGCTAGAGACTAAGGGGAGAACTGCAGGCTCATATCATCGCCAGCTTTAATACAAATCACCACTAAGGTGTGGATAAGAGTGGAGGAAGGAGATGATCAGAAGAAGAATGCCGAAACCCACCTTTGTTATCAGCAACAAAAAGCAGAGTATCAGAACTAGCCCAAAGCTCTCTTCACCCTGAACCTCCCTTTTCTGCAGGAGGAGCACCGATAATCACCCAGAAACCCCTCTACCCTTTTTTTCTTCTTCTCCAAGCCTTTCCCTCTGTCTTGCTTCTCTCTTCACACTTTCTCCTTTTTTTTCCTCTCTTCTTATTTTGCCGCGAATGGGCTTCTTATAGCATGCCCCAGTTGTGACCTTACCCGGTGCGGGGTGAGCGCACCGGCAAGGGGCTTTGGGCATATCTTTTTAAGCGCCGGGTGATATGGTGCCAGGAAATGGAGCGCGCCAGATATGGGGGCACGTTGGATTAGCCTATTCTATCTAGTTTGTTCAGACATGAGTCAGACTGTGGGCCTCGGACTGGCTCCGGGAGTTGACTTGATCCTTCATCTCATCGTGGCTTCGTGAAATCACTACGAGAAGTATTGGCAA
The DNA here is from genome assembly GCA_024336825.1 of Amorphophallus titanum. NCBI lineage: Eukaryota > Viridiplantae > Streptophyta > Magnoliopsida > Alismatales > Araceae > Amorphophallus > Amorphophallus titanum. Next base: position 211,294 of record JANBPO010003331.1, read on the forward strand.
AGCCTTCTGGCCGCTGAATGGCCAATTCCAGAACTATTTGTGCCTTTGGTTTAGACACTCGGGTTTTTCGCCGATATGGCCTTCGGCACTTTGGTTTGCGCTGCTGGCCCAACTTCACTTGTATTTGTAGCTTTCTCGGGGAGTGGGCCACTACCCGAGATACTTTCACCCTGGCTGGGCAGCCATGTGGTCGCTAACAGCCCTAATTGGTGAGAAGACATACTCGTGCCGGGTTACTCGGGTCTTCTGCTGATAGGGCCTTTCGCACCTTGTTCTGAGGGGCCAGAGACGTTTTATCACCTCAAGAGGGTTTCTTATCAGGTGGCGGACCACTAGGTGCATTCTCATCCCTGATCAGATGACGGATGGTGTTTGTTCGGCACGACTGAGTCGATGCCCGTTCATTGGGCAAGCCGAGCGGCACTGCTGGTTTGTCGTGGTTTTCTTCCGATCCTCCTGAGGTGAAGTCCCCGGTGCTCGTGTCAGATGACCTGAGACTCCAGCAGTTCGAGAAGTCCTTTGTGTATTGATCTTCTTCGACATTTGCACTTCGACGGGCCGCATTCTTTTATTGTTTTGGCGTGATTGCCATTGAACATATTTTGGGTGCCAACAAATGCCCCCCAGCCGTGGGTGTCGCAAGTGAGGAATGAGCGATGCGGGGCCGGTGGATGTACTTAGACTGAGCATATTCTTCATCTGATTAGCACAAACCATTGATTTGGTGTAGCCAAGATGCTGTTGGAGCAACATGACCCCGTAACGGCCTTAAAATGGCGTGGAGATAGTCCCTGGGTCTTTAGAATGGCGCGGCCTATAATCTGGTGCTGCTCTGCGTTGTTAATCTGGTGTGGCCTATTAATCCGGCGCGCCCTATGCTTTGCTAATCCATCCTGACTTAAATGTTAATCGATGTTCAACGAGCGCAGGGTCTAATCCCGGCATATCTTCATAACTCCATGTAAACGTGTCCTTGTATTCTTGAAGAATTTGAATGAGCGCCTCTTCTTCAGAGGACGATAAGTTTTTGCTTATGCGGACAATCCTAGGGTTTTCCTCAGTGTCCAGATTGATTTCTTTGGTAGGTTCTTCTACTGAGGCTGATGGTTTGTCGAATCTTCTCATACCACTAGCAAAAGTGTCAGCCTCATCTTCATATTCTTCATCCCCCTCTTCGACTGGGTCTTCATCATTCATAATTTCATAGACACCAAACCCTTCGTCGAAAATACTTACATCCTCACATTCTATGTCTGGCAGAATGATCAGATCCTCTATAAATTGGGGAATAGCCAAACATGCTTGACACCTCCTGGCTAACTCTCTTAAAAACCTACGAGGAATCTGCTTACCCTTGACTTTCTTAGTAGCAACTACCCCTGGATTCTTAATACTAGAAGATGAAGAAGATGAACTACTAGCATGATTACTAGATTTCAAGGAAAGGGAGGAAGTGGGTACAGGAGGTGGTACAGAAGAAGTTCCCTCATCGGAGGGGTAGAGGAGGTCCACTAATGGACCTTGAACGAGCGGCCCTTGGATCGGGGCACACTCAAGAAGAAGATATGAGGTCTCCTCAATAGAGATAAGAGAGGTAGATTGGGGAGCTGGAAAATTGGTATTTTTTTTCGTTTTTAAGGATCGTGAAACAATGAAGGGGAGGAGTAGAAGATGACGATGTAGAGATGATCAAATATTGATTAATTGATTTCCCATGCGGGGGCATGATAAACAGTTGAGGAAGTTGTTTAATGAGTGAAGAAAGAATCGATGGAGTTCGGAAGAATTTTGGAGATAGAGAGATCAAGACCGCAGGTGGCCTAGGAATGTTATTGAAAAACCTAGAGCATATTAGAGAAATCAGATATGAGTGAATGGAAGAGAGGGAAAAAAGTCTGGCCTATAGCCTATCAGTTGTGAAACCTTCCTCGAATGGCACGTCCGGCTCCCCTGTATCAATGTAGTCACTTAGTAGCCGTCTCTTGTCAGTAATGATTGCCGGCTTCTATATCACATCATGAACAAGTGGCAGCCATTCTGGATCGGTTGGCATGAACAGTCGACTAAAGGCTATAGTAATGTCGTCCATGTCAAACCATCTGTACCACTCGCATTTTGGGTCGTCCATCTTTCTTCTCTTGTTTGGCCTTAATGACTTCAAAGCTTTGTATGTAACCAGTGGAGCTATATGACGAGCAAACTGGCGTGCATGCACATCTTGGTTATCCAGAACAGAAGTGATTATGGTAGTCTTCTCCCCTATTTGTTCAGTGGGCCCCTTAACGAAATGTGTATATAAAGTCCATGTAAGCGGCTGTCGATTTGTCTTGAGGGTGGAGCTCATAGTAACCCATGGCTCCTCTTGATCTTTCTCAACTTTTTCTCTGTCTGTCCCTTTATACCCTAGGCCGCCTCGATGGATGAGCTTTTGACTCTTAATGGGTTTTAGCCTACCTTGAAGGATAACCCCCAATCCTTTACCGGATTTATAACCCATTCCCATTAAAATGTTTCACCCTGCGGTGTCCATCATGTTCTTCTTTTTCTTTTACTACGGAGCTGGAGCTAAAACTGACACTTGAGGCCTTAACAAATCATGTCGCAGGTTGGCAAGATCCAGTATAGATAACAGAGGCTTATTGGTAGGCCATATAGAGGGTACAAACGTAGCAGAATGAATGTCGACTGATGGCAAAATGGGCATGCTAGTGACCCTGACGATGCACCCTTTATGTGGAAATTTCAAACATTGATGATTCGTAGAAGGTACAACGTCAAGTACTTGAATATACGGATGGCCCAAAATACCATTAAAGGTCGGGTGCATGTCTAAGATATGAAAATCTGTTGTAACTGTTATGGGGCCTAGCCCAACCTTCAAGGTGATCATGCCCATAGGTGGCTTCTTTGTGCTGTCATAGGCAGTGACCGTAATGGTTGACGACCATATCTCACTCTCCGAAATGCCACACATTGATGGATGCTCCAGTATCAATCAAACACTGACTGACAGGCACTTTGTTAATGTCCACGGTGATACATAAAGCATATTTCTTTGCTGGCTAAGTAGCCAATTCATGTTCATAAAAATAATTGCCGGTTGGCCCCCTGCCAGAGTCGAAACTGAACTAATTTGTTCAACAGGAATGTCTTCATTAACCATTACTATCTGCAAATACTACTTTAGGGCCAGTTGGTGAGTGGTGGATCTTCTAATCAATTCTAAGATAGAAATTCTGGCCGGTGCCTTGTCCAGATGCTTTAGCAAGTCATATTGGGTGCCCGACACAGATTCCTGTTCTTGCTCTTCCTGCCCCTGTGCGGGCTTCTACTCACATTGTGAAAATACACGGTGGAATATCCGTCCACTACGGAGCACCATGGTCTACAAAGGTCGCACCTCTGTCAGGTTTTGGGTAGGTGGAGGATCGGTGGACGTGGAAGGGATATCTGGGTCAACGGGTGTTGGGGAAGGGGTGATGGAAAGGGGAATTCTTATAGGGGGCCTTGCTAGCTGGGAATCAGTGGAAGCTAAGGTGGTGGGTAATGTAGGTCCAATGGGAGAGGCACCAATAAGGATAGGCATAGCCTAGGTGGTTGGAGTAGTCATAGGCCAAATGAGGAGGGCCTAGGTGGATTTTGCGTATTTGCAGGAGGCATGGTGGGTGGTGGTGACGGCTGAGGCAAAGGGGTAGTGGTAGTGTGAGGAGGAACGGATGTCGATGAGGGGCAAATAAGGAGAGGCCTGACTGGTAAGGGATTTGTAGAAGTAGGAAGGGTATGTGGTAAGGAGGAGTTTACGGGGGTACGAATGAGGAGAGGCCTTTGCGGTATAGGGTTAGTGGTGGAAGGGACTTGAGTAGTGGTGCGTAAGTGGGGATTTGAAGGCTGGGGTAAAGGTATAGGTTGGTAGACTATGTAGCAACCCTGAATTTTTGAAATAAAATTTTAAATAAAATTATGAATAGCGACTTCCATTAAGTCGCCATTTTATTAAGCAATGGCTCTTTGAACAGGCGTCACTTAATCAACTAACGACCCTTTTAAAGGCGTCAATTCATTTAGAACCCCGGTAAGAATCTTACTTGGAATAAGAGAAGTAATTAACGCCCTTATTCAAGGCGCCAATTATTAAAATGAAGACTTTCTGCAAAGGCGCCAATTTACTAACTGACGCCCCATGACAGGTCGCCAATTAAACAGCGCCCCCAGACAAGGCGCTATTTCACTGAAAATCGTAAAAACGACAAGACGCTTCCGTGACGGGCTCAAACAGGGAAGATAAGGTCGAAAGAGTTGTTGTTAATCTAGGAAAGGGATTTATACGTGGAAGGGACAAATACTAGTAGGTTTCTTCCATTGTTATCTCAAATCCTAATCAAACTCTAGCCTAATAGGATTTCTAAGCCTATAAATACCCCTGCCATCAACCCATGAACCCCTTGTTTGACAACTACTGCCAAGCTATGGTAAGGAAGTTGGTCTTCCTTTCTGATTAGTGTATTCTCTTCTTTCTCTTCTTATTGTTATTCCCTGTGAGATGCAGGAACGTCGGTAGAAGGAAGCTAGTTGACCCCCCTGCTACCTACATCTTGCTGCTTTCTTCTTCCTCCTACGAGCTACCACGGCAAGAAGAGCTACTCTTGGCGTGGGTGTGGAGAAGCTGTCTTCTTCCTGCTGCCTTCTCCTTCCCCCTACGTGCTGCTGCAACAAGAAGGGAACCATAGTCACTTTCTCCTAGTGGTGTTGCTGTTACTCTGTTTAGAGCAGAGTATCATTTTTCTTCTTCCCCAGACCACCCAGTTCATCACCCGACATCCAAAAGGTAGGATCTATTTCTCAAATTCTGGAGTAAACTATCATTAATAAGATCATGCATGCATATGAGTCTAGTTTCCATCTTTATCTATGTCCCACCTTGGCCAAAGCTCGATTCCGAGAATAGTTAATCCGTGGTGGAGTGAACTCCTCACCCCTTCGCTGAAGGCGTGAGTGCTCTCCTGCGCTAGTAACTTATATCCCTGTATTGAGCTACTCAACTGGAGGGAGAAAGAAAAGAAAGTAGAATAAAAAGGGGGAGAAGTCATGGTTGGAGCGACGAATAAAGATATTTCATTAATATTGAATGTCAGCATACATCATTGCTTGGGACATTCCCCTAGGTACATGAGCTCCAAGGATAAAAGGAGCAAAAATTGGATACAAAAGAGGGAGAGATGAAGCAAACTAAGGCAGAGGGCACCGAAAGATGTCCTCTACTTCCAAGAGGCCCAACGAAGGGTACTGGGTTAGCTCTTGCAACCGAGACTCGGTGGTTGCCAACTGTAATAACTTTTCATCCAGCGAGGTGAGTTGTCCAATAGCAAGATCGGCTTCTTCTATAGTCTGAACTTCTAGGCATTCTGTCTCTTGCAATTCAGCCTCGGCCTTGGCAAGTTCAGCTTGCAACTCCGTTATCCGCAAAGTGAGGAAGGACCGGTGCTCGAAAGTGGTGCTAGCGGCATCTCTTAGTTGTCCCACAGTCCCCCTCAGTGAAGCAACAGCAGCTCGACAGTCAGCTCTCTCTAGTTTCACAGCCGCCAGCTGGTCGGACACTTCCTGGCTGACATACTCTCGCCTATTGGCATGCTTCAATAACATGGTAACCCGTGGAGTCCAATCCTCCATCAGGCACCTGAAATCCAATAGCAAACGCGAGAGATGTTCTATTAAACTCCTCAACTGTGCATAAGTTAAGCCAGGAGAAGCCGACATAGCTCGCTGTAGATTATCAAAAGATTGCCATACCATGTCGTCGGAGAATTGTAAGCCCAGCGGTGAAGTCTCAGGGAGCTAAAAATTGACCCTGCTATCAATCTCCGCCCAGATATTGTCACTTGCCCTGGAGGACATTGACGACATGATTTGTCACTAATGCTGGGTTCGACGATAACAGCTAGTATAGCTAAAGAAGTCTCTGCTACAACGACCTCTTTACCTGCCTCTCGGGGTGAACTCATGCCAGCCACCTCAATAGCTGGAGACGCTGGCTCCCTGTGGGCAGCTTCGCCGACTTCCATGGGAGTAGATTCTACAACAACAGTTAGCGTCTTGGAAACACCAGCCTCCTTTTCAATAATTTCTCCCGCTTCTATCTCCGGGAGGCTACCCTGCTCCAGTAGCGATTCTTGGTCGGTAGCCAGGGGTTGGGGTACCCCAACCTCCGTCAAATCGCCAGTTGCTATAATTGCTGTGACGCCTTCTGAAGCTGCTACCGCCACATATGTCTGTGGAAGTCATAGAGCAATAGGCCACAGAACTAGCAGAAGAGTAGGTTGGCTCATGCTCAAGTCCGGGAGGGGTATTTGCATCATTATCATCGTCGGCGGCGCCACCTAAGCCTACTTCACAAATATGTATGTCAGCCAGCTGAGTTGGAAATGACAAGAGAGGCTACAGACGGGCTGAGGAATGCTTCCCACCTCGACCGGCACTATATTCAAGCCTCCGCTTCTTTGAGGACCTCCGTGACGCTGCCGACTTCAACCGCCGCGCGCTCGCCGCAAGGAGCGCCAAGTGAGCGCCCTCCCCGCCCATGTCCTCGCCTTTGCCGCCATGACGAAGGCCGAGCAACTCGACTTCTGCGGCCGCCTGCTTGACAGCCTGTCCACTGACTACTGCGAAGCGTGCGGTGGTGATGGATACGTCGAATGCGACAACGGTCCCGACCCTGAAACCGAGCCGTGCGAAGCCTGCGGCGGCACGGGGCACAACCTGGAGGAAGCAGCATGAGCATTGAACTGTACGCCGTAGTGCGTCCGCAAACCGAGTTCGATTCGACCCCGCCGATCTACCCGGCGAACGATCAGGAACACGCCGAGGCGATTGCCACGGTCAAGAACAAGGAGTTCCCGGCGAGCGGCCCGTTCCGCGTGGTGAAGCTGGTCGAGGAAGCCGCGTGATCGCGCTCCTCCTATCCCACCCGCTGCTGACGATTGCGTGGTGGTTCCTGCTGGCCCTTTGGGCGTTCAGCGAATACGAGAAACGAGAGGGGATGAAATGATGGATAAGCATACCAAGGGGCCGTGGGAAACGTGGGGCGAACCCACGCACGACGATCCGAGCGTCAAGATCGTCGCTGGCCACACGTTCATCGCAACGACCATCGGCGGCAACGACCGAGCGAATGGCCGCCTGATAGCGGCAGCGCCGGAGTTGCTGGACGCCGCGCGCGAACTTCGCCAGCGCCAGCGCGACTACCTGTCACAACCGAAGGGCGAGCGCGATGAAGCGAAGGGCCGGCTTGTCGGGAGCGCCGCCGAAAAACTCGACGCCGCTATCGCCAAAGCCACCGGAGCCTCCGCATGAACTGGCGCGGCTACGACGAAGCAATGGCCCAGGCCGAGAACGCCGAATCCGTCCGCCTCCCCATCGAGCCGGAGGATATGCGCGGGTACATCGACCGGATGTTCGCAACGATTCCGAAACCGCAGGCGGTGATTCCGATGCTGCCGCACATGGAGAGCGAAGAATGAGCATTGCCGCGATGAAGCGCCGCCGGAAGCAGTTGAAGGTCCGCAACCGGCACCTCGCCAAGATCGGCCGCCCCGGCGTCCCGAAGGCCCATACCGCCGGCTACTACGCCCGCAAGCTGCAACGCCTGATCGAAGGCGAGCGGAAGCGCGCCCACAACAAGGCGGGGAAGCGGTCGTGACCGCCCGCATCCTCCCCTTCCGCAAGCCCCAGGCCATGCACGAAGTCACGCTGCTGCCGTTGTCGCTGCAATACGTCAGCGGGGCGCGCCAGCCGAAGGTGTACGACAACGAGGCCCGAGCGCGCGTGCTGCGCTGGTTCTGGCCGCACGACCGGCACAACGCCTTCGACTGGCAGGGGTTGCGGCGGTGATGACTTTCGGAGGCGTCAGCGCGGAAAGCAGACGCGCGGTGGTATCCGGTGCAATCGGCTGTGGTGGCCGAACGCCAGCCGTGACCACGCCTGACACCAATCAGAGTCGGATTAGCGCCCGACCCGCCTCCCCCCTCCACGGCGACCAGCCGGACGGCGCCCATATCGCCGATTCCCCGCTGGCTGGTCGCCGTTCGACAGGAACCGCTTAAGGTACAAATGGTTTTCCAAGAACCGTTTAGTGGCCCAAACGGTCAGAACTAAACCGACCAAAATGCAAGAACGGTCCATGGGTGACCGTGTTTCAATGGTAATTGAATCGACGGGGAATTGGGGAGTGGATACGGTCTGAAGAAGATCGTTAAGAGTGTGGACGGTCCACCTCAGACCGTTCAGAAGCTAAAACGTTGAGAACCAAGCGATCTCCAACAGGCCGCCCAATAGTCAAACGGCTAGAATAACGACCATGTAGACTCTGATCAACGGGGCCTTGAGGGTAATGTCAAACGGTCAGATGGTGACTGTTGGGAGCGTAAACGGCCAGAGGGTTGCCGTTATTGGGACAGACAGACGAAGAATAAACGGTCTCCATTGGGCCACCTAGATGAATGAATGGTCCTCAACAGACCGTCCACTAAATAGAACGGTTAGTGGATGACCGTGGAACTCAGATTAGTGAAGGGGCCCTTCTTAGAAATGAAAAATGGCCAGAAACCAACTGTAATTGGCATATAAACGGCCCAGTGGGGACTGTTAGCCTGACAGACTGCACACACACATTTTTTTAATTATTGCAATACATGATTTATTATGAAATGAGTGACGAATGCAATTTGCTTGAATGCATGCAGGGAAAGCACCGGACCCAGATCTCATGGCTCCAGGTCCGAGTAGTGTACCTCGCACTGCCAGACTTCCAACGAGAGTGGCTGACGGCCATGGGGTTCGGCGAGTTCTTGGGTGTGGAGGTGACATGGCTAGACATCGCGCTGCTCTAAGCCCTGCACGACCGGTGGGATCCGGTGAGCTGCACGTTCTTCTTCCCGTGGGGCCACATGGTCCCGACGTTGGAGGACGTCGCGCGCATCTCCGGCCTACGCGTGCACGCTACACCGGTCAGCGGGAGGACCTTCCCTGACTACCGAGAGCTGGCCCGGAGGTTGTTGGGCCCGGAGTTGCTGTGGCCGAAGCATTAGTCGATGACGCTACAGAGGGCGATGTTGCAGGAGAGTCTCGGCCTACGAGGAGTCAGGATTGGCACAGGGGATCTGCTAGAGTAGCACCTGACACGGCTCATGGACCAGACACGACTGCGAGTAGCAGTCGCACCAGGACCAGAGGTGGACATGGTGCTGAGGCGGTTCTTGATGCTATTCTTCGGAAGGCTTCTCTTTGCCACCCGAGCGGACGTGGTTAGTTGTCGCCTGCTACCACTGCTGGAGGACGTCGATCGAGTCAGGGACTACGCATGGGGAGAGACAGTCCTGGGCTTTATGTTCGACACCCTTAGCTCCACCGACCGACGCACGATGCTCGGCGGGTTCTCTCCCCTGCTACAGGTACGACTCAGATCCCTAAAATGATTATGCAATTGCTATATGAATTCTATAAATGTTGTATGCTGACACTTGTTATGATGCAATGCAGGTTTGGGCCTATGTGTACCTCCGCAGGCACGGGAGAGGAGAGGTGTAACGTCCCAAAGCTCAGGGTACCGATAACCCGATACAAGTATCGAATTACCGCCACCAAGAACTGGGGGCGCCACCCAAGAGGCTGAACACACCATAGTTTTAATCTGAGTTTTCTTTATCTTTTTCACGTGATTTTGTAGGTCAGCATCGCACTAATACGAGGCCCATCCCCTCTGGCCGGCCGAAAGGGGTGGAGGTTTGGATCTTGCAAGTCGGTGGGTGATAGAACATGAGCGGTCTTCTCTTGTCCGTGTGAAGGGTAGGGCGGCTACATCAGGACCATTTTTCCTCATCCTGCGGCCACTTACAAGCCGTTCTTCGTCCATCGCTCTTCATCCCACGTTCGTCCTCAGCACCGGTGAGCGGTCTCAATATAGGTCATGCAATATCACAGGTAGTTCCTACACAGCCGTTCTTCTTCCCAGTGCTGGTTCACAAGGCGAGTGTCTCTCCCTCTTTCCAAGGTACGGCGTGTTCATCGCGTTTGGCACCTTGGTGGCGATCACACAGGTTCACACTTCTGTTCCCTTCTGCCTCTAGTTTATTTATTTGTTTATATCCATATAGTAGAGGGGTTAATGAAAGTTTAGCCGGTAGGAAAATATATCAACATCCCAAATTTCTGGCGATCATGGTGGGACACCTAGGGCCCATCGTGTTAGTGATTTGCTGACTCGTTCCTATGCTTTGGTAGGTTCCTTTTTTTGAGTTGTTTCAGGTTGTTTGAGGGTTTCCTTTGTATCTGTCTTCTGGAGGATGTACGGTGCATCTAGAGCCATTCACTATATTCTGAGACTATGAGGAGGCCGTTCTTATCTGCTTCCAGTGCTCTTCCTGTTACGAGCCTGCTGTCTTCAGCGGCCCCGTGCTGCCCGTTCATCTTCCATGCAGCCTTCTTGAGGCCGTCTATACCGCTGGCTCAGGTACGCTACTGCATTTGCATTGGTGATATTTGCTGATGTTATGCGGTCGTTTCAGGGCCATCAGAGAGTTTGAACGGCCTACGTATAGACCATCCTTCTAGGTATTCTTCTGCTCACACCCTTTCATCCGTTACAGTTTTGTTTTCATTCATTTCAGTTTCTATCATCATTATTTTTATGTTTATTACTCCCTGCTGTTGAACGGTCCAAACAGGACCGTTGTCCTCCCTACACAGTCTCCCAGAGACCGTCCATGTGTGCTACAGTTCACCCGAGCCTCTATATTGATTATCATTTCACATATTTCATGATTATTTGGTGCCATTATTGATCTCTCCTGTTGTTAGTTGATGTTTGCATCATTGTTATTTATACCCTGTCATACTTGCTTGCTTATTGATTGTTAGACCAAGGTTAGACTTTGCATGCACTCCAGTGCACATAGGATTCATGCATTTCATTCACATTTAGTTGCATTCCTATCGAGGTAGGGTTTCCTCTCGTCTCCATACTCCTTAGATACGACTAGGTGACCTTACTGAGGACCTCCATAAGTCTCCATGAGCCGTGGATTCCCACACGGACGCGGAGTAGGTTGTACCGTACCACCCCCCAGTCTAGGGTCTTCATCCGCGCGAGAGAGAGTCCCTTAGAGTCAGCCAGTTTCCCATTTCCTACCCTGGATAGGTACCTTGTGGTTGAGTGAATTCATATCTTAATTAATCCACTAAGGTCCTAAAGAGGAACTTATAGAGACTCTAGTAGTTCCCTTGGGACATATGCTTTTAATTGTACCGGCTGAAGTTCTGGTTGCTCATACTCCTCCAACCCGTCAATGATAGCTTGCAGTTGTTTAGGGCTGGCTTCTTTATGCGTCCGCAATGGGACATGCTTCTTCTTGTTATTGGTTAGCCTTCAGATGACCATGTTAGGGGCCATCTCGTACCAAATCGAGGTCACGACGGGAGGAGCTGGCCGAGGCATGACACCATGGATGTGGACTCCCGGACTAGGCTGGGGAGCTGACTTTCTTCTTGTCTTCTTTGGCACTGTCTACCAATTCCCTTGGTCTTGTGCGGGAGCCAGGACGAATGCCTCGTAGGTGTTCTTTGTACAAGCTTCTGACACTTCTTCAGGCAATTGTTGATATAGAGATGTCATATTTACTGTTGTCCCCAGCACGGGCATCTCGTGCGGGTGAGGTGGATCCACCTCGGGTTCACCCATCTAGAGCTCCCCCTTCTTGATTAAACCTTGAATGGTGTCCTTAAAGACATAGCAGTCTTTAATAGGGTGCCCGAGCATTTGATGGTATGGGCAGTATCGAGGATCGTCCTTCCTCCTAGCATCGTCGAGTCTCTTTGGCTCCGGGAGGGTGATTTTATAGTATTTAGTGGCCCATTCAAAAATGACCCGGGTCTTCTCCCTTGGGAAGGAGCACAGCTTCTTCATCTTAGATTACAAGGAGGGGGCCTCCTACTGTTCAGCAGGTTTAGGAGGAGGAATGTTGATGACTCCTTTGTCCTTGCCGTTCTACTACTCAAAGGCGTTGAAATCGACGATGTTGACTTCTTTGGGCGCAGGTCGCTTGTCAGTCGACTTCGCCTTCTAGTTTGAGGCAGCTGGGGTGGAAAAGTATCTGGAGAGAAAAGCCTCGATCTCTGCCACCACATTGTTTAGTCAGTCAAAAGACCTGATTTTTGTGCCAATCATTCTTTCGAGGACTTCTCACCTCAGGTTTTGTTTACAAATCTAGACAGTGTCCTCTTGATGTGGCAGTCGCCTGCACCTCATGCTAAAGTTCTGCCATCTCTTAATATATTCCAGGGCAGTTTCATCATTCTTCTGCCTAGTGGCATAAAGTTCAGCAATGATAACCTTGATGTGACACAACTTAAGGATGCTGTGGGACCGACCGGGCGAACCTTGGACCTAGACTTGCAAGCACACTTACAAATTGGCAGACTCGATGTCGACTGACTGCCCCTGACCGATCGACCGAATCCCCTGAGACAGCTAAAATTGACTTTTTAGTTCAAGGACGGGGAGAGGTCTTATCTCTAGTTTGTTTAATCCCAAAGCCTCCAGTCATGCCATGATTTGTGGATCTGGTCTCTAGCATGTCTCTGGACCACCCAAGATGTATAAAAACATCTCTTTGGGGTCAAAAACCCTAAGGATTCAAGGAAGCTCAAGGAGGCTATCAAGAGGAGAAAAGGCTACCACTGTAGCTCCGTGAACAATGCTACGTCCAGGAATTCCTCATCCAAGAGCAAGGTTTTCAAGATCATCTGCAGGCCATTCAAGTGAAGATCAAGCTGAGGAGCAAGCTTCATCCACCCCTCCTTTTAAAAATTTCATCCTCAAAATTCAAGGAGCTAACAAGAGAACAGGGAAGAACAACCCAAACGTTGGATACGCTCTCCAAGCATCAGCCAAATCTCGAACACCTACCACAACAACACGAAATCACGATTCTCAAAAAATGTAATTCAAAGGAACACTGCTAGACCATGATTACAAGCAAGATCATCATGCTCCAGATCTTAGGGCAAATCGATCCGCAGAACGAGCCCTACACACCAAGGAACACAAGTCCGGCACCTCTGAAACAGGGCAGCATCGCTATCATCTCACAAGGAAAGGAGACACGACCCATGCCACGAAAAAGCCACCAACAACACAAGTATCAGCAATTCACGAGGAAGACAAACATCTCAGCTGACTGCTCAAACCATCAGCTTCCACGCCATAACAAACAAATAAAATTGGCACACAGAACCCCAATGACAGCACTGGACCACAAACACAATCAAGTCAGTCCTCACTCAGACATTACATCTAATTCGAGTCCCATACTAACTCTACCACGGCAGAAGAGTACAACACAACCAACCGACAAGATCATGGTCCACATAATGCCAAATTCAGACTCACAGGGAACTCCTCCAACGCTGAACACAGCAACAAACAACCTCAACAACACCTGTAGAATCCTGGCTCCATTCTCAACATAGAACCACGGGATACAACTGCAAGCTGAGTCACAACAAGGCGCAATCACAGCTGACCACACGGCTAAAAAGGAACTAGCCACGTACAGCTTACCAATAATGACCCACAACAACTCTCAGAAAAATGCATCTCTAGGACCACAATCATGTCCCGAGAGCACAACTTCCAAGAAAAGTAGACAAAGAAAGGTTACTCAATTAGCATGTCTGCCAACAGATTTCCCTAATTCTCAAAACTATCAGTGCCAACAACCATAATACCACAAGCAACGACATGACAACCAACAACATTGAGGCACATATAGCCAAGATGAAGAGACACCGAGACAACAATCCTCTCGAGTAGCTAGAATCTTCCAACCAACGATCCTCAACCAATGGGTAATAAGCCCACATGCTTCCACTGTGCACTCTACACAACACACAAGGCAAAAGAGACAACTCGGCATCCGCTTCTCAGCACACCTCTCGGCACTATCACAACTCACGAACTGCAATGTACCACACATTGAGTACCGATCTTGCTAACAGCCGATCATAAATCACCATAGTGCAAACCATCGTGCTAAGAGCCACAGTACAAGCCACCGAGAATACCAATCTCAGCTTATCCTCACGTCCTGAAATAATACTGAACCTTCACAGCACAACAGTTGCCAAACACGGCACGCCAAACACGATGCACAATGGCCCCTAATGCATAAACTATGTCCAAAGCCAGGCCACCGTCGAAACAAGAGTAGATCAGACTCAGAATTAACATAGTCCACACATAAGCAGGCACAAAACGAAGGCTTCACCGAGACAGCATGTAATACCCCGCGATTTATTATCAAATTTTTATTTATTTATTTTTATGTTAAATCAGAATTTTTAGGAATTTGTTTGAATTTTATTGATTTAATAAATGAATGACTAGTGGGTGGGTCACCGGAAGCACAGACCCTCAAGTCACGAAAACCGACTCCGAAAGTGCACAAGTACAAGGATCGCTCCTCGTACGACACCGACTCATGGTGATGTAAGCCGAGAATGTCACATCCCGGAGCCCCTCACGGCGCCCTACACATGGTCCCCACATGATGCCCAGCATCAGTCAGACCACGGGTCAACACGTGGATCGAGGTCTACTCACCAGGGACTCGAATCGGCACGAAAAACCACCGGCTAAGTCTCAGACGATGAATGGTCCATCATTGACCACACGAAAGAAGGGCGGTTATGATCCAACCGCTCAGAGGCATGGGCGGTTCCATCACGGCCGCCCTTGCCAGGATGAACGGCTGATCAATGGTCGCTCAAGGGATATGCGGTCAGACCTCGACCGCTCAATCCCTACACTGGACAACATGTGCGGTTGGGATATAGCCGCACAAGGCAGGTGCGGTCCAACCCTGGCCGCACGACTAGCCACGACTCCAAGAGATGTGCGGGCAAGCTCAGGCCGCACAAGGGTATGTACGGCCCGTCCCTAGTTGCACACCCCAAAAACATTGTGCAACGGTAAACTGTAATGGTCAAAAACTCACAAGATGAGCGGTCCATCCTGGGCCACTCAAGGGTTGTGCGGTCTCGGACAGGCCGCACAAGCCCACTGTACGCCGAGCCAAAAAGGTATCGGGGACGTGCGGTCAGACCATGGCCGCACAAAGGGTTATGCGGCCAGCCACTGGCCACACATCCCAAACACTGTATAACGGTCAAAACAACGGTCAAAACCATGGGATGGGCGGTCAGCATTGGGCCGCTCAAAGGGATGTGCTGTCTCGCGATAGACCGCTCAACCCCACTGGGCGCCGAGCCTGACTCGAAGTGCGTCGAGCCAATGTGCGGCCAGGCCAGGGCCGCACAAGGGATGTGCGGTCTCTGGTTCGATCGCACAACACCACCGGTGCGAAAACGGCGAACCTCACTGAGATCGCCCATTCTGGCCCGAAACAAGCCCCACGGAGGAAGAAAACGAAGAGGAACGAACCCCCATGCCCCCTAGCATGATTCTACGCCCCTAAAATACGATTTCGTGGCTTAAAATGGTAGATCGGGCAAACTCTCCCCGTGGCATGCTCACCCTTCTCGGCGCGAAATAAGCCCCTCTCGGCCTCGCCTCGACCTACAAATCGCGGGAATGGAAAGACAATAAGCTAGGGATCGTCACCCTACCTCCGGTTCGCGATGAGATGCCGATCCGAGCTCGATCCCGTGAAGAACGCCGTTGAAAATCTCGCCTCCCCACGCTTCCCACGCTCGCCACACGTCCGCACGATCGCCTCGCCGTCACCCACGTCGCCGCACCGTCGCCCCGTCGCCATCTGCAGCCGGTACGGAGCTTCCACCGCATCGAATGGGCAAGAGAGAGGGAGAGGAATGCACTGGGAGTGAGAGGAAGAAGAATGAAAAATGAAAAGAAAATGACATATTTATAGAAAATCTCAAAATTAACAAAATATTAAAAAATAGAAAATCATGTTTCTGCGATCCTCGGAACGCACCGATCGTAATGGCCGGGTCGGCCACTAGGATTGGACTAATCATACCCCTTGGGAGACCCTCTGGCCTTGCTGGCCCTCTACCAGCAAGGTACCAGCCCTCACATCCTCCACTCAGCATCGCCAAGTTACCCACGAGTTTGGGTGAGTGCCGGGTGAGTTGGCTGCCGATATCGGCCCGATCAGTTCGCGATTGTGCTTGCTTGCTTAGGTCCGAGGTTGTGTCACATCAAATCATGTATTTTGTGACCTTATAGCAATGAAATCTCTTTATTTGCTGCTAAGTCGTGACTTCATTCTCGCTCCCCCCCTTTTTTTAGCCGGCTAGCTTAGCCCGGATATGTAAGTTACTAGGGCAGGAGAGTGCTCACGCCTTCAGCAAAGGGGTGAGGGGTTCGCTCCACCGCGGCGTAACTATTCTCAGGGCCAAAACTTGGCTAGCGTAGGTCGAATGCCTGAGGGCAAAGGTATAGTGGCCACCTAGGGCCAGAGAGTAAGGTCTGAAGGCCTGTTAATAGGCTTCGCTGATGGTGATGAAGCTGCCAGGAGGCCTAAAGTATATTCATCCCTTGACAGGGGTGGAGGACCCGAGTGAGGGATAGGTTCATTGTTTTCCATGAACAATGAGGGAAGTCAAGGGTAGGCTTGTTGGTTGACGCGGACGGAAGGTCCGGGCTGAGGCTTGATTTCACCGATGGTGATGAAAACTGGGGGTAGGGTTTGTTTGTTGACATAGGTTGAATGTCGAAGCAAAAATAGGTTTGTTCATTAACAAGGATGAAAGGTCCACGTTAAGGAGTACTGACTGGTCTTGCCGATGGTGACAAGGGTCAGCGACGGTTTGTTCATCGACATAGGTTGAATGTTAAAGCAAAGGTTTGTTCATTAATAAGGATGAAAGGTCCAAGTTAAGGAGTACTGACCGGTCTTGCCGATGGTGACAAGGGTCAGTGACGGTTCGTTCATCGACATAGGTTGAATGTTGAAGTAAAAATAGGTTTGTTCATTAACAAGGACAAAAGGTCCAAGTTAAGGAGTATTGACTGGTCTTGCCGATGGTGACAAGGGTCAGCGATAGTTTGTTCATTGACATAGGTTGAATGTCGAAACAAAGATTTGTTCATTAACAAGGACGAAAGGTACCAGTTAAGGAGTACTGACCGGTCTTGCCGATGGTGACAAGGGTCAGCGACGGTTCATTCATCGACAAAGGTTGAATGTTGAAGCAAAGGTTTGTTCATTAATAAGGACAAAAGGTCTAAGTTAAGGAGTACTGACCGGTCTTGTCGATGACGATAAGGGTCAGCAATGGTTTGTTCATCGACATAGGTTGAATGTCGAAGCCAAGGTTTGTTCATTAACAAGGATGAAAGGTCCAAGTTAAGGAGTGCTGACCGGTCTTGCTGATGGTGACAAGGGTCAGCGACGGTTCATTCATCGACATAGGTTGAATGTCAAAGCAAAGGTTTGTTCATTAATAAGGATGAAAGGTCCAAGTTAAGGAGTTGATGGGGACATCAGCGACCCTCCATGCCCCGACTTCGACGTCAGCCCCTCGAGACGGATTCGACCATGGGCCCCTTGAGACGGATTCGACCATGGTCCTGTGAATTTTTAAAAAAGAATATAATAAAAATAATAAAATAAAAACCCTTTTTTATCCCATATCCCCTTTCATTCTCTCATCTCTCTTGACTCACTCTCCCTCACCCCCTCCCGTCTCCCTTTCCCCTTCCCCGTTCCCACTTCGGACAGCCGATGGCAGTGGGGAGGTTCAGGGCGGAGCGACGTACGGCGAGGGAAAGTCCAAGGACGTGCAGAATGGGAGGTGGAGGCAACGGCATTTGAGGGAGCTGGCCATGTGGGTAATCGCTGTTTCAAAGTTTTGGTGAGGTTAAAGCGTCAGTTTAGGTAGGGGGATGGATCCCCACTCTCCCCATGTGATTTCCCAGTGATTCCATGCTCGGGTGAGGCCGAGAGTGGGTGTATATCTTGTTTTGAGGTTTATGCATGCCGGGTGTTGAGCAGCAATTTTTGGCCAATTGAGGCCTTGTTTTGTGGCTTAGTCATGGCTTTCCAGTTCTAGGAAGGCCAGGGGATGGATTCTCCATGTTTTCCCCTTCGTCCCGTGACGAATGGGGCTTCCGATCGAGCTCCATGTGGACTTGGGTGTTTTTCCACAAAACCTATAGGAGATGTCCACATAGGTGGTCGTCGTGTCCAGCACTAGGCGGCCAGGGGTTGGGCCACCCAGGGGTGTAGATAGCCAATGCCTTAACTGTCCTACCTATTGTGTTTGTTTCAGAAGCTCGTGGTCTGGGTCGCCAAAGAGGTTGCCGCCTCGGTCCCTGGGTGGCTAGATAGGTGGCTGCCCAGTCCCCTGTCTTGCCCATGGTGGGCGGCCAGTAGGTTGGCCGCCCAGCCCTCTGGGCGGCCATCAGGATGGCTGATGGCCACCCAGTATCTTGTGAGTTTGGGCTTTGGGCGGCCAGGGAGTGCCCAGGGGTGGGAGGCCATGGGTTTGGCCACCTAGCTCCCTAGGCAGCCTGTGCCTTGGCCGCCCAGTCATCTTCAGCCCGGGGGTCTTGCACTTCACGGTTTGGCTTTATGGGGTATCCGTAGGTGGGGTGGCCCTATGAAATGCGTGTCTGCGTGGTTCGGTGTGTTATGTCAGTTCTGGGTTATTAGCATTGGCCATCCGTGTATGCTGGTGGAGTGTGGATAGTCATTCTTGTGTCGGACTGCCCGTGTCGACTATCCCCATGAGAGTTCCGTGATCGCAGAGGGTATTCTAGCATGAGGGCTGTGATCACGGCTAGATATCCTCGTAGGAGTTGTGAGTCATGGCCCTTGTGTTTCTGTCCTCTGCCTGAGGTGGTTTTACATAGCTGGCAGTATTATTTCGAGGTTCCCTGTGGATCAGGCACATGCGTATGTGTTTCCTCGGGTTTCCTGTGAGAGCGCGGAGGTGGTTTCCCATGAGATCGTGGAGGGTGGTTGCCCATGAGAGCGTGGAGGTTTGAGCCCTACTGTTTCTCTGCCTTGAGGGCTTGGCAAAGTGGGTGTAGAAATATGGAACGTGACATCACAAGTCACATGAACAAGCATATGTCAATAAGTGATAACATAATGTGCCAACTAAGTGAACATCATGAACATGTGACTATGTAAACATGGTAGCATGATCATACACCGATTGCGGTTGGTGGGGAATTGTCTAGTACTTGAACCCTAATCGTTTGATAAACTCAATCCACGGAATAATTAACTCATATGCCGTAATTGGCTTTTATACGCATGATTAATAAACAAACGCTTTCATTCTTATGTGTTGAACAACGTTTGTCCTTTTTTTTGTTCCCCTCCCCCTAATTAACTTCCATTAAATTCCGTGAGTTAAACGGTAGTTCACTTGACGTGTGACACACAATTCATATGAACTTGCATGATTTGTGAAATGTTTAGCTCGTAAAATGGTCTGTGAAGGAACGCCCCTTAGCTCTTTCACTTGAGTGAGGTACGAGGATATGAAGTGCTTGAAATTGGTGTTGTTGCCCCGGAGAATATCTAGAGCTGCAGTGCTTTGCGGAGACTTGCCGTGGATATTTCTCCCAATTTCACTTGGAAAGCATACCCTCATTTCAGCGCTGGGATTATAGCGTGCATCTACGGCAACGAGGACAGTGGGCTCGAGTACCGGGGATTGAGGGCTGATGGAAGGTGGCCTGATCTTGGGACTTGGCCCGGCTGGCACCCGTGCTGCTGACTCTTGTCATACAGCCTCCTCGATCTCTTCTTCCTTGACAGTCGGCCAAGTAGCTCGAGCTTCTATCTGAATAAATTGGGCATAGGTGTTGAGAGGTTGATATTTCTGGAGCTTTTTCTGGTTGTACTCAAGAAATCTCTTGTACTCCTCCTGCACTGTTTGTTTAACTTGTGTGGCTAGACTGTTCCTCCTCAGATCCCAGTATTTGACTAATGTAATTGGGGGCTGCCCTTGTCTGGCCAGGGTGAGATTGTATTCTCTAAACTCCCCATATGCCCTTGGAAATATTGTGTACTATACTCATCTTCAGTGAGGCAATTAACTTGTTCCCAAAAAAGCATGACTGCATGTTTAGGAATGTGACCTTGAAAAGCAATCTGGACCATCATGTTTGGTAGGGAGAGAGCAGACCGCCCAATGCATGCTTGCCTGCGACAGTAGGTGAGCCAGTTCCCATATATACCTCGACCGAGTGCAGTCCCCATCATGACTTCAAAAACGCCCGGATAGGGCGTCTGATTATGCCTATTATTAAGAATTGCTTTAATCTTGTTGATCATGTCCTCTTGTGTATCAGGCGGAGGAGGTCCAGTTGGTTGAGGAGCAGGTGCTGACGAGCTACCCTCCCCCTGAGTGGATGGCCTGGGAGGAGGATGTGGAACATCATCTGAGGAGTCAGAGTGGCCCAACATAGAGTTTGACAGCTGCCATGAAATCTTTATTAACCAGCTCATCCATAAACTCCTGAAGGTGCATGGTAGGTCGCTTTTGTCCCCTCTGTTTCTGGTTATACTGCTCCCACAACTCATAGGTCTCTCTGCCAGCCTGACTCTTGAGCAAATCAGCCACTGCTGCTCTGACTTTCTTAGATTTTTTGGACTTGAAAGGGGGGTCTGCTGCTTTCCTTTTTCCTTTCTTTGCTACTTTTGCCTGTTCAGCAGCCTGTCTGGCCTCTGCTGCTCTAGCTCTAGCCTCTGCCCTGGAAGCCCGTTCAATATTATGTGGTTCTGTTACTGTAGGTGCGAGGACAGGTTCTGGCTCTGGAATGGTTTGAGAGGCAGGAGGTGGAATTTCCTCAGCCTCTACCTTCGGAATTGCAGAGCCCATTTGTGTCTCCTGGACAGTGGCCTGGTTCCTTCTTTGTTCCCTAGGACAGCTAGTCTTGGTTCTACTTCCTCCAGTGGGAGTGGGAATCTGCCTGACCACTTCTTTCTGCCTTTTGGGAACTGGTTTCTTCTTTCTATGTCCCATTAATCTAATCACTTGCACAGAAGTGGCGGCTTCTCTCTGAGGACTGGAGGGTTCTGGTGCTGTCTGTCTTGGAGGGGTAGGAAGCTCAGGTTCCACTGGAACTTGTGGTTCTTCTTGTTCTGCGGCATCCTGAGGCTGAGGGACAGGAGGAGAGTGAGCTGGAGGTGGAGGTGTCTTCTTTAGCTCCCTTAGAATGGCAGCAGGCTCCTCAAGGTTGAAGGTGGAGGGTATTAGGTGTAACAGTTCCTGAACTCCTCCTTCAATGAACTCCAACCTTTTATGCATCTCCCCTAGTGTATCAGTCGTGTGTCCCAGAATGATTAGGATTTTGGGCACAAGTGAGGCAGTAGAGTCTACAGTGTTCTTCATGTTTTGCCCTTCTTCAATTACCTCATTCAGTTTAGACTGGATTCTATCAGCCTCTGTTCTCAGTCCTTGGGCTGACATGCTACTGGCATTGTTTAACCCCTCAGAGACCTGGTTGAGTGTATCAAATAATCTATCAAACTTTGAGGTCTTTGCTTCCTGTGAGGGCCCAGCCTCTGCGGCAGGAGATGGAACTTCCCTCTGATCACTTACTTCAACAGTGTGCATGAAGGAAATGATGTCTGCCACAGAATGTTCCTGACTGGCCTGAGTAGTCACATCTGTGGCCCATTGATCAGGAGTAGCAGGCCTGGCTAGTGGTGCTTCAGGTTGGATCTGTTCCTCTTCCACTGCCGTATAGTCCTCTGCCTGGACTGATCCTGCTTCATCTTCTTCAGCCACTTCTTCAGCCATTTCTTCAATTTCCATTGGCTGATCATAGAGGCCCCATGCCACTGTTCCCTCAATCATGGCCTCAATTTGTTCTGACATTTCCTCTTGTACTACAGCCTGATCTGCCATACCTTGTACTTCTGCCTGTACCTGCACTTCTTGTGCTTGTGGCACTTGTCCCTGTGCTTCCTCAGTCTCAGCGGGGGCTGCCTCAATTGGTTCACTTTCCATACTCTCCCCCTGAGACCCAGCTATCTCAGCTTGCAATTCACTTGCAGCTGTTTCTGCTATAAATTCTGAGTGCCTTTCCTCAGTTGCAGGCATTTCAGCTGCATCCTCTGCTACTCTCCAGGGTGACTGTTCTATCTGTGTCTCCACGCCAGGCCGCATTTCAAGGATGGCAGGCATAGATCTCTCACCAATGACATCCATCAATAATGATCTAAATTCCTCTGGACAAATGGAGGTCATCTCAACACTGGTTGGGACTGTTGTTTCAGCTGTGATCGCGGGGGCTTCAGTCACTGATTTTCCTTTCTTCTTTCGGTTCCGGGATTTTATTACTGGTGAAGCTGCTGCTGATGCTTCTTCTGTGGCACTTGGAGCTGCTGCTGCACCTTTCACCCATTTTCCTTCCACCAGGGTGAACCCAGACCTGTTGAGGGTGTGACTGCCTATAATGCTCCCACGAATACTAGGTTCATCAGCCATGCTGATTCCATGATAGCTCAGAAGTCTGGTGATCACAGCACCATAGGGTAAATGATACCCCTTCTTGCAATCCCCTTTCTCGTTCTGAATGTGCTTAAAAGTAGTGGCCATTTCCTCACAAATAAAGGCCCCAAGGTTTATTGTCCTTTTATTCTTAATGGCCCACATGACCTTGAGGTCATTTTGGCTAACACTTCCACGGCTCCCTACTTTCAAACAGATGCATTGAGCTGATATAAAGTGAAGGATCCTCAGTTCTGCATCCATATCACTGATAGAAATGTTCTCTGCATTTTTACCGCACAGATCCTTGACCATTCTTATCTTTTCCTCCTTCTTGATGGTTCCCTTCGGGCCAATACCACCATCACCTTCTACTCCCAATGCTTGATTCACAGATTTCTCGGTAAGGGACAGCAGGGTTTCCTCAACCAAGGTCACAATCACGTCTGTTCCCACAACCATGTTGGCATAGAACTCCCTCACCAGTCTAGGGTAAACAGGGTCTCGAGATGTACATACCCCCAAGCAGCCGGCTGCTTCAAGCATATCTTGCAGGTGGATTCCGACAGTGGCGAGTTCCTCGAGCTCAACCCTTTTGCCCGCATGAATCTCCCGGTTCATGATGCGAGCCCTAGCTTCCTCGGTGGCGTTTAATGCTGCCATTGTTTTCTTCCGTGAGTGGGAGGGCAAGAGGTTTGGGCTTCCTGGAACGCTGAATCTCATCCTGGAGCTGATGACAATCGTCGGTGTGATGTCCATGCTCACTGTAGAACAGACAATGCTTGCGGTAGTTGCGTTGTTTCACCTTCATAGGCTCGAGTTGGCGGAGAAGGCCCGAGCCCTTAATGTCTTCGTAAATTTCATAGACGGGGGCGGTCATGGGAGTGTATCGCTCGTACCTCCGAGAGGGCTCTTTCTGGTCCCCGTCCTGGTTCCGCCTCTTCCCTTGTCTCGGGCTGTCGCTTCTTGTCCCCCTCCCGACCCGAGCTTATCATGCTGTGGCAGGCGCTGAGGACTTCCTTGCACTCTACGTGACGTAGGGCCAGGGTCACTAGCTCGGCGAGGGAAGTAGGGGGATGAAGGACCAACTCGCACCAGAGGTTCTCATCGCGGGTGCCCCCGGTCAGTGCGGTGATGGCCGAGGCAACATCCAGGCGGGGGATACGCAAAGCCTCTGATTTAAATTGGTTAATATAGGCCCAGAGCCTCTCCCTCCCCCTATTCCTGTTTGAGGGCCAATAGTCCCTCTACTGACCGGGGAGGGCCGCTACCGGTGAAGCTTTCCTTGAATACTCACCCGAATTGTCGGAAGTCACGGATGCTGCAGGGGGTGAGGGCTTGGAACCAAGCCTGAGCGCCCTGGACCAAGGTAGTCGTGAATGCTCGGCACTTGATGGCATCAGATGCCCCATGAAGGGTTATGAATGCATCGAAGATATCATAGTGGTCGACCGGGTCTCCCTGGCCATCATATGACTTGAAGGTCAGGAGCGAGATCCTGGGAGAGATCTCGGCCTTCAAGACATGGTCGGAGAATAGGGATTGCTCCTCGTCTACCACGGTAGAGGTCTTTTGTAGGGCGTGGAGGGTGCAATCTTGCTCTGTGAAATGTCTCTCAAAGTCTCGCAGTCGGAGGGATAGCTCCGGATGTCGTTGGGCCGGGGCATTCCTACAGGCTGCCCCGGCGCCCTTCGAGGGCCTCGATCTCTGGGAGCGGCTGATGCACTCCGGACTTCTCCCTCCTCGGGGTGGAGGAGGCTTCTTGCTCCGAGGGAGGAGCATGCGACGGTCCTCCTGACCGATTGCGGATTTGCCGCCGCCCCCGGAGGGTGAAACGGCCTCCTGCGGTTTGCAGGGAAGCATCTCCACGGGGGGGCTCTCCCAGGGAAGTCGCGACCTCTCCTCCCTGGCCACGTAGGTCCTCATTAGATCAATGAGGCTGTCCAGTTTTACGTTGAGGGTTTGAAGAGCGTCCGTGTTCCTGGTGGGGGGTTGCCCCTCCACCGTGGCTGGGGGCATTCCACCGGCTGGGTCGCTGGCGTAAGATGGGGTGTTCCCCGTAGGATGGGAAGGTGCACCTTCCTCTACCGCCACGGCTTTTCCCTTGTCACTGGCGGTCCTCCTACTGGAGCTTCTTCGCATCGTGTTGGCTATTTGCCCGTTTCCCACAGATGGCGCTAGATGAAGAGGGGTGATCCTGCACTGTCCCTAAGCTGAGGACAATGACCACGATTGTGAGAACTGTAAGAAGGGAAATGAATCAGGGGTGCCCAGGGATGGATCCCCAGGGAAAACCCTCATACTCTGTGGTAACCCGAGGAATGCAGTTTGGCACTGATGGCACTTTAAAAGTAACGGTGCCTTGGCAGTGAAAGAAATCCCACCAGAGGCAGCGGTCGCTAGTAATAATTGAGTTGTGCTTCGACCTGCTTTCTAGCGAAAATTGGGCGACTGAAGTTGGAATATGTTGATCATCACCAAAATTCTGTCCAAATCAGAACGGATAATAAGGTTCCCGATGAAGCATGCCGCCCTTTCTAAAAACCAAGATGCTCAGCCAGATTGATAAAGCCCAATCAATCAGCTCAGGCTCTAGAAGTGGTCAGGTGACTTTGGCACCCGAAATGGGGTGAGTGAGGACCTCCACATCTTCCAGCTTGCACTCATGCTGTTGATTCACCAAGGGAGTGGAATGTGTCGCTGAGGTCCAGAAATGAATGGTCCCTGCTGCATCCACTGGAACCCTGGTCAGTTGGCCTCTGATCTGAAAAGGCTACTGTGACACCGGGCTGGGCTCGGCACTGGCAAACTCTAGCATCCGGGGGTACAATGTGGTCGTCTGTAAAGTCCTTGGAGCAAGTTCAGGGAATAAGCTGCATGCCCAGGCATTAAAAAAGTGAAACGGGCCCACTATTCTGAGTGATCCAGGGACTTGATGTCTATGTAAGTCTCCCAAAGACTTGTAAATCAAACAAAGTACCGTTGGACACAAAGAGAGTCGCATGCCCCAAGCCATCTGACAAGCTGGGTATATTGCTTCCGGCCTAATAACTGTTTCATCTCCCTGTGGGAGAGGAAAGGTGCACAACTAGAAAGTGAGATAAGCAGCACAATGTGTGATGGGGTCCACTCCAGCAGGATTAGGTCCTTTTTGACCAGTCTGTCAGATAGAAATTGGCAACTCTGATTTGAACCTTGGAGTCCTGCTCTGTTTGCTTGCAACTGGAGCCACTGAAGGAAATTCATTATACTTCAGAGGGCCATTGAAGAAATACTAAATCCACTGTTCGACTCGAACCTTCAGTCTGCTACTCTTTTCTCGAGTGTGATAACCCTTGGATGACCCTTTGTAGTGTGCCAAGCAGAGGGAACGGTAGGCCTCCATCAAATATCGATATGCAAAGCCAAAAGAATATCGGCCCTCATCGTCAGTTTCATCCTTGACTGAGTCATACAAGCAAACTTCTTCATAAGGCTCCCCATCTATTGGCAAGCCCGAGAGCTGTGAGAGACTCCAAAGGTCCAGAGAGGTTTCACCTTTTGATGTATAAAATATATTAAACTGAGGGCAGGAGACTTCAAACATTCCACAACAAAGGCCCTTAGAAATCGGGTACCGGAAGCGTGAAGCATATACGCTATGATATACTCCGGCTCTAAACAGCAGAGGGGCATTGTGGCGACCTGGGATCCGAGTACCGGAAAGGAACCAGTGGGACTCGAATCTCGGCCCGCCTCCCACGAGCCCGAAGACTAGGAAGGAAAAAATGGATGGTGTGAGGGTGTGCAAGAAGCTAAAGTAACTACAGAGATAGCATAATAAACAACTAACTAATAACACAGAAATTAAATAAATAACTACACTGCTACAAGGTCTAGTACATCTCGGGCTTCAATGTACTACACGACAATCTTTTTTCCCTTCGGAGCTTTACAACTCTTGGGAGGCTTCACGGGTTCCAAGTGGTATCGGGTCTACTCGATAGTCCTATCGGGTATATCTGGTATCTGGAGTCTGGGTCATCACAGTTGGTATCAGAGCGTTGTTGTGTGAAAGTACATGTGAATCTAAAATATACAGTTTCCAGAGTCCTGAAGGTCCAGTACAGTCTTCAGCTGGCATCAGGTTCGTGATTCTTTATCGCTTCATTTTCCACGTGTGGTCTTGTGCATGCTGTGTTAGCACTGTGCGAGATGGTTTTGCTCTCGTCAGGATGTGACGGGATGCACTTTTTTGTCGTGATGTTTGTCTCGATCATGTTGTACTTGACAGAGTTCGTCGGAAGGCTTGAATCTGCAGTACATTATTTGAGATTTTTTCGTCATTTGTTCAGGTGGCTGGTGACTTTTAGCCTTGGTGCGATGGCCATGCACGTTCTTACGTTGTTTGGGTCATCCCAGCTTAAGTCTGTTCAGCTCCTGATGTGCTTCGCTTCTGTTGAAGTGGTCGATTAGATTCCCTGGTTGAGAAGATGCTCGAGCGAACCTAGGATTGCCCTTCCTGGTGAGCTTCTGTTAGTCGAGCTTGATTCATCTCATCCCGTTTGGTGGAGTCTTTTCGAGGTAAGCCTTAGAATTGCTGTCTTAGTGATACCCTTGTCCTGTGTCTACTTAAGTGTGGACTGTGTTTATCTGAGCCTAATCTCCTCCTTGTGTTATGGTTGCTTGGCTTTGGACCTAATTCTTGTGTTAAGAGCCATTGTGCACCATGTTCGCCATGTCGTGTCTGGCGGCTGATGCGTTGTGAAGGCTCGATAATTGTCCCAAGACGTAATGGTAAGCTGAGATTGGCATTTTCTTCGTGCTTTGTGCTAAAACTGGTACTCTCCTTCGTCTGCACTTAGGCTACTTGTGATCGGTTGGTCACAAGATCAGTACTTGTGGCGTGTTATGTTGCGATTTTCATGAATTGCGATGGCGCTGTGTGTTTGCTAAGATGCGGATACCGAGGTGTTTTTGATGCCTGTGTGTGTTGTATGAGTGCATGGCGGAAGCGTGTGGGTTGATCATCCACGGGTTGAGGATCGCTATTGTAAAATTATGACCAGTCGAGAGGTTGTTCTTCTTGATGTGACTTTATCTTGGCTTCCTGTGCCTTGACATTGTCTATTACCATGTTGTTTCTTGACGCATTATGGTGTTGGCACTGGCATTTGATGTAATCGTGGTCCTTGAGATGTGTTCCCTGAGATTATCGTTTCCTTGCTGCCGTGGGTCCTTCTCTTGGTAAGCAGCTCAATGCATGACTAGTCCCTTGTAGTTGGGTGTTTAGCTGTTATTGTGCCTTGATGTGACCCAACTTGCAGTTGTGTTCTGTGGTTTTGTGTTCAGTACGGAGCCGAAATCCTATAGGTGATGTCGTTGTCATCATTTTTGTCATTGTTTCCCTGTAGATCTGTCTTGGCACTGTGTGGACCATGATCTTGTCGGTTAGCTTTGCTGTACTCTTCTCTCCTGGTAGAGTTAGCATGCGACCTCGTACCCCGGTCCAACCGGGTCATTCCATGGGCAAGTCTCACTCCCCTTCTCCTTCAAGGCCTCCAGGTCAAGCCGCTCCTCCAAGGTCTCAAGGCTGATTATATAATTCACAAGTCATGCCCCTCCAACAAGCTCTCATTGACAAAATTGATCAAATGGAGGAACCAATAAAGAGGGTCACGAGTTTGCGACCACCACCTCCTCCTCCTCAAGTCAATCCCCTTCGCGCTTTCATGGATAACATTACTAAAATGGAGAAGGATTGGAAGGAGAGAAAAGATGAGCATGACATTGAGGACATAAGTGAGCAAGATGTTCTTTCAAGTTTTAACGATCAAATAGATGTCGTCCGCTCACCACCCATTTATCACACTCATTCACATAGCCCTCCACCTTCACATTCGCATCCACAAAATCCTCCACATCGTCATGTTCCACCGCTCATCAACATGCCTTCAGCACGGCACCCATGTGAATTTCATGATTATGATGAATTGGAAACGGCACATTGCGAAGATTTTGAAGATCTTCAAGATAAACCCACTCCGAGTTGTCTTCGTTTCTCTCTTCCACCACTTCCACAAGAACCCCCTGTTCAGGATGAAGCCACTATCCCTACCATTATCTATGAGACATCATGGTGTTATGATGATGGGTCAATACTCTAGCAACCTATGTCAATGCACCATGAATCAGCCATTATCCCTATCCATGTCTACGAGACCTCATGGTGTTACGATGATGGGTCTATGCTCCCATGACCCGTGTCAATGCATCATGAATTACCCCCTACACTGGACGCCCCACGTACCACCGAAACCTCCACACCATCGGCCTCCACTGAGCCTACCATTAACCTTTGTTCCCAACTTAGAATCCCTCCATCACCTCTACTTAAAACCTCCACTATCCTTATAACCCCGAACCCAACCACTCCTATTCCTCCACTCAACCCCATACCCAAATTCGTGATTAATCCTGAGCAGGGTTCATCTATTTTTGCACCCGAGTCATCCACGTCTGCTTCCAAGCAAGAGGAGAAGCTTGCTGTGTTTCAACCTCCACCTACCTTTCCTATAACACCTTCCACTAAACATCTGTCATTTATTGAGTCTTCCACCTCTATCTCGCCTCCTTCCGCCTCCCCCCGGAGTGGGTGCATCTCTACAAATACATGTGCCAAAGATGATGTTCAAGAACTAGGCGAGAAGAATTTGGTCATGGCTATGCCATTCAAAATCTAAGATTTTATTTGCTGGATGTCGATTCGGGTTCTTGTGCTAGGCATCTTTGAGGAGGCCGAGCATCCCCTAGTATTCACTAGGCAAAGAAACCATGCATTGATGTCGTGCCGGCCTAAGTCAAGGATCATCAAAGTTGTATCACTCCCCCGCCAAGATACTCTCGAGGCTCTCATTACCTCTTGTTCGGTCATCATTCAAATGGCTAATCAAGGGAAGGGGTTCTCCTCAAGAATAACAATGACACATTCCACTGCAAAGGAGATAATGAACTCTATGCTCGAGAGTGGGTCAGAGCAGTTCTTGTTGGAAGGGCGGCGCCAATCATCCTTTCGAGGATCTCCAAAATCTCATTTTTTGTGATTTTTCTTCCTAAATTAACTAAGAAGAAAAGGATAGGTGCCTGGGAGGATACATGGAGCCTTGTGTGTGTTGACTTGAGGAGTTCTCGTGCTGTCGCTTTGCTGCATCCACGTGTTGATTCCACGAACTGGTACTAACGAACGACGCGAACCCTTCATCTCGGGATTAGGGAGTCAGACAAACTGGGACTGAGAGTCAGACGAACTGGGACTGAGCGGGGCCGCGGGGCCACCGGGTTGGAGAGAGGGCGCGGCCCCCAGGGAGTTCGCCCTCCCTGGGGCGCGCGGCCGCGCCCTGGGGTGAACTGGACATGGGCGCACCGCAACCCTGAGGGATGGCCCCCAGGGGTCTTGTTTCATCGTCTGGGAGTGTCCTTTGAGGGACACTAGGCTTCGGGGCACTGGGATGGGCCCGTGGGGGCCGTTATTCTTCGAGTTGTAGTTGCCGCTCGTAAGGTGTTCGAGTAAATACCCAACACACCCCAGGTTGTTGAACGGCCTGGGTAACTAGCTGAGGGGGCCCAAGGTGGGCCTTGGGCTGAGGATGGGAGCTCGAGGGAGCTAAGGAGAGGCATCTTAGGCACGTGGGCCATGCCTCGAGCTACGTGCCATATTGTACGATGGGTTGGCGGGATAGCCTCGGGTTGGCTCGAGCGCTAAAGTTAAGTGGCTCATCGCCACATGTCTGAGGGTCAGGGGTGGCCCCGACTTGCTGGGGGGGTGTTGCAGAACCCAATTAGCATGCTGGAACCATGGGGCGGCTCATGGTTTAGTGTAGAAGGGTTGGAATATACGCGCCTATAAGGTATTCGGGAAAATACCAAACACGTGTGTGTGAGCCGTATATGTGTGCGGTAGGCCTCCAAAGCCTGTGGTTGGCCTAATTAGGTCTCCCCTTGACCTTGAAGAGTTGGAAGGAGGCATCTCGGGGTTAGCTCCCTGCCTTTTCACTGGGTGCCACGTGGTGTGGCTTAGAGTCGGAGCACCCCCGGGTCGGCCCGGGCGGCCATGTGAAGTGTGGGCAAAGCCTATAGTTGAGTAGCTGGGATTGGTCCCAGTTAGTTACGTGTGTAGCCACATGTCACGGTGAACTGGCTAGGGCCCCTGGTGGGGTCCAAGGAGTTGTAGAAATGGCCGGGTAGCTCATGCCTTGAAGGTGTTTGGGAAAATTCCCGAACCCTTATTTCTTGGCATTTTGCTGGAAAATTGTCTGGGTACAACAAATGTCCCCCACGGGGCGTGCGTCGGAGGTGGAGACGAGGGCGTACGGCCCGTGAGCCCCTGTTCCGACTTGTTGTAGTTGTATTTTGACACTTCATGTGCCTTTGCCTTGTTATGTTGTGTATGCTAATTTTCTGGTGTTCTGACCATTTTTATGTGCCCTGTCTTGCAACTATGGCACGATTTGGCAGAGATGAGTTGGTCTCGAGGCGTGTGCCTCGGAAGGAGGACCACTGGGTGCGACGGACTGAGTGATTGATGCCCCCTCTGGGTCCACCAGTGGTCACTGTGGCTAGTGCAGAGCAGGTGGATCTGGGTCATACGATAGTGGCTGAGGGCCTAGTCGGTGACATGAAAGGGCACCTGAATGGACGAGAGCTGAATAGAATCCTGGTCGATCCTGGTGCAGCTATCAACATCTTGCCATACAGAATATATCAGAGGCACTACTTCAACGTGTGCCGTGAAAAGGTCGGAGATATGTGTATCGCCGACTTCAACCAAAAGTGTGAAGTATCACTAGGAGTAGTAGAATTTACACTCACTCTGGCAGACTTCACTACAAGGGTGCTGTTTCATGTCATTGACTCCTGCACCTCATATAAAGCGCTGCTTGGCCATCCATGGCTACATGAGAACATGGTGGTGCCCTCCACGCTCCACTAGTGCATAAATACAGTTTGGAAGGGAAGGAGGAGAGGATATTTGCTGACCTCCACCCATTCAAAGTGTTTGAGTGTCACCTGGTGGATGCCCATCTATATGCCGAACAGTCGCCAAAGACCTCTGAAGCTAAGACCCCCACTGGGGCATCAAAAAGCACTTCTGGCGACGACTGGTTTCCACCGTCGCCACGCGGATATGTCAAACCCAAGATAGTCTCTCACATCACCATCACCGGAGATGTGGGCAGGACAGCACCTCCCACCATATACCCCAGAGCCGATGAAGTCAAGGTCGATCAGCAGCACGACCACATCAGAATCCCAGAAGGGCTTACCAAGCCGATTATTGGCCTCAATAATGCCACTATCGAGCCCTTCAAACCTTGGGAGGTAGCGCAGATAGATGGCCCCTACAGCTTGTTTTATACAGCTGAAGAGCATCCTATCCGGGAAGACACTGATTGTCATTTGCCTGAAGACATAAAGAACCCGTCAATTCCTGTTCAGGGTCTGGCGTTCACAACAAAATGGATGGCCAAGATGTTCCAGAAGCAGCACATCCCTTCTGGCTAGCCACATAAAGAAAAAGAAGCATTCCATAAGATGTGGTATTCCGCAAGTCTAGACAAAGAACTGAGACATGTCTCTCAGCATCCAGGGTTAGGTTTCAACCTTGAAGAATACTATTATAGTGGGTGCTATGAAGTAGACACCATCTTCGCTTTCTACCCAATTGGAGATAGCTCACCAAGGGTAACTTTTGATGAGTACCCAGTAGAAGCTGAGCACATGGAACCGGCTCGACCAAGAGACTGAGATACAGAGGTCATGACTCCTTGCCGATGCTAGAAGCAAGTCTACCCTGAAGAAGCGGCCCTTCAAGCTAGATTTGACACGGCCAGCAATAGCAAAGCCGAAGATGTTGAAGAAATAGGGATGTCTCCCTCCGACGGACCCCCTCTAAAGATGGTCTCAGCACCTCTCATACCAATCAGGGAGGCTTCTATAGAGACCGGTCAAGAGATGTGTGCTGCTAAAAGGGAAAAGGCCACCTCCATCGAGGATATGCCGATTCAAGGGGGTGAGGACTTCTCACTGATGGGGGCATCTCTGGCCCTTCACTTTGATAGCCCCGGTTGCACACCAGCATGGGTCCATTGTGTCCATCGTAATTTTCTGAGTCAAGTTATGTAACTTTCATATTTTTCTTGAGTCATATCATTATAATTTTCCTTTTATTTGAGTCAAGTCCCTAGGTTAATAAGTCATCTACAAGGATCGTGGACTTAAGTTTTAATAATTTTCAACTTTTTTCATAATTTTAAACCCCAAGATAAAACCTATATATAACCCTTAAACCCTCCACCCCCTCTCATTCTCTCCCTCTCTCTCTCTCCCACCTCCGGCGGCCGACGAAGCGCATGGCGGGCGAGGCGGCCAAGGCAACGACGGGACAACGGTGAGGATCGAGGCGAGAACGAGGGCGGTGGTGGTGGTGCGATCGTTCGCGTTCTTGGAGAACTGACCGAAGAAAAATGACGATTTCGACAAGGATCGGTGTCCTTTTTGCGCAAAACCTTCGTGAGAGGTAGGGGCATGGATTCCTACCCTTCCCGTGTTAAGTTCCCGCAATTTTGTGCCGTTTTGGGCGAGTGAGAGTGGGTTCCTTCATGTTTTGGGAAAAATACATGTTTTGAGACGAGTGACGATTTTCACCAATTCGTGTGGCATTTTCTAGTTTAAATGTGTGATTTTGGTGGTTAGGATGATGGAGAGAGTTTCCCCGATGTTTTCCCCCTTGTTCCAGGTGAGTGGGGGTTGGAACGGGACCCCACGGATGGGGGCCGCGCTTGGGTACTGTCGAAATCGATCGACCGTTCTAGCCTGTCGGTCGACTGATCAGGCGTTCAAAAGAAAAAGGGGGCAACTGGCTGGGTCAATCGACCGACCCACTAGGCCGGTCGACCGAACCAGTCCAGCGGTTGACTAACCCAGAGGGTAGGTCGACCGATCCTCAGAGCAGATCAGCCCTTTTGGCTCTAAAACCCAATTTTTCGCCCCAAAAATGTCTCGGGCATCTTTGCTACCCCGATTTTGAGTCGTTGGGCGTCCGTGGTTGCCGTATTTCGCGGAGGGTCATTCCCACGTCATTTTGGTTTCCGCGGAAGGTTATTTCTGGGTGAGTTTTTGTGTGTGACTGGCAACCATGGGTTTTGTGGTCCGGCCAGGTGTACGGATAGTTTCTCGCCCTTCCTCATTGGAGGAAGACTCTGAGCGGCCTTGGGCAATTTCGTGTGTCCATACCGTGCGTGGACAGGTGGTTTCTGTGTCGGTAGTGAGCCTTACGTTGAGTGACCCCCCACTAGTTGTAACCTTATTATGGCGCACGGACGCTGACCCACCTGGGAGTGGTGGAGGGCATACCCGAGAGAGACGATTTTTAGGTCGATTTTCGTAAGGCCCCCTACTGTTGCAACATGAGTCGGGGCAAGGAGAAAATCAGCTAGAGGACCTGACGTCGAGCAAGTCAGTTTGTATGTGCACACGTGGTTGGGGGCTTCGGATGTGTACTGGCAAGTACGACCCTGACTAGTCCTTGTTCAGTGGTTGTTATAAAACCCAGAATTTTCAGATTAGGAATCTGTGAGTTTCGGAGTGCTTCCGTGGGTCCCGGATTACGTTTTGTAATTAAATCGAATTTTTGGTTATCGGGTCTTCGAACCCCTGTATAGGGTGAACCGTTATGTTTTCGGGCCTGGGATGTTGCAGGCACGTTGTGCATTTTTCGAGGATCATGGGGATGATTTTTTCCAACTTTTCTACTTCTGATTTTTTAAAATCCCGAATTATTTCCTATATACCCATCCACCCCCTTTCCTCTCCCATTTACCTCATCTCCCACCTCCCATCTCCAACCTGCACTTCCCAGTTCACAGGTAGCAGAGTACCAACATTTTGAAGATTCAGCCATGACCACATCCTGGCATCCCTGGAAGCCCAAGTGGTACCGTCGGAAGGGTCTCCCTGTCCTCTTCGCAACGGCGGTGGTCTTGTCCCAGTCTGAGTTTGTGGCTGCTTGGAGGAGCCGATCTCCCTGAACTGCGCTTCTTCTTCCTAACAGTCAACCTGAAGCTACTTGCAGAGGCTCCCACGACCAACCCTTCAAAGTTCTGGAGACGAGACTTGGCTGAGAGCTTTTACAAAGTCTTCTTATAGTGCCAAGAAGTGTCACCCCATTCAGCATCCAGACCATTGAGTTCTCAATTTTCTCCCCCGAGTGTGCCATCCTGTCCCTTCTGGGACTGAGAAGACCGCCGTTTACTATTTGGGACCTCGCCAGCGACTCTGACCTCTTCCGACAATGTCGTAGGTCTCCGTTCAAAGAGGACTTGACAACGAATCCATCGACACCAGCCACGCTCAAATCGAAACTCAGGAGCGCCCGTGGTGACCCCATCTTCCAGCTGCAGTGGTGCTGAGACAGTCAGAACCAGAGAACAGAGTCCCTGTTCACAGCCTCACCCCGACCAACGCAGGCCACCAGAACTCCTACCAAATTTCAGACGTCCTCTTGGGCCAACCCAGGAGGTTTTACCACTAGTATCGTCGACAAATGAGCTCGGAAGCGGCCACAGCAGTGACAACATCAACCATCTGTTCCCTATTCCAGAGAGCGGGTAGAATCGACGTCTTCCACCCGTTTAGTCTCTAATTCAGCTCTTCCCTTCCCCGCCTGGCTGGCTTACCACCCCTCCTTGTGGGATGTAGTGTTTGAATATAATTTTGTCTTACCTTCCCCCAAGTTCAACCCCCTTGCATGGGGCGTAGTGATGTAAAATCTTGAACAGGTCGAAGCTACACCGGCGCGGCGTGTGGGGAATCCACGCTTCCCCGCTCGCCCTCATCTCCGAACAGGACCGGTTTCTTCAAACCGGTCAAGTAATTGCTCTACCCTTACTCTCATTTGGATTCCATGTTCCTTCAACATTAGTTCATAAGCTCCGCTGGTCCGTGAGAGTGAGCGCCCGGTCCACAAGCTCCATTTCTTTGAGTGGCCACCATGGGAGAGAGTGTGACCCATGCCCATTGGCACCCGGTCGGCCCTTTTGAATTAGGCCTCCATACCCTTGGGAAGTCCCTTGGCCTTGCTGGCCCTCTACCAGTAACGGCCCAGCCCTCACGACCTCGACTCGACATCACCGAGTTAGCCCCAGGTTTAGGTGAGTGCCGGGTGAGTTGGCCGCCGATATCCGCCCATTCGACTTGCGAATTGTGCTTGCTTGTTTAGGTCCAAGGGTGTGTCACATCATTATTCTTGTTGAATCCTTCTTGTTTAGTTTTTAGCATATGTTTTGGGCTTAGAGCATTCATCTGTGAACTTGTTACAAACCTCTAAATGATTTTCTTGTGTGGGTGTTTGGAGAAGGGGTTCTCCGAGTGGTTTGTGTGATAACATAATCGGACTCCTCAAAATGATGCCGGCGATCAGAGCTAAAGAGAGCGCTATGAGATGCCCTCATCATTCTCGAACATCGAAGGCTTAGTGATGCTAGGGGGTAGCCTCTTAGCAGCATGATGAGACGGGTATGGCACCCTATATACATCAAATGAGGTGGAGTCGCCATCGCTCCTTTCGGCCAGCTTCATTTCTATCATTTGCTCGACCATGAGCTTGTTCACCACCGCCGGGTCAATCGGGTTTGGGTAGAAGTGAGCTTGTTGCATGTGCGGCATTGCCAGCATGGCTGCGTGGGGCGTGGCAGGAGCCCCTTGGAATTGGAAGACTGAAGGATGCAGTGCAGCCACAAGTTGTTGTTGCGGGGGAGGGATGCCCCCGGTGTGGTTGTGCGTTGGTTGTGAGGCAATCGCCAGCGGTGATACTTCAAATGCCTGGTCGCTGCCCCCTGATGTTCCAAGCAGGCCTTCACCCTATGCGGGCGCAGAGAGGTGCATATCCCTCTCACTCAGTTGCTTCTTTAGTGCTTCAATTTCTTGTTGGTACTTGTGCAGCAACATCAGCAAGGCTGGGTCACTGACGGGACGGTTGGGGTGGCTTCCCCTATCCTAGCCAGGTGTTTCTTCAGATGAGGTGGATGGCATGGCTCTATCTCCCTCTACCGTAACCACATTAGCAGCTAGAGTCATCGCGGCTTCTTCCGGACTTCTCGTCTCATCAAGGATTTGTAATGCCTCACTGGTGGCCTTTACTCTTCTTGTGAGAGGGATGGGCCTTTCGGTAATTCTGGCAACTTCTTCAGGCAGGGCCCCATAATGGCTAGTCATTACGACCACGTTGCAAGTATAAACCTGTATATTTTCACTTCTTCATCTTGCATGTCTGGTCGGCTGACCAGGGAAGGTCAATCTTTCAAACACCAAGACTCTCGGTGGATCTTCTTCATGGCGAGGACACTCATAATATCCTAATTCTGCATCTTCTATTTTAACCAGGTCGATTGGACATTCTCGACCCTCTTCAATGGTGGTAATGGCTTGTAGCAACTGCTGCCTCCCTAGGGAGGTGTTCCCGAGGCCGCGAAGATACCCGTGTATAGCCTGGGTGATGTCTTCTTCTTCATAGTTAGGGTAATCCGCGGGTGGCGGCACCCTTACTTATGCTGGGGGCCCATAGGTGAGCCGATCCCTTTTAGCAATCCTGCGATGATTCTAAACATGTAAAAAAGTGCTCCCCTGCCATCCGTAGACTTGGACAGGTGGCTTGCAAGTCGCCTCTATCGACATCTCATTTTTCTCCATTCTTTTCTTCCAGGGCTCGTTGGCCTCAACAGGTCATGGCCAAGTTGACATCGGGACCCGGGTGGACTTGGGTACCCAAATTTGCTTAGTCTTGAAGGGCCTGGGGGCCGGCTCATTCTTCGGCCGACGGTCCGCTCCAGCATTCTTCTTTTCCATCCTGATGGGGACATCCCCTAGCCACTCCATATTTTTGAGACTCCAATTACTTGTCCTCGGCACATCATCATCTCCGTCACTTAATGTCGAGTCATAGCATGTAATTTTTATTTTATTTGAGTCAGTGGGTGATAATCTATTCACACCCTCTCTAGATTATCTATTCCATTATACAATAGTTTTGGTAGTGTAATTGCATCCCTTCGTGGACTGATTGAGAGTCTAATTGGTAGTTAAGATTTTAGTGTTCATCTGGTAGTAGAGACGTTTGGGACAGGTTACCATGATCTAATCAATTAGACCAAATTACGAGAACTTGGTTCGGTATGGTCTATGCTCGATATGTGAGGTATTTCACTGTTGTGCAAGCTTTTAGGCAGTTAGTAGTTTAGCATGGTTATGGGTATTTAGTGTTGATCTTTCTGCCTTCCTATTTTTCCTTCTTTATAGTTCTTTATGTCTTTTATTTATTGCGCTACTCGTTACGTTCTGTTGTGTTGGGGATCCGTAGGACCTCTACTAAGCTAATGAGATAAGGCTCACCCCTTTTCTTTTTAGGTCTAGTGTGCTTCCTCCTCGTACGGAGGCTTTAAGCATTACCGACTGTCCAAGTGTCGCCAGCTTTTGCTAGCCGGGGTATGGCCCAAGGCTTTGTACTTTTCTTTTGTACCTTTGAGACTTGTATACCTGGACATAAAAACTATGTAAATTATGTAAATTTATTCATAAATGTAAATTTTAATTTCAGTACTTTAATTTCTACATTTATTATAGATTTCTATATATTCCTGTGACACCTATTTGAACCCTTCCTAGCTTTCAGCTCGTGGGTGGTGACATAAGATCCAAATGGTATCGGGTTTGACTTAGTATCCGGATCTTAGGTCGTTACAGTATCATCCTATACTTTGGGCATGCCCTGCTTCTCTGGAGCCTCTAAAGCAATGTTTGTTAAGCTTGGACATGTCATACAAAAGTGTGGACATGAACCTTCTTAAAACACTTAAACCACTTAATGTGAAAGTTCCAAAATGGACCTTGTGTTTACCTATTGAAGATGGCATCATTATGAAACCTACTAATGAGCATATGCCTCATTATAACCATATAAAATCATAGGATCGTGCAAATTTTGAAGGTTGTATGTATTCATTGTTCAGTGGTAGTTTGTGCGCGGTGGGGAATTCCCTTCTTGTTATTTCCCTCATGGTGGGGACGGACACTCCCCTTTTACGGAGGCAGAGATAGGTCGATTTGGAACGCAGGGATTCGGAGGGTATTGAAAGGAGGGTGGAAAGAACGATAGGAACGCACTGAAGGGAGTGGCATATGGTTAATCATTCTGGAAGACTGGAATAGGGATGGCCAGATGGAATGCCAGCATGCTAGTCGATTTATCGACGATCACCTATGAAACCAAATGTTTAACTGGGGATGTGCCACTAGGGCACGGCACGCGAGCATGAAAGGTTATGTGTCACATGGAGAGAAGGAGGTTCCGCAGGTACGAGTGTACACAATTGTACAGGCTCGTGTACCGGATGTCTTCCCCACATACCGTAAGCGGTTGGTGTTTATTTTACATTGGGCGGAGCCTGAACACCTTTGTTTCTACTGCCGAAGAGAGAGTCAGGGACCCTGGGAGCCGCGACGTCGGGAGGGCTTAGTCCGTGCACTAGCGATAGGGCAACAGTAACACAACAGGGATAACTGGGGGCAGAGAGACTGGTTCCAGCGAGGTGGGGGATCCACTCCCTGACTAGATTACATGACTTATATGTCGTGAAAGGTATTTATGTGGGGGCATGAGAGCCCGGTTACAAGTGCTTGCAAGCCACGAGACAATTCTATCATTTGTGACGGTCCCCGGGCCATTGCGGTATTGTGTGGGTAGTTCCGTATCCGTACATAGTGTCCGTCAGAGGATCTGTGACTCAGCATGATGCCACCTGAGGGGCGTCATAATGTCTTCTCATTATGAGACAGTATCGAGGTCGGGGCAGTTAGGGTGCCTGAGGCACCGTTGTGCTGGAGTAGTTGGGCGTCACCAAGGCTGAGGCGATCGAATGATGTAGGCACCACTTGTCACTGGAGCGGCCAGGCGCTGTTGAGACTTGAGCGGTTGGACGGCGTGAGCATCGCCATGACTGGAGCGACCAAAAGCCGTTGAGCTCAGGATTGTCGAGTGCCATGGGCACCGGTGGGACTGGAGTTGTTGAGCGATTGGGCGCCGCGGCTCCCGATGTGATTGGAGTAGCTGGCAGTCGGGTGCGGGGGGCACCGTTGTGACTGAGGTTGTTGAGTGGTCGGGTGCCAGGGGCCCCGATGTGACTGGCAGTCGGGTGCCGAAGGCACCGTTGTGACTAAGTGAGCTGAGTGGTCGGGTACCGGGGGCCCCGATGTAACTGGAGTGACTGACAGTCGGGTGCCGGGGGCACCGTTGTGACTGAGTGGTTGAGCGATCGAATGTCGCGGGTCCGGATGTGACTGGAGTGGCTGGCAGTCGGGTGCCGAGGGAACCGTTGTGACTGAGTGGTCGAGCAATCGGGTGCCAGAGGCCCCAATGTGACTGGAGTGGCTGCCAGTCGGGTGTCGGGGGCACCGTTGTGACTGAGTGGCTGGCAATCGAGTGCTGGGGGCACCGTTGTGACTGGAGTGGCTGGCAATCGGGTGCCGGGGACACCGTTGTGACTGAAGTGGCTGGCAGTCGGGTGCCGGGGGCACCGTTGTGACTGAAGTGGCTGGCTGTCGGGTGTCGGGGGCACCGTTGTGACTGAAGTAGCTGGTAGTCGGGTGCTGGGGACATCGTTGTGACTAAAGTGGCCGGGGGCACCGTTGTGACTGAAGTAGCTGGCAGTCGGGTGCTGGGGGTACCGTTGTGACTGAAGTGGCTGGCAGTCGGGTGCTGGTGACACCGTTGTGACTAAAGTGGCCGGGGGCACCGTTGTGACTGAAGTAGCTGGTAGTCGGGTGCTGAGGGCACCGTTGTGACTGAAGTGGCTGGCAGTCGGATGCCGGGGACACCGTTGTGACTGAAGTGGCTGGTGACTGAAGTGGCTGGCAGTCGGGTGTCGGGGGCACCGCTGTAACTGAAGTGGCTGGCAGTCGGGTGCT
Organism: Amorphophallus titanum; assembly: GCA_024336825.1. Lineage (NCBI taxonomy): Eukaryota > Viridiplantae > Streptophyta > Magnoliopsida > Alismatales > Araceae > Amorphophallus > Amorphophallus titanum. Next base: position 251,779 of record JANBPO010003331.1, read on the forward strand.
GGGGGCACTGAAGGAGTTGAGTGGTCGGGCGTCGCGGGCCCCGATGTGACGAGAGTGACTGCCAGTCAGGTGCCGGGGCACTGTTATGACTGAAGTAGATGGGCGCCGCGAGACCTTGATGGTCGTGCTCGGGGACCGTTGACAGGGGCAAGGGCCTGGCGCTTCATCTTGCGTTTGTCCATTGTCCGGGTAACCGCACTGGGGGCACGCTTATCGAGGTGACACCAAAGTGGCACACGATCATTGAGGCGGGAAACCAGGCTGGGCGCCTTGATTGAGCCATGTCTGATGGTGCGCGACCATTGGGACAGAGACTGGGCAGGGTGCTCTCGTTAAGCAACGGTTGCGTCGTGCAGAGATTGGGCAGGGCGCCTCAATCGAGCAGCGTCTGAGGGCCGTGCACGATTATGGAGGCAGGGACTGGACATGGTGCCTCTATGAAGTAGCATCAGAGGTCATGCGCGAACGTCGAGGCAGGGCCGAGCAGGGTGTTCCCGTCGAGCATCGTCTAGGGGCGCATGATTATCGAGGCAGGGCTTGGGCAAAGTTCTTTCACCAAGCGGCATCAGGGTCCAGCGCGAATACTGAGACAAGACCCGAGCAGAGTGCTTTCACCAAGCAAGATCTGGGGTTGTGCACGATTATCGAGATGGCATACGCTCATCAAAACACGGGGCCGCCTTTTAGGAGGTCGGTGTTTGCGCTAGATGCCATATGAGGGATGACCATGTGGCATGCCCTCGGCGTAAGCCTAGCAAACACACACACAAATCTCCTTAGCGCGCCCTTGTAGTCCGGGGGTAAGCTCCTTGATGCTTGATGCTTCTTCTGCTTTGCTTCCCAAAGTGGGGATTTTATAGTGGAAGATGAAGGGTCAGAGGGGTTTAGGCCGACCAGGTTGAGGGGTTAGGTTGGTCCGGGTAAATCCTTGGGTTTGTTTACGGAGTGGGGGAGGGAGGGTTTAGGTGGACCAGCCCAAGGGGTTGGTCTGGTCTGCCTAAACCCCTCACGGAGGGGTTACTATCTTTGAAGCCTATACCTCCACTTCTTTTGGCTTAACAGACTCGCCCCCAATTGACATCATGCCAACCCTCTCACCCTATCTGTACCACCCTACTAGAAAAATCTAGTTTGAATGCCTTGAAGTTTTGTAGCCACCGAACAGGGAATCTGAAACATGGATGGTAGTAGACCGAGAGGCTTTCTAGCACTGAGCTGCACAAAACTGCCCTTCCCCCATAAGAGAGTAATCTTCCCTTCCAACTGGTGAATCTAGATTCGAATTTTTCAATAACTAGCTGCCAATCTCTACATCAAATGGCACTGTCGGTCAACGGTAGGCCAGAATAAGTGACCAAGAACTAGCCAATTTGACATCCGAGGATAACGGCTGCCCTCTGTGAGCGGTGATCCTCCATGTGAATCCCTAAAGATTGGCTCAGCTCTTGTGAAAGTTGATCTTCAACCCACTGACCTACAACAATTCGAGCAAAAAAAGGGTATAGTGTCGATGCACATTGAAGGTTTGAAATGTGGCTTCCCCAGTTCCTATCTTGGAAAACTCAAATAAGGCCCACATCTGCTCTCTGCCAACATATGCTCAAGAGGTGAGAGACGAGTACAAAAAGAAGAGAAGAGAGGTGGTCTGCCTGTCGCAGACCCCTCCCGCTATGAGAGAAGGTGGGTTCCCCATTGACAAGTACCCTAAAAGGAAAGCTAATGCAATCCCTAATCCAACCAATCCACTTCACATCAAGGCCCATACCATGCAGTAGAGCAAGGAGACACTGCCAGTTAACCCTGTCATAAACCTTCTTAAAATCTAGCTTTAACACCAGGCCTTTCTTATCAAGGGCCTTGAAAGAATCTACCTGCCTCCAATAAAAGCACTCTGGTTACTACTAACCACTTTGTCCACCACTCTTACCAGCCTAAAAGCTAGCAATTTAGAAATAATCTTGTAAAAACTGTTCAACAAGCTAATGGGCCTATAGTCCTTGAGGAAATTAGCCATTGCCTTAGGGATAAGAACAATAGAAGCCTTGTGGATGCCGTTGAGATGAGCACCCTCTTGAAATTCCATCACTTCTTCCCCTAGGTCAGTTTGGCTGATATCGCAACATTTATAAAAGAACATGGGAAAACCATCCGGGTCTGGGGCTTTGTCCCAAGCCAAGGAGAAGATCGCCTCTCTGATCTCCTCAACCAAGGAGGAAGAGAGCATATTTATGTCCTCCCAAATAACTGGCCATTAATGGTCCACAAAAAAAGTTGCCAAGAATCCTCCTCCTACAAGAGAGAAGAGTAGAAGTCCATGCTAGAAAGAGTTCTGCCCCCATGTCGTAGGATCTTGATGGAGTTCCTTCTTCTCCCAGAAGCAATTTTCTGGAAGTATGTCGTATTCCTATCCCCTTCTTTCAACCACCTCTTTCTGGATCTTTGCTTCCAATATATCTCCTCCTTGAGAAGAATCTCCTCAAGCTCCTTCCCTGATGCCTCTTTCATGGTTATGTCTTGCTCATCTAGTAGGTTAGCTTCCTCCAATGCATTAAAGGTCTGAAGCTGCTCCAATATACTATCCTTGGCAGCTTTTCCTAAAGTAGGTTTGAAAGATGCATGTAACCAGTCATGACAAAAGTCATTAAAGAACAAACACATTTGATGACAGGTTAACAGCCAATAAAAATCACAAACATCATTTGTATTTGCTGCATACCAAGGTACAAGGGGAAGATCAGTACGTATGTTAGAAACATAGGGGATTAATATGATATTTTTGGATGAATATGACATTTCATTTGTTTTTGCTCATCCCCTGCATACTATCATTGTGCCCTATTTAGATCATATGGGAAGATCAATACGGATGCTATAAACATCCCAGGGGAGGAGCAATACATATGGTGAGTCAAAATACTACTAGAATGAAAAATAAGAAAGAATCATCCTCTTACCCCAGCATAGATTTTATACCTTTTCCTGGCCGGAGAGATGGTGAGGGAGCTAGGATTCGCTCGAGGATGGAAGGCCTTTGAGGATGACGCAGTGAAGGGAGCTAGGGTTTGCTCGAGAATGAGTGCTTCCGTCAGCAGGCGAGGAGACGATGGAAGCCACCTGGAAGGGCTTTTGATGATGACACGATCGATCGAGAAGAGGAGCGCAGGCGATAGGAGACGAGCACATATGACAAGAGACGGGTGCAGACGACAGGAGATGAGCGCAGACGACAAGAGACAAGCGCAACCGAGCAGACTAGCTAGTAGACAAGCGCATTCAGCAAGTAGGCGAGGGGTGAAGATCACACGGGAGATTCGTACTCACGAGCCGAGATGGGAAGGGGGTGAGGAGATGATCTAACGAGGGTTTCGTCGGAGAGGGAAGGAGAACGAGTGTTCCATGGAGGAGGGAAGGAGAAGGAGAACGCGAGGGTCGTCAAAGAGGGAAGGAGAATGCGAGGGTTCTGCCGGAGAGGGAAGGAGCGAGGGTTCCGAGGGTTCCGTGGGAGAGGGAAGAGAGGAACGTGGGTTCCACCGAAGAGGGAAGGAGCGAGGGTTCAGTTCCACAGGAGAGGAAAGAGAGGAATGTGGGTTCCGTCGGAGAGGGAAGGAGCGAGGGTTCAGTTCCACCGGAGAGGGAAGGAGCGAGGGTGGAGGGTTCCGTGGGAGAGGAAAGAGAGAAATGAGAGGGTTCCGCCAGAGAGGGAAGGAGCGAGGGTAGAGGGTTCCGTGGGAGAGGGAAACGCGGGGGCACGATCGAGAGAATGGGGGTGAGGAGAGAGAGGAAAACGGGGTTATTGGGCGGGGATAACTCATTCTAACATTTCGGTGGAATGAGTCATCCTCATTCCTAACCCCATTTTCAGGGATATTCCCATTCACTCTATCCCTGGATATCCCTGCCCAAAATAGACGAACCAAACACAGAATGAGATTTTCATGCGGTTATCTTAACTGTAACCCAACTGAACCGAAAACCCATGTCTCTCAATACCGAGCCAATTCTCGCACACTAGAGGCCAGGGTTGTTGCAGGTTTTGCAAGCCTTCTTAATTCGTGAGAAAAAATTGAGCATTTTGCTTTTTGAGGATATTTCTCTCTAAAAATTTGTTCTATATCAACTTTTGACTTAGTTTTAAAAAATGATCTCAAATGTTTAACTACTAGAATTTGACATACATGTCTTGTAGGCATAAGAACATCCTGGTAAAGGTAACATAGTGGCTGATGCTTTGAGTCGCAAGCCAATAGCTAAGCTGTCAAGTCTCATGTTACAAGAATGGAAACTGCTAGAACAGTTGGCTAGCCTAGACCTTAATGTTAGTGAGGATCGGGTCATGATAGCTCAAGTTCAGCTCCGTCCAGAGCTATTGTTAGAAATTAAGACCCTGCAAGATAACGATCCAGTGTTAGTAGAGATCAAGGGAAGTCTGAGCAATAGACCAGATTTTGTATTGGCCGATGATGGTAGGTTGTTATTCTAGGGAAGAACATGTGTCCCTAATTTAGCCAAAGTGAAGAGCAAGATCCTAGAAGAAGCCCATAGATCTAAGTACACTATTCATCCTGGAGCCATTAAGATGTACTAAGATTTAAAAAGGACCTTCTGGTGGCCAAATATGAAATGAGAAGTAGCGAAATTCGTAAGTAGATGTTTGGTATGCCAACAAGTGAAGGCCGAGCATTTCAGACCTGTCGGGAAGTTAAAACCGCTCGATATACCACAGTGGAAGTGGGAGAGCATCAGTATAGATTTTATAATGGGCTTACCAAGAACTCGTGGAGGCTTTGATGTGATATGGGTTATTGTGGATAGATTGACTAAATCTGCACATTTCTTATCCATCAAGTCGAAGTGGACAGTAGATGTTTTGGCTGCTCTTTACGTGAAAGAAGTTGAAAGATTGCATGGTATACCTGTGAACATTGTGTCAGACAGAGATTCTAGATTCACTTCACATTTTTGGAGAGGATTGTAGGAGTCCTTAGGAACCCGTCTGAACTTCAGTACCCAATTTCATCCTCAGACAGACGGCCAGACCGAGAGAACGAATCAGATTGTTGAAGGTATGTTAAGGGCTTGCATGAGTGACTTTGGTGGTAGCTGGCATGAACATTTGGCCCTAATAGAATTTACCTACAATAACAGTTATCAGCCCAATATCCAGAAGGCATCGTTCGAGGCTCTTTATGGAAGGAGTTACCGATCACCTTTGTGCTGGGATGAGGTAGGTGAGAAGCAATGGTTGGGAAAGGATCTCATTTCAAAATCATCCAAGAATATCCAGATTATTAGGGACCATCTACAGGTGGCACAGTTGAGACAGAAAAGCTATGCAGATAACAGAAGAAGAGAATTAGAGTTTCAAGTGGGCGAGCATGTGTTCTTGAAGGTTTCACCTATGAAGGGAGTCCAGAGATTTAACATTCGTGGCAAGCTGAGTCCCAGATACATTGGCCCATTTGAGATTCTGGAGAGGGTTGGAGAGGTTGCCTACAGATTAGCATTACTGCCCCAGTTGTCTGGAGTACATAATGTCTTCCATATGTCCATGTTGCGAAAGTATGTATTCGACCCCACGCATATCATTCAGCATGTTGACCTAAAGTTAAAAGAAGATTTAACTTATGAAGAAAGACCCATCAAGATTTTGGATTAGAAGCAGCAGCAGCTCAGAAAATGGTCCATACCGATGGTCAAGATTCAATGGAGTAGACGTGGAACCGAAGAAGCCACGTGGGAGTCCGAAGAAGCTCTCCGGAAGCAGTACCCTGAATTATTTTGATCATACTTTTGCATGTCGGCCCACAAATCTTTCCTTCTTTCTTCTTCTCTTCCTTCTTTTTCTTTTGCTCCTTAGCAAAATGCGATCTTGCACCGGTGGTCGGGTCTAGGAACACTACGGTTGGGTTCACGAGGGCGCATAGGAGAGTGCTCGCCTCCCCAGGGGAGAGACGAGGGGATCACTCCACCATGCAAGCCTCGCAGCCCCATCGAATGTTTTCATGAGGAAGATGGGGTTGTTGATCTGAATGACTTAGACAAGGGGTCCGGGTCAAAGGGGTGCATTCGTCACCCGAAAGGGTGGAGAGACGAGTTTATTGATTCAAATGACCTGGATAGGAGGTCCAAGTCAGAAGGAGGTATTCGCCACCCGAAGGGACGGGGAGAAGAGTTTATTGATTCAAATGACCAGGACAGGAGGTCCAAGTCAAAAGGAAGTATTCACCGCCAGAAGGGACGGGGGGAAGAGCTTATTGATTCAAATGACCTAGACAGGAGGTCCAAGTCAAAGGGGTATATTCGTCACCCGAAGGGACGGAGAGAAGTGGTTATTGATTCAAATGACCTGGACAGGAGGTCCAAGTCAGAAGGAGGTATTCATCACTTCGGCCCAAGAGAGATTCGGGTGAGATGTTCATTCGTCGGTGTCACCGGGGTGGCAGAACCGGCATGGTTTGTTTATCACTTGAGGTATTCGTCAGCACTGGGTCAGTGCTGACATAAAGAATGGTTTATTTCTTTAATCCAGGCGTAAGGCTTGGGCAAGCTATTCATTCGTCGGTGTCATCGAGGTGGCAGAACTGACATGGTTTGTTTGTCTCTTGAGGTATTCGTCGGTACTGGGTCAGTGCCGACGCAAAGAAGGGTTTATTTCCTTATCCCAGATGTAAGGCTCGGGTAAGGTGTTCATTCGTCAGTGTCACCAGGGTGGCGGAACCGACATGATTTGTTTGTCTCTTGAGGTATTCGTTGGCACTAGGTCAGTGCTGACACAAAGAAGGGTTTATTTCCTTATCCCAGGTGTAAGGCTCGGGTAAGGTGTTCATTCGTCGGTGTCACCGGGGTGGCGGAACCGACATGGTATGTTTGTCTCTTGAAGTGTTCGTCGGCACTGGGTCAGTGCTAACGCAAAGAGGGGTTTATTTCCTTATCCCAAATGTAAGGCTCGGGTAAGGTGTTCATTCGTTGGTGTCACCAAGGCGGTGGAACCAACATGGTTCGTTTGTCTCTTGAAGTGTTCGTCGGCACTGGGTCAGTGCTAACGCAAAGATTGGTTTATTTCCTTATCCCAAGCGTAAGGTCCGGGTATGGTGTTCATTCGTTGGTGTCACCAGGGCGGTGGAACCAACATAGTTTGTTTGTCTCTTGAAGTGTTCATCGGCACTGGGTCAGTGCTAACGCAAAGAGGGGTTTATTTCCTTACCCCAAACGTAAGGCTCGGGTAAGGTGTTCATTCGTCGGTGTCACTAGGGCGGTGGAACCAACATGGTTTGTTTGTCTCTTGATATTTTTGCCAATGTATGGTAACAATTCGGGACCGGGAGATATTTCCCCCTGGTTCCTCTTTCTTCTTCTTTCCTTTTCCTTTTTACGTGCCTCTCTCATTTCTTAGCCCAGGCGGCTGCTGATCGAAGCCGGAGAGGTACCATTGGAATGGTCGCGTCGCGAGGATCGCATTGACGCCTTCTGTTCCTCGATTTGCACAACGTGGAGTCGAGCCGGGTCGTGAGGTGCCGTTTCTCCCTCACGCCGGTTCGCAGTCGATTCGTCGCTTTCGCCATCGTCCCTCTCTCTCGAAACCTCTCTCTCCCTCTCTCTCCCATGTTTCTCTCTCTTTCTCTCTCCTTCCCAATTTGTCCGTTTCAGAGCTGGACCGTGACGCAGAGGGTACCGTTGGGACCAGTGTGATGAGTGAAACGTGTTGATGCCCTCCATCGTGCGGTTCGAGGGAAGGTGGAGCGAGACGGGACGAGTAGAGCGCGGTTCCCACTTCGCCTGCATGCGGCAGAATTGCTAATTTCGGGATGAACGAGGTAGGGGGATAGATTCACCTCCTCGCTAGGAACACATCCATACCACATGCACGCCCATCCACAGCCGTTTGGCCTAGTTATGTCCATTTTAAAATTTTTCCCTAAAATGTGTTAAATTGTGATTTTAACCATTTATACGTAGTTTAAATGCGTTTTCTAGCTTCTGTGGGCTGGTATGAATGCGGGGCATGGCAGGTTTTACATTTTTTTCAAGTTTTGTAAGCGAACCCGTCGATTTCTATCAAACGAGGCGTGGTTCGGTTTCAAACCAAACCCATTCGTCACCCAGCTCACATGGCGGTCGCACCAGAGACCGTCATGAGCTTAATGCACCTCCTTTGGCACGTTATAGTTGAATGGCGGACCACCATTGATCCGTTATGCTCGCGTATTTCGTAGGTAGGTCGTTAGCATAACGCCCCCTCGAGTGACCGTTATGCTCAGGGGTTTCCTGTGGATTTTTCATGTTCGGGTGACTTCAACGCACCCCTTGTAGACCGCCATGGTTTCTGAGTTGTGAATCTTAACAAAAATCACTCGGGTAGTCATAGTAGACCAGTGGAGGCGTACCATGCTCACATAACGCACCCCCAGTGATCCGCCATGACCTCCGAGCCTGGGATTATGGTAAGTGGAGATGACGGGCTAGGGGAGGCATGTCATGTTAAGATAACGCACCCCGACTGATCCGTTATGCCCTGTGACGGTCCAGGACTGATCTATTATGCACTATAGCGGGGCAGCCCTGATCTGTTATGCTCTCTGTTATCCCAAGAGTAATGAACTATTATTCTAATACATTTTTCACCCAGTTTAAGTTATTTTATGAATAAAAATGTATCTTTTAGTCCCAATGGAATTACTTTCTCTTTCCTTGTGATGGAGCCACTAGTCGTAGTCCAGCGACCTTAGTGTCGGCCCACCTGGGAGAGGTGGAGGGGTATTTTCTCGACTAACGATTTGTAGGCTAGTTACCGTGGGCCCCCGCGGTTATCGTAGCGTCCTACGGGGGGAAAAACTAGCTAGAGACCTGACCCTAGGCAGGGGTTGGTGTGTGCACACATGGTTAGAGGCTTGGACTGACACTGACGAGTGTTACTCTGACTAGCTCTTGTTCTGGTACTTTCTACGCCTCTCGCACGTTGGGCAATCAAACAACTTGCATGTGTTATGAAAACAGTAGATCTTTGATTAGTCAAACATATTCTTTGTTATCATCAAACTAAAGGGATGCACAACAGTGATGAGCTTCCCAAAGGCCCTAGAGTGTACAGCAACATGGGTTAATCCTAATATATCTAAATCCACAGTCCTCGACAGACTTCATGGTGGCCGTGAGACAGGTGCCCCTTGTAGGCTAGCCTTGGGGTTTCCCTCTTTATCGGTCGTCCCGATTTGGACGTGATATTGACTTGGGTCGCGTGCCCCTCGTAGGCTAGCCCTCAGGGTCTTCGCTCCCGCCATGGGTTGCTTTACCCGTCTACGCTCACCCATGGACTTGGTGCCCCTAGTAGGCTTGCCCTCGGGGTTCTTCCTATCTGTTCGGGTTTTGTCGGCTGCCGTTGTGCCACCCGGTTCTTTAAGGGTTGCTCCATTATGTGAGTACTCCTCTGTTTCTCCCCGACACACCCTCCGGGATGGGGAGATGCTGCCGAATTTTTGACTCAAATAAGTCTAAAGGTCGCCTGATAAGTTATCATAATAGACCGACTCGACTCTGAACAATCGTCGCGCTGGAGTACGAACCTCGCGTGAGCCTGTGATCTGACTTTCGAGCTATTCGGGATCAACCCGATGGACAATTAATTCAATAAACACTTAAAAATTTCTGAAACACTTGAATAAACCAGGAAATAAATCAATTAAAACTCAGTTTTCGTGAAACAGAGTTGAATCGGGGCCATAGTTCACTGGCGCGCCCTTGAAACGACGCGCCTTGAACCGGCGCGCCCTTGAAACGGCGCGCCTTGAATCGGTGCACCCTCAAAGGGGGCGCGTTGTTTCAAGGCCTCCCTATACCTACGGTTGTGGTGCCGTTGCAGCCTATACCCACGCTTCATGGCGCCGTTTCAATCCTTTCCCTACGCGTATCGTGCCGTTTTCATTCTGGATCGAGTCGTCGTGCTGTCTTGATCTTCTCCTCTCTTCTGGGGTGATTTTCAATACTAATAATAGAATTAAGCAAACCCTGTTAATCAATAAATTGAATGATTTGGTTTACTTGAATCCGAATTACTTAATCTCCCATTTTCGCCATTATGTTTTTGTCTAAGCATTCATGCCGCACCAATGCATGCTTGAGTGCGTGGGCTCTTGGTATATCAAACGATATTTGCAGAAAGTCGGGCAACGCCTGACCGGAAGCTATTGCTGTGCGTGATGGTGGTCTTCGAACCTATGTTCTCCACCATGTACCGAGAGTTCCGCTCTAACAAATCGTGCATGGTAGATTATAATATCTCACATGATCATTTGCATCCTTCATTTCGGCCTTGGCAGTCCCTTTATCCCGGCAATTAATCAAAGGTTTTCCCTCCTAGTGGGGGATGTAATTAACGCCATAGCTTTTGTGATATGGCAGACTGCTGGTCCCGACCGAACCGCACTCTCGCCTGACACGGGTCAGATTGAGCGCATAATAAACTTGTCACTTACATGACTGGCACGCCCGCGTAGTCAATCAATCAGTTAACTACCAGTTGGTTAATTGGTTAATCGACGCGTGAATAAGCCGGGCCTTTATTTATAGACTCGGGAGAGATGGCGCGTGGAAAACACATTCCCGCCCATGGAAAATCAAAACGAAAATGCTCTGTTGGAACTCCATGTGTTAGGAGATGAGAATGCACTGTCCACATGGCTGATTGTTAGTTCAGCTCCCTTCCGTGGATCACGTGCCAGATAACCTTGATAGAGAGCGCCGCAAGACATATAGATAAAAGTCTCGAGCCACGTGACCTTATAAGGTGTAAGGCATGCTGCCTTTCACATGTTCGATCCTGGGACTTTCAGTGACTTGAGTCCCTGTCAAGACAAAGTGCATTTTATCAAATACTTTGTAAGCATGAGTGGATATTCAATATGCATTGACCTTATGAAAATTGAGTAATGATATGAAAAATAGAGTATACTCAAGATGCACGAGTGTTAGTTCAATCATAGTAGGAAATGCACAGATCTCATAGACTAGAGTGAAATATGCACAGACTTGTCTAAGCATTATGCACATGTGCTCAGACTTTAAAGATGCATGCTATAGTACGTGCATAGGCTTGACAGTGCTAAAAGTAAAAGTGCACAGACCTGGACAATGCATGTGCATAGACCTAGATAATGTATATGCGTAGACCTTGTTATGCATGTGCACCGACTTGAAGGAAGGTGCTCAGATGCGAAGGTATGCTTGTGCTCCGACCTTCTATGAATATGCTCCGATCCATATACTACATGTGCACTGGCTTACATGAATATACTCTGACTTATATGCTGCATATGCACTGACTTATGTGAAGATGTTCCAACCTTCATGCAATGAAAATGTGCATGTACACCGACCTGGGTGAGGGTGCTCCGACCTTCATGCCCAGACTAACTATATATGTACTGACATCATGAAGGTGCTTCGACCTGCATCACTAGGCTTTTATACAAGTGCACCGACTTGAAGTATGAATGTGCTCGGACCTTTATAACAAGAAGTTTATGCATGTGCACTGACCCTGGATGTAGTAATGAACATGTGCATCAACCTTCTATGCTAAAGAGAGCATATGCATCGACCTTCACTTAACTATGAACAGTGATGTGCATCAACCTTAATATGAGCTATAGTGATATGCTCAAACCTGCATATGCGATATGTACATACTAGCATCGACCTTAGTATGTGCTACAGTAAATGTGCACAGACCTGTGTATGCGATATGTACATACAATATGTTCATGCATTGACTTAAGCACATACTGACTGAAGTAAAGACATTAAAGTAACAGTGTTACCATAGTCAAAATAAAGTCAGCACATAGTCAAACTAAAGTCAACACACTATTGCCATGATTAAACCTAAACAACCAGATGTTAAATCCAGAGGAGACACAACATTCTCCCCTTTTTTGATGATGGCAATATAATTATATTTTGATGGTAACACACATTTCAATTTTAGTCAGAAAATATAAAATTTCAGTCAAAGATAGTCAAGTGTAGCGGTGCAGATATGCAAACTATCACTGACAAACTATCACTGACATGCATGAGCGCAGACTCAGACAGTGATAGCAAGTAAGCATAGACAATCTCTCCTCCCTTTTTGCCATCTACACTACCTCCTGTCTCATCGGGTTGAGCTCATATCTAAGCACGACCCCCTGAAGTTCCTTCTCAGACAACCCGTTCTCACAGGACGACTAGGGAAGTGAGCTCTCCTACTCATGGAGTATGACATCACCTACGTCCCTAGAAAAGCAATCAAGGGGCAGGGCATGACTGAATTCTTGGCAGCCCATCTAGTGTCGGAGGATTCTCCCTTCAACGCGGGATTCCCAGATGAGGAATCTCTTGCTCTTCAATAGCAACAACTGGCTAAACAGAGCGGAGATGTCTTGCATTACTGGGAACAAGACGCCCTCATAGCCTGCCTATCTTGCTCGGAGTTATACTTCGATGGCGCTTCTCGAGGTATTACCCAGAACAACCTCAGCTCAGGCATTACGGTAGGTGCCGGAATTGTCTTCCTAACTCCTCAGGGCAGAGTTTTGTACAACTTCTGTGCCCTCCTGAAGGCTCTGACCAATAATGAAGTTAAGTACGAAGACTTGATCATCGGACTCCAGATGGCTCTCGACATGGGCGTTAAATGCCTCAAAGCCTATGGAAGTTCTCAACTGATAGTTCGACAGGTCCTTGGCATCTACGACGTGCGAAAATCAGAGCTGGTCCCATACCATGCCGCCGTCACTCGGCTAACCCAGAAGTTCTATTTCTTCGAAATAGACCACGTTCCCAGACGCGGCAATGCCTAGGCAGACGCCCTAGCAAAGTTGGCTGCGGCCATCAAGCTACCACCTGAGGGCGAAATCGACATCACAGTCAAACACAGAAGGCTGATGCCTAGCTCACTCGAAAATAACTCCGGTCTCATAGTTTACGTGGTCCAAGGCTTTGACCAGGACACTCCCCCAGAAGAATAAGATTGACGTGAGCCCATTATCAAATTCAAGAGGGGATGGCTCCCCCCCTGACCGGGCTCAAAGGGTCTGACTACTCCGCCAGGCAACGTCATATGAGTTGATTGGCGACTCCCTGTACCGGCTTATCCACGAGAAGGACAAGTCCATTCTCTTGAGATGCGTCTCCCCAATAGAGGCTCGAGCCATTATGCACAAGGTTCATTCTGGGCTGTATGGCACACATTAAGTCAGAGACAGAATGAAACACAACATCAAACTTAAAGACTTTTATTGGCCTACCATGTATGCGAACTGCGTCCAATACGCTCGCACATGCCATCAATGCCAAGCCTTCGACCCAGTACCCAGGAGACCTCCTAACCCACTGCATCCTACAACCCCCACTTGGCTGTTTGCCGAGTGGGGTATGGACATCATGGGGCCTTTCCTACCATCTTCCAAAGGCCACAAGTACATTCTGGCCGCCACTGATTACTTCTCTCGCTGGGTGGAAGCCCTTCCTCTATAGGAAGCTACCGACGAGGTGGCTGCAAGGTTTGTCTGACATAACATCATCTACAAATTCGGTACTCCCAGTCGCATAGTCTCCGACAACGGGACGCCATTCAAGAACAAGACTGTATACCAGTTGGCAGCCAAATTCCACATCGACTGGAGGACTTCTTCGGTCTACAAGCGTAGTGGAATAATTTTTTTAAATTTAATTTAATTTAATTTTAACCCGCCTTCTCCTTCTACTCCTCTTCGGGCGACCCATCACCCGTCTCCTTCTATTCCTCCTCCTTCATGACCACAAGGCCCATTTATTCCTTGTAACCCGGCCCGACCGGGTCCTTCTATGGGTCAGCCCATCAATCAACCTCCACGGCCTTCTTATGCGGCCCATCCTTCAAGACCCTGCCAACCCTCTACCCTCCAAGTTACACCCCTCCAACAAACTCTTCTCGACAAAATCGCTTCTTTGGAGGAACAATTAAAGAGGATTGCAAGCCCACGGCCCGCTCCTCCTTCTCCTTCTCCTTCTCCGATCAATCCCCTCCACGCCGCTCTGAATGACATTACAAAGATGGAGAGAGATTGGAAGGATAGGAGAGACGACTACGGCATCGACAGTTTAGGCAAGCAAGAGCCGACAGATTTCAACGCTCAAGTGGACGTCGTCCACCCTCCACCCATTCACCCCATTCATTCATATGGCCCTCCACCTACGCACTCACCAAATCCTCTGCAACACCATTACATACCACCACCTACATATACGCCTCCACTACAGTGTCCACTTGAGCCTTCTAATGAAGAACTGGCGATTGAACACGTGACAATGAAGCTATACAGGCACCCCTTCCTAGTTTCCTTCATTTTCCACTTCCTCCGCTACCACTAGATGAACCCCCTGCTCAGGACGAAGCCACCATCCTCAATCTAACTCCCACTTCTAAGACTTACTGGTGTTATGATGATGGGTCAATACTCCAATCACCCACATCAGCATACCAGGAGTCTTCTCCTACCCCACATACCACTCGCCCCGTTCGGCATTTCCTCCGCACCAAACCTTCACCAATTACACCTCCACCAGCTTCACCATTAGCCTCCGCAGCACTGGCCTCCGCCGAGCCTCCCACTAAACTTCCACCTATTAAGCCATTAGCCTCTGCACCACCAGCCTCCACTGAGCCCACTACCAAACTTTCCTCAAGTAATCTCCTATTACCGCCACCTCGGCCCTCCATTATCCCTTTAACCCCAAAACCCACTTTGCCTATTCCTTCATCTATCCCTTCACCTTTTCCAGTGGCTAATCATGAGCAGGGTCCACCCTTTTTTGCACTCGAGCCAACCCCGACTACTTCTAAACAAAGGGAGAAGCTCGACGTGTTTTCTCCAACACCTTCCATTACACCACCACCCATGGAGTCTTCCGCCTCCACCTCACTTTCTTCTATCACTCGGAATGGGAGACTTTCGTCAAGTATTTGTGCCAACGATGATCAAGAGCCGGGCAAGAAGGATTTGGCCACGACCGTGCCATTCAATATACAAGAATTTATTTGTCAGATGCCGATTCACATTTTTGTGCTGAGCATGGTTGAAGAGGCCAGGTCCTCGCTGCTATTCGCTAGAAGAAAATGTTAATTAATGTCGCATAAGTCTATGACCCAGGGCCGGGCAGGGCACCCCTTGTCCCAACTTTCCAATCGAACCTATTCTTCCATACAAGGGGCGAACGCCCATTCTGTTCAATATTCTTCATATGCCACAATCCTTGGGCGTGACTTTGCTTCCTATCCCAACTTTCCAAAACTCATGCTGGCGAGATCCGAGTACTCCGTCGTAGTGTGCGGCGCGTGTCCTCACCACATATTAGATGAAATATCCCTACAATTGATATGTTATCAGAATCAAGAAACTCTATTGCCCTTTGGTCTGCTAGAAATCTATCACTGTTGCTCTTGTTTAACTATTGTACTAGGTATGCTATAGATTTGGGTTTTTTTTCTTTTTAGCCCTTATAAATAAGAGTGTAGAGGCAGGAAAATTGTTCCTATGTCACGTATCACCTTCTCTATTTGTTGAACGAGAAAGTCGTCTCACGCCCGTGGAAGCCTGCAAGTACCAAGAAACAGGAGGCGTCAAAAGGAGCCCCGGGTGTTACCCCAGGGGACAATCCTTTGATGCTTAAGTCAGGGACGTATTAAATAAAGAGTAGAAGAGAGCAGGTGAGAGGGAGAGAGCTTGCTGTAGAAGATCGAAGATCCATATAGATCCTCCAGACGAGTGCTCGCCGCTACCAGTGCCCACTCGGTGAGTACTCGCTGGGTGGTAAGGACGCCGGAAGGGGGCTTCTCTCTGAGTACAGATTGAAGCCGCTTCCCTCTCTCTGTGTAGCAGTTATGGTAGAATGAACCATCGTGTCCTCTTCTTTGTTTGTGTCCCTTTTATAGGGGTTATCCTGGAGTGAGGAGCCTTATCCCTTGATAGGGAAAGGCGTAGGTGGGGGAATAACGCTTTCCCACTATAGTGGCGAGAGTTTTCTGTTGGAGGGTGATTACCCCGATGTCGACTAGTCCTGGGTGAGTCTTACGACACTCGTGGGACGTGCTCGCTCGTTATGGGATCGAGGCCGACGTCGTGGGGGGGGATAATGGTCGGTCATCGGAGGGTCTTCCGGCGATCACTGCGCTTGGGCCGTAATTTTAACACGCTGTAGAATCCGGGGCCAAGTTGGATCAGGCCGCACCTGGATGGGCCATAACTACCAGGTGCCTCTTGGGCGGGCTGTAGAAGCGGGACTGGTTTAGGCCTACCATCATTGGGCTTGTCTTGGGTCAAACCATATTTACCCCCCTCAAAGGGTATTTTTTGTCTCTCAGATACAACTATTATTTTTTTAGTCTCTAATATCTTTTCCATTGTCCTTATTAATCCATGCCATTTGATCTGATAACAAAACTGAGATCTAACCTGGGTTAAATTAACCCAAGATGGGGAAAACACTAAACTATTCCTGTTTAAGCTATTGGCCCCACCCTTTCTCCCCCCTCTCTCTCTTCCTCTCTTCCTCTCTCTCTTGGTCCATGGCAGAGATGGGGGCTTCCTGCTCAGCCGTCGAGGGGTCCATGGTAGAGGAAGTCTGCCACAGTTCTGCTGGGTAGAGCACCGGAGCACCCACTAGCGAAGTAGCGACAGGCAAGGTTTGACAAACCGGTCTTGGATAGCCCAACCCACCCATCCCAGACCGTCCTAGCCACAGACCGAGACGACCAATCTGTAAGGCACAATCGAGATGATATATATAATATATTATATTTTATGACTAAACTTAATTGGTAGGTTGGTTGGTTTACATCGCTTCATTGTCATTGGAGTGTCCTGGGTTCAAATCTCAGAAGACCCCGCCGGGGCGGGGGCTTGGGTGGGGCTCACTCACGGTCCGCGGTGGGCACACTCAAGTGGTGTATGAGATTGGGCTCTCTTCTCACCGTCCAACGGGCATTCAAGACAATACTAAACGAGTAAAGAATGCAACCAACCAAGGGTACCAGACGCTCACCTGACCAGTGTGAAAACACCGATCCCGAACAAAGACGATGGCGAGTAGGGAAGCATGGGTACGTACCCGCACGCCGCGTCGGAGGCACTTGACTTGGAAATAAAATGGTTACAACACTGCACCCCCCGCAGGAGGGGTTCTTGGGGTGAGGGTTAAGTTAATTACAATCAAAACTACCTCCACGCAAGGAGGGGCCTTCAGACAGTCAAGCGAGGGGAGGGGACGAAGATAGAGACTTGTTGTGCCGAGCTCCTTGTCGGTGCTACCAGCTTTTGGAACCACTGGATAGTTGGTCGAAGTGGGCACCACCACGGATGGTAACGAACTCCAAATGAGCAGAGACCATTGCTAAAAATTTTTGACTTGGCCTGGGAAGACGCCTGAATTTTCTTGATTTATCCTGATAAGGTCACTGTCCGAGGCAGGACTTGGAACAGCACTGGACAGTTCTCGTTCTGGTCACTCACAGGGTGGTGCTGCTAGAAGACGGAGGCACCACTGACAGTCCTAAACTCAGTTGGAGGCAGAGCTAGTACTGTTACGACTGCGGACAAGCCTTCTTTCAGACGGAACTAATGAAAACCTCAGCTGGTGTCGGGGTTGATCGTACTGGTCAGAATGGGGGGGTGGGTCAGTTTAGGAACAAGGGAACCGACTGGCACACCTCCAGGAAGAAATTCGAAACTCTTGATGCCGTGGTCCAAACTTCACTCCACTTCTTAGGGATGACAGAGGACTGGCAGACGATGCTCTCAGCCACGTTTCACACCCAGACATTCAAGGGAGTGCCCATGGTCAAACTTTCTCTGGGGCTCTGGTTCTTTGCCTGAGTGATCCTGTGCAATCGGGGGAGAATGGATTCTATGTCAGCAGGGATGTCGGATGTCGGCAAGACCACCTCGGTTGCGAAGCTACCTCGAAGAGCTCTCTAGATATGTATGGCACGCCACATGAAGAAGCGTGATGACTCCGGGGCAGGCTCTGTAATTAGGCACCAGATCTGCTGCCTGTGAGCTGAACAAGGTATGGTGGTGGAAGGGCATGATAGTGGGGAGATGAGGAGGGGGAAATGCAGTGTGAAGGGGCTGGGGCGTCCCTTGAGTGTTAGGGGGGTCAATTGGGGTCTAACCAAGGTGAGGGAGGGAGAAAATGGGACTGGGTGATGGAGTTTTCAGTGGGTGGTGGTGGGGCTGTGAATTTTGGAGCTAGGAGGGAGAGGGAGAGGGGACTCTCTCCAAGGTGTAAATTTGGATTAATGGGGTGGTTGGGAAGATGAGAGAGGGTGTCTAGCAGGGTGGGAGATTTGAATTTGACCTTGGGAGGAGTGTGTTCCACCTTGGGAAGGTGGAGGGATGCTTGGGGAAGGGGAATTGGGTAGTTGGTGGTTGGAGGGTGAGGTGTGGATTTGGTGGAGATCTCTTGGGGTTGGAAAGGGATATTTTGACATGTTTTTCAACAAAACCAAAAAAAATAAAAAAGAAATCATCTGTTTGATTGCATCGTGTGACTGGCATATTTTTATTCTTGTTTGTGTTTGTATGCCTGCATGCTGCATTACTTAAATCACATATTTCTTTTGCCTTAGTTGAATAAAGGCTTGGCCTCATGACCCTTTATCAAGGTTAGGGTTGAGGTAGACACTTGTTCATTGAGCAAGGGGCCAAGGTAGAGCAGATAAAACTAACATGTTTGTTGAGTGCACTACACAAGAACAGGCGCACAGGAAAAGAACAAACACACAATATATATGCAAGCTAGTAACAAAAATCTATTCCTTCCATTCATTTCATTTCATATATAATGTAGCATGTACATCAAAATCAAGGTGGGTGTGTACAAGGTATCACCCTAACTCTCACCACCACCCTCCTCGCACCGCTCTCTGCTCTCTACTCACTCCTTTCTCCACCTTTGGGGTGAGGCACTCGTGGAGGCCCCATTGATCCTTGGGAGGCAACAGGCCTGTCACCTCGAGATCTCACCTCTGCCTACACATTCCTTCGATGCTTAGAGGAGGTGGCAAGATAGTTGGTGCTGGAATAAGGGCTAGGTCGACCCTCTTGCTAGGCACACTCGCGTCCCTTATGATAGCACTCCTCGACACTCCTCAAGCACTCCTCGGTGATGCCTAGTATCAGCCACAGCTCTAGCAGCTCCCTATCCCTCTCCTGCCTCTCTTGTCTCTCTCTCTCTCTCACGCTCCCACCTCCCTCGCTCTCACTCCCATCTCTCTCTATCACGCTTCCTCTCCTGTCTCTCCCTCTCTCTCTCACTCCTCTCCACCTCAAGCAAAGTGTGCAGCTCCATTACGTCATGAGGTAGCTCCTTGGCATCTTGACGTCTCAGCTACCCCTCCAGCTTGGTTACTCGCTCCTCGCGGATTGTCAACTCTATCCTAACCAAGGTAGCCCGAGTGAGTGCCTTTTATAGCTCCTCTGCCTATCCAATGCACCATCCTCATAGTTTGAGCAATAGAGTAATAAACATTTATGAGGCACGTATGAATGATTGTGCTTAAATGTTAAATGCTATTGTTATTTCCAAGTTGAAGAACTAACCCATGCAACAAGCTTTCTCTTTGCCTGCTCAGTATTGTTGATGTTTTGTATCACCCCCGCCCCCTAAAACTATGCAAGTATCACATGAACATGAAAAAGCATGAAAGCACAAAGGAGAGGGGCAATGAAGATGAATATACTAACCGTGATCGCCACTAAGGTTGTAGCAACGCCAAAGGGATGAAGAGATGAGAGGAACGGCGCCGTGTACCTTTAAAAAGGATGAAGACTTGATCACGCTTAAGAAACGGGGCGTGGGAAACTTGTGGAATTCAACCTCCTCTCCTTCTAGTCGGCTAGAGGAAGAGGGCCTCACATTCTATTCATGCTTCTCCTGCCAAACAAAGATCAAACCATATGACAAAAATCCATTAGAAACATGTATGTGTAGTATCATTCCCACAGTGATAAAATAGGGGTAAAGATTAGGGGAGAACGCACCGAGGGTAGGTTTTTAACATTGTTTTCTCATTTCATTTTTTCTTTGATTCCTGAATTGTGTCAAGCTGTGTGTCAGCGGGCGAGGGTAAAACCTCGAATAGCGAAGCTGTAAGGCTCAACAGGAGCAAGCTGTGAAGCTCAGTGGTTTGGGAATGATTCCCCAAAGTTGTGGATCAGCAGATTGTAGGGATCTATTCCCCAAAGCTGTGGATCAGCAGAGTGAAGCTGTGAATCAACAGTAAGCCACACTCAGTTTGAGTGTGGGGTGGATGTAGACTTGTGCCAAACCACCTAAAATCTCTGGTGTTCTATGTGATTGATTTGTCTCTCTTGCATATACGCATGCTTGCTCAGCGGTTATACTTTTGATCCACTACCATGTAGATGATTGCTAGGAATTCTTAAGGCTCCTGTGCATATTTTTCTTCTGTCAGTTGAATTTACACTTGCAACGTTCATTGTCTAATTCCATGCCTCTTTGTGTACCCCTACAAGATTATCATCAAAACGTGCGGCACGACGAAGTTGCTGTTGTCAATCCCACCCATCCTCAAGTTTGCTGAGGAGCTACGTCTGTCGGTGAAAGATGTGAGATATACTCGGGGTAGCTTCACATTCCCAGGAGCACAGCCTTTCCCTCACCGATCTTTTTCAGAAGAAGTTGTCATCCTGGATGCTCATTTTGGCAAGCTTGGATCTGGAAGCAAGGCGTACGTCATGGACAGTCTCGTCAAGACACGGAAGTGGCATGTCTACTCCGCCTGTGCAGCATCAGCAGCAAGGCCCCTTCTCACACTAGAGATGTGCATGACTGGATTGGACAAGAGCCTGGCATCGGCCTTCTACAAAGGTGACAAGAATTCAGTTGCTGCTGAGATGACGAGCATTTCCGGTATAAGGAAAATATTGCCTGGTTCCGAGATACGCGACTTTGACTTTGACCCATGTGGTTACTCCATGAATGCCATTGAAGGATCCGCGATTTCTACCATTCATGTGACACCGGAGGATGGCTTCAGTTACGCAAGCTTCGAAGCTATGGGATATGACCCAAAAGAAGTCGGCATAAACCCACTTATTGAGAGGGTCCTGCTGTGTTTTCGGCCATCAGAGGTCTCTGTTGCCATACATTCTACCGCTGCCACAAACATGCATGGATGGGATGGGGTATTGGGCATAGCGGGGTGTGTCGCAGGGGAGAGAACTTTTCAGGACCTTGGGAGGGGTGGCTCTGTGGTTCATCAGAGTTTCAGAGCCTGTGACTGTGGTAGCCCGAAATCTATCCTGAGTGGCTGCTGGGAAGAAGAGGAAGTGGAAACAAAGGAACAACAGTCTTACTAGCTGTTTTTTTTAATTTAAAAAGTCTTGTATAAAAGACTATGTTATGCTAAGAGTGAGTGGCACTACAATAAAGCGTTGACATTCTCGCTGGATGTCGAGGTTGTGGCTTGTGGGATTTTGCATATTTGTGTGGTTGTGCCCGTCTGCTTTATCAAGAGCTGTTATTGGGGATTTGCCGTGGAATGTATCATTTGTAATGGCGTCCACTTTGCACGACACGCATTAATAGTGATTCTGACTTTCTTAATTGTGGTATTCTTGCAGTGTTTCATATTCATCACAATACACACACATATTGTTTTGTCCCTTCCACAGGGGTTAAAACCTCCCCCCGATGCGTTCTCCCTCAATTTCTACCCCTATTTTATCACTGTGGGATTGATGCTACGCATACATGTTTCTAATTGATTTTTCTTCTTTGTTTTGGCTTTTTTTACAAGAGAGCATGAATAGAACGTGAGGTCCTCTTCCTCTAGCCGGATGGAAGGAGAGGAGGTCTAATCCCAGAAGTTCCCCGCACCCCATTTGTCAAGTGTGATCAAGTCATCATCTTTTTCCAAGGTATACGGCGCTGTTCCCTTCATCCCTTCACTTCTTAGCGTTGCTACAACCTTGGTAGCGATCACGGCATGTTTTCTGATCTATTTATCCCCCTTTTGTTCATACTTTCATGCCGATTCATGCTTGTTCATGTTCATATGACACTTGCAGAGTTTGGGGGCAGGGGTAGCACATAAACTATCAACACCCCCGCCAAACTTTTCTCCTCCCCCTATCTCTATCGCTCTCATTCTCTCCCTCTCACTTTTCTCTCACTATAGCTCCCCCCTGTTGCGTGACCACCGTGATAGTTTGCTCTCTCCCTTCCTCTCTCTTTCTCTCGTTCACTTCTCTCCGTCGCCCTCTCTATCGCTTCTACCCACACAACACAGGTACGCACCACCAGTCGCTCCCTCGTCTCTTTGTCCCGCTATCCCTCCTACTCCCAGCTTTGTGTCCACCACAGCGTCGGCGGGCATCTTCTCCCCCCACTCTTCTCATCTCTCCCCATCTCTCTGCACTCCCTCTCATTCTTTACTCTCCCTTTCTCTCTTCCTACTCACACCATGGCCATCTTCCCTACACACCCACACACCCCACACACGGACCGTAGGAGTCGACTCCCTCTCCGCACCCTTCACTCTCTCTCTTTCCATCTTGTGTGCACCACCTACGGACGGTCTCCCAGCACTGTGACCTCTCTTCTTCACGGCATCGACGCCCACCATCCACTGCGTCGACTCCACCTCTCCGTCACCTCCCTGCGCTCTCACCTGCACCACCGTCCCACCGGCCTCTTCTCACCCGCTCCCTCTCACACTCTCTCCCATTCTCTCCCACACACACTTGCACCACTTTCCCTCTCCCCCCTCTCTCTCTCTGTTGTCCCTCACCTACACACACGCTCACTTCTCATCCCTCTCCCTCCGTCTCTGCCTCTCTCTCTTTCTCTCTCGAACCCTTCACACACATAGCCCCCCTCATCCCTCCGTCTCTAACTCTATCTCTCTCTTTCTCTCTATTCTCCCTCTCTATTTCTCTCTCTTCTCGCAACCTCTCTATCTCTCCCCCTCTCTCTCATGCATTCTCTCTCTTCTCTCGATCTCTCTCTCACTCTCACCTTCTCTCTCACACGTACACGTACACACATACACACTTCTGTTGCCGATCCCCCCTCTCGTCTCTATCTCTTCTCACCTCTCCATTTTCCCTCTCTTCCCCTTTCTCTCTCACATGCTCTCTCCCCTCTCTCAACCTCTCTCCACTCTTTTCCTCTTTGTCTCACTTTTCTCTCTCACCGCACATAGTTTTCAGATCGACTTCCAAACGAAGCTCCACACGACTGACTCGGTAATCCTGGCAGTGGCTTCGGCTTCAATCCACTTGGTGAAGTAGTCGATGGTGACGATGACGAGCTTCTTCTGGGCCTGAGCCGTAGGGAATGGCCCCAGGATGTCGATCCCCCACCGAGCAAAGGGGTATGGCTCGGTAAGGGTGACAATCTCTGAGGCAGGCTGGTGACCCAGATGGTCGAAGCGCTGGCATCAGTCGCATTTTTGTACGTAGGTCGAGCAATCATGCTAAAGAGTGGGCCACCAGTAACCTTGCCGGAGCAAGATCCTGGTGAGCGATCTTCCTCCTTGATGAGCATCACAGATGCCTTCATAAACTTCTTGAATTGCTTAGCTGGCTTCGTCGGCATTGAGGCACTTGAGGAGGGGACCGGAGAAAGACCTACGGTACAGGGCATCATCCAAGATGACGAAGCGCCGGGCTTGGTACTTCAATCTTCGAGCTTCCCGAGGGTCGGGGGGCTCTTGAGAGTCCCGGAGCCAGGATATGTAGGGGGTCCGCTAGTCACTCGAGGGTGTCGGGTCAATGGTCATGAGCTTGGATTCAATGCTCGGTCGCTCTAGCTCCTCGAGGAAGACCGACCGAGTACCTTCGAGGATGAGAGAGGAGGCCAGATGAGAGAGGGCGTCTGCCCAGGAGTTTTCCTCCCGAGCTATCCGACTACCTTAAAACTCTTGAATAGTTGGGCCATCCTTCTGACCATTTGGAGGTACTTGATCATTGACGCTTCCCGAGCTTCGTAGTCACCGTTGACTTGGCTGGCGACCAATTGGGAGTCAGTGTGGATCCTGACTTGCTCGGCCGCTAGTCGTCGCAGCATCTTGGCCCCCAAAATGAGGGTCTCATACTCGGAGGTATTATTGGACACCAGGAAGTTGAGCTTCAAAGCGTACTGTAGCTTTGCCCCTTCGGGGGATTTGAGGAGGACACCGGTGCCGCTTTCGACAGAGTTGGAAGACCCGTCGATGAACAAGTCCCAAGTGGGTCCATGTGTGGATGGAAGTGTTTCCTCGGTCGGGATGGTGCTCTATGTGATGAAGTCTGCAAGGGCATGTCCCTTGATGGCCGAGCGGGGGTGGTAAGAGATATCGTAGGCCTCGAGCATGATGGCACACTTGATGAGGTGTCCTGAAGCTTTGGGGTGAGAGAGGATCTTCTTCAGGGGTTCACCGCTTAACATGACGATGAAGTGCCCTTGGAAATATGGTCGGAGGCGCTTGGCTGAGGTTAGCAATGCTAGCATGAGTTTCTCGGTTGCGGGATACTTTCTTTCAGCCTCGTTGAGCACCTTGTTGGTGTAGTAGATCGGCCTCTCGACTCCCACGTCGTCTTGGACTAGGACCGAGCTTACTGTGGAAGGGGTCGCTGAGAGGTAAAGGTGTAACGCTTTGCCTGGGACTGACTTGGATAACACCGGGGGTGAGGCCAGGAATTCCTTGAGTTCTGTAAATGCCTTCTGACATTCCTCATCCTAGGCGAACATGGCAGACGCCATTTTGGGCCCCCTCAACAATTTGAAGAAGGGCAAGCATCGTTCAGCCACCTGGGATAGGAAACGATTGAGCGCAGTGATGCGCCCTATAAGGCGCTCGACGTCCTTGATGCAAGTGGGTGGCCTCATGTTCAAGATGGCCTGAACCTGTTCGGGGTTGGCTTCAATCTCGCGCTTAGTTACCAGGAAACCTAGGAATTTCTCGGACCTGACTCCGAAGGCACATTTAGTAGGGTTGAGCTTCATGTTATACTTCAGGAGGGTGTCGAAGGTCTCGGCTAGGTCGGCAAAATGATCTTCAGCCTTTGGCGTTTTGACGAGCATGTTGTCGATGTAGGCCTCGACGTTCTGACAAAGTTGTCCCTCGAAGATGTGGTTGATCAACCTTTGATATGTTGCCCCAACATTCTTCATCCTCAATGGCATTCGGGTGTAGCAATGTACGCCGAAGTCGGTGACAAAGGCAATCTTCTCAATATCCTCTGGGTCCATCCTGATCTAATGGTAGCCAGAGTAGGCATCCAGGAAACTGAGTAACTCATTGCCGGAGGTTGAGTCGACAAGCTGGTCGAAGCTTGGCAGTGGGCAGTAGTCCTTTGGAGCAGCCTTGTTAAGGTCGGTGAAGTCCACGAACATTCGCCATTTTTTTGAAGCTTTTGGCACTAGGTCGACATTGGCGAGCCATGTCGGGTAAAGGATCGGACAGAAAAGACCGGTCTTTTTCCCCTTGATGATTTGCTCTTTGATGATCATCTGCTTCTCCGGGGCGTGGTTTCTCCTACGTTGCTGGACAGGCTTCACCATCAGGTCGAGGTTAAGCTTGTGCATCACTATCTTTCCAGGGATCCCGAAAAGTTGTTCATCAGACCATGTGAAGACTTGGATGTACTTAGTAAGGAAAACTTTATACTGTTCTTGTACATCATATGG
This sequence comes from Amorphophallus titanum, assembly GCA_024336825.1. Classification (NCBI taxonomy): domain Eukaryota; kingdom Viridiplantae; phylum Streptophyta; class Magnoliopsida; order Alismatales; family Araceae; genus Amorphophallus; species Amorphophallus titanum. The sequence continues at coordinate 277,492 of JANBPO010003331.1, forward strand.
TAGGTCGGCTCCGATCTTGACTCCTAGGGTCAAGTCGCCTTTGAGGAAGATCGTTAGCAACTCACCGCCAGGCTCAGATGTTGTCGGTCCTTCCTCGGTTCCCCTGATCCCTTTAGTTTTCCCTTCCGAGCTTTTGGGTTCAACTGAGATTATGTAGCACCTTCTAGCCATTGCCTAGTTACCTCAGACTTTTCTTACGCCATTTTTAGTGGGGAACTTCATTTTTTGGTGATAGGTGGAGGGCACCGCCTTCGTTCGGCTGAGGATGCCTCGGCCGAAGATGGTGTTATAAGCCATGATTCCCTTAATCACGATGAAGTCCACCATAATCGTAATGGTTTTGGGCGGGGTGCCGATGGTGACTGGTAGGCTCAGGGCTCCCTCGGGATAGGTTGCCTGGCCGTTGAACCCACAGAGGGGGGTTTGAATCGGGCGGAGTCTAGATGGATGTTCACCCATCTTGAGGAAACATTCATATGAAAGTACATCAAGAGCACTACCATTATCAACTAAGATCCTATCTACGTTACAATGGCTTATCATAGCCGATACAACGAGAGCGTCATCGTGCGGGGTAGTTAACCCCTCTAGGTCTTGGTCAAAAAACACCATGGCCTATTGTTTGCTCGCTTGTGGGGTTTTGGGGGGCTCAGAGGCCCGGCTCGCTCGCTCGGCCTGACGCTTCCTTCCTCAGCTGCTATCTCCGCCTGATGCCACATCGCCAGCAATGACGTTAATGTGGACTCCGTGGGGGAGATTGTCAATTTCCTTGGGAGCAGCAGCATCCTTCTTTTGCTCAGACACGTACCGAGCTAAGTGCCCCTGGTGGATGAGACACTCGATCTCGTCCTGGAGCTGATGACAATCACCGGTGTGGTGCCCGTGGTCGCTGTGGAATAGGCAATGCTTGTGGCAGTTGTGGTGCTTTGCCATCATTGGATCGGGTTGGCGGAGGAGGCCCGAGCACTTGATATCTTCATAAATCTCATATACGGGGGTGGTCAGAGGAGTGTACCGCTCGTATTTTCGAGAGGGCTCCTTGTGACCTCTATTCCGATTCCGCCTCTTTCCTTGGCTAGAGCCTTGCTCAGATGGTCGTCTCTTGTCCCCCTCCTGAGTCGAGCCCATCGTGCCGCGAAAAGTGCTGAGGACTTCCTCGCACTCTGCGTGACGTAGGGCCAGGGTCACTAGCTCGGCGAGGGAGGTAGGGGCATGAAGGACCAGCTCGCGCTGGAGGTTCTCGTCACGGGTGCCCCTGGTCAGCGCGGTGATGGCTGAGGCAACATCCAAGCGGGGTATACACAGGGCTTCCAATTTAAATCGGTTAATGTACGCCTGGAGTTTCTCCCCCTGTTCTTGTTTAAGGGCCAATAGTCTCACTACTACCAGGGAGGACCGTTGCCGGTGAAGCTTTCCTTGAACACTCACCCGAACTACCAGAAGTCGCGGATGCTACCGGGGGTGAGGGCTCGAAACCACGCCTGAGCTCCCTGGACCAGGGTGGTCATGAACGCTTGGCACTTGATGGTGTTTGATGCCCCATGCAGGGTCATTAGGGCGTCGAAGCTGTCGTAGTGGTCAGCCAGGTCTCCCTGGCCATCGTATGACTTGAAGGTTGGAAGCGAGATCCTGGGGGAGATCTCAGCCTTCAAGACATGGTCGGAGAATAGAGATTGCTCCTCATCCTCCACAGTAGAGGTCTTTTGTAGAGTGCAGAGGGTGCGCTCTTGTTCTGCAAAATGTCTCTCAAAGTCTCACAGTCGGAGGGACAACTCTGATTGCCGTTGGGCCGAGGGGCTGTGGGGGAACTCCTGGAGGCTACCGCTGCGCCCCTCAGGGGCATCGGTCTCTAGGAACGGCCGATGCGCTCCAGACTTTTCCCTCCTCGGGGTGGAGGAGGCTTCTTGCTCCGGGGGAGGGGCATGCAATGGCCCTCCTGACCAGTTGCGGATGGGCCTCCACTCCTGGAGGGTGAAACGACCCCCGGTGATTTACAGGGAGGCATCTCCACAGGGGGGACTCTCCTGGGGGAGTTGCGACTTCTCTTCCCTAGTCGCCTGGGTCCTCATTAGATCTACGAGGACGTCCAGTTTGGTGTTGAGGGTTTGGAGAGCGTCCACACTCCCGTTGGGGGGTTGCCCCCTCGCCGCAGATGGGGGCAGCTTGTCGGCTTGGTCACTGGTGTTAGAGTGGGTATTCCCCAAGGGATGGGAAGGTGCGCCTTCCTCTGTCACCATGGCCTTTCACTTGTCGTCGGTGGTTCTCCTACCAGAGCTTCTTCGCACCATACTGGCTCTTTGTTCGTTTCCCACAGACGGCGCCAGATGAAGAGGGGCGATCTCACACGATTCCTGAGCTGTGGATGATGACCACAAATGTGATAGCTGCAAGAAGGGAAACGGATCAGAGGTGCCCAGGGATAGTTCCCCAGGAAAAACCCTCTGATGCCTAAGTCAGCAAATCAGATAGAGCTTTGGTGCGAAGTGAAGGGGCAGGAGGAGATGGGGGCGCGAGATCCCTCTCCACCAAGTGGTGAAGTGGTTCTTGCTCAGGGTTGGTGCTACTTAGTTGCCCTTACCTTTCGTAGAAAAGCTTCCCTGGTTTATATAGCGACTTGTTGAATGTGGGAGCCCCGTGAGTCGAGGAGTTTTAGGGGGGGTTATATCCTCTTCGTGGACTCTTTATAGCATGAGAACTCTTGATCTCCCTTATCCCCTTGATCTCCCGGCTCTTGAAGGGTACGTAACGATCGCACGGATAAGCTTTCATCAGTCGGTCTGAGCATGGGGCACTAGCTCAAGGGGTACTCCTGAGCGATGGGTGTACGGCTAAGATAGGGTGTGTTAGGTTCCCAAATGGACCTTCCCGATCGATCGGATGCTCAGATTTTCGAACCCGAAGGTCGCCTAGGAAGTGCTTGATCTGAGTGGGTTATTGGGCTTGAAGCAAGTGGGTTGCAGGGGGGGGGCGCTGTCACTCTAAGGAGTCTGGCATTGTTTGGTCTGGTGGGACCTCATTTGGCCTCTCTCTCTGGGCAGTAGGATTCCCCCTCTCCACTTGTCCCCCGCCTACTCCCGAGCCAAGATTGGGCTTGGTCGAGTAGCGTTTGTGGAAGACGTTGGTTGCTTGAGTCGGATGAGAATTTTTCCTTGGAAGGGGCCACTCAATGCAGCTATCCTGGGGATACCCCTGTAATGATGATAATGCTTACGAATTGACATGTGGAGGCCCTTTTTTGGAAACTGGAACATCACGCCGCTTCCCGTTTGGGGTTATAAGCCTGGCGTGTGTTTTCATTCCAAACTTCTATTGCTGGGGGTTTTTCTCTCCATCACTCTTGCATTTGTGAGGGGCTCATGCACCGTGAGGGTAGTCCAGAGGAGTGAAGAGTTACAATGGCCTTTGCAGAGCTCGCAAAGAGTACGGTGGCGGTGATCCATCAACATCTGCTTCCTCCTGAATCATCCGACTCAGTTCTTTCCTCCTCTTCCTCCAGTTTTTCTAGTTATTCCATGGCAGATCAACATCCCGAGACCGAGGGGCAGGAGATTGAATGGGCCCCAACGGCTTTCGTGGTGCCGTCGGAGCCTCTACGTAGTGAATTGAGCGAGGGCGAGGTGAAGCGGTTGGAGAATCAGTACGGGCTACCGTGGCAGTACCACTTTTCTCCACCTGAGCCTCATGAGTCCAGCCTGGACACTCGCTCTGGTTCCTTCTGCTCTTTCCTCCTGGCCTGGAAGTGCAGGTTCCGCTTGCCTCTCCATTTCTTTGTTGCTGAGCTACTTCGATTCTACCAACTGGCTCCAATCCAGTTGGTCTCCAACTCCTATACTCTCATCTTCTCCTTCATTTTCCTCTGCCGCTCATGTGGGTTGGATGCCTCGTTTGACCACTTTCACTATTTCTTCGAGCTGAAGGAGAATCTTCATGCGGGCAAGGGTTTCTTCTATCTCCAAGTGAAGTAGGGAAAAAGTTGTATGTCCCTCTCTGTCAAAGATTCCTCTCACAAAGGGTGGAAGACCCCATATTTTTGGGTGGGCTCGACCATGGAGGGTGAGCCTTGGGCCTTTCCGATGGTGCCTAACTTCCATCTGAACCTTCCTCCAAAGCAGGCAGTGGCTTCCCCGGAGGTGGAGAACAAGCTGCCATTCTTCAGAAGAATCATCGATCAACCGCCAAGTTGATGGCCACGGCCAATATAGAGGAGTATCCTTCCCTGAATGTGGTGCTTCCTGGTAAGGACTTCAAGGTCTTGTTTTGTTTCTGGGTCAGATAAGTAAGATCCCTTCTCATGATCTACTTTTCACTGTCTAGACTCAAGGCGGTCGGTTGATGAGGGGGGGCCACCGCTCGAGTTGGAAATCATCGACTTGAAGGAGACGCCTGCTCCCAGTGCACCTCAAACTTTCGAGAGCTCTTCCTGTGCCCGAGATAAGGGCAAGTAGATAGCCCGGGATGGCACTTCCGAGTGCCGCGGGGCCAAGCGCAAGGATCCCATGGAATGGCTACTGTGGTCCTCGATGAAGGTCGCGGCCGCTGAGAGGAAGCGAGTGAAGAGGGCAGATGCTGCCCGTTCGATCGAGGGGGGTGCACAGTTGGTTCTCCCGTCCATTGAGTCAGAGGGCGCCGTCACTGCAGAAGAAGTCGTGGCCGAGGCAGTTGGGTCCCAGGCAGAGGCGATCGGTGCTAGGGCATCAAATGAGGCAGAGGGGGCGTAGGGAGAAGGGATCCGGTCAGAGCCAGTCGAGGTCGAGGGGTCGCAGGGTGAGGCGACCCAATCCCAGCCGATCGAGACCGAGGAGGTGCGGGGTGGGGTGACCCGATCCGAGCCAACCGGTGGGACCCCAGAGATGAGGGCACTGGGGGGTCCCAATCCCGACTGTTCCAGAGAAGACTTTCCCTCCCATGACTAGCACCTTCGCTGTCTGAGCTCCCCTATACCGGAGGTGCCACTCCGTGGCATTGGGGGCGGTTCGAGGAGACCTTGGGCGTAGTCCTCCTTCCGTGCTTTTTGACCAGGTTATGGAGGGCGGCCTGATCCTAGCTCAGCTGGGGGCTGAGATGGTGGACTTGTTTGTACTGGTGGAATCAGAGAGGGAATCTCTTTCTTGGGCCTGTGGCGCGTCCGATCGAAAGGTCAAACGATTGACTCTAGATCTTGGAGACCTTCAGCGGAAGGTGACCTCACTTCAGGCACAGGTACAGTCGAACCAAGAGGAGGCTCGGATATCGGCCGAGTGGCTGGCCCATACTCGTTATATGATCGAACTGAAAGATAGGCTCCTGGAGATGGAGCACAAAGTTCAGGTCGAGCGTGATCAGCAGTGGAAGGCCGAGCGTGAGGGGCTCGAGGGGTGAGTCTGAGAGGCCAAGCGACAGCGGGCGAAAGCTGAGGGTGCACTGGCCAAAGCCGAGAAGAGACTGTCCGAGGCAGAGCAGAGGGCAGCAGACTTGAGAGAAAGGCGGAGCTAGCCGGGATAGAGGAGCTTGAGCAATACAAATGCTCGGAGGGTTACCAGGCAGCTCTCCAGATGGCCGCCTTCTCTTACTATGGGCCGGGCTACCGTCGGGTCTGCGGAAGGGGTTCTCTCAAGGCTTCCATGGGGCTATCGTGGAGGCTCAATGTTAGGTTCTCAAGGAGCTCGTGTTCCCTTCCGGGCAGTGTTATGACTCGAACTAAGATGCTACTTATTCTTCTTTCTCGACATCAAGCGAAGGGGGATGCCGGGACGCCTCCGTCTCGTCCGAGTGAACGCCAACTCTGGCAACCTCAGGAGGGCACACGATCAAGATAGTTCCCACGCAAGTGGGGTCAATGCCTAGACCGGCCATCACCAAGGGTGCCAGGGGTAGGTCGCCTAGTGCTGAGGATCCTTTGTCTGCGAAGCTTCGTGATGGGCCAGAGGCTTGATGTATTAGATTTTCTTCTTTTTCCTTGAATGTGGTCATGCAAAATTTTCCTTGTATATATGATGGCAGTAATATTAAATGCTGAATTGACTGCTTCATACCGCCTTTGGCACGATTTGACCACCGTATCTGTAGTTGTTTGGGAAGGCAGTGATTTTCTATGCAGATATCTCACATGCTAATTGGTCAGGCAACTGGCATGGCATTGGCGCATGTCCGTCTTTCCATGATTTGAATGACTTGTCACTTTGCGTGTTCGCATTGAGGGGGTGTTGGGGGAAATGAGGTAACTACATTAAGGGATGGGTTTCTACCATTCGCGTTTCTTCGAGGGAAAGTCATTTAAGGCAATAGCTCCCCTTTGGCCTATAAAAGGTCTCGAAGGGCGTCTCCTCCTCTCTTTATCACTTAAGGCCATCCCTTGCAGTTCTCCCTTTTCGTGAAGTGTTGAGCTGTCAGTCTTGGCGAAACATGGAAGGCGCTTCAGAGGACAAAGATGCAGATAGTAGTAGGGGAGAGATTCCTGCTATTCTGGTTTAGAAGAGTGCTCAACAGTCAGCGGGCGGTTTGGGAGAGGGCCCAACATGAGGCGGCATGTCTTCTCCCTACTTCTGGACCGCCAACACCATCTTAGGAGGGGGGTAGGAGCGGATGGATAGGGGTATCAGGCACTGCACCTTTGTCCTGTTCTAGCCTCCCCTCCTCCCCTCCCCTACCTTCTTTCTTTCCGCCTTCGATCCCGTCCCCTACAGGGGCATCTCTTCCAGTTTCCTTCTTTTTCTTTCTTTTTTTTATGTTCTTAGACCAACCTCTTTTCCTCTTTCTTTCACTCATTGCGGGATGCCTTTTACCATCCTCTTTTTCATCGTATCCCATAGAGGGTCCTTCCAAAGAGTTGGCAGAGGAGGTCTTCTCTGGCTTTTTTTTTTATCCGGGTATTCCTTCTTCTTCTTCCTCTCTTCCTTTGGTACCTTTTCTCTGAATTTCCTGAGCAGACAGGGTCAGTCATCCCATTATCTGAGCCAGTTTCCACACTGGGTAGAGTCAGTGGCTCGGCCTGAGAATGCCAGCCGAGTTCGCGTCGAGTGATCAGGAATACCCGGATGTTGTACTTTTATTATTTCTTTTGATCCATACTGTAATGGCCGTGGCCAATCTGATGTATCAAAGAAGTGTTAATGAAAGGAAAAGGGATTATTTTTGCTCTATATTACTTACATGTGTGTTTTTTAGGGAGGCTCAAAAATAAAACTTGCGTAATGTTGTTGCGTTCCATGTCCGAGGGATAGGTGTTCCTTCTATGGTGGATAGTCGGTATGTCACTTTTTCGAGCGTCTCGACCACTCGGTAGGGCCCTTCTCAGTTAGGGGCCAGCTTGCCCACCGCCTGCAGTGGTAGAGTGGCTTTAGTTTTTTTTAGGAAGAAGTCTCCTGGCTAGAAGTGTCTATCTCAGACTCTAGCGTTGTAGTACCGAGTGAGGCGACACTGGTATTCCGTGGATCCGATACTTGCGATCTCTCGGATCTCTCTCGCCAAATCAAGGTTCTCCAGTAATTTCTGCTCGTTCACCTCGGGCGAGAAGTTGGTGACTCAGTGTGGACGACAAAATTTACTATGCGACGCGTATGTCTCAGAATTCGAGAGAACAACTCGAAGACGGAAGTGCCGAATAAATCCCATACCTTACCCAATCAGGACAAGAAGGCGCTTTGTGGTCCGCTACCTAGTATGGAAGCCCCTCAAGTTGAAGGCTCACCCACGGCTCTCCAACCGGCAATGCCGAAACTCAAATCATGAGAAAACTCAAGAGTTCAGACACGGGCTCGGCATGTGTTAAAGTCATCTGAATTCCTAAACTGGGGGCTCAAAGGCTTCAAACCAAACACTGTGGAGGTAATACATTGAAACTGGGACATTCCGGGAATACATACGGCCATCTAGGGGAGCAAAACGTCAAGAAAAAGCCCAAACTGGCGCACCCTTTAAACCGATGCGCCCTAAACTGGCGCACCCTAAACCGGCGCGCCCAAAACCTGCGTGCCCCCCCTTCCCTTTGGCAGTACGCTTCCCTCGTTAGGGGCGATTGCGAGCTTACTTAGAGTCCAAGGATCACATATCCAATTGGAGTCAAGTCGCGCGTCCGTCCCGCATCATGATGGCTCTCCGGCTAAGAGAACATGGCATGGTCGGGCCGGGACCTCACCCTGCTTGTGCTTCCCCTTCCTATCCCCGGATGTCAGAGACGAGGTTAAGGTAGGGAGAGATTGAGAGGAACTTGAGGAGCCCATCGTTGTCTCACCCACCAGGATATTCTCTCGGTCGAGAAGGACTTAGAGAATCCTAGTGGTGTCTTCTCTGGAGAAAGGAAGAGACTCCAGCTCTTGCCAGGGCCGCCATTGCACGGCTGAAGTGGTAGGGGCCGACTGGCTGGCTGGTGATGTCAGGAAGTCAGGAGAGGCCGGGGTGGTAGGAGGATGGATGAAGTTGACCGAGAAGTTGCTCGGCCCCGTCTCTTGACTGGCGTCCTGTTCCCTGCGCCTTCACAACCGCTCGAGAGCTTCCTGGTTATCAGTCCGAAACTCAAGCCATTCTGGAGTATGCTGGTAAGGTAACCCGTGCCCATTCTCTTGAGGATGATCTGGCTACTCTGGTTCATCTTTGGCGATGCTCAGTGTTTCTTGGACAGCTTGTTGAAGTCCCACAACTGCCATGGAGTTTCCTTCAGCATCAATCTGCTCCCACTGGATCTGTTCCTGCATTAGGTACTAAACTTCCTTGCAGGTCTCGATCGCGTGGCAGATTCTGGCATGGAAAGGGTAGTACTGGGGGTGACTAAAGTCCCAGTGAGTGTAGTCTGCCGGCGGGTCGTGGGGTAGGATTTGCTCCCTCTCGACGAGGACAACGAAGAGTCACCAGGTCCTCTCCTTGGGAAAGGAGAGAGGTTTGTGATCATTCCAGGGCCTCCACCCCAGATACCAAAGCGAATGCTCTCCCTGGTTGGTACTGGGCTCCTTTGCTTTGACGTCAGAGAGAGAGAACGCAGCCATCATGTGGATCACGTTAGCTCAGTAGTGAACCACACGCACTGCTTTGGCTGGCTTGGACCACGTATGTGGCTGTGGCGGATCGACGAGACCACTCTTCATCTGGATGAGACCGTCTCGGATATGCTTCTGCGCCTGAGTCTTGAAGACATAGCAATCTTCAATTGGGTGACCCAACATGTGATGATATGGGCAATAGCTGGGATCGTCGGTCTTCTAGGCCTCGTCCAGCTTGTGGACTTCTGGAAACTCGACGATCTTCTGGGCCATGCAGGGGTCAAAGAGCATCTTTGTATGTTCCTTCTTGAAGGAGAAAGGTGTCTTCATACACTCCGAGAAGGAAGGAGCGACCGGCTTGTCTGTTGGCTTCTTGTCAGGGCCACTTGTCTCGGCCTCTTTACTGGCTTTGGCGGTGGGGGTGAAGTCAATGATATTCACCTCCTTACCGGGCTGGCGTTCTCACGACTGTTTACCCTTTGCTGAAGTGTAGCTCGGGTTGTCGGCGAAGAACATCTCTATCTCAGCCCCTACCAAATTGAGCTGGTCGAAGCCTTTGATGTTGGTGCTGAGGAGATTTTCACTAACCTCGGCCGCCAAGCCTCGACGACATATGGTGATGGCATCTTCTTGGACTGGTGGGTTGATGCATCTCATGCTGAGGTCTTACCATTTCTTGATAAAGTCGAGGGCGCTCTCGCCCTTCTTCTATCGAAGAGAGCAGAGCTCGGCTAGGGAGATCTTCCGCTCAGTCGTTTGGAAGTGGTCAAGGAGCTTCTTCTAGAGATCCGCCCAGTCGATGACTGGGTTGGGCTTTAGACGGGAATACCACTGGAAGGTCGTTCCCATGAGTGAAGTGGCAAGTAACAGAGGAGGTATGACTCATCCAACGCTAGCTTGCCCATGGCCATAATGTAATAGGCCAAATGCTAATGTGGAGACCCCTGCCCGTCAAACTTTTGCAACTTTGACAGCTTGGCGTACTCCAAAGGGAACTTCTTCAACTGGTGAGGCAATGGGTAGGGACACTATAGAGGTCTATGGTTGTGACCCCTTCCCCATACTGAGGAAGCTTGGTCTCGACAATGCGCTCGATCATCTGGCGTTGTGCCATGAGATTTTCTAGCACCGACGTGTTGGATGCTCGTGGTTGAGCTTCGGCTAGGGGCATGCCGAACCTAGTTGCTGTCGGGGTTTGGGCAACTGCCGCTGAGGCATTGGCAGCATCATGCCTAGCTGGTGGGGCCAGTGCTTCGGCCAAAGGCCTGGTAGGTGGCTGAGGGTGAAGATTTTGTTCCTAAAGAAAGTCTTGTAGGAGGGCCTTCAAATGCTGGTTCTCATTCATGAGTGCCTCGAGGTTCACCTCTTGAACCTCATTTGCTGGAGGATCATTGTTGACCGGTTCTGCATTGACAGGAGCGGCATGGTCCTTGGCTAGAACTTCTTCTGCTCGTTTCGATGCTTGAGGTCTGTCGGAAGTGCCGACATGGCCGGCCGGAGCCAGAGGCTGAGTCTGGTGAAGAGGCCTCCAGAGTTGGGCTATAGGCTGGTTCAGATCGTCCGACTGGGTCTCGGGCTGGTGTCTAGTGGGGTAACACGTGAACACCCTGACTACGTCGTTAAGGAGCTAGACCATCCACTTCCTCTGAGAATGCTTCTCAGGGCAGACGGGTGCCCCTAGTCTGTCAAAGATTGAGATGCGTTGTAGAGGGGCTTCCATCGTGGTGTGGTCCTGAGGGGAGCTCAGGGCTGGGTGCTGGTGAGGCCTGAAATGAGCCCGTCTTCACCTCCGCCTACTTAGGCAAGGGACATTGGATGATGTAGCATCATCAGACGGCGCCGTTATGGAATCGACCGTGTCTTGTCTGACGCTACGCCTGAGCACTCGAAGGGGGTTTCTAAAGTGGGCCCTCCGAATAGCTTGAGCTTCTTCCGGGGTGACCCAGATTCTTCTCAAGTTGGGTTGCTAGTCTCTCTTGTCACCGTTTCTCTGACGAGACTTGGGAGCTCATGTATCGAGCTAGTGTGGGTGCCTCTGGGCTGCTGTCGGGGCGCCTACTTCTCTGAGTTTCGCTTTGTCCTCTCGCATTTGTCGTAGGAGGATGAAGAGGTTAGAGGTGGGGATCGTAGGGACGATCCGCTCCTGGGGTATGATTGGTTCCCCACATTGAGGTGAATCCGCAGGTCACCGACAAGGATAGTCTTGCTTGAGTTACTGGTTGCAGCGGCGAGTCGCCTGCTTTTGTAGTTGTGGCAAAACTTCTTCTGGGGAGCCGAGGAAGATCCCACTCCATGGTGGTAGACTGAGAAGACCTAGTCTGCGGCTGTTGGCGACACAGGACCGTTAGTTGAGAATACTGGAATCACCCACTAGGACCTGAAGTCTTCATTGGGAGCCGGTGGTTGGGTGACTTGGGTGTAGGCTCTTTCCCGAGCCAACAGAAGCATTATCGATGCTCGAGACGACGCCCTTGCATCGGAAGCCAATATCGCCGAAGGTGCTGGGGTGCCGATGACCTAAGGCTGTGAGCTTGTATCGAGTGCTGGCGAGACTGGAGAGTGGGACAGAGGACCCATGGCCAACATTAGAGTTTCTGCATCCCATAAAGGAAGACCTGTGCTGGGAGTCGGCGTCACTGAGTGGTAGGGGATAGAATCCCATAGTGGAGATCAAAGGCCCGGAGCCCGATGCAGAGAGTCCACACTAGGGACTGACCTTGAGAATGTTGAGTTTCTCCAGGTGATTTTGATGATAACAAAATTCCAAACTTGGTTTCCATCTCGGTCGACCAAAATAGGGAGTTCGGTCGACCTAAATTTCCAGCAATGAAAAATCTATAGGGTTTTATAGTTCAGTCGACCGACCGGAGATTTTAGTTGACCGAACCCTTCGAAGCCACTATATTTGACTTTGTTTTCTTCACGAGGAAAAAACATCTATCAAGTATTTTTTAATCCCAAAAGTCTCTATACATCCCTAAAATTGTAGATCTGTGTCTTGGCTTGTCCTTGACTATTCAAGACTTATCCTTTTACCATTGTCACCTTATTCATTGGTTGATACTCTTTTAATACTCTCATTACCCCTCGGTCCATCATTATACAACTTCCTAAGTGGTTTTCTCCTTGTATCACAGTCATACATTCTACTCTCAATGAGAGCACCCATGCATTGAGTCCGCCTCATGGGCCATTTGGTCGGGCACTTTGCTTGCTGTGGAGGGGTGGGCATTCCTTTGATAAAAGGCCTTCTACCAACCCATTCACTTTTTACTATCTTCTATCTACATTTCCATTCGCCATTGACTTTTCTTCATTGGCCACTCTGTGGGTGAGGGAGGGGATCTCATCCTCTCATTCCATGCATTCTTTGCACTCTTTGCATGTCATGCATTTCACGCACCCATTGCATTCATTGCATTTTTGTTCCTTCTTTCCCGGATTTCTAGATCCGTATCTTCCCCGCCTCCCTGGGTCTCCAGATCCTTCTTCTTCCGATTTACCTTTGCCTCCAGAATTTCTAGGTTCTTTCCCCCTTTTCTTTGGACATCGCGCCCTTTTCTACCTTCCTCCTCCGGAACCTCTGGATTCTCTATCTGACTCCTTATCCCTTCTCCCAGGGCATCATGCCCCTTTCCATCCTATTCCTCCGAAACCTCTAGACTCTCCATCTTATCATCCCTCCAATCTCCTTGGGCATCATGCCCCTTTCCATCCTATTCCTCCAGAATCCCCAGAGCCTCTTTTCCTCTTCTTCCCAGGGCATCGTGCCCATTTCCATCTTTGTCCTCCTCCGAAACCTCCGGACCTCTCTCTTTGGACATCGCGCCCCTCCACACCTCCACTTCTGGATCCTCTAGAGTCTTCTCTTCCTCTAGGGCATCGCCCCCTTTTCTACCTTCCTCCTTCGGAACCTCTGGACTTCCTTCCAAGACATCATGCCCTTTCTGATTCTATTCCTCCGGAACCCCCGGATTTCTTATCTCTCCTCCCAGGGCATCGTGTCCCTTCTTTCCCTATTCCTCTGGAACCTCTAGAGTTTCTATTTCCTCTCTCAGGGCATCGCGCCCTTTTCTACCTTCCTCCTTCGAAACCTCTAGATCTCCCATCTTTCTTCCGATCTCTCCTCCTGCTCCTTCAGGACCTCGCGTCCTTTATTCTCTTCTTCCTCGTCAATCATCTTTTTCCATACCTCTTCATAGGGCATCGCACCCCTCATCACTTTCTCCCTCCAGAGCTTCCGGATTCTTCTTCCCATCATGATTCTCCTCCCTTGCCTCCGGACCCTCCGGATTCCCCGCTTTCCATCTATCAATTCCTCCATTTAATTCCTTCTGATCCTGAGTCCGACCCGACTTCTTTCGCATCCACTGTTCTGGGCATCTGCCCATTCTCCCACTACTTCTGAGACTTCAGTCCTCACTTTTCTTCTTGATTTTCTACTTCTTCTGTAGACCATTCATGTGATCAGGGTCTCCGCACCTTAGTGAGGGTGTTCTAGCCCTCGTCTCTCTTCCTTTTCTCTTTATTCGTCTGAGTCTGGGCTTAGTATCACTCCTTCTTGTTAAGCCACTTTAAACATTGACTTCCAATCCTTTTATCTTCCAAGAGAGGACCGGGTGTGGGCTGGGCAATAGGCACGAGCTGGGTAGCAGGCACCTGAGGGGCCAGAAGGATGCTGGATAGGCTAGGGTTTTGTTATCATCAAAATCACTTGGAAAAACTTAACAATCTCTCCCTTTTTGATGATGACAAAACTCTAGAGGGAAAACACATTCGTATGCCGTGAGAATGGATTAAGTACAATAACCAAAAACCAATCGGTCACGCATCTCATTCATCCACAACTGTTGCATTCATTCATATGCTCCCAATTTGTTCTAAAAGCGATAGTACCAATATATGTGCCAAAATAAATGCATCTCATTCACTTAAGTTCAAATTACAAATGTCATTGACATTACATTGACATGATGCAAGACATGAAGACCAACAACAAGATGCAAGACTCTATGGAATGCAAATGTCAAATGGCACACACACATGCAAACATGCATAAGACATAACATATATAGACCTAACTAGCTAATTCTCCCCCTTTGGCATCATCAAAAGAGGGAGTGGGATACAAGAGTAGTGGACAAAAATAACACTAAGGGACGCAAGAACGGCTACGGAGCAGGGTGATCCGGAGTCCCCTCAGCTTCATCATGATCAGAATCATCATCCTCATCCTCGGAGCCATCATCATCATCATGATTGGGAGAAGGTGGTGGAGGTGGAGATGGAGGGAGATGGGCCTCAATGTTGAGCAAAACATACTCAAGGTGAAGTAGTGAACGGTTGGTAGTCCGAAAGGCACACTGACTATCCTCATAGTCTGAAGTGGGAGAGGCTACATAGGCAGTAAGGGTGTCCAAGGTGTGGGAGAAAGTATCCATCCGACCAGCCATCATGTCCATGAAAGTATCAAGTCACCCAAGGGATGAGTCAATGCGAGTTTGCATGCCTAAGAGACGCCTATCAAAAGTCTCATAGTTCCCCCAAGTGGACTATCCAGCACCCTGAGCTGAGGACTCCCCATGATAGAACTATGGTGGAGGGGGCATCTCTGTATCTATATGATGAGGCGAGGGTGGAGGAGGCTGGTCCTCTACCTGAACTGGAGGAGGGGGCGCCCCTTGATCTTGTTGTTGCTCCTGCTCTTCTTCACTGGTAGATTCTTCCCCATAAACTGGAAAATCATGGCGTACCTCACCATTGGGACCCTAGTAACATCCCATATCTGTGAAAATCTTGTAGGCATTGTAGATATCATCCTGTCTAACTCGAATGAACATTTCAGCACCAAAATCTATCCCAGCATGTATGAACACTCCAGTCAACTATGAAGCATAAGGTAAGGATCTCTTCAATTAGGTTCGGCATATTCCTATTAAATCTGTCATGAGCCGACCCATGTTGATTATATTTTCATTCATAGCATGATAAAATAGGAATCTGTGAATCTCTGTCACCTCATTGCTACTCCCACTTTTTGGGTAGATAAGGGATGTAAACATGTGGTGTAGAACTCGCTGTAGTGGTGGAAAATAGTTGGCATTCAACTGAATCAAATCACTAACTCCACGGACATAATCACAGCTCATCATAACAACAAAAGTAGCCTCAACTTCACCATGCCAAAAGGTCATGTCGGTACCCATTACTTCTATGACACATTCCTTGTTAAATAAAACTGCATTGATCTAGACATATTTGCTTGTGGCATATATTAAGGGGGAGACTTTTTATAACCGTGCATACACCTAGGGGGAGACATAAATAAAATTTTTATAAAAATCTCAATCCACTCTCTCTCTCTCCTCACTCTCGAAACTCTCTCTCTCTCTCCATCTCGATGCTCTCTCTCTCCCCCACATTCTCTCTCCTCCACACCCCCATTCCTCGATTCGCTGTCCAAACAGACTCCGATCGACGCGTGGGAGGTACCCACGGGACGGGCTCGACGCGAGGATTGTGCCAGTACCCTTCTTCCCTCGGATCGTGGAGCATGGAGACGCGTGCGAGTTAGAAGACGACGTGGCCCCCGTCGCCCGATCAGCACCGATTCGCGGTCTTCGCCGTGCAAAAGGTAGGCGATCAGACTCCTCATCTCGCCAGGAATCCGTTGACGCCCTCTGCGTCGCCATTCGTCACCATTTTTCTCATTTTTTGTGCATTTCTTCTTTTGGGAGATTTTGGGGTTTATTCAGGTTTCTTGGTCCAGACGGCTGTTGATCGAAGCCGGAGAAGTACCGTTGGATTGGTCGCGTCGCGAGGATCGCGTTGACACCCACCTTTCCTTAGTTCGCATAGCGTGGAGTCGAGCCGGGTCGGGAGGTGCCGTGTCACCCTCTCGTCAGATCGACAGCGTATCATCGTTTTCATCGTCATCTAGGTAGGGGGATGGATTCCTTACCTTATCAGGACACCGCTGGTACCACTTGCGTCGTGGTCTGACGCCCTTTGCCTCGTATTTCGTGCATGTTCCTAATTAGTTCATTTCTAATTTTTTATGCCTTAAATTATCTTTTAATGTTAAAATTATATCCATGGGCATCGTCTTTCATTTCTAGTGGCATGCTTAGGCTTGCAATGTCGGTATGGGTTAACAGGATGGTTTGGTTTTGTGTTTTGCCTTGCCCCCCGTTGATTTCGATCGATCGGGTGGGGTTTCGAATCCGAACTCTGGAGTCACGAAACCTAGGTGACATAACGCGCCACCCCCGGTGCGTTATGGTCATTTGACGCACCCCTATAGGTGTGTTATATGGTCCGTGTACTGAGTTTTCTATGGATTTTCATGTTCGGGTGGCTTTATCGTGCCTCTCCTGGTGCGTTATAGTCCCTGTGTTGAGTTAAAGGTCTGTTGCCTTTAACGCCCCTACCCCTATGCGTTAAATTAGTATAATGCCTCCTTCTAGGTGCGTTATATGCTGTGTTTTCCTATGGATTCTTATCCTTCTGGTGGGCATAACAGCCCATGGGAGGTGCGTCGTGTTAGTATAATGCCCCACCCCTAGTGCGTTATAGCCCTTATCTGTGCGTCGTGTGCTGGTTGACTTCAACGCCCTTGATCCAGTGCGTTATAGTCCTATAGCGCGCCTGCCCGGGTGCATTATAGATCCTTTTACCTGTGAATTTTCTGAGTTCTGTGAAGCATAGCGGTCCTTCCCTAATCCGTTATGGTATGTAACGGGGCAATCCTAGTCTGTTATATACCTGGAGATTTCAAAAGCATGTATGTGTATTTCGTTCATCTTTCAATCCCAGATCTGTCCTGTTTCTATCTACAGTGACAGCAGCTCTGAGTTTCCCACCTCCGACTATTTTTTTGATTTTGAAGGAGCTCCTAAATTTACTGGGAGTTTTGTCACCCTTCCCCTCCACCTCCAATTTTTCGTGGAATTTCAAAAGCTCATTTCATATTTTTAGAAATTCCCTTTTCGACCCATCTACAATTCTGTCAGCCTGTTTCCAGACCCGACCACCAGTCAGTGAAAAATCCATAACAAATCGAAACCTCCACATCTTCCTACCAAACAAAATTCTATGGTTTCCTATCTTATGGATCTACAACTTTCATGAAGAGGTCAACTTTCAGATCCATCGTTTAAGCCTCGGTCAATAGTGATTCTTAGGAGAACGTGGATCTGCCCTGAGATTTTGGTTACTATGCAATAGCAACTGGAAAAATTAAAAAAGGCCCAATTCCCAGGTGAAGTGGCATACCAAATGGCAAATCAACAAGAACAAACTCTTAAGGTTGTATAATCTATCCATATAAACCACTGAATGTTAGTCTAGGCAGTGTGAATCACCTAGGTAGATATGAGAAAACTGTTTAGGAAAATCTTTGCAGTTCAAGTGGTGGGACTCTTCGGGACTCCCCAGGCACTCTACATAATATCTATCATTTACACACATTTTTTCTCTAGCAACTGCATGATATTACGGCATCATCTATCAAGAAGCTGTGCCACATGAATGATAAAAGAAGCTATGTATTTAAGAGGATAGCTTTGAGATGTTCTGACCTGCCAATCCAGCACACGCTGAGGAGAACACAGTTACTGGTGGAGCCTGCAGGAAATAACCAAAAATAAGATTGAAGTTAAAGTTGCTTTTATCTGGCAATTGCAGTGCGCTATAGTCTGTTATTTGGGAGCGAGCATAAAACTAAATACCAAAAGTCAAAGACAAATTTCTATCCAAAGCAAGCAGACGAAAGAGAAGAAACAAGTTCTCATGATCAGCAATTTTGATTTAGTTTTGGAAGGTGGAGGTGAAATTTTGATAGTTCATGATTTCCTGTTGGCACATGATATGAACTTGTTATTTGGTTATATACGTATCCTATATGGCATAGACTTGCAGTAGCCAATTTTCCCTATATAGTAGTAGGTCATCAGTTCCACCCCTCCCTCCCCTCCTCCCCTAGTTGTTGTCAACGGGAGGGGGAAAACATATAAAATAAACAGGAGTAGAGCAACAAGAAAGAGGGAATGACAACTTCTTTAGGGCTTCTTCAATAATCAAATGAGTAATGCGATATGAGTTATACCATAATACACGAGTTCTTGATTGATAAGCATCATTGTATTCTATCGAGAACAACGAAAATAAATTAGGTAAAGTAATAAAAATACAATAGCTAAAATCGAGTTGTAGTCTAACTACAATAATTAACTTCAGCTTTTTGGTCAAATTAGCTAGATATTCCAGTTTATTCCGGAATAACTCATTTTCACCTGAATATCTCATCCCATTAATTAGCCCCCAAATAACTTAACCTATTTCACACTTATTCTATAATCAAAGCCATCATTAGAATAATTCCACTGGGTCTATTCCCTCGAAAAGGGAACTAAGAAAACCTCCAGCTCTAGGCGGGGTAAATGGGACTCATAGTCCACAGGCCACACACACGGCCCACACAGCAAACACAGAAGCATGGTTCCAAAGGTAGCTCACAAGCTGCCAAGTCGATTCCCCATCCTAGGGAAAGGCAGGAAACCTCCAGCCCCAGGCTAGGTGACGGGACTCGTAGTCCAAGGCCTTACGGATGGCCCACTCAGAAACCACCTTCCGAAGAAACTCACGACGTGCGGGGAAACCTCACCACACTCACACTGATACATGGTGACTCGATCAAGCGTAACACAACAGCCCAGAACACATAGAGTCACCCAGACTCTCAAATTGTGGCACACTAATCGAGGTAGCATGGTACCTCCAG
Organism: Amorphophallus titanum; assembly: GCA_024336825.1. NCBI lineage: Eukaryota > Viridiplantae > Streptophyta > Magnoliopsida > Alismatales > Araceae > Amorphophallus > Amorphophallus titanum. The sequence goes on from JANBPO010003331.1 coordinate 296,224, forward strand.
ACACCTCAAAACACAGACATAAAACCCCCCGGGGTGTCTGGGACATCTCCGAGACCAAAGGTCGACCACTGGGTCACAATCGGGTCGACCGAGGGTCAACACAATGCAATTGGAACACAACTAGCATGAAAAATAGGGTGGCGGCCCCCCCTGGACCATTACCCCTAAAGGCGGTCCACCTTGGGCCGCAATCCAAACGCTAAGCAGTCTCCTCTGGGCCGCAAGGCAAACGCTAAGCGGTCCCCTCGGGGCCATAAGGATCCTAAAGCGGTCACAGGAAGACCGCTTCTATCTAGAAAGCACAGACGAGGGATGGTCACCTCCGAGGCCGTCACCAAAAGAAACAGCCAACACCAGGGCCGCTAACCCCCAAGTGGAGGCCCTGGCCTGACCGCAAGCCTCTGTGGCGGTCAGCCTCAAGGCCGTTACTGTACGGGGTTCCAGACGAAGGGGTGGCGGTCGGTCCCTAGCCGTATCAGCCATGAAATGGTCGCGCTTGGACTGCTATGCCAAAATAGCGGTCCATCACGAGATCGCATCCCCAAAACACGGTAAGACGGGAGAGTGGCAGCCTCCTTGAGGACCGCCTCGCCCAATGGCGGTTCCTATTAGGACCGCCTCTATTTCGGAAACTCAAAAATGGCAAATTCAATGGAATACTCCATTCCACACCCCATTCGTGCCCACGCGAAGGAAAAAATAAGGGAAAACTAGTCCCCAACCTCTCTAGCACCGAGAGGACCCATTCAAACCCTGAAAGCACGGTTAAAATGCTAGATCCGACTTACTCCCCAAAAATATGCATTTTTTCGAAAATGCTCAAATAAGCCCACTCGGCTCACCACGGCCTACCAAAATCATGAGAATGGAAGTACATGAGATGGGGATCCATCTACCTACCTCCATCGTAGATTTCAGGCATCGAGGACGCTGATCCGTCAAGAAAAAGCCGTTAAACCCTCGCAGGGACACGAACTCGTGACTGAGCTTCCACGTGCCACCAGCCCTCGATCCTCGACCCGTTCCTCGTTCCTCGCCTCACCACCTCACCGTCTCGCCCTCCTCAGCCACCGTCGGCTGCCCGGGGGAGAGGGGGAGAGAAAGAGAAGAGAGAGGGAGAGAATGAGGGAATGGGGAAAGGGAGGGGGGGTTAAAGGGTTTATATAAAAGAAAATTCAACAATTCTGAAAACAAAATCCCCAATGACACTCTGTCGAACACCCCAAGGGTGGGATTAACTGAGGTAGATGTGGGATTAACTGACGCCCCTACAACTCATCAGGAGGGGAGTGAAAGGGCGCTCAGTGTTCCCCAACTTTAACAAATCCTATTCATCTCTGATTTACCTACAGATGGGTGCATCCGGCTCGATTAAACACGGCAGTGATATCGGCGGTGAAAAAACACAGATCCTGGGGAAGGGGATTTACTGTCGCCTCACAGGGCGGGGCCTTGAGCCATTATCAAGGACCCTCATACCCTGATCGATCGCAGGATTCTTGGAGGAGATGTAGCCATCAGAGGAGGCCTCCTCACGATCGGGGGAAAAAGAGGAAACCAATGGAACAACAAAGATGAGATAGATAATGTGCGCACCACAGGTCGGTGAACAAAAATCAAAGACGAGAGGAGGAACAAATTCTTTCCATTCCAAAATAAAAGGGCGAGGAATACAACATAGAGAGACAGAAATTGATATATACATCGAGCAGGGGGAGAATGAGCAATACAAGATACAAAATATCCTAAAACCCTACCCACCTTCCTCCTCCTATTGCTCTTCTCTCTTCGAAGGGCTCTCTTCTCTCTTTCTCTCTTCTAGGTGCATCTGCCTTCATCTCCTTCTCCTTGTGGCTCTCTTCGTATGTCTTCCTCCTTCTCCGTTGGAATGCTCTCTCTTCTTTTTTCTGAGGGTAGATGCCCAATTTATAGGCGGGAGAACAGAGCATCGGTGGCAGGATGGGACTGATGCCTGCCACCGACTCGCCGGCCCATAGCGCCAAAAGGCGCCACCGATTCATGCAAGAAGACTTCACTGCACCACTGATTCAACTGCGAGAAGAAGAAGTCATCGACTCATGTGCAAGGCTCCACTGATTCACTTGAAAGGATGCCATCAATCCATTTAAAAAGGTGCCACCGAGTTACCTCCAAAAGTGTCACCGACTCATCACCTTTTTTTTTATAAAGTGTGCTACCTACTCATCCCCAAGGCATTTTTTGTAGTTTTGGTCATTTTCCCCTGAAATTGGCCCCGTCGGAAGCCTGACGTCCGGTGCAACCTTGGGTTTTATACAATAGGCTCGGAGTGTAGATTTTATCATTTTTGGGTCCCGATTTGTAGTTCCGAGCGTCCTCCGACACGTACCGAACTCATGTTAGATTTACTCAGATTTTCCTCTAACTTGGCCATCGGCACAGTGGTTCATGTGACCAACTCAACTTCACAAATATGTGGGATATCCTCATCGAGTGGACTATCCCTTGAAGTATTTTTTACCCTGACTGGACGTCCTTTCAGCCACTTACGGACCTTTCCAGTGCGATGTGTACCCGGATCGGGCTGCCCGGGTTTTCCCTTGATTGAGCCTTCGGCTCCCCATTTTGGGGGTGTAGGGCCACTCGGCCAACATTTATGACCTGCAAAAGCAAAGGTCAAGAAAAAAATAGAAATATTTTCAGTGTCAACAAATGCCCCCCACCCGTGGGTGTCACGACTGAGAAATGAGAGAGCAGGATCTGCGAGTGTAGGCCCATCGAGAAGGATATTTTCATAATGGTTAACATGTGATGAAATGATTCCATAAATAAAAATTCATGCAAGAACCAGAATTTCCCTAGCTAGGAAGAGGAACGGTCGACCAAACGGCTGCAGGGATTAAATAGACGGTCCAAGCAAGAGCGCTAAGGACTAATAGTGGTCTGAACCAGGCCGCGAAAGTGGTTCAATGACAAAGGACAGAACCAAGAGGAAAATGGTCTGATGTATGGCCGCTCAGATGATAAAAATAGTCCACGAACAACTGCAATAGGAGACAAATGGTCTATCATTCGACCGCCAAAGGAAAGCAATGTATAACAAGGCAATCAGCAAAAATCAAGACTAAGCAAGGCCCCCCGGTCGACCTAGGCTAGAATTAGACTGAAACAGAACCCAGTCAACACTACCAGTGTCAATCGAGGCTACACAAGTCAACCTAACTAGGGCAGAGTCGACCTGGAGCAATACCAAGCGATCGGATAGAAATAATTTACAAGCTAGAGGGATGCAGTTATGACCAGGCCACATATAGATAAAGATGGTCCAAGCCTGGCCGCTACCAGAGAGTGGCAATCCAAGGATGGCCGCAATAGATAGGGCAGTCTCATTCCAGGCTGTGAACTCAAGCAGTTCGATCGAGTCAATTGGTTCAGGTTTTAGGGGTACAATCTGCCCAGCGTCCTAGTGGGAATCCCAGGCTAGCAGGTGTTGACACTCATTTTATGACCAATTAGTTGGGTCGTCTCTTTACTCATTTTAATGATGCTCTGAGTTGTTCACCCTTGTCGAGTCTGCTTGGGCATGTTAGAGGTCTCTTTCATGGGTCATTGCCTTTCTTGGTTGGGTCTTATCCTTATCTTGTTGCTAGGCAAGCACTTCCGTGTCACTTATCACCCTTTTGTATATAACGCATCCTTAATGGCATGTTATAGTCATATAACGCCCCTCATAAGGTCCGTTATAGTCTCCTCACCACCTTTCATCGTCTTTCTCACCGTCTCATCCAGTGTCTCATATTGTGTCTCTATTCTTTAACGGACCTATACCCATCTGTTATTCACATCATATAACGCCCTCAGTATGGTCCGTTACCTTCTCTCAAAGTGGAAGCTTCCGTCTCTCCCACCGTCTCACTCATCGTCTCTCCTTCCATCTCATCTAGCGTCTTTGTTGTTTAACGGATCTATGTTCATCCGTCGTACATATGACATAACGCATGTACCCTGGTCCGTTATATACCCCCAAAGGTCGAGTCTATCACCTCCTCCACCGACTTCCTTGTCATCCCGGCCACCGTCTGCCTGGACATCTTCATTACCATAATGGATCATCTTCCATCCGTTATATTTTCACTATAATGCCCTTGTTCCTATCCGTTATACTCACCAGAGTCCTAAGTCCGAACGCTTCGCCTGTTGTTCTTATCTTCTATTGGATATGGTCACATGATGGACTGACGATGGCGTGTTATATTCACATGGCGGTCTATCGTGGATGCGTCATGTCAAACGGAAGAGTTTTAGTAGAACTGCTCTTCACTGCTACTCCATAGACGGATTACAGAGTTTGCTGTCTTGATTTCTCCCCCAAATCTGATCCTTAGCTTCTATCAAGTTTGTTGACTTTGGCATGACGTCGAGTCAACACCCATTTCGTATTCTAACCTTGGCTTAGGCCTCACGCCTCTATCAAGTTCGTTGGTTTTAGTAGGATGTCGAGTCAACATCTGTTTCATATTCTACCCTTGGCTTAGGTCTCATGTCTTTGCCAAGTTCGTTGAGTTCGATAGGATGTCGAGTTACCATCTGTTCCATATTCTGCCCTTTGCTTGGGTCTCATGCCTTTGCCAAGTTCATTGAGTTCGATATGATGTCGAGTCAATATCTATTCCATATTCTGCCCTTGGCTCAGGCCTCACGTCTTTGCCAAGTGCGTTGGCTTCGACATGACATCGAGTCAGCACCTATCCTACCTTATACTTTTGGCTTAGGCCTCACGCCTCTGCCAAGTTCATTGACTTCGACATGACCTCGAGTCAACACCCATCCCATGCTCGGCCCTTGGCTTAGGCCTCACATCTCTGCTAAGTTCATTGACCTTGACATGATGTCAGGTCAACACATATCCTATATTCTTTCCTTGGCTTAGACCTCACGTCTCTGCCAAGTTTGTTGGCTTTGACATCCCGTGGGGTTGACATATATCCTATATTCCTCCCTTGGCTTAGGCCCTACGTCTTACCCAAGTTGACTGACTTTGACTGTCTATCAAGTCAACAACCACATTCTACCCTGGCCCAGACCCTACGTCTCTCCCAGTTTAGTTGGCTTCGACATTGTATTGAGACGTCAATGATGTTTATTTCTGCCCTTGTTCTGGACATACCGCCTAAGTAAGGTTTGTTGACTCCGACATCCCGTCAGGTCAACATCAATATTTCATCTCTGGAACGGGCCTCCCATCCGATCATTGAACAAAAAGACCTTTCAATCTCTAGCTTGGACCTTTCATCCAGCCAGACAATAAGAAGACCCTTCTACCTCTAGCTCAGACCTTTCGTCTAGCCAGTCAATAAAAAGACCCTTTCACCTTCGGCTCGGACATTCCGTCCGACCATACAATAAAAAGACCTTTTTATCTCTAGCTCAGACCTTTCATCCAGTCAGTCAATTAAAACACCCTTTTTACCTCTGGCTCAGACCTTTCGTCTAGCTAGTTAACAAAAAGACCCTTTTACCTTTGGTTCAGACCTCCCGTCCGACCAGTCAACAAAAAGATCTTTTTTACCTATGGCTCTGCCCTTCCATCAAGATTGGTGAATAAAAAGACCACTTCTATCACCAGCATTATGACCTTTTGTCTAGGCTGGCACGTAAATAAAATATTCTGCCTTGGTGTCATGGCCTTCCGCCTAAGCCAAACTGTACAGCGTCATGACTTCATGTCTAAGCCGTTAAATACTCTTATCCAGCGTTATGGCTTTCCGCCTAAGCCGGTAAATATTCTGTCTTGGCGTCATGGCCTTCCACCTAAGCCAAGTTGTGCGATGTCATTACTTTACGTCTAAGTCGTTAAATACTCTTATCCGGCGTCATGATTTTCTGCCTAAGCCGGTAAATATTCTGCCTTAGCGTCATGGCCTTCCGCCTAAGCCAAGTTGTACGGCGTCATGACTTTATGTCTAAGCCGTTACATACCAAGTTGGCAGGCAAATTACAATCATTGATCAAAACTTCACTAGAAGGATAAAAATACTTAATTTCTGATCCCAATCCAATAGGGGTAGTTATCACAAGATGAGATTATCACAGGTTTCATAGACAAAGATTCGGCAAAATTTTGAGAAATAAATGAATGTGTGGCTTCGGTATATAACAGAACAAATGCAGGCTTGGAATGAATAGTGAGGATACCTTCCATAATGCCACCCTCCTTAGTGGATTCAGCTTCAAGGAGGGCCTTGCGCCTGCCCTAACACCTCTGGGTGCCTTGCGACTTCTCAGGTGGAGCTTGATCAGAAATAAGCGAACATTCCGAGATCCAATGGTCTCAACTCCCGCACCTCAGGCATGCGCCTAGCTTCCTCTAACACTCTTCTACTTTATGGCCTGATCTTTCACAAAACTTACAGACTACCTTGGACGGGGTAGCTGGTGTAGCCTTCTTATCATTTTCTCTAGGTTTCTTTTATTTAGAATAATGTTGCCTACAATTGGGCCTCTTCTTGCCAGGCGTTGGCTTAAAACTTCCGGAGCTAGTAGCCTACTCCCTTCTCTTGTCCTTCCCTTTTATCCTATCAGTCATTTCCATTGTGTCCTCCAGAACTTGTGCCTTCCACACAATCTCAGCATAGGTCTGAATTTCTAACGGTGCCAATTGATTAATGTATTGTAGCCGCAACCCGTTCAGAAAATACTTGGCCTTCATCTTCTCAGAATAGACTAAATGTGGCGCATACCGAGATAATCAAAAAATTACGTCTCATACTCAGCCTCAGACAAATTCCTCTGCCTCAAAGACATGAACTCGATAGCTTTCTTCTCTTGTACTTGGTCAAAAAAATATTTGTTGTTAAAGTGCTCGAGAAATTCCTCCTACGACACCAGGCAATTTGGTAGGGTCAGCTTAATAGACTCCCACCAGGCTCGAGCATCCCTTTCCAGTTGAAAAGTTGCCAATAACACCCTCTATTGATCGTTGCACTGTATTACTCAAAAAATATAATCCATCTCCTTAACCCAGTGATCGGCCTCGTCTGGGTTAGGAGAACCGCTGAACTTAGGGGGATTCATGCCATGGAAATTTCGATGGAGATCTCCTGCACCATGGTGAGCTCCGCCTTGTGCCACTTGCTGTAAAGCCTGGGTTAGGCCCTACACTGTCCATTGCATCTCTCTTTACTGGGCGTGCTCTGTAGCTATTAGAAGGAACTAGTCGGTATCTACAAGCATAGAGAAAGGATTAAGAATGCTTTACTTAATTTCTTTAGGGTTCATTCATTAATCAACTTAACCCAAGACTCTACCCCATCTCAACGGGTTTGATCTTAAGACACTATCAATGTCATGGATCCTAATGACACTCTAGAAACCTAGGGTCTAAAGAAAACCTAGGCTCTGATATCACAAAACTGTCATACCCCGATGCAGAAAATCAAAACGTAGCAGTTCTATCATTCATGTCAATCAGAGCATAACATTACCACAAGAGACCAAGCCATGAGAACACACTTAAGCCATAAATAACCAACTTTATTGATAATTCATAATTTCATTACATATGTTTAATAGTTAGAATAAATGATTATCTTTGGGAGTTATTCTTCTTGTTGCCATGGCGTTGTATGGAAATTATATAATGATTAACCCAAGACACAGCATGTCTGGAAATCAACATATTTTAACTCTTTCTACTACGCATTCCGATATTCCACGTCGGGGCGTGACAGTTTGTGGTGTTGCTTGCTACATTGTCCCTTCATATAGTCATTGATGGTCCGTTGCACTAGGTTACAATTGCATTTTACATAAGTCCATGTGTCTCCCGTCTCTTTCCCTCTCGTCATCCCTCTCTGTAATCTCCGAGTCCTGACTTCCCTCATTGTATTTTCCTTAATATTCTTTGTATAAAGTCTTCATTTGCCCTCATGGAGTATCATTCCAACCCCTTGTACCCTTCTTTCTCTTAATTTTCTTCTTATTCCCACGTGGAATCCTCTTCCCATGCAGGCCCATCTTCCCGTGGTCTCTCTGACCCATCCGAAGGGCAAGTCATCCTTATGGCCTATATTTCCACCCTTGTTCGTCAAATGGACCCGGCCCAGGCCCAAAAACTCATTGTAAATCACCTTCATAGGCCGTCTTCTCTTAATGGGCCTTATTTTTCTTATGAGCCTTATTCTCATAATGGACCTATTTCTTCTCCTTCATTTACTACTGGCCCAATTTCTAATGGCCAATTTCACCCTAATGGACTTGCTCCTTCTGCCCATGTTATTGCTGACCCATTCGACCCATATGCCAACGTCTCTTCTAGACCCATGTATCCTTCCACTTCTGGAATGGGCTTCCCTTCTTCTTCTCAGCTCGGATTCTCTCATCCGGCCCATTACCCTACTCCTGACCCTAATTCACAATCTCTTGCTCAAGCCGGTCCATACTCTTCTCGGTCTCTCCCTACCTAAGAGATGATTACTCAAGCCCAATGCTAGCTTGATGAGCTCCAATGCCGGATCAATCCCAAATCCTCTTTAAGTGTTCCATTCACTTTTCAAAATCTCCAGCTTCCTCCATCTTCCCAAATTCCTGCATATCACCGCTATGGTGGAGTCGGTGACCCTTACGTTCACTTGAAGGAGTTCCTCTATGAGTTGGCCCAGTTTTGACATGACCAATGCCTGATGGCCTATCTATTCGGTCTGTCTTTGGAAGGCCCGGCTCGGGATTGGTTCTTCTCTCTTTCGTAAGAGCAAGTTGTGAATTTTCAAGCCGTGCAAGACAAGTTTATTCAACAGTATCAGGACCAGGTTGGGCCCAATTATTCTATGGTGGATCTGGCCCATGAGATGATGAAGCCCGAAGAGGATTCTGCATATTTGCTAACCGCTGGCGTTACCTTGCAGCACAAGTCCCGGGGCACATTTCAGAGCAGGAGCTGATTAAGATACTTATATCTAATGTAACGCCAGAATACCGCTTTATCTTAGCCCTCAATGACATCACGTCCTGGCAACAACTATACAGCCCAGCACGCTTCATTCACTAATAAATCCAAGATTCCCTTGACCCCAAGTCTCCACCATCCCCATCCACTTGCACCTCACCCTCCACAAGCCAACCCTACGCTCCCATGAGTCAGCCATCCATGAGGCCGATGTAAATCAACACAGACTGTAGTCAGTGGGGATAGGTCCAACACTCGAACCCAAATCGTCTGATATAATGCGCACCCACAGAATAAAACCTCCACATATAGGGGAGAATGTTTCTTTTCAAAAAGAACAACCTATTTATATTTTCATATAAAATTCTGTGGCTGACAAATTAGCATGCCTGGTGAGACATTTCCTGCCTTTTTTCTTTCTGTCAAAGAAAGTCCCCAAACCTTCTCCAAGGTTCTGATTATCCCTCTTCCTCTTACAGGATCGGAAGAGGAGGGCACATCTCTCTGCTCACTTGAGAGCTCTTCGTGCACTTGCACTCCATCTCACTCGCATCACCAGCAACAATAGCAAGAAGACGATGGCTGCCGTCACGTATGGCCTCCAGGTCATTGCCAACCACACCAGGTTCGGATACCTGGTGACTCCACTCATCTTCGGTGACTTCCTAGTGGTCGTCGGCTCGCCCTTCTTCTTGGGCTTCGTACTGGTGGCTGAAGTCAGTGCAGCCACGCCTACAATTGCTATAGTTGGGGTGTCAAGCCCTCGGCTCCAACAACTAGCCGGGTCTACCCGGTCAGCAAAACCACTGTCGGGGGTGTCAGGCCCTCGGCCCTAGCAGTTGGCCGGGTTCACTCGGTCAAGAAGCCAACTGTCGGGGGTGTCAGGCCCTCTATTTTAACGACTAGCTGGGTCTGCCCGATCAACAAGATGACCATCGGTGGTGTTAGGCCCTCTGCTCTAGCAGCCGGCCAGCTCTGCCCGGCCAACTCTTCACAAACCAGGGGTGTCAGGCCTTTCATCCCAGCAAGCAGCTGAGTTTTCTCGGTCAATCAGATTACTAGTGGCGTCGCTCCTTCTCAATGGGGGCAACACCGTCGTCGTAACGGCTCAAGCTCTACAGTAGCTACCCTCAGAGGTACTGCTCTTGCTCAACGGGGGCAGCGTCACCGCCACCATGTTGCCGTGCCTACGGTAGGCGTCACCCACGTCACTCCTGCTCAACAAGGGCAACGTAGTAGCCGCAAGGGCACAAAGCCTGCAGCGGCTACATCCCGCTCTAGCAAGACTATACTCGTCAGAGATCTTCACATCCGGCTCGAAGAAGACGAGCCGATTCTACCTCGGGACTGTCACGTCGTGACCATTTCTACCTCCAACCGCTTTGAGCTCCCCCGGCAAGTCTGAGGGGACGGAGCAAAATTGAAGAAGCCCGCCGAATCAGCAGTAAATCAGGGTCCAGTGCAGCGACCCAAACCACTTGCTCCCCGATCAAGATCAAGGGGCAACCTCGTTGAGGAGAGTCAGCTCCAATTAAAGAAAATATGGGTCACCAAAGATGAGGCCCGAGTCATAAAGCGAGCAAGGGCGGAGGAGCCCTTCCGCATGTTAGATCTGCAACAAATGCTGAGTCTGACAACCACTGAAGCCTCCACATCTCCGAGGTCCACAACCCCGCCCTTACGTGAGAAAAAGCACCGAGGGCCGGCAAGAAGGTGCGGCCTACCTTTCCATGGGCCAGTTCAACTCACACGGAGGAGGATTGCTTAGCCCAAGCCTCCACGTCCCGAGTATCTATTTTTGACAGACTAGGGATGACATCTAGGCATGGTAGGCAATCGCCCAAGAAGAAGCGGGTGGTTCAGGTGGCCAATGACATTGTCAAAGTGTTCACATGTTATACTACCTCCGTTGATATGCAGCCGGAGGACACCTCGGGCTAGCTGAACTAGCCTTTTCAGTATTTGAGGAGGTCGAGGCCCATTTCTCGAATCCTGACGCAAATACAATAGATGCCGGCTACTGGGACATCTCAGCCTGAGTCGATACGACAAGAAGAACGCCAAGAAGATGTCCATAGTGTTGACGGGGACAGTAACCCGGACACAAGGAAGACCTTGGGAAAGAGACACTGACTCTCATGTTGGAAGAGCTCCAGCGCGAAAATCAAGAGTTGAAGAGCCTCTAACAATCACTTTTACGTGAAAAGGAGGTTCATGTTCAGCCCCAAGCAGCACCCACTAGGATGGAACAGCAGCCTCCTCCCCTTCCAGTAGTGGCCAATGCCTCCGTCACTACTGCGAAGCTACCATTGGCGGTGGAATTTGAAGTGCCACAACATGAAGCCAACACGCGATCATCTACCACACTTGCTACCGAAAGCCTCATGGCGCAAAGGCAAATGATTGAGCGCATCGTGGAGGCGAAGTTCGCTCAACATGGTGAGGATGTGGCTACCGTTGATTTATACAACATGCCCTATCCTCTTCACCATCAATTCAAGAAACTTTCTCCTGTCCGAAGGCCCCGAAGCTCTAAAAGTTTGACGGGCAACGCTCTCCACATGAACACCTGGCCTATTATATGACAGCCATGGGTGAACTGGTGCTGGAAGAGGCATATTTGCTGCAATACTTTGCCACGTCCCTGACAGGCACCGTCTTCCAGTGGTATTCCAGGCTAAAGCCCAACTCGGTGTCTGATTGGGCTGATATGCAAAAGAAGTTCATTGACCGTTTCCAGATGGCCGAACATAAAGTCTCTTTGCGGAGCTCTGCGCCCTCAAGCTGAGGAAAGGTGAGATCGCGTTGGACTTCATCAAGCGGTGGAGGGATGTCAGCATGCACTGCGATAATCCTCTGACACCCAAAGACGCGATCACCATCTGCCGTAGGGATTTGTCGGTGGAAGTTAGTGAGAAGCTTTTGGGCTCAAATATCACAAGCTTCGACCAATTGAATATAGTGGTGACGGAGATTGAAATGTTCTTCGCTGATCACCTAGCACATGCTTCCGCCAAGGGTAAATCCTCCAAAGACTGCCTGGCCAGTGGCAAGGAAGTGAATGCAGTAGACTTCTCCCTGACGAATGGAGACAAGGGAGAAGGGAGGTCAAAGGGCAATGACAAAAAGCCCTATACCGAGGTGAATGTGTCTCTCTTAGCAGAGCATATGAAGACACCTTATTCCTTCAGGAAGGAGCATACCAAGATGCTCTTTGAACTATGTATGAAAGAAAAGCTCATCACCCTACCGGATCCGCAGAAGCCCTTAGAGGTGGATAAAACAGATGATCCTACCTATTGCGTATATCACCGAAGGTTGGGTCACACCATTGGCGACTGCTATATTTTCAAGAACATAGCGGAAGAGCTTGTCCAGAAAGACTTGATAAATATGTTAGGTCATGCAGTCGACCCGCCATAGCCACATGCTTGGGGCTGACCAAGCCGATTAGCTAATGTGGTCTACATGGTGGCGACAGCTTCGAGCTCCAATGTCTCCGAGGCCGGGCCTTCAAAACCACAGCCCAATGCCGGTCGCAGAGCCGCTCCTTCCTCCCTCCCAGAATGCTTGGCGTTGGGGAGGACTATTCGGAAGATCTGATGGAAAATTTGGCAATTACAACTGGAACAAAGGCGCCTGCTGTAGTTCTTGGAGAGCATTGATGAGCACTTGGCCACTTTCCCCTTTGGCCCATTTGCCAGGGGGTTAGCTCCAGCCTACATACGAGAGGCAGGACGCCATCTACTGTCCGGGCTCTGCTCAGTGGTTGGCTCTTCGAGGAATCGTCAGATTCATCTGAAGGTGAGGAGGATCCGTCTGAAGTAGAGGAGGATCCATCTGAAGGCGAGGAGGATTTACCTGTAGGCGAGTAGCCAGAGAAGTTATACTCCTTCCTTCGCGAGAAGACCCCGAACATCTTCTTCGCGTGCCAGCAAGCGGGACTGATCAGCCCATCACCCATTGAGCAGGCACCAAGTGTTGCATTTCATCAGGGCTATTGCCCATACCATGCGGTGATAGGCCACATCATCCACAACTGTCAGCCTTTCAAGGACCTCGTTGAGGACTTAATCAGGTGAGGGATGGTCAATATGGGTGAATTCCTGGTCAATCCACCGCAACCGCATGTACAGGAGAACTTTCATTTCTCCATCAATGTCATACATGCCTCGGCTGCTTTCCAACTCTTGGAGCCGAAAGAGGAAGGAGTTTGCCCGGGGCGGTGGGGGGGGGGGGGGGGGGGGGGCCCCCCGGGTGCGCCGGGGGGGGGGGGCCGGCCCCCCGCCCGCCCGCCCCCCGGGGGGGGGCGCCCGCGTCTCTACTGCGACCGGTGGAGAGAACGTGAACTCGGCTGCTGCAGGGGGGTTTCAAACTCGAAGGCGGGAGAGGGAGGGGAAGAGGTGGAAAAAATGTGGTGTGGGGGTATAGGGTGGGGGCCTCGCGTTCGTGGGTCCAGGGATGGGGAATAACTCCTGGGTAAAAGATAGTAGGAGTAGTGGGATGGGAGCTGCAAATGAGAGGGTGGCGTGACTGTTTCCGAGGTGGTGAGGGAAATGTGGTATGACGTGGGCCAGGGAGTTAGGACGTGGGGGATGGGAGTGAGAGGTGTGCAGACGTAGTAAATGTCGGTCGGAGGTTGTGGGTCAAGGCGATGGAGGCTTCGCACCTCCCTGGGGCTTCGCGCCCCCCACGGTTCCCTTCAGGGGAAGAAGACGATGATGATGGCGGTTGCGATCAAAACTTTCTATATTTCATTCTTTTCATCATGCCCCAAAAAAGGGAACTACATGAGTATTTATATTGGAGGAAAACTCTAGTGGTCTCCTCACAAGACTAAAGACCAAAGTGTCCCTGAGACCTAAAATAGTGTTAAAATTACATACGAAAATACATAATAAATAGAAAATACATCAAATGGGTCCCTAATGGGCCTCTCTTTCAAATAAATGCCAAATAATCAAAAGAAAAATTCATCAATGTGCTATGTGTCATCATCGAGCCATGGGGATGCCGATGTCGCTGCTCGGGGTCTTCGACGACGTTAAACGTGGGTCGAGTCGAATCGAATCGAATCCGCGTTCGGGTGTCCTCACCAATCCTCCCCGCCTGGGAGGAACTCGACTCTGTCGAGTAAGGGTCCTGGCCGCTCTGGTACTGCTCCAAGAGGTCGGGGTCGATCTGCTGTAGCTCCTCGCGTGTGACCCACGTGTCCTCAGTAGGTGGCTGATCTCTCCAACGAACCAGGTAGCGTTGGAAAGCTCCGCTCCGTGAGGTAACAATCTGCTTATCTAGTATCTGGCCAATCTGCTCGCGCCTTGCTGTAACTGGAGCTGCTGGTGGGCACTTAAGGGTGGGGTCACTCACAAGGTGAGGAGAAGACTCGAAAGGATCACTGGGAATTACTGCCGGGTCCCGATAGGCCACCAGATCTGAGACATTAAATGTGGAACTGATACCATAGTCCGGTGGTAGGTCTACAACATACGCATTGGGCCCAACACGCTTCAACACTTTGAATGGACCAACTCCTCGAGCTTGTAGCTTCTTTACGATTCCCGAGGAAAACTGCTTAGGTCTGACCCTGATCATCACGTAATCACCCTCCTGAAACTCTTGTACCCGACGGTGTGCATCTGCCGAATTCTTGTAGTTTGCATTGCTGATCTCAATGTGACGACATATGCTATCATGCAGACTCCTAATATGCTCAACTAGTGACTCAGCTGACTCTGAAACACGGGCCTGACGGGGCATGGGGACAAGATCTATGGGTCTCCTAGGTCTATAGCCAGTGACAATAAATAAAGATATTATCCAATTATCCTTCAAACTAACCGAAGAATTCACTGTTGGACTCTTGAGGATTGAACGGTCTATTCCTCGACCACTCAATGCGTGGTGCGGTCTAAGGCCAACCACTCATGTCCTGTTGGTGATAAATCCAAAGAAATAAGATAGATAATTATCTGAAAAAAAACTAACAAGATTAGGACTCTGGGAATGGGACGGTCTAGAACACACCGTTCAATGAGCTTAAACGGCTGAACTAAAACCATATAATGACTTGTCGGTGGAAATTCAGAAAGTCCATAAAATACATGAACGGCTATAAACCGACCGCCTAGTGATGGAACGGCCAGGAGATCGATCGTGTAAGACCAGGATGCTTGAAATTGATAAAAATGAGATAAATCTAGTAAAATCAAGGCCCATTAAGCCCTAAATTTCAGCAGATCGAGCCAGGGAGGGAGGTACCCGTAAAATAAGCCCAAAGATGTGCCCGGAAATAGCCCAAGGAGTAATGGATAACTCGAGACATCAACAAATTGTGGTAAGAGGAATGACTCAACTTATCGGCAAAAAATGGGTGTCAACAATATCATGTATCTTTCTTTTCATGTAATGAAATTCCTTCAGCTTTTCCCTTTGCAATTTCGGTGCCAAGCTACAGCTGCACGTTTCTTTTCTTTCCCTCATGAATTTGGATAGAGGTATGATGCTAGTTCACCAAGCCTACGGTACGTTAGTTGCTAGGGCAGGAGAGCGCTCATGCCTTTAGGGAAGGTATGAGGAGTTCGCTCCACCGCAACGTAAATTTCCCCCGAGGTCAAGGTTATGCTAACTTGAGTAGGGAATATTTTGGCTATATGTTGAAGGGTTATTGTATTCATCGGCACTGAGCGTATGCCTTGGCAATGAAAAGCGATGGTCATCAAGGGCGGAAGACCCAAGTGACTGTGTATTCACTAGTCTTGTCGATGATGACAAAGACCATGGCTAGTGTATTCGTCGGCATTAGGTTAAATGTTGAAACAAAGGGTAGGATTTCTTCATTAACAAGGACAAGAGGTCGAAGTTAATGTTTCATTCACTGATCTCCCCAATGATGATGGAGACTAGGGCTAGTGTATTCGTCAGCATTGGGTAAAATGCTGAAGCAAAGGATAGATTTTCCTTCATCAACAAGGATGACATGTTTGAGTCAATGTTACATTCACAGATCTCACCGATGATGACAAAGACCATGGATAGTGTATTCATCGGCATTGGGTAAAATGTCGAAGCAAAGGATGGATTTTCCTTCATCAACAAGGATGAATGGTCCGAGTCAACGTTACATTCACTGATCTCATCGATGATGACGAAGATCAGGGCTAGTGTATTCGTCGGCATTGGGTAAAATGCCAAAGGAAAGGATAGATTTTCCTTCATCAACAAGTACGAAAGGTCTGAGTCAGCGTTACATTCACTGATCTCACCGATGATGATGAAAATCAGGGCTAGTGTATTCATCGACATTGGGTTAAATGTCGAAGCAAAGGAGGGTTATATTCATTAACAAGGACGTAAGGTCCAGGTTAATGTTAAATTCACTAATCTCGTTGATCTGTTCTATAAGAAGTCCACTTGGTTCGACCAAGTGAACAGAGATGGATGGAGAGAGAGAGACAATAGAAACAACAAGAAGAGAGAGTGATTGAGAGAGAGCTTCCACCAATCACGTTCGTCCAGTGGAAGGGTTACTTGAGGGAGAAGCTCCTCATCCGATAGCCTCTGGACACCGTCCTCCACTCTGCACGAACTTCCCGACGTCGGAGGAGAAGAGTGTATGCTTCCTGTTTAGTTAGGTGGGTCGTCGTGTACTCCCGTCGATCCCCTCCATTTTGGTTTCTTCTCTGCTATAATATAGGTGACAGGGGGAGGGGTGATGATATGAGCCCGTCTCCCCCTTCACCATTTCTCCTTCTCTTCCCCTGCAATCCCTTCTTGCGATTAATGTAATTGATGACCACGCAACAACGCCGGCGCCGAGATTCGTAGCGTGTATGTTTGTTTCCTGATTAATGGAATGAATGGTATGCACTAATAGATCGTGCTTGAGGTGATATCTATCTCCCCCCCCTCACAACCACTATTGCTTCTTCTCCCTCTGTACTCTGGCCCTGTAACTAGTGGACACGGCACTCATGCAACAATGCTGGTGCCGCATCTGTAATTGGCATATTACTTCCTATTCCCAGTCTAATGGTATGCACGAATGCTCGAGTGTTTCGGATGTCTGATGAATGCCTCTTCCACTTCTTCATTATACCCTCCATTTCTCCTTATACGAATCCAGTTTCCTCGACACAGGATATGCCCCCTGGGATGCCACGGGATACAGCAATCTTCCCCCCTCTCCCCAGCGCTTCTTTCCAATGGAATGTCATATCAAGTTTCCATCATTATGCCAAGGGTTTCATTGCCAGAGGTGTATGTATGTGTGCCTCCCTGGTTGATCTCGGGGCCGTTCTCTCGTCTCCCTTCCATTCCTAATCATGAATCGAAGGGGACGAGGCCGCCCCTATAAGTTCAATGCATGGTTCCCTGGCATCGTTGACTTCCAAATGCTAACTCAATAATCCCTTTGCTAACCTGCTAACCAAGTAACCCGTATATATATCTATAGATATAATTAATCATAGCTAGTTTATTAGCTGAGTGTGTTCTACATACGCATTGTACATTACCGTTCTCTCTCAAGGAGATTTGGTGACCGGGGAGAGGGGGATATCCCCCAATGTTCCACTATGATACCACTCTGTCCATAGGGGTCCGTCCATTGGTGGCAAATCTCTTATGGGCTAATGAGTGAATATTAATACGGATTAATCCCAACAGACTTAAATCCACAATCCTTAATGGACTTTGTGGTGGCCGTGGGTTGTGTGCCCCTCGTAGGTTAGCCCTCGGAGTTTCCTCCCATACCGGTCGCCCCGATCCAGGCGTAGTGTCGACTCGCGTCGCGTGCCCCTCGTAGGCTAGCCCTCGGGGTTTTCGCTCCCGCCATGTGTTGTTTCACTCGCTCACTCTCACCCGTAGACTTGGTGCCCCTGGTAGGCTAGCCCTCGGGATTTTTCTATCCGTTTGGGTTTTACCTGCGGCCGTTGTGCCACCCGGCCCTTAGGGGTTTACTCCGCCACATGAGTACTTCCGATACAAGCTTTATCCAAAATCTGCATCATCTACTCAGGGGGAGCTTAAATTAGAGTTTTTCTTTTGTGTTTCTTCTCTAAATTCCTCGATCTTCAAGTATGTTGTGTTTGTAATCTCTAAACATCTGTGTGTGCGTGGATCTACCAAGATCCATGTGTATGCGTATGTGTGTGTGTGGCTTTCCTTCACATTTCTGTGTGGTTCGGTGCTTGTGCACCTTTGTGAGAGTTCTGAACTCTTCACGAGTGTGTGTGTGTGTTTTGATATTATAATCCTTTACAAGATAGTATGAGAATCCTTACAAATCATGAGGGGTGGACATAGGTTATCGTTATTGCATCTGAACTACCTAAAAATTATTGTCTCTTGTGTGGTTTGATCTTTTTCTCTTATCTCCATTCCGTGAAAGCACAAACATAGATTAAATCTTTTGTATCTCGTGATCAAGATCTACCATAACTTATCATTTTTACACTAGATCTCTGGTATATCAAAAAGTGGGTTCAGATTAACAAGGCAAACCTTGTCAAGAAGATAACATTTTATGTAAGCAAGATCATCAAATTCACACCACCGCCACAGTACCAAGGATCTGTTGTGTGTGATAGGTTTTGATAGATCCAATCGTTAAACAACAGATCTAAAGTTTCTAAAGGTCTATTTTATCATATTGGCAGAAGTTGTTTAAATTCTATAATCACCCAATTCACCCCCCCTCTTGGGTGTCATTGATCGTGGTACTTCAAGTGGTATCAGGGTTAAGGCTCTATCCTTAAGATCTAACGATCTAGAGTTTGATCCAGATCATTGGCCAATAAGGGGATGATGCCTGAGGGTCATTCCATCCACTGTCCTCCCTTTTTTGACGATTCGAATTACTCCTACTGGAAAAATAGAATGCATATTTTTGTAAGGGCTCAGGAGTATGAGATCTGGAGGGTTGTGGACAAGGGTCTTTATGACCTTCCTCATGATGAGGATAAATGGACACACGAAGAGATTAAGAAATCTACAGTTAATTTAAATGCAATGACTATCATGCAATGTGCCATTCATCATAATAAATTATCTCGTGTTTCTATGTGCAGCTCAGCAAAAGAGATGTGGGACAAGTTGCAGCTTATTTATGAAGGAATCTCCGAGGACAAGGAGACCAATGCCAATATGCTGGTTAGAGACTATGAGTTATTTAAAATGAAGTTTGAAGAGATGATCTCACAGATGTTCGCAAGATTAATAGAGATCACCAATGGTCTCAAAGGTCTTGGGAAGGAGTACACCAACTCTGAGCTTGTGAGGAATGTTCTAAGATCCCTTCCACCTGCGTGGCATACAAAAGCCACCGTCATTGAAGATTCAAAAAATCTGTCCACACTTTCCTTGGATGAGCTCATAGGGTCACTCATGACCTATGAGATAAATATGAAGAGAACTATAGAGGAAGAAACCAAGAAGAAGAAAACAGTGGCCTTGAAAGCCCACCAATCTGATGTTGACTCCCAAGAAAAGGAGTCCACTGATGGAAGCAATGAAGAAGAAGACTCGACCATGCTGACCGGCCAAGTAAAGAAATTTTTGAGAATGAAGTAGATCTCCTCGATCCTCCAAGCCACACTCAAGGGTGGGTAAGTACAAATATCTCCAAACCAGAAAAGCATTTCACATTTTATTAACATAAACAAATAAGTAAGAAATTCACAGAGTTTAAGGGTTTAGAGTTTACTTGAAGAAGAGCGTAGAAACCACCAAGAGAGGATAGGCGAGTGGAGATACCCAAACTGTCGAATAGGTGGGCTAGCATTGCCGCACCCCAGGCATACTATCCAACTAGCTCTAAGTCCTCAAGCAGGGGTAGAAACGGGCAACTCACGGCATCCCCCCGTGATCCTAGTAACAACCTCCCAATCAATAGGATGAGGAACCGGCGTAACTCCCTGTCAACCTGTGGTACTACCTCTGTAGAAAAGCTCCCTCTCGCCTCGCTCACCAATCTCCTGAGGTAGTCCGCTGCGGACTCCCCTACCTCCCTCTATGTGTAGTACAAACCTAGGCTCTCCTGTAAGGCTACCCTAGGAACTAGAGAGGTCTAACCTGTGCCCTCCAACTCCAACCCTATCAACCTACATGCCATCTCCCGATAGCAGGCGTACGTGAATCCACTCACTGTCGCCCCGTACACTCGCAACCCCGTAATGCGAGTGACATCCTCTAAGGTCAGAATCTGACCCCAGGGAAAGATGAAGGCCTTGCACTCAACATCCCATCTGGCCTTTACAGCCTGAATCAACCCCACATCTATCCTCGGCACCTCTATGTCCAAGAACTCACCAAAGCCCATCTGGCGGAGGTGAGCCTGCTGAAACTCTAGCAACGCGAGGAAGACGGCTTGGATGAGCATCCATGAGATCCGGGTACGCGTCGCACCGTGCATCATTTAACAAACAAGAGAGAGAGAGAGGGTCACCCTTCATTTTCTCAAAAAAAGAGGGTGTCTTTATTAACGCGCTGGGTCGTGGCGCCGCGTTAGTTAACGCGATGCCTGTTAGCACCGCGTTCTTTGCCACCCACCCGCCGATGAAACTTCTCCTCCCAGGGCATTTTCCATGGGCTTTTAGCCCTCTACAACGTGCCAAGGGGCACGATCCCATCCTATTCACATCCATGCACAATCAAAAAAATTTAAAACAATGAGTTTTGAGGGAAAAGGATGATTTTTCCTTACCTCTCTCACGGCACGGGCCGCCGGGACTTTGGTGGGTTTCTCAACACCTGCGGCCTCCACTACTTCCCCGGTGGCGCTCACGGTCTCTTCGCTGTCGCTCGCGGCTGACCTAGCCGCCGAGGACCCCCCCATTTCGACGCTTTCCATGGGATCTACCGCCGGTGGAGCATCCTCTTCTTACTCTTCTTGGGAGGATGGCCGACGGTGAACCGCCCACCACTTCGAGTGCCGGAGACCCTCCTGAGGGTCCATTGGCGGTGGACAAGGTGTGGGGGCCGGGGTGTGCCTCTCCTCTACCGTTTGAATGGGTTTGGGGTGCGAAAGAAGATGAATGGTGGCATTCGGTTTTGAAGTTTCCTCGTGATGAACGCGGTTGTATGTAACACCGCGATTATAATGATCGCGGTGCTAGTAATAGCCACGTTCAAGAAATTCCAAAAAAAACTTTTGCTCAAGACGGGTTCCAAAACAGATGAGTGTATCCCAGTGATAACTCAGACCCAATAATGGGTAGTGCATGCACCGCCAATTAATTTTAACCTATTTTGACAACATGGTGTATGCACTAGGGCTTCGAAGGAAGCCGGCACAACCATAGGTCGAGGGGTTTAAGAGAACTGAGGCATTGTTCACCTTAAAGGTAGTTAGTATACTATTTCCCGAGCGAGATCGTTGGAGTTCATGTTGTAATGTATAACGGGGGCCCGTGATCCGGTGGGATGATCGGAGATACCCTAGGAATCATGACACGATATCAAAAAGTAGTTCCCTGAGAGCATTCCGACAACATCTCCTCCTACCTCAAAGTATGCCAGAGGAGGTGTATAGGAAACCCATCCACGGAGAGTCGAGATGGGGTCCATAATAGGGGCATATCGAGGCCCGAGAGCTGAAAGGTTCAAGAAATGATGAAGTATTATTCACCATAAGGCGATTACTTTAATGTTCCCCTAATGGAGTCATCGGAGATCACGCTTTAGTCAGTAGTGAATCTCCATTACTCAGTGGGGTATTTGGAAAATTCAAAAAGTGAAACATGATGTGGGGGTCCAAACGCCATCAATGTGGCTCCTGCGAACACTCTGGGACCAGCTCTGACTCTCAACAGCTATAGGGATAGTGGAGTGAATAGGATGGTCACCCGAGGGGCAATCTGGCGGCCAGAATATTAGATATATAAGGATGAGGTGGCGGTTAAGGCCATACGGCGGCCAGGTAATGGTGTACAGTAATTGCCCATGGGCGTTTAAGGCGATACGACAGCCAGTTATGAGTGTATGGCGTGTGAAGGGGCACGTGGATGAAGCGGCGGCTGGCTGAGGGGGGATGGGACAGTGACTAAGGGTAGGGTATAACCCAGCGACTGGCTGGGAAATGCCCGATCCAGCGCAATTGCACACCGGATCAAGGGCACAGCATCTGGGCTGTCGGATCAAATGTGTGCAACTGAAAAATAGGGTGAATAAGGTTAATTAGGCGGAATGAAGCTTGGGGAAGTGATTTGCTTGTTGGGGAAAAGCTTTGGGTAGGCTAGGAAGTCCTGGGAAGTAGGCAAATGGGCAAGATTTAAATCTAATCTAAACATGTACAATGACGCGGCAATCAGAGCAAGAATAGGTTATAGAGTGTTGCAGAGCACCGTAAAATAGTGAAACATGGGTTTAATGTGCCTCGCTTATCCGTAGAAGGACCAAAGGCCATGTCATAGACTGATAGGTCCCTAGCCTTCACTCGAGACAATGGTCGATTATAAGATTCCCGGGAAAAAAATCGAAATGAAATTGATAGTTGTGTGACATTGGATGGGAGACAAGTTTTAGGCCAACGTATACCAAATCAGGGAGCCACATAGAGGCCACACTGGGAGATGATGAGCCCCTAACGGCCATTGGGCAATTCAATAAGAGCTCTGGAAACAAAATTGCAAGAAGGGGAGCAGAATGAAAAGACGGTGCCCACTAACACACTCTGGCGAACGTAGTAATCATCACAACAGAAACCCCCAAGACTATAGCCCCATGGGGCAAATTAATCGACCTAGCCTAAGGGCGTCCATTTTTTTACTTTTTTGTAGCCGTCTGATCAAAGATCTGACGGTGAAGACGGGGCACTGCCGGCGGGTGCAACACGCCACTGCACTGGCGGCTGTGCAGCAGGTAAAATAACTCGAGCTCCAAGTCAAAAGTGCTGTTCAAGTGAAGGCAAGCCACAAATGCCAAGACGGGTCTCTACGGTAGAGAAATCCAGGAAATGTGAATGTGGAGATGTTTCCCAATCTCAGTGAGAGCCATCAAGACATGCAGCAACGTTAAGTTCCAGGAAATGTGAATGTGGAGATGTTTCCCAATCTCAGTGAGAGCCATCAAGACATGCAGCAACGTTAAGTGTACCGTCATAAATAAATGAGAGAAAGAGACATCGACCCTACTTAGAGGAGAAAGGGCGAAGACTGAAACCATCAACACTGATCGCCCGCGAGATGATGTTTTACAAGGAAGATGTGGAGAAGACTCAAAAGAAACAAGATGAATGATCAATGGATGAGCATCTCATATAAAGTAGAAATAGGTTCTGGGAACAGATGAGACCTCCTGGGGACTCTTCCCTGTTCCTTTCCCATTTTGAACACAGGATTATGTGCAGATTCACATGACAGCGGTGTGTAGTTTGGAAGCCCCATTCTGCCGTCGAGTAAGATGACACGTCATACGAATGTGATTTAACTCATCACCAAAGATTATCTCGTCAGCAATGAAGCTCAATTAAGAAATGACCTCGTTATCCTCAAAAATAGCTAAGCAAAGGAAGAAACTGTCCCGACACCTTAAGTAGCATGTGATCCTTCTCCCTCAATGTTGTCGTTACCAGAAGCTAGCTGCCGAGATTCTGATAATGAGAGTCTCCTAGACTTTCCTGGGCCCACTTCCACAGGTCCTTTAGATGACAATGGTAATGCAGCACTTGCCGACGACGATCCCAGTGAACGCCGAATGACTGGTACATCAGATGAGGATGATGAGGAAAGGCCATATGTGAAGGTTCCCATGGGGTGGTCAAACTTACAATTTGGGCCAAATTTACAAATACCGTAACGCGAGTAAAAGAGGCACATAGGTTCTCCCTGTTGGACAGCAGAAATGAACCAACTCAGATTCATCATTTGGGGGTTAGCACAACCGGAGACAACACCAAATTCCTAGATGCATTTAAGTAAAAGTCCTTGTTATTCAATTAAATTCTGAAATGCAACTATTATGACAGACATGCATGTTAAGGAATATGTACGTTCATAAAGATAAAATTCAAGAATGAGCCGCTAATGTTTCTCAAGATGGCCACCTGTGCTCCATACGGTCACAGACTTCCACATAGGATACTGCAAATCAATCTTTTGATGTTTTATATTAGAGTTTATCCTTCAAAACCAGCTTCCAACAACATAATATTGCACACCAGGCCTTCAAACCTTTCCATAAATAGAAATCCTTAACAAAATACTCCAGCTGATAAATTACCTAAGACAAGAATGCCACAATAAAATAGCAAAACAAGGACTTAAGCAGAACTTCATTCAACTATTTACTTGAGGTAACACTGTCACTGTTGGATATTGATATAAATAAAGTGCACTATATGCCAGTTTAAATTAAATATAAGCGTCAGGAGCTAAATCTACCAATAGAATGAACCTCAGCTAACCAAGTGATAGGAGAAAGAAGAAAAGAGTTGACCACTAGAAAGTAGAGACCAGATGCGTCCACTGGTGGCTTATACTGCGTCTCAAGCAACTCGCAGGTCCAGGAACATGACAAGTGAGAGGCGTAACAGTATCAAAATCAAGTACTAGTCAGAGTAACACTCGTCAGTGTCAGTCCAAGCCTTTGACCACGTGTGTACACACTGGCTCGTGCCTAGAGCCAGGTCTCTAGCTAGTATTCCCCTCCGTAGGACGCAACGGTTGGACCGGGACCCACGAAACTAGCTTAAAAACCGTGTGACGGGACTACCTCTCCACCTCTCGCAGGTGAGCCGACACTAAGGTCGCTAGGCTATGACTAGTGGTTCCGTCACAAGGAAAGTGAAAGTAACTCTATCGGGATGTAAAGATGTGCCACAGTTTATAAAATAAGTCAAACATGGCGAATATACAATAATAGAAGCATAATTGAATTGAATATGCATAAATTAAATTCTGCATGAGTTAAATGGTTTTAACGTGGCCACTCAATCACTGAGTGGTCGGATGATGGGCTGCTCAATGGGCCAGAACGGCTTGGGACTAGTCGCTCAACCACCAACGCCATATGGGGTCCTAAGGGCTACGCGGATGGGAACGAGCCGCTCTAGAGCTAGGCGATTAGAGTGTAGCCGTTCAAAGGGACGAAGAGTCCCCTAGACGGTAGGGTGACAGGCCGTTCAAGGGAGATGAACGGACCGCCCTTGGCCGCTCTAGTTCACACTACCTTACTGTTCCAGGGATTGCGCAGTCAGGAATGTACCGCGCTAAGGGCTGAACAGTCCATTGTGGACCTTCCAATGGTCTTACGCGGTCTAGAGTGGACCGCTCACTATAAAACGGTCGCGGAGTGGCCGCACCATTACCGTGGTGACGAGAACGGGGCAACCTCAGTGGAAACCCCTCCCGGTCAGCTCGAAATGACGAGAAATGAAATTCTAACTAACCTGCCAAGCTCACACGATAGTTCTATAGCTATACATACCATCAAAACTTAAAGATGATGCCTATGGAATCAATTTCAGGAAATTAGGATAAACTACACTAACATAGTATATTGCACAGAAAATGAGGAAAACAGCATCGGATGGCGACGCATGGGGTACCATCGCGATCCTAACGAAGTAAGGAATTCATCCCCCTACCCATTGCGCGACGAGGCTGGGGTTCTGGTGCCGAACTGTCGAATGGAGTCACGCTGTTCTTTCGACCATACCCACCTCCACACTCCGCGGATCAAGACGAGATTAGCGTCAACGCGATCCTCACGTCGAGACCTTCCTAGCAGTACCCTCCACGCCTCCTGCAGTCACCTGGATCAACTGAGCCTAAGAGAGGGGGAGAGACGATCGCGCATGAGAGAGAGAGAGGGTGAGGGAGGAGAGAGAAATGTGAGAGTTAAAAAATATATGTTATATTTATTATTTTTTATTAAAAATTAAACTCTAATTACATTTAAACCCTTAATTAAGTAAAATTATGATGATTAAAACCCTAAGATAAAGGTCTAGACTACCCTTCTTAATCATGTTAAGGAGCACTTCATTTTGAAAACCATGCATGAAGCAATGAGCAATGACATTATAAAAATGCATACTTACACCAATATATTACATTGTGTTCCTTTGTTTGAACAGCTGCCGCCAGAGGCGATGGGATTTGTCCTCAAATCGCAGATAAAAGATTGAAAGTCAAGGTTTGAAGTGGCTTAACAAGAAGGAGTGGTGCCCAGACCAGACTCAGACGAATAAGGAGAAAAGGAAAAGAGACGAGGGTTAGAACTCCCTCGCTAAGGTGCAGAGACCCTGATCACAAGGAACGATCTACAAAAGAAGCGAAAAATCAAGAGAAGGAGTGAGGACTAAAGTCTCGAAAACAGTGGGAGAACAGGCAGAAGCCCAAGGCAGTGGATGCGGAAGAAGTCGGGTCGGACCCGGAATCAGGAGGGATCAAAAGGAGGAATTGATAATTGGAGAGAGGTGGATCCAGAGGGTCCGGAAGCAAAGGAGGGGAATCATGATTGGAAGAATCATCCGGAGATTTCGGAGTGAGAAAGTGATGAGGGACACGATGCCTCGGGAAGAGATATGAAAAAAGATGATTGAAAAGGAAGAAAAGAACAAAGGACGCAATGTCCTAGAGGAGTAAGAGGAGAAATTGGAAGAAAGATGAAGGGTCCGGAGGTTCTGGAGGAGGGGGAAGATAGAAAGGGGCGCGATGCCTCGGGAGATCCAGAGGTTCCAAAAGGAGATAGAAAGAGGAAGGGGCATGATGCCCGGAAAGGAGATTGAAGGGGATGAGAAAAGAGTCTGGAGGTTCCGGTGGGATGGAATCAGAAGATGTGCGATGCCTTGGGAGGAAGTCCGGTGGTTCCGGAGGAATGAAATAGAAAAGGGTGCGATGCCCTGGAAGGGGAGAAAAATCTGGATGTTCCGGAATTGGAGGTGTGGAGGGGCGCGATGCCCAAAGAGAGAGGTCCAGAGGGTTCGGAGGGTTCGGAGGTTCCGGAGGAAGAAGAGGGAAAGGGGTGTGATGCCCAAGTAGAATCAGTGAGGAGCCCGGAGGACCCGGGCATGAGAGTGTATAAGGGCATGATGCCCAAAGCGGGAGGTTCGGAGGTGCCGGAGGAATAAGACACCATGGGATGCGATGCCCCGGGAGGAAGAGAAAAAGATCCGGAGGGTCTGGATGCAAGAGTTGGGAAGGGACGCGATGCCCTGAGAGGAGATTGGAGGGGGCACGATGCCCTGAAGATAGAGGAAAATTTGGAGGGTCCGGATATAAGAAGTGGGAGAAGGTGCAATGCCCTGAGAGAAAACTGGAGAGGGCGCAATGCCCAGGAAGTGCAGGGGGACCCGGGGATCCCAAAGGTAGAGGTGAGTGAGATGGGGAATGTGGAGGATCCGGAGGTTCTGGAAGGCGGGGAAGACATGGGTTCGGAAACCCGAAAAAGAAGAAATGCAAATGCATGCGAATGCAATACAATGGATGCGATGGATGGATGGAATGCATGAAATGCAAAGAATACGGGGGATGAGAGGACGAGAAATCCTTCCTCACCCAACGGGTGTTCATTTGGAGATCTGTGCTGGGCATAGCGAAGATTTTCGTGAGACTGCACAATCCTTTCTGTGCAAATCCGACCCGGTACCAACAGAAACTTCCAAAAGCTTCGCCGCCATCCTCCTCTCAGATATTTCCGGATCCTATGGTCTGGATCTTCCTCCAGAAGTTGCCGACACTGTTCCGACACCAGAGCTATTTTTCCTGTCATTTTTAGTTTTCTTGTGCATTTCTATGCGAGTAGAACCAGAGCCTTGGTACAAGCACTGTCACACCCAGACTTGATCAGATCTGATCACGTCGCTTGGTGGAGGTGTTCTTCATCAAGTCACCAACTTGCTCCCATAAACGACACCCTGATCTGATGTCAGATCCAGCCGTACTGACTTTTGTAAGTTTTCTGTGCCTGGTGACCTGCGTGGGCAGAACCACTCGGTGATCAATCGGCTCACCAGATAAGCCCCGACTCGCCTCCCTCGTCTCCTAGGAGTGTGGCCCATCAACCCGAGCTCCAATAGCCATGAAATTTGTGCTTCTAGCCTGTTGTATCCTTGTGAGGAGTGGACCATATATGTGAAATTGTAATAATATTCATTTTTTATGTATCGGGGTTGTCAGATTCTGCTGGGGTTTCTTCCCCACATGCTAGTCGTGGAGGTACGCGACGTGCCTTGCATGCACCTTTGCTAATTTGGTATAATTTCATATATGTTACATTTGTGAGATTAGGGCCATAGCCAAATTACAAATCACCACGATTGAGAGTGTGAGCACCCGTTCCTTAGCTCCAGTCGGGCACTGAGCACGAATTGCATACCCTAGGCGACAATGGTTCCTTAAGCATTGCGTTCCTGTGCTTCATTCACTGGGATGATCATAGGGCTAAGTAGAGTTTCTTGTTGAGAGATGCCTCCAGCCAGAGAAAGCCACGGAGGTCTGCCACTCGGCTTACCTTAGCGTGCAAGTGCTGGCCGCACTTCAAGTCAGTCATAGGTCTTAGCCAATTTGAGTCTCGTCTCGCATCAAATTTGTCTCGAGTCTCATTTTTCCCGCATCAGCATTCAACCACATTTAGAATCTGAAGTTGTGTGTGGCTTACAAGGAACTCCAGCGAGCACTGGAGGTCATCCCGTTGCTGAATGGTCGAGTGGAGGAGCCCCTGAAGTTCAGCGATCTGTCCTTGGGGGTCAAACTGCATATAGGAGATTTATCATTATTCCATCATAATCATAAGCATTTTGGGAGTTATAAGTTTAAGGGTCCATACTAGTCGTCGTGTGCCATGGAAAACCTGGTTCCCATAGCGCAGCGCATAGGCCGTTAGGTAGAAATCGTTTGTCATGCCCTGACGTGAAATATCGGGACCGGCAATAGAAAGAGTTAAACTAATATGTCAATTTCTAGACATGTGATAATTTGGCTAACGAATCAACACACACCATAAACAGAAATAAATCCACCAATCTAATTAATTATTAACTCAATAAAAACTTGAGTTTACATCCACTCCAAACAAACGACTTTAAGAAATTCTAAACAATACTCGACTAGACACAATTATGTCACTTTTCTTTAATACATCATCATTGACCTCGGCCAGCACTAGCACACTAAGGTAAGCCGAGCGACTGACTACCGTGGCATTCTCCAGGTGGAGACGTCTCTCAATAGGAACTCTAGCTAGCTCGACGATCGTCCCTTGCAAGGAAAACGTGGGATCACATCGGTTAAGGAATCACTGTCGCCTAGAGGTTTCCAGTTCGGGCTCAGTGCTCGACTGGGCCTACGGAACGGGCGCTCACAACTCACAACCACGGCGATTTGAAAATAGCTATTGGCCCTATTCTCACAAATGCAGCATGATAGAAAATATACCAAATAAGCAATGTGAGTGTAGGAATGAAGAGCATACCTCCACGACTAGCACGTGGGGAAGAAATCCTGGCCGAATCTGACAACCCCAATGCACACAATTAGTAATCGTACAATTTTAGAACATGATGCCCACTCCACGCAGGGAGGTAAAGTGCTACAAACACAAATTTGGGGTTGTTGGGACTCGGGTTGACGGGCCGCACTCGCAGGAGGCAAGGGAGGCGAGTTGGGGCCGATTGGGTGAGCCGAATGGAAGCCGACTGGGCTCTGTCCGCGCAGGTCATCCGGTGCAGCAGACTTGCGGAGGCTGGTACGCCAAGATCCGACGTCTGATTGGGGTGCCGTTTGTTGGAGAGCGTTGGTGACATGATGAAGAATGCCTGGTCCAAACGGCGCGATCAGATCTGATCAGATCTGGGCGTGGTCGTGACTGTACTAAGCCTCAGGTTCTGCTTGCACAGAACTGCAAAGAATAGCTAAAAATTACATGAAAAATAGCTCCAGTGTCGGACTGGATTGCTTCTTATTGGAGATTGTCGACGACTTCCAATGGAAAACGTAGACCAAAGGGCTCGGACAGATCTAAGAGGAAAGAGACGGGGCAGCTCCTGCAAGTTGCCTTTGATTCTGGGTCAGATCTGCACAGGGTGGTCGGCGTAGTCCCACGAAAATCTTCGCCACGACCAGCACAGACTCAGAACGACACGAGCTCGGTGGAAACTCGAAGCGGACAGAAAATCCTATGACCACTCAGAATCTTAGATCCAAAGGGCTTGGGAGTAGATCCTTAGAAATTTCGTATCAGGAAGTTGAGGATCTAGACAGTAGGCTCGGACAGACTTGTGCGACCTCACGATCAGAATTGTTGTTGGCTATCCCAAGCTCCGATCGGGGCAAAACCAGTGCCAACTTCTTCCTGACTTGGAGGAGCACCTCTGGTAATTTTCTCAGAACTAGATACGAGCAGGAAGGGGATGATAGGAGGGGTGACTCGCAAGCCAAGGAAATCTCATCACAGGATTGGGGTCTAGGGCATCACACCCAAGAGGGGGAAAGAGAATCACTTTCTTACACAATTTTCTCTCAAAATTTTTTCATTAACTTCTGAAATATGCTTACAAGAGATGATATACAGGGGAGGGGAAACCCTAGGGAGAGGATGGGAGGTGGAGGAGGGAGGAGAGAGAGGGGGTGCGCCCCCTTGACTAATGGGGAGAGAGGGAGACATAAGGGGGACAAGGGAAGCTTCCTCTCTTTGAAAAATGAAGGGAGAGGGTAGGTGGCAGCCTTCTCTTTGGACCAAGAAGACATTTGTTATAGATTTAATTTTAATAGTTTAAATATAATTTATATTTATAAATATAAAAATATATAATTCTTAAATTTAGGAGATATATTTGGTCGCTTGATGGCTCTCAAGGAACGTCCAAATGACATTGGATGGTCTATGGAGTTATGTCGGATGGCAACCGTAGCTGCTGGCGTTGCAACTATTGCAAAACAGAACACATGGGAGGAGGTGTGTCCTAGCTGAAGAAGCACCTGACAAGAGGAGCAGCTGCGGGATATTCTGAGGTTGCTAGTTGTACCAATGTGCCTAGAGATGTGAAATTTGTAATGGCCAGGCACCTGCGGGAGAAGAGAGTTGAGATGAAACAGAAGGGAAAAAAATAAGAAAATAGATGAAGCGGCAATTAGCAGAAGAGTTGGCATTAGTAATGACAAATATTGCCCATAGACAGCTAGCGATGAAGAACAAGAACTACGTACTCACCAGCCTAATGTGTATGTCATGGTGAATGATCCATATGAACCGCAATTTCGTGAGGCAATACGTTTAAGTAGCAAAGAGGCAAAACATCCAGATGAGACAAGAGCGGGAAGCCATACGGCAATGACCAAAGTATCAGCCAGTCGTGGTTCATCTACTACTCGACAACTATGAGACATCAGGAATTTCTTCACTAGTGACTCGAGTTCACAATAAAAAGGACACAATCGATCAATATTCATGATGTGGAGTCTGGTGCACTATCCTGACAACATGGCAAGCAAACGAGGATGAATGATGCATATGACCAGAAGGGGCCAAAATGAAAACTAGGGTAGGCCATTGTAAAATGGTGGCACCACGCGGGATTGCCTTTTAATACTTCCAACAGTCCTTACTACAAGCCAATGTTTCAATTTATTCTTTTAATGCTTGGGTTACATGTGTAACCACCTACAGCGAGAGAGTTGGCCGGCATATACCTTGATGAACAATTTGTTGAGATCAAGAGTTATGTGAACTCCTTCAAATAGAAATGGATGAAGTACGGAGCCACACTAATGTGTGATGGATGGTCAAATATCACTAAAAATAGTATGATCAACTTCCTTATTTATTGTGACATACATGTATTCTTTCATAGGTTGGTGGATGCGTCGGATCATGTCTACAGTTACCAATATATTTTGTCATTGATGGAACAAGCGATGAACGAGATCGAGGAGGAGTACATTATTCATGTGATCACAGGTAATGGCTCAAATTATAAGAAGGCTGGGAAGGAGCTGATGAGAACCAGACGACACCTTTTTTGGACCCCCTGTGCAGTACACTATGTGGACCCGATGATAAAAGAGATTGATTAACTTTGTGTAGTCAAGTCTGTGGTCAATGTGGCACAGAAGGTCACAACATACATCTACAACCACACACTTATATTGGTATAGATGAGAGAGCATTATGGTGGCAAACTGTTGAGGCCTAGTATCACACGATTTGTCACTAACTACATCACCTTGTAGAGCCTTCTGAAGTAGAATGATGGGTTGAAGCAAATGTTTAGGGAGACTTGGCTGAGTTCCTCTTTTGCCACTTTACGTGAAGGAGTAGAAGTCGAATAGATTCGGATCTCGGATAGAAGACCCATTTTGACAACCCTAGTAGAAACTCAGGTGCGATTTGAATTTTTTGTCATGTAGAAGGTACAAAGGACTTAGCAAAAGCAAGATTAACATTTTTTTCCTCCGTCTCAGGTCCATCAAATAAGCCTATGCCAAAGGGGATGAGTAAGAGCTCCGTCCTGTGTCCACTTTTCTATCTTTCAAGAGACAAAACATTTAGACATCCTTCTAAGAATTCATAGAATATACCACTTTTCATGGCTTCATTTGATGTCAATGACCTCACCCAGGGACATTAATTTGGAGTGTTTTTTAGTTTTAAGCCCCCAAATTTTTTGATATTAAGAGAATAGGCCTCCCAATTCACCTAGTTAGTCAAAAATCCCTACATGCTTCTCTGTTATAAAAAAATTCTTGTCATTTTTCTCCATAAGGTAAGTTCTAGTTAAGTAGGGGAGAGAGAGAGAGAAAGAGAGAGAGAGAGAGAGAGAGATGGTGGGCCTATCGGGTGTTGTGACGCCAACGTCATTCACCTACCATCGGTGGAGGTAGTCGTCGGATGAGGCATACAGGGAGCCTGGCTTGTTGGGGAGAGGGCAATGCTACCCACCAAACCCTGTCGCTAATTTAATCCCTCTCCTCCTGCCACCACAGTTACTTTCGTTGCGGCCAGGTCCATTTGCCCACTCTAGCTAAAAGCCACCAAGCATGCCAAGTTTCACCGTCTTGTCCCCTTTCACCACCTCCGACTGCCTGTCAAATCCCCCATCCCCATATACCAACTTTTTCGGCATCCTCAACCCTGTCCCCACCACGCATGTCACCCCCACCCCCGACACCAACAATCTCTCCACCAGCAACAATGTCCAGGTCTTGTAGGGCTCTATACCCTCCCCGAAGCCTATATCCTCGAGGAATTCCCCCATCTCCGACACTGCCTAAGGTGACCACCAGGGTGCTGTCCCCGAATGTCCCAGGAGCTAACAGTAGCCACATGTTACTCTCGGAGCTTCGCTGCTCGCCTCACACCAGGAGGGGGTCCACAATGGGGACCTTGAGGGTGTAGCAGAAGGTGAAAGTGAGCATCTCCACCATGGTGCCACCCCACGTTGGCCATAGCCTAGTGCTTGAAGTGTTGGCGGCACCATGTGTGGGTGTTGGAGAGGAGGAGCTACAGGGGATAGAGGCAGCCCAGGCTGGGGAAGAGGAGGATCGCCAGCTTGCCGCCGTTGACAGCGGTGACTCTCTTGACCAGGTCCTTAAGGTCACAGAGGTAGGTGGTGCCAACCTTGGAGGAGGAGGAGGAAGCTCCAAGCAGATCGGAGGAGATAGAGAGCTCATCGTAGGAATCGCCGCTGAACCCAAACCCAAACCCAAAAACCTTCACCTACCTCTTACTGTATATTGTCTACACCATGGCCATCTCCTCCTCCCTTCGGCCTTCTCCTCCTCTAGTTGGGGTCTCCCTCTCTAGCATCGGTGCGCAGAGAGAGAGATCAAGAGAGAGAGAGAGAGAGATGGGAAGGGTAAAATAGGAAAGAAAATGTTAAGCGGAGTGGGGGGATAGAATATTCTCATAGTGGGACGATATAGGAAAAGTTTCCGTGCCAACTCAGACGTAAGGTCCACAATGGCAATAATGTATGAATGTCGGCTAGGGCACGAAGTCTTGTGCCGAGAAAAGGGATTTATTCGTCTACAAGAGGGTAATGCTAATGTAAAGGAAGAGTTTCTACTCCGACTCAGATGTAAGGTCCGCAATGGTGATAATGTATGAATGCCAGCCAGGGCACGGAGCCTTGTGCCGAGAAAAGGGATTTATTCGTAAGCAAGAGGGTAATGCTAATGCAAAGGAAGAGGGTTTACTCACTTGTGCGGACGTAGGGTCCGTCGGGGCATTGTTGAGTAGTATTTGGTTGAGGGATAAAGCCTATTACTGCAGGGATGTATTCACGGGCATGGGGTTAATGCCCGTGCAAGGAAAAAGTTTTCTTCATCCGTACAGATGTAAGATCCGTCGGGGATATTATGATCCGGTGGGACTATGTTTGGACTATGAAGCCCTTTTGAGCTTTGTTTAATCTTCAGGCGTCGGTGCAGCCACCCGGTACAATTTCATGCGCTTCCCATTGAGAGGGAAAAACTGAACTGTGCCCTTGTGATCCACCAGGATGTAAGCGCCTCCTTCGTAGACCCGATGTACAACATACGGGCCCACCCAATTTTCAATCAACTTCTCTTTGGTGTAGCTACCATTACTTCTCTTCTTTTGACCATAACAAGGTCACCTTTCTTGAATTCTCGCTCTTTGACTAGCTTATCAAAAGCATGGGCCATGTGAGCCTGATATAATTGGATGTTTTGTTGTGCCCAGAGTCGCCTTCCTTGCAGTCCAGCAAGCTCCTCCAGTCTCCTTTCTATGTTAGTTTGTTTGCTGCGAGCCAAACCATGTTGAATGGCGACCCGCAGTGATGGCACCTCCAATTCAATTGGCACCACCGCCTCTGATGCATAGGCGAGGGAAAATAGTGAGCAGTCAGTTGGGGTTTTATAAACTATATGATAAGCCCACAACGCTTCGTACATCTTTTCTTCCCAATCCTTCTTATTGGAACTAACAATCTTCCCCAGCAAAGTGCAAAGCATTTTGTTGAAGGCTTCTGAGAGCCCATTGACCTGGGGATTGCAGGGGGTTGAGGTCCTCCAATCAATTTTGTATTTATCAGCCAGCTGATATACCTTCTGATTTCTAAAATGGTTGTCATTATCGAAGATAATTCGGCTGGGAGCCCCAAATCGGAATATTATATTTTGTCAGAAGAATCTGGCGACCAACTCCCCCGTCACTTCTCTTAGCGCCATCGCTTCTGCCCATCTGGAGAAGTAGTCCATGGCCGCCAAGATATATTTGCACCCTGATGAAGTTGCTGGTAGAGGACCCACCACGTCTGTGCCCCATTGGGCAAATGGCCAACTCGGGATGGTGGGGTGTTGCAGCGTTGGTGGCCTTCTTGACACGGTGGCATGTTCTTGGCATTTCTGATAAGCTTTGGCGAACTTGCAGCAATCATCAAACATAGTGGGCCAATAGTAGCCCAATTTCTTTATTTCAATTTTCATCTTCGGACTAGCATGGTGTTCCCTAGCTGACCCGACATAAATTTCTTGCATTACTTGCCATAGGTAATGCTGTCTCCAAATGCTATATATGTTTCCCAGTTCATGTTGTGGCTTGTTTATTCATCGTCTGTTCTTCCGGTTTCTCTCCACCCCTATAAGAACACGGTTCTGCCTTCTCAGTATCATCTGCAACATATAAAGCAAAAGCCACCATGTCAACATAACTATACTTGCTGGGTGGTCTAATCACCCTGTGCTTTCTATTTGTTGCGATGTGATATTGTCTCTGAGGGGTCTGTTGTTGTGTTGTACTGCTCTTTGGCACATCAAGTGTCTCCTCTGGACCATATATTGTCTCCTCTGGACCATATGTTGTCTCCTCTGGCACTGCATTATCTTCTGAGAGCTTCACCTCTAACTTTCCCTACTTGCCACTAGCTTGATCTCCACATTCTGTAGTTGGCTGCTCTCATGTAGATTCATCAAAAGTCACATCTCTCTTAATCATAAACTTGGGTGCCTAACGATCGATGCACCGCAATCGATATGCCTTCGCACTTTGTGTTTGTGCATACCCTAAGAAAATGCATTTTTTCGCCCTTGGCTCTAACTTGTCACCTGTGACATGAGCGTACGCAGGGCAATCGAGAACTCTGAGGTGAGAGCATTCCGGTGGAGAACCATACCATACCTCCTCGGGAGTCTTTAACTGTATGGTTGTAAATAGAGATATATTCACCAAGTAGCAAGTTATATTGATAGCTTCTCCCCAGAAGGTATTTGACAGTCTTGCCTGAGACGACATATTTCTCGCTCTTTCCAAGAGTGTCCTGTTCATCCGTTCTACAACACTGTGATGTTATGGTGTTCCCGCTACAGTGTGATGTCAAACGATGCCCTCAATCCTGCAAAACTCATCAAACTCTTTCGAGCATAATTCCATACCATTGTCAGTACGGTGGCACTTGATTTTCTTTCCAGTCTGCCTCTCAAACAACACCTTCTACTACTTGAAAGTGACGAGCACCTCACTCTTTTTCTTTAGGAAATATACCCAAACATTTCTTGAGAAATCATCAATTAAAGTCAACCAATAACTTGAACCACCCTTCGAGACAACTAGAGTAGGAATCCAAAGGTCAGAGTGAATGTAATCCGCTGTGTCTTTAGTCCTATAAACTGTTGTGCTGAATTTCACCCTGCACTATTTGCCT
The DNA here is from genome assembly GCA_024336825.1 of Amorphophallus titanum. Lineage (NCBI taxonomy): Eukaryota > Viridiplantae > Streptophyta > Magnoliopsida > Alismatales > Araceae > Amorphophallus > Amorphophallus titanum. The sequence continues at coordinate 332,748 of JANBPO010003331.1, forward strand.
AACACATATTGCTCACAGAAATCCAGCTTCTCAATCTTCTTACCAACAAGCAAACCTCGCTTGCTCAACTCTATCATCCCTCTTTCACTCATTATGGCCAAGCTACATGTGTCATAATTGGGTGGGATCATCATCTGAACTTCGTGTCGTGTTGGCACCACCCATCACAGTGCTACCATGTAGATGATATAAACCACCAATCAGCTTTCCTTTCATCACAATCAATGCATCTCGAGAAACTTTCAGGCTTCTATTCTCTGATGTGAAATGATATCCATGGGAGTCCAAGATACTTAAGAAGATCAGACTTTTCCACAATTTTGGGATGTGCCTGTTGTAACCGGAAATATACGGTATACATGTACATAGGCTCCACAGCCAGTGTGTTGGCTCAGTCCGACACGTTCCACTACGTGGAAGAAAGAATAACCCGGTAACCGAATGCTTGCGGTTTTCTTGGTGGGATTTGAAGAGTGGGACACCCCACGTAACAGTCCTATGATCTTGTTCAATGGTCATTTAATCCCCGAGGGTGCCAGAGATCTGTCGTTCTCTTGACATGTTCTCTGATGGCCGATCTGCAGGGTATATACAGATTCCCATCAACCCCCGTATTTAGCTACCCAGCGTGTTAACATCTAGTACACCAGCATGATCATCAATCTCCCAATATCGCCGTTCTGTGAGTGTCGATCCTCCGAAGTTCCAAGAATTGGTCATGTTCTTTAGACACGATTTCTGGCCATTTACTTTGTTTGTGGGAGGAATATCGAGCTCTGTATGAAACGGAGCTATATACATATGCATCCATATGCTTCCAGGTTCTCTGGGATGTCCTAACCAACCAGGCTCTCCCTCATCCATCCGGTGCTTCGTTTTACGACACAATGCCCCGTTTAAAGCCAAGGATTCACACGTGTTGTTCATATGCGACCTTCAGATGCTTTAATTGAATGATTTAACAAGGTTTATTGCTGTTAAAATCGCTTCATTTCGATCCCCTGTCTTCTGGCATTTTACTCTATTTTCACGGGGTTGAGAAATGATACGGCGGCCCCGGTACTATAGCTACAGTTCTCCGGCCGCCGATTGTCCCCCTTTCGTCCGCCGTCTCGCTCTCACAATACCACTTTCCCCAGCAGCCGAGTGGCACCCCCCATGCTGCCAGATCGAGTCCATTGGCCACCGTATGACCCCCACTTGGCCGCCGTCTCACACTCACAAACCACTTTTCCTTAGCCGCCGTATGGTCCCCATTTGGCCGCCGAATCACATATTCCGCTTTGGCCGCCGTCTCGCTCTCACATGCCACTCCCCTCTAGCCGCCGAGTGGCACCAGTTTGGCCGCCAAGTCATAGTCCCCCCACAAAGCCGCCGTATCACCCACGCATGCAATCCAAGCACATGCCGCCGTATCACCCGGGCACGTTAGTGCTGGTTTATGTAACTCTTGTATATATGAATAACCCATGCACATGTGAATCATCGGGTCACATAAAAAAATCATGCACTGGTCGCCGTATCACCCAATCGTGCCCCTCCACCAGGCACCTGAACCCCACGTGCGCATGCAAACCACCCACCTGTCAACCCATTCACGAGTCGATATGCACATTTGCATCCAAAACTATGCCGCTAGCTCACCCACTCTACCACGTGTCTGTTGTCAACCTACTCAGCTGCAGATATGAATAAGCTTGTTTGCACGGTAATTCACCACTAAATGTGCCCAGCTCGCCGCTCTGCCTCATACACTTAGCCAGCCGCCGTATATGTGCAGGAGGTCACCCATATGGGCCTAGTTGCTAGCCATTCCACCGTATATACAAATAAACCTGTAGGGGCATATAAAGTGAGTATATGTGTGCATACCCACCACGTATATGCCGCCGGATTACCCAAATTCCCTAGCTGCCAGCTCATTCTGCTCCATATATACGTGAATAAACATGTGGGGGTATTTTGATTGAATAAACCCAATCCCAGATTTTGCTTAGGGGCTACAGTGACGGGGAATCACCGAGCTCGTGCCCTCACCCGGTAGCGAACCGGCGTGGATCCTCTCGTGAGGGCTATGCGCGCTAGGGCTGTAGCGGGTGACTTATCCCCCGTAAATGGTCGCCCATCCGGTCCATTCCAGGCGGTCGGCACGCTGGAAGAATCCATAAGCCTTGCGAAGCTGCCGGGCGGTCCCGTAGTAGTGCGACACGCTGCCGCCCGACCACACGCGCCACACGTCCGTGCCCGTCTCATACTCCCGGACTTCCAGGGTCCGCCCGGAGTCGAAGATACAGACACCAGCCCCGTCCGTAGGGTGTCCCGGTATGGCATCCGTGCCCCATGCATCCGCTGCCTTATGCGCCTTGCGGATCGGGGTTCCGTTTTCAGTGAGAACGTACACTTTAGCGCCTTTCTACTGCCGACTGTCGGCTAGCGTGCCCTAGGCGCGTCACGAGCGCGCTGCTAGCGAACTAGGCTAGGGCTGTTGTGTTTATTAGGGTTCGCAGATATGCGGCCCGTCATGCCCCCGTGAGGACTGGCAACGCATACCGGGCATTAGATACACGCTGCAACGCGCGAAGTGGGTTTCTGTGGTGGTCATGTCTCATTCTCCGATTCTGTTGACGTAGCTGGCAAGCCCCGCGGTTGACGATACGTTCCGGTACACAAGCGCGTCATAGCGTGGCGTAGCGGGAGGGTAGTCAATCATGCGCGAACCGAGTCCGGCTCATCGTCCCGCAGAAGTCGAGATTCCCAAGTGATCCACGCGGAATCTTCCGCCTGTGCCACGATGACGGGTTGCGTAATGCGGGTGCTGACGATGTCGAAGTACCCCGCCAGCTCAACCCGCGCGCGGATGAACATAGGTGCGGCGGTGCGCTTGCGGGTGGCGAACGTGACGCGGGCGACGCCGGGGGCGACTTCCTGCGGGTGGCCGAGGGGCTGATACTTGAGTGCCATTTTTCCTATCCCTAGTTGTTGACGAGAACGGCGACGGGGGTGCGGTAGTCAGCGCTTGCGGCGCGCCACGCGGCGATAGCGTCTGCCTTGCCCTTGCGAGTGTCGCGGGTAGCGGGGAGAGTGACGGTGTGCAGCACTTCGCGAGTGCGGCGGTGAACGATGGTGTAGGTGTACGTGCTCATGCTAGTTGTTCTTTCTGCTAGGCCATACGTCGCCGTTATGCGCGTCACAAGGGCCGGTGCCGGGGTAGTGGAGGGCACGGTGCTCGCATACGGGGCAGGGGGCGGGGGCGGTCACGAGTCGAGTCCCAGGGCCAGGCGCGCTGCGTCCTCGGCGGTGCGACGCGTGGGGAAGTCGCCCACGACTTCCACCGCCATGGCCTCATGCGCCGCGATGGGGTCGAGCACGTAGTACCAGGTGCCGTCAAGCTTCGTCGTGGTGTAGAGCATGGGGTCCGTTCCCTTCGTTGGTAGTACCATCCTGCCACCCGGCGCGCGTCATGTCAACCCCGGCGCGGCGAATACCCTACCCCCCGTTAGGGGGCGTACATACGTTCGATAGTACGCGTGCGAGCTGCACACCCGACGCGGCAGGGGGCACGCCCGGCGAGCGGGTGCGGAGCGCGTAGCGAGGGACCGGCGCGAGCTAGTTGGTTTAACAGGATGGAAGGGCAGAGCCACAGATAAAAAGGGTCTTTTCGTTCTCCGGCCAGAGGTAGGGTCTGAAACGAAGGTAAAGGGGTCATTTTATTCTCTAACAGAATGAAAGGTCCTGGCGAAAGGTAAAAGGGGTCTTTTAATTCTATGGCCAGATGAAAGGTCTGAGTCAAAGGTGAAAGGGTCTTTTTGTTCTCTAGCCAGATGAAAGGTTATGAGCCACTTGTAAAAAGGGTCTCTTTGTTCTCTGGTCGAATGGAAAGTCTGAGCCAAAGGTGAACGGGTCTTTTTATTTTTTGGCCAGATGGAAAGTCTGAGCCAAAGGTGAAAAGGGTCTTTTTGTTCTCTGGTCGAATGAAAGGTCCGAACCAAAGGTGAAATATGGACGTCGACCTGACGAAATGTCAGAGTCAACAAACCCTGCTTAGATGGTATGTCTAGGACAGGGGCAGAAATAAAGCATTACTGTTGAATTGACGTCATGTCAAAGCCAACTGACCTAGGAAAGACATAAGGTCTGGACCAGGGCAGAATATAGGATAGATGTTGACTCAACGTCATGTCAAAGTTAACAAACTTGACAGAGACGTAAGGCCTAAGCCAAGCGAAGAATCAAGGATAAGTGTTGACTCGATGTCATGTCAAAGCCAACGAAATTGGCAGAGACGTGAGGCCTAAGCCAAAGGAGGAATATAGGATATAAATGTTGACCTGACGTCGTGTCGGAGCCAACGGACTTGGCTAGGCGTGAGTCCTGAGCCAAGGAAAGCATGGAATATGGATGTTGACTTGACGTCAAGTTAAAGCCAACAAACTTGGCAGAGGTGTAAGGCCTACGCCAAAGAAATAATATAGCATATGGGTGTTGACCCAACGTCATGTCGAAGCAAACGAACTTGGCTGAGGCGGGAGGCCTAAGCCAATGGAAGCATGGAATATGGATGTTGACCCGACGTCAAGTCAAAGCCAACAAACATGGCAGAGACGTGAGGCCTAAGCCAACGGCATAATGTAGGATTAGTGTTGACTCGACGTCATGTCGAAGCCAACGAACTTGACAGAGACATGAAGCCTAAGCCAAAGGAGGAATATAGGATATAAATGTTGACCCAACATCGTGTCGGAGCCAATAGACTTGGCTGAGGAGTGAGGCCTACACCAAGGAAATAATATAGCATATGGGTGTTGACCCGACGTCATGTCGAAGCCAACGAACTTGGCTGAGGTGAGAGGCCTAAGCTAAGGGAAGCATGGAATATAGATGTTGACCAGACGTCAAGTCAAAGTCAACAAACTAGGCAGAGGCGTGAGGCCTAAGTCAAGGGCATAATGTAGGATAAGTGTTGACTCGACGTCACGTCCAAGCCAACAAACTTGACAGAGGTGCAAGGCCTAAGCCAAGGGCAGAATATAGGATATAGATATTAACCCGACGTCATGTCGGGGTCAACGAGCCCTACCTCGACAGAATGTTTGAAGCAAGGGCAGCACAGAATGTAGACATATGAGAGGCCCAGACCCAGGGCTAAATATTGATGTCAACCTGATGAGATGTCAGAGTCAACCAGCCTTGCTTCGATAAATTAGACCCGACAAAAAGGGGAAACAAATAAGTCAATATGTGCATGATATGCACTTTCGCATGCATCTGACTCTATCTTTTATCTTTGGGGTAACGACCCATTACGTTGAATTAGAAGGAATTAAGAGGTAATTAATTAAGGGGCTCTTACAGCCATATTACTGCATGGATGGAGAAGAATAGTATGCATTGTACGTACGTGGATGGGAGAGAAGACTGGGGTGATTAAGCCAACACATTGATCATATAGTCTCTTGCGTGCGGTATGCTCTGCTTCGTCATGGCTACTGAAATCTCGACGTGGGTGAAAGGATCTGCTGGTGGCGATTGGGCTACTACAGCCTCCATAACGCTGTGTCATGACGCCTTCGCTAGGTAATCCCCAGGATCTTATTGGCCGATTGGTTGCTTTGCAAAGAGAACTACCCTCTTAATTCAGCAGGCAGGCCAGGTTGCAGAGTGAGAGAAGAGAGAGGCCACAGCCGGAGAGGTCAAAATTAATGGCGCCGCCGCGTTCAAAGGCGCTGATCGGAAGGGTGGATCATGTAGGGCGCCCTGCTCCCTATGTCTAGCTAGGAATCCACTGATGTCAGGGTTTCAAGCTTTCTGATCCATCTAGAAACATTTATACGCCACACGGATGCATGTATACGAATCTGCCCATGCTTGGAAGAAGGTGACACTCTTTGCATTCCAAATTCCCAGATGAACCCATCGGGACAAGATTTTGCATGCATTACAGGGAGGAACTTAGAAACGGGTGCATGGTGAAAGCCCAAACGCAACTAACTCGAAACCCCATCCCTCCCTTTTCTTCTCCTCGGCCGCCCGCAGAAACCTTTCATCACGACGACATGTTTTCGATGGTTTCGAGGAATGCAGAGCACGTACTGCATAAAATCACATTGTCTTCGTCACCACTCTCGTCACCTCATCCTTCTCTTCTAGGACTGTCACCCGGGCAGGACTCAGCCCCTTTAATTATGGCCCATTTAATACTCACACGCTATAATTTAGGTTCATCCAAGAGATGTAAATGGTTCTGACATGACTGGAGTAGATCAATATTATACTTTATTTATGAAAATTTTATAATTAACATACTCAAATATATAGTATCTTATTATTTTTGTGGGTATAAATACGAATATATCTATCACGAGTATAGATATATGTGCAGATATCTATATCCGTCTATAAATTATGAATTTACGTCCACAATCAATGGAATGTGAGATTTATAGGGAGTGAAAAAAAGAAGTTTGACCAATAATTTTTATACCAAAATTATTCTAATATTTTATAAAAATATCTTTATAATTTTAACAAGAATATGAAACTCATCAACTCAACAAGGAAGGCAATGAGATGAGTTTATGTCAAAATTATCGGCCTAATATGTCCAATAAATTATTAAGAACGGTGGATCGGGTATGAATTCAGATGTATTACATCTATATCCTATTCGAATATGCAATAGATATTTTAAACATGTTCGAATTCAAATTCATATTTATTTATTAAAATATTATCTTATCCATTACTATTCGGATGATACAGATAATCAAATTTAAGATATTTTTAACGACTATTAAGAACAAGTATCCATTACCCCGGATCGATGACTTGTTTGATCAGCTTCAGTCGGCTCAGGTGTTTTCGCGGATCGATTTGAGGTCGGGTTATTATCAGCTACGGATTTACAAGTCTGACATTGAGACGACTGTGTTCCGCTCGAGGTATGGGAATTATGAGTTCTTGGTGATGCCATTTGGGCTCACCAATGCCCCCGTGGCATTTATGGATTTGATGCATCGGGTGTTCCATCCGTATTTGGACCAGTTTGTGGTCATGTTCGTGGATGACATCCTCGTGTATTCCCGGTCTGCGGAGGAGCATGTGCACCATTTGAGGGTTGTGTTGTAGACCTTGCAGGATCACCAGCTGTATGCCAAGCTCAGCAAGTGCGAGTTCTAGCTTCGAGAGGTGCACTTTTTGGGGCACGTGATTTCTGGTGATGGCGTATCCGTGGATCCAGCTAAGGTGGAGGCTGAGTTCCGTCACGGAGATTCGAAACTTTTTAGGGCTTGCGGGCTACTATAGGCTATTCATTTAGCATTTCGCTCGTATTGCGGCCCCATTGACCAAACTCACGCGGAAGGATGTACCGTTTGTCTGGATGGGGGAGTGTAAGCAATGCTTCGTAGAGCTGAAGAGATTGCTCACTACCGCTCCGGTGTTAGTCTTGCCTTCGGGATCAAGCGGTTTCGTGGTGTGTACGGATGCTTCGATGGTAGGCTTGGGTGCCGTATTGATGCAGCATGGTAGAGTGGTGGCATATGCGTCACGTCAGTTGAAGTCACATGAGGAGAACTACCCTTCATGATCTGGAGCTGGCAATGGTGATTTTCGCTCTGAAGATCTGGAGGCATTATCTGTATGGCGAGAAGTTCGAGGTTTTCACTGACCATCAGAGTTTGAGGTTTGTGTTTACCCAGAAGGATCTTAACCTCAGGCAGAGGACGTGGATGGAAGATATGAATGATTATGATTTCATTCTGTCTTATGAGCCCGGTAGGACGAATGTCATGGCTGATGCCTTGAGTAGGAAGGTGGTGGTCAGTCTGATGTTATTGAGGAAATGAAGGTTATGGGAGCAGGTGCCGGTCATGACTTTTAGGCTTAAGATCCCGAGGGTTCAACTGTTCTCATGAGCTTGACTATCACGCCAGCTATTCGTCGTTAGGTGACTGAGGCTCAGCGTGCGGACCCTGAGCTACCTCGTATTCTGTCAATGGCCGAGGTGGAATTTGGTGAGGATGGAGCTGTGAGGTTCAGAGATAGGTTGTACATCCCAGCCGAGGAGCAGGTGAGGCGTGCGATATTGCAAGAGGCTCATGGGAGTCGGTATACCATGCATCCCGGATCGGCGAAGATGTACCAGAACCAGAAGAGGCAATTTTGGTGGCCTGAGATGAAGAGAGATGTGACGGAGTTTGTGGCCAGGTGTTTGACCTGTCAGCAGGTGAAGACTGAGCACCAGTGACCGGGAGGTACACTTTAGCCCTTGGAGATTCCTGTGTGGATGTGGGACCACGTGGCCACTAATTTCGTGGTTGGATTGCTGAGGACATCTAGCATGTATGATAGTATTTGGTTACTGGTGGATGGACTAAGAAAATCAGGGACATTACAGAGACCACGCAGTCTGGAAACACGGTCACGACCTCGCCGTCGTGAACTCTACGCCATCTAAGGGAAAACCCTTGATGACGCTTACCGAAAATCCCAGATCTCGGCTCTGGGAAAACACCCGAAAATGACACACGAAATCACGTCTCGTAGACGAGAAATGGAACCTTGAGTCACGATAACTCACGTCAAGTGATGGGAGTACCTGCCCACTAGAGTAAGGCCGGATGCGTCCACTGACGTCTTAGCCTGTGTCTCAGGTGTCTCCCTCTGGCCCACCGAGAATTGAGACACCGTATTAGTGACCACAGAATAAGGACTAACTGGGGTCGCGCTCATCAGCGCGGGTCTGACGTCCCCAGTCATGTGTGCACACACAGACTATGAACTCTAAGTCGGGTCCTCTAGCTGGTTTTCCCCCCAGCCCAAACTCAGGCTGCAGAGGCGAGGGACCTTACGGTAACCAGCCTAAAAATCATCACACCAGGGAAGCTCTTCACCACTCCCCGGTGGGTCCACACTAGCATGCGCAGGAAGGCCACAACTAGTGGGGGGTCACTAACGTGAACACCGAGAACCACCCACGCATGCATCGCGAGTAACACGGAGTAATAGGTGGCTCGGAGCCACCCGACTCTGGATAGGCCACTAGACCTACTAAACCCAATGGCCATTGAGTCATGAGATTTAGGTCAAGATCGTCGTACGTGACGGCACAACGCCGTCCATCTGGCCTAATCCCTAGGTCTGAAACCACGATAGCACGATCCTCAGGGCAGCTCACAAGTCACCGAGTTGATCCCCTATGCAAGAGACACATGGGAAACCTCCAGCCCCAGACTGGTTAACTGGACACACAGCCCAAGGACACATACATGGCCCACTTGGGAATCACCTTTCGGAGAAACCCACATCGTGCGGGGAAGACCCTCCGCACTCATACCACCTCACAACGACTTGATCTAGCAAAAACACAGAAGCCCGGAACACAAAGGGCCTTCTCAGACCCTTAAAATCACGGGCATGCAAATCTAGATAACATAGAACTTTCGGACACCCAAAAACACGAACATAGAACCCACGGGTGTCTGGGACATCGACGAGGCCTAGGGTCGACCACTGGGTCACAAGTGGGTCGACTGGGGCCCAAGACAGCTAGAAATAAACACGAAAAATGGGGAGTGAGAACACGTACACTCCCGGCGTCGCGATCGTTAATGCGCTCCTAGTGAAGGGTGCGAGCTGATTAGAACGCACCCCACGTGTGGGCCGCGTCAACGCATTGACGCACTCACCTCTGGGGTCGCGATAGTGATTAAGGAACGTTGCAGACGCCTCTGTCGTCTTATTAACGTGACCTCCAAAGCGATCGTGACCCTGATGGTCGCGACCGATTGCTGGGGCGCGATCTCAACTCCCCTACTGTTCATCTTCCTTGATGAACGTGACCCCATGATACGGCGCCTTCTTGAAGAACGCGACCACTATGATGGTCGCGATCTCAACCCGCGCCCAAAAATGGTGAAAATCACGAAAAAAATCTATTCCACGCCCCAATCACCCCTAGGTGTTTGACGCAACGCCGCCTGAAATTCGAGCTGCAATGAGTTTCTCCGCCCGTCCAGGGAATGCCTTCGTAGAGGCAGGATTGGATTTTGATGAGTCCATCCCAGATGTCAGCCTAGATAGGGAGGGCTTGGATGCTTCCGTCGATGATTGTACACCGGTGGTTGTCGTCTCTCCTATGCCTGATACAGAGGGGACCCCTGTTGCCCAGGTTTTAGGTAAGAGTTTCTTATATACCCCCCATTTCTTCTCTCTTAATGCCTAGGAGATGGCGCATATACTGATTAACACGATATTGCATGTTGCAGGGGATCCTGGGGTCCAGCCCACTCTCCAAGCTATCGAAGAAGGGGGTGAGTCCTCTTCTAGCAAGGAGGGCCCTTCATCCTCTGGGTCTTCAAGCGGGGGAAGCTACAACGCTTCGTCGAGTATAGGGTCTTCTAGTTCTTCCTCCGGCGAGGAATCCTCCTCCTCCTCATTGAGCTCTTCTGAGGACGAGGAGATAAGAATGACCCCGGGTAATTTTAGGAGTCTATTATCTTCATATTTTGTTTGTGATTCCTTTACTTATCTTGTCACTCATTATGCAACTGCCAAGTCGGCCTCCTCCCTGGACGAGCTCTCAAGACTCATTGAATCCGGGCCACTTGTGGATTTGCCAGACTATGATGGAGATCTGAGAGCCCTGGAGCCTAGGACGATAGCTGATAAAAATCACCGGGAACCGAGGACGTCTAACGGAGCAGCACTACCTTTGGCCCCAGGGTTATTGACAAGTACTGCCAGCTTTATTGAGCCCAGCGGGTCACATATTTTGAGTATGCGCCATATATCCGTATATTTTTTCTTGTGCATGCTCATCATATTCATAGAATTTTGATGTTTTATTGTGCCCTTGATTTGGACAGCTGTTGATCAAATAGAGACAAGGCCTCTCTCTCAACCTAGGGAGATTGACATGGCAGAGGGGTCACCTCGGGCACTTTTACAGGAGCAAGACAATGTTGGCCATGTGGCTCACTAAGTCTTCAGCTCCATATATTCTTTTAACATAAGCCCATATCATTTGTTGGACGAGTCTTCCTTTCTTATGACATTAACCATCACTCTACACATTGATTTTTTAGTCATCCCCCCTCCAACGGAGCCAGCGACAGAAGTCGACGTCACCGTGGTTGAGGAGAATGCCAATGTAGAGATCGGTATGCATTTATCACTCAAAAGCCCTCATCTCTGTTATTGGTGCAAATGAAATATTAGGATCTTCATGTCTCATTTCACTTGCAGAGAGCTCGGCTGCAGCTGTACAACCTGCAGAGTTGGAGTCAGCCCTTGTTGATATTTCTCCTCCAATTTCGGAGGAGGGGCCTTTATCCATAGCTAATCCCACGTGCATAGTTGTCTCCAATAAGGCCACTATGACTTGTACTTTGGAGTGTTGCACATGTTGATTTTGTTGTGATAGCACACTCACTATCTCTTGCCTTTCTCTCTTTGATTTTAAGCTCAACAGAGGTGGCCCCAGAGGTGCCCCAGCACTTTCCCACTCTTGGGTTGGAGTGGCTTGACAGACCTCAGCTTGGCGTAGCATTGGCGGATGCCGATATGGGCACCCGACTCATTCAGAATCTCCGATTATTGCTACAGATTGATCCCCTCCCGACCGTTGAGGCTATGAGGGGCCACTTAGAGTGCTGCACCAGAGGCTACCATGCATTCGGTCTTCCTCGGGACGCCTGGATGGCAGAGCTGATAGCTTTATGGGTAGAGTTCGTCCGCCTTCATGCTATTCAGGAGCAGAGGCATAGGACCCAGATGCAGATCCTGGCAGGTGGAGTAACAGCTCAGCAAACTTCTAGCAGCCTAGGCCGAGGTAGGCGCCCAGGTCGAGGCCGCTCATGAGCGTGAGCTGGCGGTCTCCCATGGAGTGAAGAAGCTTCTACGGGAGATCCTGGAGACCGAGGAGGAGCACAGTCTCGTGCGTGCCGAGCTAGAGGCTCTCTGCCGTAGGCTTGAGGGGATCCAGGAGGAGGCTCTTCAGAGCGAGACTCGCCTTGCTGACCTGAGGAGGAGTGAGCCTAGTGCTTGATGGGCCTTGCTGCCTTTTTGTACATAGGGCTTTTGTATCTTGCCCAGTTTCGTCTTTGGTTATCCCGAGGGTTTGTCTCGGGCTCCTTTCTTCTGATGATATTGATGAATAAAGGACAGAGCTTATCAACTTTTGTTTCCATCCTCGTTGCATGTATGCCTTTGTTTTTCTTTTTTTTTTTAACTTACCAATCCTATCGCCCTTTCGAGTTTTCGCTAGGATTGGCCCCCTTTAGCTTTTTCCAGTGCGTCCTTGCGAGTTTTCACACTGAGGGGTACACATTTTTGCCTGAAGCGTCCTCGCAGGTTTTCACCTCAGTCGGGTTAAAAGTCTTTTTGCCCTTGATTGCCCTCCTAATGAGAACAACCAAGTTCGTTGGGACATCAATATTTTTAGCCCCCCCTTTTTTAAGTACCTATGTTGCCAGAAGGCGAAGGGGGTTTGGCATCCCGAGAGAGACGAGTAGGTCGTACTTGGTGGGGCAAACGAGTGGATTTGACAGTCCTAGTGGGACATGGTTAGTCAAATCCGAAGGCCGCTAGACCAAATGGGTTGGCAGTTCGAGAAAGGCATGCCTAGGCCAAACTCGGTTGGGACCGCGAATAGGTGGATTTAACAGTCCGAAAGGGACATGTAAGTTAAACTCGAAAGTTGATAGGCGAGATGTGTTGGCAGCTTGAAAGGGACATGCACAAACTAAGCTCGGTAAGATGAAAGAATGGATTTGACAGCTTCGGTGGGACATACGGATCAAATCCGAAAGCCGATAGGCAAATAGGGTTCGTAGCTCGAAAGGGGCATGTATAGGCCAAACCCGGTGAGACAAAAGAATGGGTCTAACAGTCCCAGTGGGACATGCGAGTCAAACCTGGAAGCCGAGAGGCGAGATGGGTTGGCAGCCCAAAAGGGCATACATGGGCCAAACCCGAAAGAAAGAAAAGATGGATTCGATAGCCTTAGTGGGACATGAAAGTCAAACCCGAAAGTCAATAAGCGAAATAGGTTGCCAGCCCGGAAGGGACATCCATAGGCCAATACTTAGAAGATGAAAGGGTGGATTTGACAGCCCTAGTGGGACGTGAGAGTCAAACCCGAAAGTCGATAGGCAAGATGGGTTGGCAGCCCAAAAGTGGGTATGCATAGGCCAGATCTAGAAGGACAGGATGGATTTGACAGTCCTAGTGAGACGTGAGAGTCAAACCCAAAACCCGGCAAGATGGGTTGGCTGCCCAAAAGAGGCATGCATAGGCCAGTCCTGGTTGGGACAATAAGCAAGCGGATTCAACAGTCCGAAAGGGACGTGTGGGTTGAACCCGAAAAATCAATAGACGAGATGGGTCGGTAGCCCGAAAGGGACATGCATCGGCCGAGCCCCGATTGAATTGGAAGGATGTATTTGATAGCCCTGAGAGACATGGGAACCAAACCCGGGAAGTCCGTAATATGGGTGGAGCCGACATGTCGAGGGGCGTATGAGTCAACTCTAGAAAAGGGATGGATAGATTTGACAGTCTGAAGGGATATAAGGGTCAAATTCGGAACTAGAAATATAAGCGGGGTTGACTAGCCAAAAGACAGAGTTAACCCCGCGAGAAGGACAGATTTTGACAGCCCGAGCGAGGCGTATGAATCAAATTCAAAATGGCAATGATCCCAGTGGGACAGGGTGTTGCATGAAAATGCCAGGATCATATCCATGGCGTCCCCGGTGGGACTGAGTGTCGCGTGGTGATGTTAACTTGTAGCCATGGCATCATTATAATGTACTTGCAATCACAGGGTGAAGTTGCTGGCTTGGAACCACCCATGAAAACATGTTGTAGGAGGTTTTTTTTTTTTTTCACATTACCAACCTCACTATCCTTTTGGGTTTTCGCCGAGGTTGGCCCCCTTTAGTTTTTTCCGGTGTGTCGTTGCGGGTTTTCAAACTAAACAACAAAGAGTGGAATAGCCACCGGATGAAATGTTTCAAGAAGATTAGCAAGTAGAAGCTGAAGCTAAAGTTCCCCCACCACCAATGTCGATGATGGGTTTAGGTATTCCACTACCTCTATCCCCTGAGGAGCCTCACATCCCACCTGAATTTCAAGCTGCAACTTCAGCTGGACCAAGCTCAACACAGTATACTGTAGATGTACATCCATCACTGGTACATTTACTTTTACATCAGTTTAGAATAATGAATGCACAGTTTATGCATTTACATACTATTGTAGAAAGACTAGACACCTGGATGATGCATGTAGAGCAGACTGTTAACAACAAGTGGGAGAAATTTGTCAGAGATAATTGCAGATGAGATGAGAGACACCATGGCTTCCTAGACTCTCTCTTACATGTCTGTGAACAAGCTGGAACCTTAATGAGTAATATGAGACAGACCCAAGCAGACCACTATGCCAAATCTACACAAATGGTGGTCCATGCAATTAATATCAAAAGTGAACAGGAGATTATTAGAAACCAGCTAAATTGAATCAGAGAAGACTAGTAGGCTATAATTCAAAGGATAAACTCCATTTCTGATGATGTTCAGGGTCGCATTATACAGCTTGGAAACATTTATGGGAAACTAGATTTTGTCCAAGCTCAGGTTCAGAGCTTTACCAACAATTTCAGAGAGGTAGTTTCATCTCAAGCCTCAAGTACTTCTACCTCTATGGCTGAAATTCACCATCAGCAAACTTCTCAAGTAGAGAACATGTGCACCATGCTTCAATAGTGGTTTGTGGACTTGACTACCAGTGTCAAGCAATTACAAGCACAAGTTCACGAGAATGATCAAAAAGTGATGGCAAAGTTTGCTGCTCTTGGCACTAGAGTAGACAATGTTGTATGTGGAATGATAGTCTAGAGGGGGCTAAATCGATCAGCCCCAAAATGAATCACGGCTTATGTGAAAATTAAATCAAACAACTGATTGTGCATATGGTAAATGCACTAAATAGATAGATGTCCCTAAGCATGCATCTACCGTCAATGCCAAGCCAATAATCACAAGGAGACAGTGAATTTTAAGGTGGTTTGGTCTCTACCGCGAGACCTACTTCCACCCCCCACTCAAACCAAGTGAGGCTTCCCTAGTGCCAAGCACCAGAACAAGGGGATCACACCCCTCAAAATCCGTTGATACACAGCTTACAATCGCTGACACACAGCTTGACCACTCCGCTGACTCACAGCTTGATTAACCCTAGATCTGAGCATCCCATCTTGATCTGACAACTCCGCTGACGAACAGCTTGATCAATAGAGCAGGAAGGAAAAACAAAAGATTGAATGAAAGTACAAACACAGATCTGGTGTAGAATTCTCCTGATGGTCAGGTATCTCGATCTGTGGATGAAGTTCGACTTGCTTCTTCTCTAATTCTAGATCTTAACTGATCTGGTGCTGCTATAGGTGCTTTCTCCTGGTGCTGCTCTTTTGATGTTGTTGCTCTTTGGCTTGTAGAGGTCGTGCTGCAACTCTGGATCTCCTGGCGCTTCTCTAGTTTTCTTCCTCACCTTCTTCGATAAAAGTGTGCACCATCATCACCAGGCCCAGTATCAGCAAAAATGCAGATGAACACAGTACCTCTCACAAGTACAGTGATGGTAAGGGAAAGGTGTATTGATGGGAGACAAGCCATCAGAAACAGACAGACTCCTGATTGGACTCGATATCAGTAACAAAAATATAAGAAATAAAAATGTCCATGACACGCACGGTAGGACTAATGTAACGACAAGAAGCTAGCCCAAGTAGCCATCCCTCACAAGGTAGAAGCATCGGCCCTATAAGCCCTGGCGACTGCGGGGTGGTGATGTGGGTCTCAGCGATCTAACACCCTAGCGGGATCCAAGCCCAGAGGGCCTCTCCCTAACAAGATGACTCAACCAACCACTCCCCGGACCATATGGTCGGTGGCCACATGCCTATCCCCTACAGTCCTAAACGAATCCTCAATATGATCAAAACGCTCCTCAAGCCAGAAGTGAACTAAATCATGGGCTAGGATCCCTACCTCACAATCGGTGGTATATTAAATAAATACTAGTAAAGAAAGTGTCAAGGGAAGTGAGACACATACATCGGCGCTGGTGCGCGAGAGACGAACACCCAGCAGTCATGTCCCCAAGAAGTAGGAAAGGAGAGGGGAAAAGTATAATAGACGGCCCACCCCTCTCATGAGGATAATAGGCAATAATAGAGAGTGGGAGGGGACACAACTGGTTGACAAGTCGGGTCAATCGGGACGTTGGTGAAACCGGTGGTCGACGGAGGCACCACCGACATTGAGGGCCCCGATGAAGACTGCGACGACTCGTAGGCGTTGACGGCACTGGCAAAGATGATGGCGACCATGCAACTGTTGTTGGTGCTGATGTGGCTAGCTGTGCGGTATGGGCACCTAGCTGCGGCAGATGATGTGGCAGCGATAGACCCCCGCTGGCAACTGCGGAAGCTGTGGCGGTGGCGGCCAGGGTGGCCGCTGCTGGTTGGGGCCAGTGGGGTTGGGCGCAACAATGGCATCAAGGGTTGCCACTGTTGCTGCTAACGTGGTGGGGCCGTGGTGGGGTAAGGGGAGGGGGGTTGCTATCGTTGTAGTAGCGGCTGCTATTTGTGGGGAGCAAGACACAAGTAGAGACTAGGGGTGGTGGAGACAGGTTGTGGCGACCCATTCAGTGCAATGGAGATGCCCTCACGAGCCCCCTTTTCCCGACATAGAGAAGGAGAAGTGGGGAGAGTAGATAGAGAGAGGGAGTGGGATTGTGGGAGAGAGAAACAGAGAAAGTAAGAGAGATTCGCTCAAGAAAGAAAGAAATAAGAGGGAGTTTGTGGGTGTGAGAGAGAGAGAGAACAAGGGTCATGTGGTTAAAAGAGAGAGAGAGACAAAGAGCCAGATGATGGCGGCAGTGGCAGTGGCAACGATGGAGGCAGCGGTGGCTCACCCTGATCCCTGCTCAGGGTCGCCCTTCTTCCTCCTTAAAGATAACAAAAAGAAGAAAAAAAAGAAAACTTGAAATTCGAGTCTGAAATTCTTCATTAATTAAAGAAATGGTTACAC
Source organism: Amorphophallus titanum (assembly GCA_024336825.1). NCBI lineage: Eukaryota > Viridiplantae > Streptophyta > Magnoliopsida > Alismatales > Araceae > Amorphophallus > Amorphophallus titanum. The sequence goes on from JANBPO010003331.1 coordinate 349,844, forward strand.
ACTTATTTATAGGGATTAGGCTAACCCTAATCCTAAATGGGCCCCCTAAACGTATTTTGTTAATTTATGAAAATCAAGAATAAGCGTCTTCCAATAGGGACTCTATTTGTGCGATGATTTTTGGTAATATTTAACTTTCCTAAAATTGATAAAGAATTAGCGTGCACTTCCATAGCCCTTGTTTCTTAATAACGTCCATTGTTGTAGACGCTAATTTCCTTGTCATTTTTCAAAGATATTCTCGATCCATCCAAATTTAGGAAATGGGAATGTGCGTGCAGTATACCAGACGCTACTTATTCTTTAAACTTAGAAATTCTTAAAATGACTTGGAATTAACGTCCGTCAAGCTGGACGCCAATTGAAATAGTGCCCATGGTGGAGGACGCCATTTTCCTGAGATTTCGAAGTTCACCCGCAGCCCTTCCTTCCTCGTCCTGCCACCTGCTTCAATTGGTTTCTTTCCCAGTTTTATCCCCCTCCACCGAATGACCTTTCCCAAACCCAACATTCCTCATCTTTTTTATAAATACCTGCGGTTACTCTCTTACGGGGGGCGGCGAACTTCAATCAGGGGGGAGGTGCTGTCGGTTTCTTTGCTCAAGGAGGAGCTTCTCTACACGTCATCGCTTGATCCCACTGAGAGCTTCCTCCCGATCATTAATCAAAAGCCACAGTGCCCTACAAGAGAATAACAAAGGCTTTCTCTTCCTCTATTTCCCTTCTCTGTGTCTCATTACTGCATTAGTTCATGCATGCATTACATTCTCAGTTTCTCTCAGTTTCTCTCAACCATGTTGAGACTCCCACAGTGCAACACTTGCACACACATCTCTCATTCATTCATCATTTTATCCCCACCCTTCTCATAGGGGTTTAGGCCAAAATGCCAATAAGGTGTGTCATCTTCCACATATTCACGTATGTATATTCACTTGGAGATTTGATACTACGCACTTAATTTGCTAATCCATATTCTGTTGGTTGTTGTATCTTGCAAGGGTAATGAAAGAGACCCTCTCCTTCGGCCTGCCGATAGGAAGAGGAGGAAGTCGACCCACATCACCCCCGCATATTTTTGAGGTAACCCCTCTGGCGATCACCCTCCATTAGCATCCTACGTCATGCCTTATATTTCTTTATTTATTATTTTAAGTGGATTTTAAGTAGATCTACAAATTGGCGATCACGGTGAGACTTCCTATCGTTTTCTTTTGATTACCCTCCCTGTCGGCACCCACGTGTGCCACTCCTTATTTGCCCCACGTGGCAACCTTTTTTAGGTGCATCTTCATGCTGTTGAGGAATTGACGTCCTCTACAAGGGACGCTCATTGCTTTTAACATCCCTATAGAGAGATGCTATTTTATTTGTTATTTGTGGTCACCTAAAATTTGAATGAGCTGCGTCCTGTTGGGAAGACGTTATTCATATTTTCATTTCTGACAATTTTGTTATCTGCGTCTCCCCCGACAGGCGCCATTTGTCTGTCCTTTATTGATTAATGAAAATTTCTGTGACCTGCGTCCTGCCAGAAAGTCGCTATTTATTTTTAACTCCTCTGTGATCTGCGTCCTGCTAGGAAGCCGCGATTCATATATTCATTTCTGATATTTCTATTATATACGTCTTCCTTGACGATTGCCAAATCTGCGGCGGTGAGTGCCCGGCTCAAGGTCTCTCCCCTCCGTTAGACTGAAGGGGGGCGCGCCCCTTGCTGTGGATAGGAAGGATTTCTATATTTGAGGAATGAAGCTCGCCGCGACGATCAAGCTCAGGCCGACCGCAGAACAGGCCGCCGCCCTCAAGGCGACGCTTGAGCGCTGCAACGCGGCCTGCACCTCGCTCGCGGCCGAAGGCTTCGCAGCGCAAGCATTCCGGCAGTTCGACCTGCACAAGCTCGCCTATGCGAGGCTCCGATCTGAATTCGATCTGACAGCACAGGCCGCCGTCCGCTCGATTGCCAAGGTCGCCGACGCATTCAAGGTCAACCGCAAGCGAGCGCCGATCTTCCGGCCTCTTGCGGCGCAGCCCTATGACGACCGGATTCTTAGCTTCAAGCGCGACGGTGAAGCGGTCTCGATCTGGACCGTTGAAGGGCGCATCACCGTTTCTGCCGTCGTGGGGTCTCGCCAGCGGGAATTGATCGCCTTCCGCAAGGGGGAAAGCGATCTGTGTTTCGTGCGCGGCAAGTGGTTTCTCGTTGTCACTTGCGACATCCCCGAAACCACCGAATTCAAACCGTCCGACTGGCTCGGGGTTGACCTCGGCATCGTCAACATCGCCGCCGATAGTGATGGCGGCTCCTATACGGGCGAAGCTGTCGAAACGGTTCGTTCCCATCTCGCTCGTCGCCGGGGCGGTCTCCAGCGTCGAAACACCAAGGCGGCCAAAAGGAGGCTTAAAGTTCTGAGCGGCCGGCAAGCCCGCTTTCAGAAGCATGTGAACCACGAAATCTCGAAGGCGCTCGTTTCGACTGCCGAACGCACCGGACGCGGGATCGCGCTTGAAGACCTCAAGCACATCCGCAGCCGGGTTACGGCCCGCCGCGGTCAGCGAGCACGCTTGCATAACTGGTCGTTCGGACAGCTTCGGTCGTTCATCGCCTACAAGGCGATGCGCGCCGGGGTCCCGATTATCTTTGTCGATCCGAGGCACACGAGCGTCGGGTGCTCGTGCTGCGGCGGCGTCGATAAAAGGAACAGACCTGATCAAGCAACCTTCTCCTGCATTTCGTGCGGGCATACAGAGCCCGCTGACCTGAACGCTGCCCGGAATATCCGGGCGAGGGCGGCCGTAACCGCGCCCTTAAGTTCTGCGCTCTGCGCTACGACGTAGAGCGACGGAAAAGCCGCCCGCTTCCGCAGGCGGATCGGTTACTGCCTTGCTCCGAAGAGAGGGCGGCAAAGGCTTTGACAGCCGAGATGTACTGATCCTTCGTCACGGTGACGGTGATCGGCGAAAACCCGTCAAACTTTGGCTGGATCAGTTTGAGCGTTTCGGGGAACTGATCCTTCACGCTGACAAACGGTCGCAGCGCCTCTTCCAGCCTTACACGCGCGGATCGTTCTGCTTCTAGCGCGTCGAGAAGGGTGGAGATGTCGGCTTTCGCATCCTCCACGAAATACATCATCTGCGCCCTTGAGCCGTTGGCGATAGCGTTTGGAGATGCGTGGGCGTACTGTAATGGTTTCCGCTTCAAGCGCACCGGCTCATTTGAGAGATCAAGAAAAATTGACCTCCCTTTCGGGTGGTAGACTGGATAAGTCAGAGGGGAAAACATCAGGGAATTTTTTTACAACAGGAATTTCTTCTATGAGGATTTCCTTGGAGTCAGTAATGATGACAAAAGTAAGAAAAGCTTCACAACCTTGCGAGATGAGTTTGCAGGCGTGAAGAGAGGAAATAAGAGTAGGGCGTTTCCTATATTTGATTCAAAGGAAAGAAAATTTTGGAAGGTCGAATTTGTGGAAAGACATTATCCTATTGCGATAATTGATCTCGGCATAGTGCTCGACAAGCCAGTCTACACCTAGAATAACATCATAACCTTCCATATTACGACATACTAAGTTTGCAGGGAGATTATGACTCTCTATGGTAACCTCACTATCCGGGTAGTGGGTGGTAAATCCAGGACCTAAGGGTGTTGTGATAGCTAGGTCTGAAAGTAGAGGAACAGGTGTAATTGGCAAAGCTTTTGCAAAAGTAGTAGATATAAAGGAGTGAGAGGCACCAATATCAAATAGCACAAATGTAGAATATGAATAAATGTGAATGGTACCTTCCATTAGCCCATCATCATTGGGTGCTTCATCGTCAAGAATAGCGTTAAGACGCGCTTGCCACTTGCATCCACAGCTAGAAGATTAGTCCTTCATGAGAGGACAGCCCGACATGCGATGCTCCCGACTGTCGCAACGTAAGCATGCGCCTAGTCGTTTCCAGCATTCCTCAGCTGAATGGCCGAATTTCTCATAGAAGGAGCAAGCCGCTATGACTTGCTTGTCTTCCTCCTTTGGCTTCTTGTTCTTGTGATTGCCACTACCATACCCACTCCGGGGCCTCTTCTTTCTATCACAGGATTTATAAGACTCTGTGATGCTGAATTTCTCTTTCTTTCCCCGCCGATCCGACGTCTGGCCAGACTCCTCACCCTTGCTTTTGTATTTTTCGACATTCTCTAAGGTCCTTTCACATAGATATGCCTGTTGGACCATCTCTGCATAGGTGTGGATATTTTGAGGTCCAAGTTGTTGAATAAAACCCGGTCATAAACTGTCCACAAATCGGTTTCCCTTCAAGATGTCTGTGCTTACTAGATGTTCAGCATAAGGGGCCAGACGAGAGAATTAAAGTTAATATTCTGCCACAGACATCATGCCTTGGCGAAGAGAAGCAAATTTTGTAGCCTTTCACTCCTTAACATGTTCGGTGAAATACTTTGTTCAGAAGAGAGTAAGGAACTCATTCCATGTAGGCTGGGCATTTTGAGGTTGTGTCGAAGTGGTCTTACACCAAGTACGTGCATGTTTATTCAGTTGGAAGGTGGCTAGACGGACCTTCTCTTGATCAGCACATTGTATGACGTTGAAAATTCTCTCCATCTCATCTATCTAGTCTTTCACTTCGTCTGGATTGGAAGAGCCAGAAGAGCGCGGAGGATTTAAGGTCCAAAATCGCCAGCACCAGCCCTTGTGCCAGCTTGGGCCATAGTTTGCAAAGCTTGGATAAGACCAGCAACGGTCTATTGCATCCCATCCCAGCCAACTCGGTGTGGCATAGTGAGAATAAGGTATCTGAGAGAATAATCAACATCATAGCTCTTTGGTAAGTAGCTCCAGTATTTTTCAACCCAAATGGCATAACCACATAACAATAAGTTCCCCATGGTGTTGTAAATGATGTCTTCTCTTGATCCTCCTCTGCCAAGCGAATTTGATTATAACCCAAAAATCCATCCATGAACGAGAGAGTTTCATACCCCACCGTGTTATCAATCAATACATCTATATGAGGCAAGGGGAAATCATCTTTTGGACACGCGTAGTTAAGGTCCTAGAAGTCAATACAAATTCTCACCTTTTCGTCCTTCTTCATGATCAGGACAATGTTTGCCACCCATTGGGGATAAAGGATAACTCTAATGTACCTGGCTTTGTGGAGCTTGTCGACCACTTCTTTCATTTTCAAAAACATTTGAGGGTGGAAATGTCTTAACCTTTGTTTAACTGAGATGGACGCTGGTTTTAGAGTTAAACGGTGTTCGACTATGGTGGAATTCAAACCCGGCATATCCTCGTAGCTCCATGCGAACGTGTCCCTATATTCCTTGAGAATCTTAATTATTGTCTCTTCTTCAGATGATGGCAAATTGTCACTTATGAGGATGATCCTAGGGTCTTTCTCGGTTCTCAAGTTGATCTCTTTGGTGGGTTCTTCTACAACAGCTGGCGGTTCGTCAAATCTCCTCATTCCACTAGCATACGCGTCAGCTACATCCTTATATTCTTCGTCCCCTTCTTCAATAGGATATTCTTCATCAGTGATCTCGTAGACTCCATACCCTTTATCAATTGTGAAATTTTCCTCATATTCAATCTCCGACAATTAGATAGGATTTTCTCACAGTTGAGGGATGTCTAGGCACGCCTGACACCTACTGGCTAGATCTAGGAGGAATCGACGAGGGATTTGCCTGCCCTTGGATTTCTTTTTGGGTACTACCCTTGACCCATTATTCCCAACCTGACTAACTTGCTCTAAAGAAGAAGAAGACCTAGGAGAATATACAAGAACAGACCCCTCAGAGGAGGGGTAAAGAAAGTCTCTCAAGGGACCTTGAACGAATGGCCCATAAGTCGGGGCACACTCATTGGAGATGTAGGAGGTCTCCTCAAATGAAATGCACTGTTGAGGAGTTTGAAAATTGGCATTCTTTTTTCGTTTTCATTTTTGATGACACAACAATTAAAGAGAGTTGTAGAAGAAGAGTAAGAAATTATAGCAAGGTGGTTGGATGGCTCGCAGAGCAAATCATGGTTGAAAATTTTATGCAGGTTGAAAAATTCACGCAGGAGTGTAAGGAGAGAAGGGGACCTGGGAAGATCATCAGACAAACATCTAGCCCGGGAGGAAGATAGCAGCAAAGGTTGAGATGAGTGAAGAGAGAAAATGATGACTAACGAGCCGTCAATGGCATAGTTGGTGACGAATAATGATCTGTCAATGATAGAGTCCTCCTGGTGAGGATGGTTTGGAGCAATGGCAACATCTAGAGTTTCTCTTGGCATATTGGAGATCAAGGGTGGCCCTTTTAGAGGTGGAGGTGAGAACATTCATTCTAGTGCGATGGAAACACTTTGAATGTCAAACCACTTATACCATTCGCACTCCGGGTCATGGCAGGGTCTACGGCTATTTCATTACTAATGCCCTCGAGCGCTTCATCCAAAGAACCTTGAATTGATGGAGGCAGAGATGCTCCTTCTTGCTCAGATGCCACTATCCTGGCGGTGACAGCAGTGGTGTTTTCTTCAGCAAGCTGCTTGCCCTTTGTGGTTTGTAGTAGTTCGGCCTCGTTTTTACCCCGTCTTGTCACTGGGTCTGTTCTTCCAGCAATCTCGACCGGCTCTTCTTATTCATTTGGCAGGGGACCAAGTGTACTCATCACCCCTATCATATTGCAAGTAAGAACTTGCATCATTCTTTTGTGCTTTCTGATTCCCCTTTGGGCCTTACTAGGGATAGTAAGCCCTTCAAATATTGAAATTCTTCTCATCCTTTGGTTTTGTGGAGACTTCTTAATGCTTCTAGCCCCAATTTGCTTCTCCTCTTCGTTCGTCCCCATGGGTGATATTTTTTCTTTTCCTTCCCCTTCGGTCCTAATAACATAAAGTCACCTTTGTCGGCCCATGATGGGACTCCTGAGGCTATGGACGTATTCCCAGACTATCTTTGTCATGTCTTCTTGACTACACTCTAGAGAAATAGCAGGAGGCAACACGTGGACTCGGGTAGACGGAGTACATGAAAGCCATATTAATTTGGTAGCTAGAATGGAATTCCTTGATAATTTAGAGATGCAGGCTTCTCTTGCGGAGACCCTGATGATAGGTGGAGTTACAACCACGGTCTCTTCTGCATGCATAGCCTTTTGCCCCCTCTCTTGTGGATCACAACATAATTTTTAAAGCCTTGCGAAGCTAATGCAGGGCCTTGGATCCTCTTGGGAACCCAGATTTACTTGAACTTTGGCATGTTTGGGGTCTGCCTCCCTTGCTTGTTGTCATTAAGATCCACCCTTCGGCTTGCTAGCACTTGGAAGGTGTTGTGAGTGGGCACAGTTGGGATGATCCGATCTGACAGAACTTTGGCGCTGCGGCCATTGAAGTAGATCCGAACGCCCCCGATCAACAAGGACTTTCCAGATGCTGAGAGTCGGCCCCAGGGAGCAGCATGAATTCTTCCTCTAGAGCTCATCTCGCTGCCTCTAGTGGGCTTCTTCTTATGTGCCGTAATTGGGCAAATAGTTTGGTGGGCATGGCAGATCACGACCACCAGGCTATTTAGCAAAGTCTTCTTAATTTGGCCCTAACTTCGGTGGGCTACAGTTTTATTGTTCTTCAGCTCCGCGGGTTCAGAACTTTTCACGTCCAGAAGACCCGTGACTGCAACTCCCAGGAAGTTGGGGAAGCCAACAATCGGGGTAAAGTTGCCAAAGGTGGTAGGTACGGCAAGGTAGCCGTATGCAGCATGGTCGGCCACGATCTGGGTATCAAAAGTAAGTCTAGATAGTCTGCTTGCCATCACTTCAACCGATAAAGAGGAGAAACAAGACAAATGAATAATTAGCATTTGAAATAGTTGGGTGTGGGCACCATGGTCATTATATTTTGGCGAAGAGATGAAGGGGTTGGAGTGATGAAGACGACGCCGAAGACAAATCTGAAGATGAATTGGATGAACTCGTGCAAAATTTGTGTCTAATGCCAATAACACTGTAGCAGTCCGAAACTATTAAAAAAATAATTTTTTAATGGTTTCGGCCGAAACCCTTAATGGTTTCGGCCGAAACTGACCTGTTTCGGTCCGAAACCGACCTATTTCGGTCCGAAACCAGTCAGTTTTGGACGAAACCATACATGATCATCATTTTTTTTTAATTTTTTAACTGGTTTCATCCGGTTTCGGCCGAAACCGATACCGGTACCGAAACCGGTACGTATCGGTTTCGGAACCGGCCGAAACCGGTACCAAAACCGATACTGCCATCCTTGTATTGTATGAGCCTAAGATTGTGTTTAACCTCAGCTCATTTACTTCATTGAATGAGCTGAACCATATTTTCATCAAGCCAAATGGTGAGTTGTTCAACACACACACTCTAGTTGATTTACTCTGTTATCTTTGAACGTGAGACTCAAATTAGCTCATTCCTGTTTTGGTCAAAATCCAGATTGGGTTTTGGTTTACTCTTTTCCAATATTAATTTGTTGATGGAATCTCGAATATTAGTTGTGGCAGTAGGTCTGTATTTTTTTCCAATCCTAGAATAATTCGTCCTTCCATGTGTAGTGAGAAAAACCTGTTATTATTTCTCTGTTGGCCATTGATGAGTTTCATACTATGCTATTTCAATTTTTTGGCTGTTCCTCATTTGCTAATGCAAACTTTTTAATTTGTTGCTGATGAATATTTTTTTTTGTATGTGAAAGGTGGATGTTCAACTGAAAGGCATATAGAGGTAAAAAAAATAATTAGGAAATAAATAGGAAATATTGAAATTTTGTATGTTCAATTCAATATCTGAAGGTTGCACAGTAAGAAATTTCCAAATCAATAAAGAACAATTTCCATGCATTATCAGATGTTTGCATGAATAAACCAGGGGTCGACCCATGGGGTTGACCCTTGCAAACCTGAATGGACCCTTGCAAACCTGAATAGAGAAACTGCTTCCATGAAGCATGACAAACCTGCAAAGCAAAAATATTAACATGTGAGCATCGAAACCTCAAGACATTTTCCACAAAATGGATAAATTATTTCACTTTACAACATACGTAAAATACACAATATATTGGAATCATCAAAATCATTGTCAAAGACAACGAGGGGGCGCACTGAACCCAACACAGAAGAACAAATCACTCAATGAAGATAGAGAGCTTTTTAAGGTGATTCGATTGCGATCTGCAATCTACGTCCACCCCTTACTCGCCTGGCGTAAGGCTTCCTTGCACTACGCAAAAATGACCCGCAGGCTCAGTCTGCAAACATACGCTGCCTTACAGCTTGACACAAGGGAAACAGATCCCTCAACTTAGATCCTGCAACCCACAAGAACTGAACCCTGACCTTGCATCGGCAAGATCAGTACCGGAGGACCAACCTCCCTTTCTTTGCAACCCACAAAGGGAACCCCATAAGCTACACCGAGCAACCTACGAAAATAGACGATCATTCCTCTTTTCCTCTGGACACACGGGAGGGAAAACGGAGAACCTCTCCCTTCCTCTAAGTAATGCTAGAGGGTAACAAAGACAGTGTAAACTGAACTCGAAGAAGAAGATGAACAGGTTTTAATTATGAAATTTAAATTAAAAATTTTATTTCACATTTTTAATTATCGAGTTTCTACAGCAATAGGTTTGCAGATATTCTGCCAAGATTTCCAGTGGTGTTTGTTACCTTGAGAGGAAGAGCCCCAAAAAAGTTTGCAAATGATCTCTCCCGAGATTGATGAACACCCAAGTGTAGAGGAGAAGAAGCCAGGTAATAAATTGGTATGGAGGTAAGAACATGCTTGATTAAACAAAGTTTAGCTCCTTGAGACAGATATTTGGCATGCCATCCTTGAATACGTTTCTGGATAGAAGTTAAAATGCCTGCAAAATGGACTTTTTTGCTCCTACCAAGCACTAAAGGGAAGCCCAAATATTTGTGAGGAAATGAATGCCAAGTAAAACTAGTAATGTCTTGAATACGTCTTGCAACAGTCTCTTTGGTTTTTGGGTGGATGAAAAAATCACTTTTCGCAACACTAATCAGCTGACCTGAAGCCCGTTCATAGGTTCTTAGCACAGAACAAAAATTTCTGACAGAGGTAGCTATAGCCCTGCTAAAAATTAGAGTGTCATCTGCAAAAAGTAAATGAGAGACATTTGGACATCTCCGGGGACCCATAAACCATTCAATCCTGCCATTAACATAAGTTTCACACAAAAATCTGCTCAAAGTTTCCTCAGCAATAATAAACAATGAGGGAGCAATAGGATCCCCTTGCCTAATACCTCTTGAAGATTTGAAAAAGCCAGCAGAATCACCATTTAGTAGAACAGAAAACCAGCAATTATTCACCATGTTCTCTATAAGAGTGATAAAAGAGATGCAGAACCAAAACCTTTTCAACACAGCAAATAAGAAATCCCATTCTAGGCGGTCATAGGCCCTAGCCATATCCAACTTGAAAATAACATTACTCCCTCTAGTTTTCCTGCCAAGCTCGTGAACCAACTCCTGGGCAAGGGCAATGTTTTCCATAATACTTCTCCTCTTAACAAAGGCCGATTGCTCAGGGGAGATGAGTTTTGGGAGAAAGACAGCTAATCTATTATTGATAATAGTAGAAATAATCTTGCAAAAAAAGTTGCACAGACTAATTGGTTTGTAATCAGAAATATCAACTACATTAGTCCGTTTGGGAATAAGAGCTACAAGGGAGGAAGTAACACTTCTAGGTAGTAAAAAAGGAGTAATAAAGAAATGTTGGACAGTAGCCACTACCACACTAGCTATAATGGACCAGGCTTTATGGAAGAAAATACCTGTGAAGCCATCAGGCCCAGGTGCACTGTCAGGTGGCATATTGAAAACCATATCATAAACTTCAGACTCTGTAGGAATTACACACAGGAGCTCATTGTCTTCCAATGAAACAAATGAGGGGATACAATTTAAAATACTATCATCAATATAGTGATCCTGAGAAGAAAAGGCTTTCTGAAAATGATCAACAGCTATAACCTTCATCTGCTTATGGTCTGTAGTGATATTACCTACAGAGTTCTGAAGTTGGGAAATAAAGTGCCTCCTTCTATTAGCCAAAGTTGACATATGAAAAAATTTGGTATTTCTGTCTCCCTCTATAAGCCAGCAGATTCTTCGACCCAGCTCTACGCCGTCGAACTCTCCTCCAGCCAACTCTCCACCAGCCCCGACAACCTTACCCCTCTCCACTCATTCCCCCCTCCTGCGAACCCGGCCGCGACCACCCCGTCACTTCATCTAGCTTCTCCCTAGTCGCCACCGCCATCTCCCTCTCTTGTTTCGTCTTGCGCACGAAGCCCCTCCCCCTCTGTCCCTTTCTCTCTCTAACCCTGTCTTTTTCTATTTTATGATTTCTCTCTTCTCCCATCTTTCTGTCTTTCTTTTTCTCTCCCTTTCTCTCTCTATCTCTTTTTCTCTCCCTTTCTCTCACTCTCTCTTGTCGATCTCTCTCTCTCTCACTATAGAACTCTCTCTCTCTCTCTTGTTTCTCTCTCTCTCTCCCCCTCTTTCTCTCTGTCTATCTCTCTCTCTCCTCTTCTCACCCCCTCTCTCTCCCTCTCTAATATTTTATTTTACTTTATTTATTTCTCTCCTTTTACCATATATGTATATACTTAAACATATTTTATATATATCCCCCTACATATATATTAATATATATATGTACATACATAGTTAGATATATATATTTCTCTATATACTAATATGTACATATATAATCAATTGCTCTCATACTTGTGAAATAAAAAAAGGGTCATGTTTGCTCACGCCGTGCTCGCATTGCTGCAACATCTCTCGAAGTCACCATTGGCTTCTGAATAAGTTTTCTCATCCCTTGAGATCTTGTAGCATTTTTAGTTTGTTATTTATGTTATCACCATTTTATCTCATGGATTGCTATTACATCATCTGATTTAGTTCTGTGTTCGTTCTTTTTACAAGGGTAACCAGTTTGAAAAGCCCTCTTCTTCAACCTGTCGAAAGAAGAGGAAGAAATTATCCACGTCATCCCTGTCTAAGGTGAAGCGATCATTCAATTCGGGGCCCTTAGCCCCTGGTGATCACAACATCGAACGCATGCTTCTTAGTAATTTTTCTTTTATGTTAATTCCCGTGGAGAGTCAAACCCCACACGGGTTGGTTGTTGTACTATAATTGGCTACGGTGAGTCACTTCACCATGACCGTGCACTCCCCCCGTCCATTTCATATTGTGATATATTTCTATTAAAACCCCGCAAAGACCAATGTCATGTGGTGGTTTGCTTGCTTTTATATTACCGTTGATTTTGTGAGGAATGATATGTCGTTCTAATTTTCGCGTCTTTGTCGCATCTGTTTCTCCATTCGTGCCAACTTCTACTACGTAGAGTCCCAGGACCCGTGCCCGATATATATAGAAAGCTACTCCCGGAATGGTAGGCCATGCCTACTGGGAAGGAAGTCAGTTTGCATGAGGGGGTCTTCGGATCCCCATCTCCATCCTGTACTGAAAATTAGGTAGGTCTAGATTCACTATATTCCACTACAGTGATGCCTTTAGGTCGTACTGACCACCTTCTTTCCTATACCCCCATCACAGCACACGCGTTCCTCTTTTAAATAGGAGAGAAACCTCTCTCTCTCTTCCACCACGTGACACGCTCACATCTCTGGCGATCACGGTGGGACCACTTGTTGCTTTCCCTGGTTACCTGTGAGTCTCATGCAAAAATCCTCTTCCAGGCCCTTGATCATCGGGAGTCATAGACTTGGGGGTGATAACATCTTCAGGGACAGCCCGCAAGTAAGCATTGCCTGTGTCGGCCTCTATCATTAATTTCTTCATGGTCAATTCACCTTCATTTTTTCTTTACTTGTAGGCCAAGAAGGCCACCTAGGTTCGTATCATTGGCCCATGGAAATAGGAGTGGTCAAGGTACACAAGGAGAAGGGGATATGGCATCTTCAATTGGCAATGGTAGAGATAAGGTTTATGTGCGTCATTGGATGGATTTTTTATCAATATGTTGAGTTCATTTGTCTTATGGTCATATAGGCCATGCAGTTAGACGTAGAGGGAGAGGACATACCAGAGGAAGCAGGGAAAGATCGACGTCTGCTGCATCAAGTACCCAGGGCTGAGGTCCTGGCCATGGTAGAGGTAACAATCTTTTTTGGGGGTGCTTCTAAGGTCATCATTTGTTCAGAGTAATGTATTACAAATTAATTATCACATGTGGTAGTGGGCAAAGTTCTACTGGGAAAGATATACATGTTCAGATTGTCATCAATATGGATAGTCAATCATGCATACATCAGGAGTCACAATCGGTTATGCACATCGGCACAAGCACTTTTAATTTCTCATTCTCATCATCTTTTCCATCACCTCATACTCGTAAATCAATTTCTCACAATAAATGCAAGGCGTCAAATGTGGGAAAACTTCATTAACAAGAGTCTTATGGTTGTTTGCTGTATAGGAGTGCTAGGGCGGGGTTGGCAAAGACTGGATATGACTGCTAGTTTGGCTACAGTGGAGATGGTCATGGTTTGGCTGAAGTGGAGATGGCTGCTAGCACCACTTTTTGTTGATAATAGGATGGCTGTGTGAATTGTCTAAACAACTTGATAGACTTGTTTAGTCTTGACTCAATTGTGGATATGGTTGTATTTTTGTGGGTAAGGCTGGTGGTTTTTGACAGACTTGTTCATGTAGACACACTTGTAGATCTTACCAGACTTATTTAAGGTTGACAGAATGGCCTAACAAATCTATTTTTTCATGTGTTCATTTGATGGTGGCATGTGATGTGAATGAATGGTGAAGCTCAGGTTTTGTGCTTTGAAAATGAATGGCATATGTGTGTGTGACATGCAAACAAAAATGTCTTATGGCCAACCCATGAAACTTGTTTTTTCTTGTGTTCATTTGGTGGTGGTATGTGATGTGAATGAATGGTGAAGCTCAGGTTTTGTGCTTTGAAAATGGATGGGATGTGTGTGTGTGACATGCAAAAAAAAATGTCTTATGGTCAACCTATGAAACTTTTTTTTTCTTGTGCTCATTTGGTGGTAGTATGTGATGTAAATGAATGGTGAATCTCAGGTTTTGTGTGGGCATTGAAATTCAACGGCATGTGTGGTGAATGAAGGGTGAACGTAAGGTTTTGTGTTTGCATTGAAAATGGATGGCATGTGTGAATGAATGGTGAAGCTCAAGTTTTGTGCATTTAAAATGGATGGCATGTGTATGACATGCAAAAAAATTACTCCTAGTCATCCATCTGGGATTAGCACAACTAAGTGCCAATTGACTCAACAAATAAAAAAATTTACACTCCTAATAAAATACAATATGCAAGGGGCGCCCTATTGACTTCTTGGCCATTCTCTCTCTTTCATCTATCTCTCTAATCCCTCCAAACACGGTGCAAGACAAGTGTCCTCAGCTCTGGGTTGAGTGAAAATCAAAAGCTCAAGGAGGCGACGTCACACCGACACCACGGCCACGATATCCTTGCCCCTCGTTCCTCCTTGGTGTTATTTAGGATTTTTTAATTTTTTAGTCGTACTGTTTATTTCGCACTTCATGTTGTAAACATTATCATTAAATTAATGAAAATCATGTGTCTTTATTTTTCTCTCTCTAGATCTCTCTCTCCTCTTTCTTCTTCTTCCTCTCTCTCGCTTCCTTTCTCTCTCTAAAACTTTTCAAATTCCATTAGATCAATTTATTTAATGTTGTTTTTATTTTGAGTTTCATATAACCATCTAAATTCGCATTCTGCTTAGAACACAAGATTTTTAATTCATGAATCAACACCTCTCTATGGATTTGACTCAGACTCGCCATTATCCTACGTATTTATTTTTGTTGCAAGTTCGTTACTTATTTGAGATTGGTTGCCACGTGTGTTTTAACGACGAGTCTTGTGGCGCATCAAGGGATATGATGCTTTAGTACACATTTCCTTGATGTGCTCTAACAGATCATCAATTTCTTGCACTAGCACTGGTTCATTATTCGCGGGAGTATCCTGGCCAAAATCATCCTCAGGAGGACCTAGCGGGACCAAATATCCTTTATAAAAGATAATCGGCTTGTCTTCCTTGCCTTTTTTACTCCTTTTCTGCTGGTAGGAGACTGTGAAAGTCTTCAGCCGCTACCTCGTGCTCTTCCCATTAAAATGAGAGCTGGATATAGTTAGGCAATAAGGAGATACTCTTTTCAATGACCTGGCTGATAAGGTTAGCCTCGAAGTCAATGCTTCACCTCTCTGGCTGAGTCAGCTTGAAGGTGGCCTTAAGGCTTAACTTGTGTATGAAGTCTTGGTTGACCATGAATAATTGCATTTCCTCAACTTCAGACTCCACCTTTTGCTTTCATTTGTCTTTTACAAGCCCGGGGATTCCCGGAGTGGGCTCCCCAAAATACAAGGGAAGCATCTGCTAGATGGCACTCGTTGGGGTGAAATGGAGCCTGATCTGCAAAGACAGTATGTTGCTCCCCCCTTGGCATATTTAAGACACTGGTGTAGAGTTGAAAGAACAACCCAGTTTTCATGTAGCCATGGCCTTTCCAATAGCACCTTGAAAGATGTGTTGTCATTGATGATATAAAATGTCACCTGAGTGACAAAATCGCCCAAGACTAGCTTCACCTCAACCTAACCAAGAGCTTCTGCGGAATCCTAGTTGAATCCCAAAATTTTGATCATGCTCACCTTTTACAGGTAAGGCATCAGATACAAAACGTTGAAAGTCTTTAAGGGCATAATGTTAATGGTTGCTCCAACATCGACCATAATTCGATTTACATCGTGCCCATTGATCATCCCTCGCATATATAAAGGATGATTATGACATGGAGAAGATGGCAACATGTCTTTATCTATACACTTGTAAGCGGTCTAGCATTGGACCGTGTATAGTGGTGGGTGACCCATCGTTCGACCGCGTACCAGGCTGAGATCCTTGGGCTGGCTAGCTTTTCTCTCTCCACCCGTGGTTAAACCTCTAACTTGTTTCACAATTTTCTCCGCGGATTCTCAGTCAAATGTGATGTCGTTTGATCTTGGTGAGAGCTGGGAGTATTATCTTTGAATTATCCTAAAGAATCTCGGCCTAATTCCTGCTGAAAATCTCTTAATTTTGACTGGGCTTTCAAGGGTCTATAAATAGAGCCCTTAGTCCAAGGTCGCGAGAGGGAAATCCGACGTTCGCAACGAAGTGTTGCTGAATTCTTGAGTGAACCACAGCCAGGGAGGAAGGCTCTCTATGTCCATTTGGGCCTTTGGTTCAAGTGAGTAGTCATTTGTTTCTATTTTGAGTCTTAGTTAGTCACTCCTTCATCCATTGCATGATCATTTCCTTTCCCTTTTCATTCACATTTTTCACTAGCATTATCATTCTTTCACCTTTTCTATTACTTTTCACACCCCATAGGGGTTAAAAAACCCAGCCCCCTAGGTATTGCCCATTCCATTTATGTTATTAGTCTTTCATTCCTTTCTATAGATATTGCACGTCCGTGGGCTAATTTGGGTTGTGCTTTCTTGTCATTTGCTTTATTTTGCAGGTCAACAGGAGTCTAAGCACGAGGCCCATCCCCTCTGGCTGGCCAGAAGGGGTGGAGGAATACGTTCCATAGTTTGGGGTCTGGAGGTTCTACGCGGTCTACCTCTGTCCGTTTGCAAGGTTGCGCAGTCTTCATCAGATCGTCCAAACACTGTTAGCGGCCTATCACAGACCGTTTAAGCGCCAGCTGAGCATTGTTCTCGCTATTCTCCTCAGCGCTGTATGCGGCCTATCGAGTGGCCGTGTACGTACTTTGGTGGTCTCCAAAGGACCGTGTGTTCCATGTTCCAGTGCTGCACCTTGGCGAGTGTCCTCATCCGTCTCCTTTTTTTTCCAAGGTACGTGGTGATCTTCCTTTGCACTTAGTGTCTTGGTGACAATCATGATCCATTCACCCTTTTCCCCCCATTTTAGCATTTTATTTTCATATCTTGATTTAGAAAAGGAGGGGAAAGAGAGGAAAATATATCTACAGCCGACTGGCTGTGCCGGGCCTATGGCATTGACCACATAGTAGATGTGAAAGTCTAGGTATTGGTCATAGCAGAGTCCCCTGGTATCTTTGGGGGAGAACGGGGCTTGCCCCCAGACCTAGGAAGGGGTCCATAGTCGGTCAAAGTATTCACGCAGTGTGGAACCTTGCCATTGGGGAAGATGTTGCTTGAGGCACATCTCTCAGATATGTGGCGGTAGGTCGTCCAATACTTGGACGGCTTCTGGGGTGTTGTCAACTTTCAAGGATAGGAAAAGGGCATCACGGCTTCAGGGCTGGCATAGACTTCTCTTCAGTAGAAAGTAGAAAGGCGGGAGATGTCCCACCGAGTGTGCCATCCTTTTTGTTGCCGGGGATCGGTGACCAAGATGTTGGGGTCCTAGGTGCTACGGATTCAGAGGGGGGGTGAATGATACATCTCTCTATTCCCATCTTTCATCTCGAACTCACTAAATTACACTATACACTACAAGCCTACTGAGAGGCAATATTCCTGTATTTCCCTAATTATAGCTTGTATCTCCTTGTGAAGGAGTGGTGCTTGCTTGCGAGCAAGGGTGTCCAATAGAAGGATAGTATTCTGTGTAGGTTTGCCTGATACCCAGAAAACTCAACTAGAACTCTGATTGTGAAGGAGTTCCCGAGGTGTGGCTGAACACTTAAGAAAAATAGCCAGGTGTAACGTGTCTTGGAGAGACTAGTGGAACCTCAGTGATTTTTCTGAGGAACTAGATGTAGGTGTTACTAGAGGTCACGACCAAACCACTATAAATCCTATTGTGTATAACTGTGTGATTGCTTTCTTACTTTAACTTCTATCACACCATTACTTAATATCTCTACTACATACTATAGTCGATTAAAGTTTTAATTTCTCATTCACCCCCCTCTGGGTCTAGCCATATACTCGACAACAAGTGGTATTAGAGCCCAGGCTCTCCTATAAGAAGATCTAACGATCTTAGAATAAAGGACTCATATGGTTGAGATGACAGAAGGGCAATCTGTCAACTATCCTCCATTGTTCGATGGTTCAGACTACGCTTATTGGAAAACTCGAATGAAGTTTTTCTTACAAAGTCAAAGCTATTATCTATGAATGATAGTTTAGGAGGGTGACCTTATTATTACTAATGACTAAGATAAATGGATAGCTATTGATAAAAATAATGCTTCTTTGAATACTAGGGCAAAATACCATCTTTGTTGCAGATTATCAAGAAGTGAATTTAATAGAGTTTCTATCTACAAGACAACACAGTAAATTTGGGAGAGGCTCAAGATTACTCATGAGAGAATAGACAAAAAAGGAGACAAGAATAGACATCTTAGTATCACAATAAATAATTCAGGATGATCTCTAACGAAACCATCTCCCAAATGTACTGTAGATTCACAGGCATCACCAATGAGCTAGTTGCACTTGGAAAAGAATACAGCTTGGGGGATATGGTGCAAAAAATACTTAGATCTCTACCGAGTAGTTGGACAGTGAAAGTAACTGCCATTGAAGAAGCAAACGACCTAGCCATAATGACTCTGGAAAAGTTAATAGGATCATTAATGGCTCATGAAATCAATATGCCGAGACTAGGAGAAACCTCTACGAGTAGAAAAATAAATGCACTAAAAGTTGAACAATCAAAATTGGAATCAAACGAAGAAGAGGAAATGCCGAATAACTCAGATGAAGAAGTGGCAATGCTATCTATACAATAAATGATCTATACAAGAAAGAAGAAGTTGTGTGCTATGAATGCAATAAACTTGGACATATCAAGGCGGAATGTCCTAAACCTAAGAAGCAAATAGAAAAGAGTAAATAATGGAAAAAGGTTGAGAATCCTAAGAAAATAAGAAGACATTTCAGAAAGAAGGCCATGGCAGCCGCATGGGAAGATGAAGACTCCACATCTGGTGCATCAACTTCAGAATCTGAAGAAGTAAATCTGACCTTAATGGCTAACAATGATGAAAAATAGGTACATAACTTAAATCTCAAATATTATGAAACAATATTTCAAAACCACAATAACGGAGCAAACTTAGCCACAGTTTTCTCTACAAGATCACATAGCAGCACCCATATCATCAATTTCAATCAGCTTCCTCTAAAGCCAGATAAGTTGATTTCAAAAAACAAAATTATGCAGATGGAAGGCTAAAATTTACACCACTATTTGGGACTAGGCAATAGTCTGCTTATGGAGAGAGAGCAATAGAAAAGGAAACGGTGAAAGAAGAAAATCCAAAGGGCTGCAACTAACATAAAGAAATATAAGCCAAGGCAAAGAAAAGAGGATGATGGAGAAGCAAACGGCAATTTCAGGTGTCAATGGAATTGACAAATCCCAAGCCAGAATGGGATTCCTTTCTACATTACACATTGATAAGACTTTATCATCCTCCCATAGGTTGTAAGATTGTCAGCTGTGTCATGATTGGAAAATGGAGGGAAAGTCTACTCACAAGCAAAACTGGAAATTGGGTCTTGTATTTAGTTTTGGGGCTTCCCAAACTGGAGATTGAAGCACAAAAGTTATATTTGCCCACATTGACATACAAAAAGGTTATTTGTGCAGCATAAGCCCCTTATTTTTTCCACAAGAAGCACCTCGGTCCTTTTCCCTTCCAATTATGAAATTGTGGCTGTGAAGACTTGGAGACAAACATGCACAGGCTACCATGCAAGAATGAATCTAAATTGTGACTCTCAATGGTGTACCTTCTCTTGATTTTTCTTTTGGGGGCATGTACCATGTAGATTTATCTGATTGATATGTAAACATACAAGTTGTACTTTTGTTCCTCGTTATGAATGAATGTGCCTGTTTCCTAGGAAAATGCCTCCATTGCATATCATTTCATCGTGTTCTATATCAACTATTCAACTATGCTTTCACTTCAACCTTGCAGGTTGCCAAAATGTTTCGTGTTTTGAAAGTGACGTCCTCTACCCCAGACCAGATGCTAGAAAGGCTATGGCTGGAGTTGTGCGGTGTTACAATATCTGCCTACACGCATCTAGGAAGGTCTACAAAGCATATCAATTGCCCACGAGAATATCTGTTATGCAATGCCTTGGTTTGCATGTTTCTCTGGAATGAGCAGAATGTGGATCTTTAAGATGCTACCTCATACGTCTGTGATTCTTCATCTTTAATTTAAGCACACAAGTCTGTTTAGTTTCTTCAGGGCAAACTATCCAAGGTAGTCAGATCTGTTAACTTTACATAAAACAGTGTTGAAGCAAGCTTTACATACAACAGTGTCAAAGCATTTCCAACTCTACTCGAGCTCCATATGTCAAATTATCCACCATAAGGAAATCTGGTGTTTCTGATTTCTAACTTGGTGCTAGGAGCCCTTCCAACCATTAGTCAGGTCATAACTTGAATCGACAGGAGCCATTCCAATTTCCAACTTTAGTTTATGTACCAGATCATCTTTTATTTCATTCCTTTAACCAAACTTCATACATTTAATATTCAGCCACGAAAAAGTATGATATGTTACTCCTGACTCACTAATAATACCAGATATCCAGTAACTTGTTCAGAGGATAGCCATTATATATATTAGATATTTTCGATTTGCTTACTTCGTATATACTTGTTTATGCCGCTGCTAGAGAGCATGACAGGGTAATCTAGCTCGATATTTATTATTGTTCACTGTTGCAAGCGAGAGAGCATGTCCT
Organism: Amorphophallus titanum; assembly: GCA_024336825.1. NCBI lineage: Eukaryota > Viridiplantae > Streptophyta > Magnoliopsida > Alismatales > Araceae > Amorphophallus > Amorphophallus titanum. The sequence continues at coordinate 370,650 of JANBPO010003331.1, forward strand.
TGCCGTGACCCGATCCGGGCACAAGAGAGAGCCGACCACCCTAGCTCATTGCTGGTTTCTCAACCGTGCACGTCTGTACGCTTCCCTTGTTAGGGGCGATCGCGAGCTTGCTTAGAGTCCAAGGATCACATATCCAATTGGAGTCGAGTCACGCGTTCATCCCACATCAATTGTTGCTTCCCTGACTTTACAATTAGGGTGACAAGGACTTTGTTGCTTTTCGAGGGATACCACACGTAAAATGCAGGAGAGTGCTCGCCTTTTTAGAGAAAGGGTGAGGGGATTGCTCCACCGCACCGTGAGTGCCTCGCAAGCCCAAAATTTGGTATGATAATAGGGCTTTATTTACATGACTGAGAATGCAAAGCGAAGGGAAACATAAACGCAAGGCCTGGGCTTAGTGTTTAAGCTATGATCTTGCTATAACAAGATCGATGGGGTTCATTCGTTAATGTGGGGTAAACATCGAAGCAAAAGAATTGGTTTCGGTGTCAAGAGGGCAAAGCCTATACCAGAGGGTTTACACATTGATCTTTAACAATAATGTCAAAGAATCAATGATATTTTATTCATCGACATCGAATAAATGTCGAAGCAAAGGGGGTTATTTTCAGCAGCATCGGCGTATGGCCTGCACCGGAGGGTTTAATCATCAACCCAGATGATGATGTCAATGGGCCGATGCTAGCTTGTTTATCGGCATGGGGTAAATGCCAAAGCAAAGAAAGGTTTGGTTTTAACTGTATAGGCGCTAGGCCTATATCGGTGGGCTTTAGCATCAATCCTGACGATGATGTCAAAGGATCAACAGTAGTTTGTTCATCGGCATGGGGTAAATGCTGAAGTAAGGAAAGGTTTGTTTTAGCGGCATAGACATAAGGCCCGTACCAATGGGTTTTGGCATCAATCCTAACGATGATGTCGAACGATCGGCGGTAGTTTGTTCATCGTTATGAGGTAAGTGTCGAAGCAAGGAAATGTTTATTTTAGCAGTACAGACGTAAGGCCCATACCAACAGGTTTTAGCATTGATTCTGACGATGATGTCAAAGGATCAATGGTAGTTTGTTCATCGACATGGGGTAAATGCCGAGGTAAAGAAAGATTTATTTTAGCAGTACAGACGTAAGGCCTATACCAGCGGGTTTTAGCATCAATCCTGACGATGATGTCGAATGATCAATGGTAGTTTGTTCATCAACATGGGGTAAATACCGAAGTAAGGAAAGGTTTGTTTTAGCAGTGTAGGCATAAGGACTATATTAGAGGGTTTTAGCATCAATCTTGATGATGATGTCGAAGGATCAACGGTCGTTTGTTCATCAGCATGAGGTAAATGCCGAAGCAGAGAAAGATTTTATTTTAGTAGTGTAGGCGTAAGGCCTATACCGGAGGGTTTAGGCATCAACCCTGACAATGATGTCAAAGGGTCGATGGTTGCTTGTTCATCAACATGGGATAAATGTCGAAGCAAAGAAAAGTTTTGTTTTAGCGGCACAGACGTAGGCCCTATACCGACGGGTTTTAGCATCGATCCTGATGATGATGTCGAAGGATCGGGGGTAGTTTGTTCATCGGCATGAGGTAAGTGTCAAAGTAAGGAAAGGTTTGTTTTAGCGGTACAGACGTAAGGCCTGTACCGATAGGTTTTAGCATCAATCCTGACGATGATGTCGAAGGATCAATGGTAGTTTGTTCATCGACATGAGATAAATGCCGAAGCAAGGAAATGATTATTTTAGTGGTACAGACGTAAGGCCTGTACCGGTAGGTTTTAGCATTGATCCTGACGATGATGTTGAGGAATCGACGGTAGTTTGTTCATCGACGTGGGTAAATGCTGAAGCGAAAGAAGTTGGTTTTAGTGGTATAGGCGTAAGGCCAATGCCGAGGGGTTTTAGCGTCAATTTTGACGATGATATCGAAAATCGACGATGGCTTTGGATTTCCCGGTGGGACATATGATGAATGTCATGCCAGGAATCTCTGTGACATGGGTTCGAGGAAATGAACAATGATGACATACATATTATTATTATTTTTCATTACCACATTACTGACTCAAGCGCCCTTTCAGGTTTTCACCGAAGCCAGCCCCTTCTAGCTTTTGCCCACACGCCCTATCGGGTTTTTACGTGACAGGGTACCCAATTTTACCCGCAGTGCCCCTTCAGGTTTTTGTCACAGTCGGGTTACAGTTATTTTTGCCCTTGCTCAACAGAATGCTCAAGCAAGTTTGGCGGGACACCTCTATGTTAAGTCATATTTTTTTGAAGGAATATGCCCGGGTTGAAGTGTAGTGTTCGAGCCTGAGGAGGAGATTAATTCATGCGAGACTATAGGTATAGCGAATTAGGCACGGGGCCTTTCACTAGATGGTGAATATTCGTTGATGTGGGGTTAACGTCAACGCAAGAGATGAAAGGTTTTAAGCATTGACTTAAACGTTGAGCCTAGTGTAGATATTTTTCTTTTCCTCCTTTTGGATCAAGATATGAAATAAACTGGGCTAAAAGGGGAAAAGAGTGAATGGAAGAGACAAATGATGCAACAAGTCAGTCACCCACATGCATAAGAAAGTCATGATCGCCACCAAGGCACCAAGTGCATAAGGAGAGCACCACGTACCTTGGAAAAGGGGAGAGGATGAAGACACTCGCCTAATGGGTGCAGCGCTGGAAAGGGATGAACACGGTCCACTGGGGACCTCTAAATAACGTAGACAGCCACTCGACAGGTTGCGTACAGTGCTGAAGAGGAATGCGGGATGAAGACCTGGCTGGTGCTCAAACGGTCTATGGTAGGCCGCAGCGCGGAAATGAAGGGTTTGACGAAGATCGCTAACTCCTGTATACGGTCTGAGATGAACCACGCAACGCTGCCAGGCTCTAAGTCGTGAAACTCGATCCTCCACCCCTTCTGACCGGCCAGAGGGGATGGGCCTTGTGCTAAGACTCTTGTTGACCTGTAAAACACAGCAAATGACCAGAAAATACAACCCAAATTAATTCCTGGAAGTGCAATATCTATAAAAAAAATGAAAGACTACCCACATAAATGGAATGGGGGATACCCGGGGGTGGATTCTTAACCCCTAATGGGCGTGAAAAATAGTAGGAATGTGAAAGGATGAGAGAAGGACAGTAAAAAATGTAGGTAGAAATGAAAGAGTAATGAGCATGCAATGGCCAACAAACGATTAAACACTAGACCCAAACACAAAAAAAAACAAACGACTACTCCCTTGAACTGAAGGCTTAGTGGACGTGGAAAGCCTTCCTCCCTGGCTGTGGTTTGCTCAAGAACTCGGCAGCACTTCGTCGCAAACGCTGGATCTCCCCCCCCTCGGGACCTTGGACCAAGGGTGCTATTTATAGACCCTTGAAAGTCTGCCCCGAATTGAGGGTTTTTCAGCGAGAATGAGGCCTAGATTCTTGAGGATAAATCAAAGATAAAACTCCCAGCTTTCACAAGGATCAAATGAAATCGAAATTGGCTGAGAATCCATGGAGAAAAAAGGGGAACAATCATCTAATTTAACCACTGGTGGAGAGAGAAAAGTCAGCTAGATCAATGATCTCGGCCGTAGACGCGGTCTAATGATGGGCCGCCCACCCATATACACAGTCCAATGTTAGACCACATGGGGGGGTGTCGGTTATAAATATTAAATAAAAAATAAGATAAATAAGCCATTTATCTGATAGAACAGACCGACTTAGCTGGCGTAGGACTCTCAGGAGATAAACGGTCCATCGATAGATTGTCCAACGAGTCACACAGCCCATTGCCAGACCGTTTACACGGTGTCGGTGATAAATTAATAAAAATAAGATAAATAGATATTTATCTGAAAAACCAACCCGTTTAGGACTCTAGCTACTAAACGGTCCAATGATTATGGCATCCTCAAACACATACCTTTGTCTTCCCAACCTTTGAAGCGACTGTCCTTATAGAGGAGATTGAGACCTACTTATCCCTCCCTAGGACTAAGGTGGGAGATGAAGACCTAGTGTGTCATACAGTTGACCCTATAGACCCTTCACTCATCTTAGGGGAATTCTTACCCAATCCAAAAGATGTTAGAACCATGATCATCCTCCGCCATATTCACTTGATCCCCATGGCCCAATGGATCACCGCCCATTGCAAAAATAAGTGTGGGTGGAATGAGGCCATAGCCAAGGCCACTTCTATTTGCTTGTGTGGGGTTTTGCTCTTCTCTATCACCGACCACCTATTGGACATTCCAAACCTTAGTGTCATCAGCAGGTTGTGGTGGGGTTTGTCTATCTCCCAAGCCATCCTTTCTTACCTTTATGAGGGCCTTAGTTCTGCTTCTCTTGGGGGGGCCCTCTTAGAGTCCAAGATAGTCCTTGAGTATTGGATGGGGATTAGATTAAAGTTTCTACCCAGGGAGGATGTGCCATAAGACGGTCATTATTCACTCGGAGAGTGATCGTCTAAAACCCCAATATATGAGAACAAAAGGGTACAATCACTACTTGTACCCATTTTTATTGACTGAGACATGCCGGAAAACTCAACAAACTCATGCCAATAGTGGGCTCACACGTGTATAGACTGGTTTATTTATTGAAGTAAATTTTAGTTGGCGGCTCGGGTGAAGTTTATGCGAGTATTACATATATATAAATAAACACACACATATGCATATATGAACACAAGTGAATCAGCGCACCGGTTAAGCTACTTCAAAGATTTTGGGCCTTTAAGAGGGGGGTTATTCCGGCGCGCTAGATGGAAAGGGGGATTAAAGTGGCGTGCCAAATGGATGGGGTTTTATCCGACGCGATGGGTGAGGTGCACGCCGAATTGGGCCTCGTCGTGAAGACAGGGCTGGGGATTTGAGGGTTTTGAGTGTGAGGCTATATCGACGCGGTGGGGGGGGCCGCGCCGTATTAGGATGAAATAGGGTACAGATAGAAATGGGAAACAAAGTATCGGAAAGAAACGAAATCAATCAGAGAAATTTTTATTTGCCCCTTGTAAACATCCAGGGATCACATATTGAGAAACACGGATGAATCCCTGACCTCAGAAGGGATACTATGCTGCGAAATAAACACATAATCGGGGCAAATTATGGCCGTGGGAAAGGGGGGTTAATCGTGAAAAATAGGGAACCAGAGCCCTTTAATCACAGCATACTGTGCAAACTCACATCAAACGAGGGTGATCGAATTGATGTTCCCCAAGAACGGATCAAATAGAGATCATACCAGGCTAGGTAGATCTCTAATGACCATTAGCGAGAGATTAATGACCTTCTGCACAGCCGTTCATACGAAACAAGGGTGCATATCTCTTATACCCACCGGAGCAGAACCACCCAGGTCGGGCATTGGGGAAGCGGTAGAAACTGATTAATGCTTGGATTTAACATACAACAGGAATTTATTGATAGTAAATGGAGAAGAGAGGAGTAAGGGAGTACACAAAATAATCATTCAATCGCACTCCAGAAGCTCATGAAACTGTCTAGTTAGAAGGGCCTATTGGTAGTCATCTAAGTTTGAGAAGTTCTCAGAAGACTCACTACCTTCTTCATTGCTCTCACACCCTTTGAGAGCTATTGGCTTCTTCTTGTGTTCCTCTCCATTTGGTTTGAAGTTGATCTCATATGTCATCAATGAGCTACCGACATGATTGTCAGATTCCTGGAATCTTCAATGATCGTGGCCTTAGTGTGCCACGTTAGGAGAAGGGACCTGAGTCTCTTCCTAACAATATCACTATCAGAGTACTCCTTGCCTAACGCCTTGAGATTGTTAGTGAGTTCTAACAATCTAGAAAACATTTCACTGATACTCTCATCATGCTTCATCTTGAACATTTCATATTCAGTGATCAGTAAGTTTACCTTAGTGGCTGTTACCTGGGATGTTTCTTCATATATTAACTCTAACTTGTCTCACATCTGCTTAGCTGATCTACATGCAGAAATTATAGAATATTGATTTTGATGAACAGCACATTGCATCACATTCATAGCACTCCAGTTGATAGTTGACAGTTGAATTTGTTCTTTGGTCCATATGTTTTCATCTTCCGGTAGTTGAAATGAACCATGGCTGATTACCCTCCAAAGTTCATGGCTCTGTGCTCGCAGAAACACTTCCATCCTATTTTTTTAGTAAAGATAATTTGATCCATCAAAAAATGGTGGTCAATTAATAGAATGACCCTTAGTTATGAAACTACGACCATTGCCATTTTCAACTCTTCCCTAGTCGTTGGACCACATTGAGGGAAGTCTAGCTCTGATACCAATTGTTGAGAATGATAAGGCAGATCTAGAGGGGGGTGAATAGATCAGCCCCCTTCAAAAATGACTAGCTAAGAAAATTCACTCTAAGCTCGATTTCGATAGCAACCAACTGGAAAATAATATAGCAAGCCTAGTTTGTGCTAACAAATAGACACACACACGAACACCTAAGGCTCACCCATAGCGAAACAACAACACAGGACTAGTACAAGGTAGAGGACTAGCCTAAGGACATCCTTATGCAAGGGGATGCTATCCAGATAGGCTTGACCTATTATTCTAGCAATGCCTTTTGATATACCAAGTCAGCTTAAGAGCGGGGATAGAAAATATGGAAATCAAACCACAATTGCACCAAGGATTTTTTAGGTGGTTCGATTACTATCTAATAATCTATGTCAACCCCTCGCCTGCTCAGGACGATGCTTCACTAGCACATGGCTAACCACGGATGAATCCACTTACAAAGGCTAATCACACAGCTTCCACTTGGAGGAACACCCTCCTCCCTTCCCCTAACAACCCAAAGGGAAAAATTGTGCTCAACACCCTATTGAACACTCCCCTAACTCTACCCATTAGAGCTAGAACCATTGCACTACGACGGCACACGAGGAACACCCTCGCACCCTAGTATACAAACCAGAACGTGATTAGCCAAATCTGATCACACCTCTGATCAGTGTGACACTGCACTATCAGAGAACTACAATATGAGTAGAATCAAAGAACAAAAAATACAACGAACGAAAGGCAAAATGTAGCAGAAGAGAAAACTAACATGTGAACCAGGTCTTCTGTACATTTTCTATTTATGTTGCCTTTCAATTTTTTGCTTCACCATGCTTTTTATCTTACCTTTCATCCATGTTGTTGCGTGTTTGGTTTTTTCTCATTCATGGAAGTCTGTTGTGCTGTTATGGCTCTAGTGTATGGTGGAGGTCCTAGCAAAAGCTCTATGTGAATTATCTTAGATGCTGTAGCGCTGATGTATTACCATTCTTTATAAACCATGTTTCTTGTTTGTTGAACAATGCAATCTGTTCAGTTTTATCTTGTATTCTGTACTGTCCGGTATTAAGTATTGTAGGTTTTCTTCCTGAGTAATCCCTGGCATCATGAGAGGACTTGTGGTCCATTTATTTCAGTGATTCAATGCCTATTTTGTATGATGTTACACCTCTACTCTTCTCTTGCTAGGAGATGAAATTTCATTATATGTCTTGCCTTGCCATGCTTTCCATTGGCAATATGTACTTTCTAAATAAATTGTTTCCAGTTATACATATTGCTTAAGCTTTCCATGACATGTGAAAATAATTCTTGATGAAGTTTTGTTGATCCACATACTATGAAGTTTTGTTTTAGTCTTTCGGTAGGATGTGATTGAAGAGAACCAGTGAAATCTTTGTTGAGTGATAACTGAGTGCTAAATGTGATTCTGTTGTCTTTCCTTTTGAGAATGACATCTATCCTCTATGGATCCTTACTATCTATATCACAGGACTTGTGTTTCCCCATTCTGCTTTAATTGTTGACCTGCTTTGGCAAAATTGGTTGGGCTGTTCCTTACATGCTACATACCGGTATCTTTCCAGTGAACTGTACTGTATATAGGGAAAGTTAATCATCATCATGTTTCAACAGTGAATGGAACTTTACCAAGTTGACCTGTCTTTTTCTAAAGTGGATACCAACTGCAGGGGGTTTAATCAGAGCGTGTTATAAGATGACTAATTGTAAGAAAGGGCTGGGGGTTGAGGCAGGAATAAATCGAATAGTTCCACATGTGAAAGGGGTAAAAAAGGTTTATATATATCTTATAAGGGTTAGATGGAGTTGTGACATTGTGATACAAGTGCAAGACTCTACAATGATATGAGTGTTTTTTTTGTGTTGGAAGTCCTGCACTCTAGAAACCTTGTATCTAACAAATCCTTTTTAAACCTGACCCCTGTGGGGTTTGAACCTTGGTCACCCAGGTTTACATGGAGGGCCTTTACCAACTGAGTCACTGTACTCTGCAATGATATGAGTTAGTTTTGTTAGAATAGTCCTGTATTGGAAACTTGATAAAATAAGGTGTGCTTATAATAGTAGAGCCCTCTCCACTCAACACCTTAAGGTTTGAGTTGGATGGTCCAATCCAATAAACTCTAATATAGTGTCGCCCATGGTTATGATATGGGCCATGCCCCGCGTTTGTGATAGCCCACATGAGAGAGTCTAAAATCCTATTGCATGTGAAGAGGCGTGATAGAATAGTCCCGTATTGGAAATGGGATAAAATAAGATGTGCCTATGATAGTGGAGCCCTTTCCACTCAACGCCTTAAAGTTTTGAGTTGGATGACCCAGTCCAAAAAACTATATCTTACAATTAATTGTTCAAAATTAATCTTAAATGTACCATCAATGGTCAGAAAAATATTCTAATAATTGGAAGTGTCTAGCTGAAGAAATCCTGAATCTAAAAATTGTAAGTAAGAAGACAGTCTGATAGAAAAGTCAGTCTTATAAGGAGCTAAACCTTGTTTCTAAGCTAATCTGTAGTTAAACAAGGGAATACGCCAACAAATAATATGGCAGAGCAATGGCAGGATTGTTGAGAAACTGACCATCTAGATCAATAAAATTTAGAGGTCATGTTATGATACAATTAGTTATCTCTGTTTGTAAAAATATGGCATAAAGTTAGACTGTGCTGAGTAACCAGGGAATCTGGTGTCTGATAAACATGTCTCCTTGTGTAAAAATGCTCAGTCATACTAGCATGCTCAAAACAAAAAAGAAAAGAAAAATTAGTTGAAATGGTTGCCCCTCGGTTCCACTTCAGAAGTTGAAAATTGGGTTAAATTCAATATAAGACAGCCTTTAAAATCAATTTTTGTCTGATGAAAATAATGAGTAAGATTAATGATCTTCTTACAGGGCATGGTACTTTGTTTAGAATGTTTCGTTCCTATTGATTGTGCATTAAAGGATTATTTTTAGAAGGTTAAAGGAATAAGATACATGCTTGATATGACGAAGGTCATTAAAAAATGAAGAAAGACATTTTGTAAAAGGTAAGGGGTAGTCTGGGTACAACATATCATATTTGGTAAAGGTAATAGAAATCTCGGTATAAACCTTTCCCCTCATCGAAGTTATCTTTCTTTCATTTTAACCTACCCCGTCAAGGTAAACCCTTGCCGTGATGTTCTCTTCCCGACCGTGCTGCTCCAGTCCAAAGCTCGGTCTTGATCAGTCAACTCTCGTTCTTTGCATTTCCCTTATTCTATCCTTTTGTGTTCATCCTCTAATCCACCATTATAATTCCGCCACGTCATCTCCAGTTACTGAGAGCAAGGGAAAGAGGAAGGAAACTATGGAACCGCAGCTAGAGCAAGCTATAGCAGAAAGTAGTGCGGAGATTCCTAAAGAAATGAAGAGAAAAGGAAAGGAAAAGGTTAGCGGGACCCCTTCCAAGTAGCAACGGTCACATGCAGCGAAAAATGCCCTAGAAGTTTATAAAGAAAGAGGTACATCTACTCAGTCCTCTCTTCAGACAGTCTTAGTTTTAGACGCTGGAAAAATAATTCCTCCACGATATGTGGACTTCCATGATGATGACATGATCATAAGATTTTCGAAGCTGGTTGAAATGTTCAGATTTCAGAAATGGAGGAAATTTCTAGGGAAACAAAGAGTTTATTATCCTCGACTTGTCATAGAGTTTTACAATAACTTGGTTTATGATTTAGATTTGTCAACACTGGTGTCAAATGTTAAAGGAATAAGGATTGAACTCACTAGGCACCTTCTTTACAAAGCTCTCAGAATAACTGAAGACGGGGAAATAGAACAAGGCTTAATGTACAATCTCCATGAAGCATTTTTGATGGGTACATCACTTACCCTTTCACTCCGTGGGGTCCTGCTGCTCGCCATTGTGTTCGCCACGACTTGAGGAGTATTTTTTCCGTGGCCTCAGTCGGATGCATTCCGAAAATGATAGCTTTGTCCGCAAGTGATTCGAAAATGGCGCCCGTTCGCGCGCGAATCGGAGCTGTGGATTGTCTGCTCAATGGAAAAGCGCATCCGCGCGGATGCCGAACCTGCCGCGCTTGCAGCGGCAGGCGCTGAGCGCCTTCGAGCAGGGTCAATTCGAGAAGGCCGAGAGGTTATGCGCGGCGATCCTGGACTATCGCCGCGACGATTTCGACGCGCTGCATCTCGCCGGCTTCATCCGTTTGCAACGCGGCCGTCACGTCGAGGCGATCGGCTTTCTCGAACGCGCCGTGAAGGCCGATCCGCGCTCGGTCGACGTGATGTCGAATCTTGCTCTCGCGCTACACGGGGCAGGGCGCTTCGCCGACGCCATTGCGCGCTACCGCGATGCGCTCGTGCTGGCGCCTGATCATCCCGAGATCCTCTACAATCTCGGCAATGCCTGGCTCGCACTCGATCGCATCGATGAAGCGCTCAAAAGCTATGATGCGGCGCTGACGCATAACGCCGCCCATGCCGGCGCGCTCGTCAACCGCGGCAACACGCTGCTGCGGTTCAATCGGCCGCAAGAGGCGCTCGCGAGTTACGACAAGGCGCTCGCGACCGCACCGGGTCATCCGCAAATCCTGACCAATCGCGGGCATGCGCTGCGGAGGCTCGATCGGCCGCAAGAAGCGTTGATCGATCTCGAAGCCGCGCTGAAGAAAGCGCCCGAATTTCCCGAAGCGCATTTCGAGACTGCGCTCGCGCGCCTGACGCTCGGCGATTTCAGTGCCGGCTGGAAAGCCTATGAGTGGCGCTGGAAGACCGGCGCGTTTGCGGGCCAGCGGCGCGCGTTTCGGCAGCCGCTGTGGCAGGGCGACGTGCCGTTGTCCGGCAAGACGATCCTGCTTCATGCGGAGCAAGGCCTCGGCGATACCATTCAGTTCATCCGCTATGCGCGGCTGGTTGCGGATCGCGGCGCGCGGGTGATTTGCGAAGTTCAGCCGGAACTGGTTCCGCTGTTGTCGCAACTGCAAGGCATCGAGATCATCGCCAAAGGGCAGGCCTTGCCGGCGTTCGATCTGCATTGTCCGTTACTGAGCCTTCCGCTGGCGTTCGGCACGGATGGCGCAACCGTACCGGCGGACATTCCTTATCTCACCGCCCCGGCAGATCGCATCGCGCATTGGCAGGACCGATTGCCGGCAGGTAAACCGCGCGCGGGCTTCGTCTGGTCCGGCTCGGTGGCTCACAAGAACGATGCCAATCGCTCGATTGCGCTATCGCGGCTCGCGCCGCTCTTCGAGAACCTGCCGCTGGCCTGTTTCAGCCTGCAACGCGATAGGCGCGATGCCGACCGTGACGTGATGCAGCGTGTGCCGAACCTGATCGACCTCGGTCCCGAACTGACCGGCTTCACCGACACCGCCGCTATCATCTCGCTGCTGGATGTCGTCGTTTCCGTCGATACCGCGGTCGCGCATCTTGCCGGCGCGCTGGGCAAGCCGCTTGTAATCCTGCTGCCGCATGCAGCGGATTTCCGCTGGCTACGTGCTTCGAGCGATACGCCGTCATACCCATGCAAAATGAGTGTTTTTGTTCTCTCCCTTTTTTTTGTAGTGGCATGCATATGATGAAGTCATTATTGTTGTCTAATTCTTTTGTTTTATTATTGCGATGCTTGCAGGGAGGCCTCTCAATTGACCAGTTCCCTTGCCCTTCATTATGAGGTCTGCAACGTTCAGCTCAATCCTTTGAGTCCACCACAGTCTTCTTGTTTTAGTTGAAGTGTTTTATCATTATTTATTCCATTTGTTTGTTACGTCCTTTTGTTTTTAATGTGTTGTCATTTTTGGTAAAAATTCGACAGCATCTCCCCTTGACCCAGACACTAGGGGAGGTATAAGGGGAATACACCTACAAGGAATGGCGTGACCCAATGATTCGAGGTGCATGCCAAGGCAGCAACACCTTTAAGAGACTCCGAAAAAGCTCAGAAATCAGTGACGGAGAACACCACATAAACCATGGACCTAACAGTTGGGACACTGGGTCAGGTCTTCATTAACCTAAGGAGGACTGGTGATCGAATAAGTGGGGAACAGGGCCTTCGGGTCATGGGCCACAGGCGTGGTAGACAAGGCGTATTGGAGCATGTCGGGCTGGAGCAACTGGGGAGTGTCTCAGGCAAGGCACAGATCAGAGGGGGTGTGCCAGTGGAGGTCAGCTGGGAGGTGCACCAGGCGAGGAAGGCTGGGAGCGTGCCGGACCAGCTAGGCCAAGGGCGTGTGTGTGTCGGGCTGGGTCAAATAGAAGCAGTGCCGGGTAGAGGCTAGTTGGGGGTGCACTGGGCAAGGGGCATTGGGGTGTACCAGACCTACTGGGCCAAGGGGTGTACTGGGTGAGGCAGGCAGAGCGTGACGGGTGAAGTGGCCTAATGGAGTGTGCCGGGCAGGACAGCTTGGCAGGTGTGCCGGTGGAGAGTGTTAGATGGTGTACCGGTGGAGGGAGAGATGCTAACGCACCGGGCTAAGTCTAGGCAAGGGATGCACCGGCTGACAAAAGGGAAGTCCTGGGGTGTTGAGGGGAGGTAATGGGCTCAACTACTCAAGAGAAGGGTGGTGCAACTCGGTGCCCAAGGGAAAGAATTCCTCATACCAGACGAGGTGGGAAGCCCGGGCCGGGGTGAGGAGCCATGAGGGGAACTTCGGAGAATGACACTACTGTAAAAGCCATTGGAAGGAGACCAGCCTCATGCTGTCATGCCAGAGACACCACCCATGAGATTGGATAGACTCTGAAACACCCTGGCGAGCAAGTAACCCAGCAGGTAGGAGAACCAAAAGGAAAGAAGAAGACAAGACACGAAATGCACCATATAGTGGAGGCCAAAACAGAACATTAAGAAGAATAAGACATTTTCATTCATAAAGAATCAAATGGCAGGAGCCACAACCGTGGGGCTAAGTACAGTGCAATACAAAGAGGGAGGAGAAACAAGAGACAATAATGGAAGAATCAAAGAAGGACTAGGGAAGGGAGCCCAGGGAGGGACGAAGGTCCTCCCCCCCTTCTCTCACTCTCCCCCTGCTACATGTTAAACCTCTCCCTCTCCTCTTGCTTACTCTCTCTTCACTGGCTTCTTCTCCACCGAGCTCCAATTATATATTCCATTCAAGTGTTTAAAATTTTATTTTACTGTAGTTAAGTGTGATTCTTTAGATTTTGCCTAATACATAGCACATATGCACACACTAAATAATTTATCAGGCCTACTTGCAGTAAGGTAAAAGAAAGATTCGATCATACCTCTATATAGCTTTTCATCTACCTCCTTATCTTTTTTGTCTGAGTCCAGCTTGGTGGAGGAAGCCATTGGAGTTGATGCCGCTTTGCATTCATCCACTCCATATTTCTTCAGTAGCTCCTAGGTGTACTTGGTCTGACTGATGAAGATGCCCTCATCCTTTTGCTTTACTTGCAGTCCAAGGAAGAAGTTGAGCTCCACCATTATGCTCATCTCAAACTCACTCTTCATTAACTTTTTAAAATTCTTATACATAGAAGAGTTAGTAGCACCAAATATAATATCATCAATGTATACTCATTCAACTAGCATGTTGCAGTCCCTAATCAAGATGAACAAGGTTTTATCAACCTATCCTCTTGTAAAGTCATGGCCTAGTAGAAACTAGCTCAAATGCTCATACCAAGCTCGTGGAGCCTGTTTCAGCCCATATAAGGTCATAATAAACATGTATACATGATCAGGAGCCTTAGGATCTTCAAACCCAGGTGGCTACTTTACGTAGATTTCTTCCTTAATGAATCCATTAAAGAATGCACTCTTCACATCCATATGAAATAAAGTGATGAAGTGAAAGGCGACAAAAGTAAATGGGATTTTGATTACTTCTAGTCTAGTAACAGGAGCAAAGGTCTTCATATAGTCTATTCTCTCTTCTTGGGAGTCGCCTTGAGCAACTAATTAATCTAGCATTGTTTCGTACTACTACTCTTGTTTCATCTAACTTGTTCTTAAACACCGAATTGGCTCCTTCAATAGGGTGGTCTGATGGTGTAGGAACTAAGAACTAAATTTCATTATGTTGAAATTGGTTTAGTTCCTCCTACATGATAATAACTCAAAACTCATCGCTGATGACATGGTTTGGGTTCCACCTATGAAAGGAATGCAACGAAATTGAAGGGCTAGAGTTGGCTATGTGTACTTACCTGGGCAGAAGAATCACCTATGATATTTGAGGTGGATGGCTACTGGCGTACCTCCACTCTCTTGGCAGTTCAGCATCAAGTTGATCCTCTAGCCTTAAATGCTCTATTAGTACCTAATCAACTTCTTTTGCACCATTTGTGTGAACTTCTTCATGTTTAGATTCTTCAATTGACTTATCTGCCTCATTACCTGTATCATCATTAGAACCAGACCTATCTTGCTCATGGTTAGTAGCATCTATCTCATGGAAGATGACATGAGCAGAAATTGCAATGACTAAATTCTTCTTATTAAACACCCTATATGCCCACTGATCAGAGGCATATCCCAAGAATATGCCCTCATCGACCTTGGCAGCAAACTTACTAAGATCCTCTTTACTATTGTTATGGATCATGCAGGTACATCTAAATGGTTTGAAGTAGTTGACCTTGGCTCCTTTCCTTTGTAGAGCTTGTAGGGTGTCCTTTTCAAAATCTCCCTGATCAAGACATGGTTGATAATGTGGCAATAGAAAGGTCCAATGGTAAGGGAACTGATGAAACTGACAAAGTTTTTGTAAAAGTGGTAGATATAAAGGAATGAGAAGCACCAGTATCAAATCTATACTATATCTTATAAGAGAAAACGACGATTTTTTTCCACCGGTTCTCCTTTAAGACGATTTTTTTCGCCGGTTCTCCTTTACATTAATTGGCTCGGTTCGTCTGTCCGGTTCAGTTTAATAACTCCTCCTTCTCGTTCTTCTTTTCTCAGGCGGGAGATTTTTCCTAGCGTCCAATCTCTTCTGTACCATGGGAAAGCATTCCATGGGAAAGGAGCAGACTTCTGATGTTGGGGGAGCCGCGAAGCAGGAAGACATGGCCTCTCCAAGGCGATGGCCTTCGTGGTGCCCGACTGGCCGGTGCCCACGAGGGCGCTACCTGGGAGATCCTTCAAGGTTGGGTGGAAGCTGCGGTTGTTCCGGAGCAGCCCCAACAGGGGGAGCACCCACAGGCCACCTGCGTCGACGGCACTGGAGCTGGTGAGGGTGGTGGAGGAGATCAGGAGGAGGGGGCAGGAGCTGGACCTACCACTGCTGGTGATGCACGGGGGAGCCAACGGGGTGTGCGATGCCTGGTCGGCGGAGTGGCTATACAAGACCGCCCGGAGCGAGGACAAGACGCTGCAAGTCTTGCCGGGAATGTGGCACCAGCTGATCGAAGAGCCAGCCGAGGGCGTCAACCTGGCCTTCGGCATCATCTTCTGGTGGCTCGTCAACCGCGCCGATAAGGCCTCCACCTGCCATTAACGCCCCCCCTCCCTCTCTCTATTTATATGGAGGGTGCATGCTGTAAGAAGAAGAAGGGAAAAGTGCATGAGATGATACCTTCCTTCCTTCCCCTTCCCTAGCTCACCGTCGTCCCACCATCACCGCCGCCACCGTCCCCGCCATTCCCCTTCCCGTAGCCTCCGCCCATGTTCCGGCGGTATTATATAAACCTCCTTATAAATGAGATCCTGGTGAAGATGGACTCCACAGAGTCGAGTTGGGTTTCCCGGGACGCCAACGAGGAGGGGGAGGCGGCGGCTGGGAGCTCTTACAGGGTAGCACATCGACTCCTTCGACTTGGAGGCTCTCGAGGTGCCGTCCGCGCAGAGGAACAATTTCGAGTTTGGGGATCTCGTCGACATTCTGTCCGAAAGTTTGTGGTTATTATCTTCTCTCGTCGTCCGAGTTTGATTCGGAACAAACAATCTCTTTTGAGATAACTCCCCATAACACTAATCCAAAAAAGGGACCACCATGTATGATTTTGTCTTTGTGAAAGTCACGTACCCTTCCCGCCCCCTACTCATTTTCCTTCTACATCATGGACTCTAACCATGATTCAACATTCCTTCTTCCTCTCAGAGTCCAGATTGAGATTTTCTACTCCTATATAAGGCGCCCTCGACTCCATCCTCCTCCTTGTCTTTGTGTCTTTTAACACTGGTTGAAGGTAAGTCACTTTTTTAATTTTCGTTTTATAGTATATAGTATAGATTTGTTTCTGCTAAATTGCAGTTGGTTCATGTCTTGGTCTATTTACCCAAGACCAAGACACCATGTATGATTTAAATTATTAGATCCGACTCAAATTAAGATTAAATACATAATAAAAATGAAAATGGCGGTAATTCTACTCTGATCGCCATTTGTGTAAATAGTGCCAGCATGCGTCACGTCAATCCAGTCTGTTGTCTGATGTCACGAGTCTTGCTCTACGTCAATCTCCCTTGGTTCAAAAAAGTTCGTCCTCAAATTTTGAAGTGTCGAAGTAGAACAAAGATGAACACACGAGGACAAACATAGAACTCTGTGCAGAAATCATATCTGGGATCTCGAAATGTCGCTTGATATGCGTCTCGCAAAAATCTAATCGCACCATGTCAACATGAGATGGCTCCAGAGGTAACACGGCATCAGGTGGAGCAACTGACGAAGCAATCTCAAACACATGGTTATCAATCAAGTCTAACCCAAACATAATAAATAAATCCTGATATCAGATATCATAAAAAATGACTGTCAAAATACTCTCAAAAGTTGAGTCAGCGGTGAGTACATAATTGTCTATCAAGTGCAACCCGGAATCAATAAACAAACTCTGATCCCATACATCAACAAGTGGCGTGGTAACTCTAGCTAACAAGTCTTGTAGTGCCTTCTTGATACCGCGAGCTAACTGTCGGGCCAAGTTTGGGAATCGAAATTTACCCTTGAGGTGCGGTGGCTACATAGTACAATTAGACCGATCGGGGCCTATGGTAGCATGTCGCTCTGCCATCTAGTCTTGCCCCAGGTTGATGCAGGAATACTGTGAAACAATAGTGCACCATGCTCCATCAAAATATTTAACAGGTTTTAATGTGCTACTCTTACTACCTTTAATTTGTCCATGAAACTCCACAAAGGCTCTGTCACCCTCAACAATAATCTGGCCTGTTCTCGAGAGAGAGTCAACGATACATTGGGAAATATAATTTTCCAATTGAAAGTCATCAAGAACCACAATTGTGCGCTCATTGATGGGCAAAAATATGTCAAACGAAAAGTACATCGCAGACATAAGTTATCTTGTACTAGATGTGATAGAACGAATCAGTTTTCAAACCGATCTGGGGCAGTTTGGGCCTCTCTTGGAGTGGTTGGCCCGAATGTGCTCCTATGTTGGTTGCTGCAGAAGGCCAAGAACAGTAGATCGTCGCTGTTGGCAAGAACCCTAGTCATTGTGGATCGCGATCGGTGACGGAGGGCGGGCAGCCACAAGTGCTGAGAAGTAGTCTAGCGGTGGCGGGAGTGTACGGGGCGGCAGTAGGGACAGGGTACAGTGGCTGCGGCCGCTGGCTCTCCTTTTGCCGGGGAGGAAGAGGAGGGGGCCGCGGTCTAGGGTTTGTAGGGAAGAGAACAGGAGGGGGCAGTGATGGGAGGAAGGAACGGGAGGAAACGCAGGGAAGAGAGGGGTGGTGCTAGGGCTGCGGGGATGGCCTGGCGGGGCGACCAGGGAGGTGGCTTGCTCATAGGGCAGCTGCAGGTGGCGGCCGGTGTTGTGGGGTGGGGCCGGCATCGCCAGTCAGCTCCGGGCATGACGGTGACGACTTTTATGTGAAGGGGTGGTGACTATTGAGCTTGGTGTCGCCAGTGGATGGGGTTTTGGGGCTAGGGTCTATTTGGATGAAGGGGTGACAGTTAGAGGGGATGGAGGAAGAAGAGGGAAGGGTCGACGGTGGCTGTGCGCAGAACCAGGGGTGGGGGATGTTTGCAGGGGCTAACGGAGTAGGGGACGTAGACGGGGCTGGGTAGGGGGGTGGTGGCTGATAGGGTTTGGGGATGGGGCTGCACAGGGGTGGCGGTGGTCGACGAAGATGGGGGCGGCATTGAACAGTGGCGGCAGCGGCATAGATCAGATCTCAGCTCTGTTGGAGAAACCGAAGTCGGCTTTGATACCAAAATTGATGTGGGACATGAGCTATGGGTTGGGATAGAGGGGGAAGAAGGATAGGAGGTGAGAGTGTAGGTTTCGTGCCCTCCCCTTCGCAGAGACCAGCTAGGGTTGCCTCTTCTCAAGACACTTTCCTCTCTATCGCGGAGAAGAAAAAATTGTGTAAAAATCACACTAAAACAATTCTTCATTAATTCGAAAAGGGAGATTACATGACTATTTATAAGAGTTGGGCTAACCTTAATCCTAATATGACCCTCTTAGATGACTTTATCCTTGGACTTAAGAAATAGTGTGAAATTCGCAACAAAAATTACAGAAAAATAGAAAGACACTAACTTCGCTCCAAATGAGCCCAATAAAATTTACGAAAATTAGGGACTTAATCCTACAACTTTAAATTATTAGACCCAACTCAAATAAAGACAAAATACATAATAAAAATAAAAATGATGCTAATACGATTCCGATCGTCATCTATGTAAATAATGCCATCGTGCGTAACGCCAATCAAGTCCGTCGTCTGATGTCGCGAGTCTCGCTTCGCATCCGTCACCAGTCTCGCTCCGCATCAATTGGTCAGCTGCGCTGCACCTAATAGGTCAGGCCATGTCCTATGATCTCTGTCCGTCTGTCCATACGCTAGATGGGGAAAAACCTTTTTGAAATGTTGTTAACAGCTGGATTTTGACAATGAAGGGCACCAGTGGAGATATTTTGTATCTGCTGTATTTTCCTTTGTTCCATGATGCTATAACCGAGGCTGCCCGTCTAGGTACATTGTCCAAGAACCTTTTAATGGTCTGTGTAACTACTTTTAGTAACATTTTACGCTGATAGATTGAATGTAAAACAGTGTTATTATGTGATCTCCCATTTTGTTTCAGTTGTGTGCCTCCAGTTGTGATTCTTTTGGGAAGCATATGATTCTGCCTTCAACTTATGGTTTCTTATATAACAAGGCACATTACTGCATTGAGAAGAGGAGAATGAGTTTTGTCACTACGTGCCTGCCTAGGCAGCGGTTGTCTGTTGTCAGCTTGCTCGAGTGTCCTCTAGCTATTGCCATACGGGCATTCTATGTTTGGTAGATTGTTTTTGTACATCATCAATTCATTTTTTTCACCAACCACCTTCAAAGAAGGATCATCATGTACTTCATTTTTTCAGTAATGATGTAACATTTTGGCCCATTGGTGCGTCCTCTTTTGTTCCCCTTTTGTTTTATTAATTTGTTCTGAACTGTGACACTCCATCAAGTACCCATACATTTGAAGATTCCTTAGTTTCTTGAAAGTTAACAGTGTAGGGATAAAATTTTTTGTGCCTCTGGACTGAAACAAAGCAACAAGTTGTGGACGGTTGTCAAGGCAGCAAGGCAACCCAAGGCAACTTGGGGTACCCGCCTGCCTAAGTGCTTAGGCGCCTGTAAAATATGTGCTGCTTAGGTGGCATGTTCATGGTCCTGTTCTCTCTGTCTGTGTTTCTCTGTGTGTGTGTGTGTGTGTGTGAGAGAGAGAGAGAGAGAGAGAGAGAGAGAGAGAGAAAGTGGGGGAGGGGTTTTAACTGGATCTATTTCAAAACAGATACTGTTGTGGTTATCGGCCCAGGCCAGGCACCTTGCTTGTCTTTCTGGGCTGCAGAAAGGCAGGTGGTACATAGGTGTCCGCCTTGACCATTTCTGTTGTGGAGGTACTTTGTTGTTAATCATCTTATTTCTGTTTTTTAGAGAGGCTATGAATTTTTTGGATCGATATCAGATGATGTCTAATGCATTGCTGAAATTTGCATTCTGCTTCACTAGTAACATCTGGAATTTATTCTGGCCTGTTGCACTAAAAGCATCAGGTAGATTTGTCCTTCTTAGAACCCTCCCATCTGCCAGAGGTAAACTTTACAAGAATCTAGTGAGGCTACTGTTTACATTTGAATGTAAAATGAGATGCATTCAGAAAGGCATTGCTTGTCCCCCAGAACCTGATAGTTTCACAACATTTTCATGGGTGCCTCATTCCCTACATTTCTGGAAGCTGGAAGTCGGCCACATGTTATTTCAATATCAAATAGGTGTCCTAACCTACAAGTGTTTGCATGCTAAATAACTGAAATTTTGTTACCACATATGAATGGCTAGCGAGAGTTGTTTATACGGTGCTTATTCTTGGCATGTTTTCCAACGGGTTAGTCTTGATTTCTCATGGATTGTAACTTTTGGCGTCCTTCCTCTCTCACTTTGGGGTTAAAAATCGATCTTTCTGCAGTATTCATTTACTAAACTCAGCCTTAGATTCCTGGTGATTTTTTGCATCACGTCATTGTGGATCCCTTCCCACAAGTTGAGTCGTGCTTATACATGTCCTTAGCATCTTGTACGACACATTGTGAATATGTCTTTCAAGATATTTGAAAATTGATGGCCGCAATCACTTTGACAAATCTTCTATCCCTGTCATCTGTCCGTTGTAGAAAATAAAGATTCGAAGAGATCAGGTACTTGTGCTAATCTGTTATCTTTGAGCACGCTGCATCCACCTCCCTTCCGTGGCCTGTAGTTTTCATGCGGTCACTCATAATGAGGCTACGCAGGAGGCCTTTGCAAATAGCAAATGGGTAAACTTTCAACTGACGATGCCTGAGCATGTTACAGGTCTGTAATGACTCAAGATAAAAAGGATAAGAACACACGCTTGTGTCGTAAGGCAGGGTAGAAGGTGGAATAAATTAATCAGATCAGGTGCAGGTGTTATAATTCTGGGGCGAGCACTTCCTCGTAGTCCTGCGTTTTCAAAACCAAAATCCCTTTCTTTGCTACAGCTAGCTGCTTGTTGCCAAACCTAAAAAACCCTCGGTACCGCAGCTTCTTGATCTCAGTTTTATGACACGCAGGTATGCGAACTTTTTGTCCGAGTGTACGCCTCGATAGTAATATTACTCGGAAGCATTCCGTTTGTGGAATCTTTTCGGTATATCATTATCATCTTGCGTTCCAGAGGAGTAAATAATTTTGAGCCAACAACCAAACATATCCTTTCTTTTCCTTTTGATCTGTTACATGGGAATAGGAACGTGAGCAGGTGGGTATATTACAGTGGTTCGGCTTTTGAACTTCCACTCGCACAAGCTTCTCTTACTGACGTGGAGAGAGATTAATTATATTCCTGTTTACCTACCTTGGTTGTGAGAAAAATCCTGAATCAGTGAAACTTGTGCCTCTGCACATCTTCGTATTCCGTGCTTAATTAGGAGCATGCATTTTGCTTTCTAACCCTGTGAAATGAAACCCAAGTGGTGAAGCGGGTTCGTAGCCTTATGACATAGAGGACGCCGTCAAAGCCACAAGGAAGTTTTGCAAGTCTCTATTCCGAACGTTCTCACATATGGCTTCCCGTAACTTCTTGCCGTATTTATCCTTGAAGGCATTTGTGATCTCCTTCATGTCTACCTCGGCTCTGCCAACCATCACCCGGGACAGGGCACTCCTGTCAGCTATCGTTCCTTTCATGCTCGCGTACAGCACCTGAAAGGAGGAACCTTGTGAGGTCGATCATGTATCAAGCCTGTCCTTAGTGTCAATACTCAACTGAGAAAATCTATTGATAAAACCAAAAAGGACAGCGAAGATAAATTGAAAATAATTAAGAACATGACCCAAGGAACAGAAAATCTAAATGCATTGTTAGGGTCATTAAGGAAGTCCCCGCCCTCGTCCCATTCCTCGCGCCCGACGCCGCTCACTTGGTCCAAATGTTTCTCATTGTACTATATTTTGCACGCACACGATTCATTTCTTTGTCTGGCGTTATACAATTGGCTGTCTTGCAGACATTGATTTACTTTTATGACCCAATTGAGGTGAAGCAAGACCAAATAATAGAAGGCTCCATAACAATATCTCAGAGCAGGGAAAACGCAAGATTTTTGAACATTCATCTGGAATATTCGTAAGTTTGAAATGTTGTCAGACTAGTAAATTTTGCTTATTTTGAGTAATGATCTGACTTGTATTATTTCCTTTTTATTGGATCTTGTAGTTCTGGTGGCCGATCTTTTGTGAAAGAGTCCGTTATGCGATGATTCAATCTCTTTTGCTGCCGAAAGATCTATTCTTGCTGTTTAAGCCCCCTAGCCCATGATGGTGTGTAGCTCCTCAAATTTGGCTATTGGAGTCAGAGACCATCCTAGTTTCTGATGGGGAAGCTTAGACCGGTATCTGACATCAGGCTGTGGAGACTTCAATAGTGAATATCAGTAGTCTCAGCATTCGGCATCTGACAGCAACTTACATCGAATCCAAGCATGTGATTTTTGTCTGCCGCAACTCTTTTTTCTTGTTTTCTATTCCAAAACTATGGCTTCGCTGTTTTGGGTTGAATTGTTTGGTTGATATCAGTGAGCATCATTCTCGGGTTGTTGATTTCATAAATACCAGTGCGTGCATTTATGGCCAGTCAAAGATCGCACCGAGTTTTACATCAACAAAAGAGTGTTGGGGAGGTTTATTGCCGGCATCTAGTGAGCCGGAAGCGGCTCCTTCAGAGAATATTTCTATGTATCCTTCCAGTGCATCCATATATTCAATTGCTTTGCCTACCTCTCTTCTCTGTAGTATTATTATTTCAGTCACAGTGTAGTTATTCCGCCAAACTAAGGTGCCCATGTGAGTCGAGGAGGAACCTTTCATGTATTGCCATTTGGAACAGCTTCCTCCAGAGAAAGATGTACGCATGCATCAAACTACGAGTTTTTTAATTTTAACGTCAGAGCCTTCAAATTTTACTTTTGTTTGCGAGTAGAAATCAATGAAACTTTTAACAGGAGGCCATTTTGAGACTCATGGTATCACAAGTCGGTATTCATGTGAATGTCGAGTGTGTTGTTTGTGACACTCTTGAAGGTGACAGCCTGCCGACAGGGTGTTGTCACCCCAGTGTTTTGATTATTAATGGCTGTCTGGACTGATGTGAATGGACGTGTTTAGTTGTGAATGATTGACTGGTTTGAGGGGTATTTGCCCATGTTTGCTTGGGCAAGTTTGTCAGTAAAGAAAGCTCAAACCGGTGGATTACAATGTGTTATCGTAAATGAAAGCTATATAGGGTAGGTGGCTTGCGCGCTGTCATCCAAGTACTAGCAATTACAGTTATATGCTCTTAGATTCTTTAAAAATGTTTTACATCTCCGTATACTAATTCTTCATCTATATGATTGTCAGTACTATAATGAAGGACATATTAGGTTCGTCAACTATTTTAAGGGAACTTGGGCAAACTACTCTCTAAGTCACGTTTGGTATCATGGTAAGGTGGGGATATTCTCATGCTATTATCCTATCATTGTACTGCAGATAGAGAGTTTTCTAAGAACTCGTCCAATAGGACTGGCATTATGATTCTAACACAGCACTTTGGTAGGAGAAGTTAAAGAGCATCCTGAAATAGTAATTTTTTTCTTTTCTAAGATGGATCGTGCTCATGATTGTTTTTTCTTGTTATCTTTTTCTTTTCTTATCTGCACTTGGTATGGTCCATGTTGGTGTACATATAATCTTTTTGTTTATTCTTTTCAACAATGATAATATTTCCGTTTGTAATGTTATTTTCTGAGTGCTAATTTTGAGACCACTGAACCTATTGTCCAATTGTCCTGAAAGCAGGTCGGTGTAACAGGATTTTGCATGGGAGGTGCTCTATCCATTGCAAGTGCTGTCTTGGTCCCAGAGGTTGATGCTGTAGTTGCATTCTATGGAGTTCCTTCCTCTGAGCTTGCTGATCCTTCTATGGCAAAGGCTCCTGTACAGGCCCATTTTGGGGAGCTCGACAACATTGTTGGTTTCTCAGATGTCACAGTATGATATCTTTACTATTCATCTCTCTACATATGTTTATTAGTACATGTGAAACCATTGATTTAAGGCCTGTGCATATCACAGGAAAGCTCTAACTTGTGTTGAATGGTTTTGAACTTTAATGCAACATATGAGATGAATTTTCTGTGATCTTGCTACCTGGAGCAAACAAGAACGACAAAAATTGAAAACAGGATATGTAGTGCACCTTATCCCAGCGTTCATCTGAGTGGGAATGAGAAAGCAGAATTCAATACTGTGAACTTTCTGGAGAACAGCAAGAGTGACAGTGGTATAAAAAGCCTGTGGGTGAAGAGAGAAAATATGTAACTAACATTCACATCATCATCATTAGAGCCTTATCCCATTACTTGAGATCAACTACATGAATCATATTCCGCCAAAAAATTCTATGAAGTGCTAAATACATATTTAAACACAAGAAGCCAATGTCCCTTCCAATAGTCTCACACCATCTCATTTTAGCTCTTCCACGAGTTCTTTTACTTGCATCCACTAAGATTTGGTCACATCTTTTAACTGGCGCTGAGTTAGGGCGACGGTGTATATGTCCAAATCATCTAACCTTATTTTCTCTCATTTTATCATCAATTGGAGCTACACCTAAGTCCTTACAGATGTGTTCATTCTTAATCTTATCCTTCTTAGTTTTACCACGCATCCATCTCAGCATCCTCATCTCCACCACACTCATTTTGTGAATGTGTTTGTTTCTTACTGCTCAGCACTCGGTACCATATAACAAAGCAGGTCTCACAGTCATTTTATAAAACTTCCCTTTAAGTTTCACAGGTCTATGATGATCACAAAAGACTCCTGATGTACTTCTCCATTTTAACCAATCTACCTTAATCTTGTGTGCAACATCATCATAGAGCTCCCCATTCTCTTGAATAATAGACCCTAGATATCGAAAACTATTATTTTTAGGAATGTTTTGTCCATCAATTAGAACTATATCTTCCTATGCCAACCTATTACTAAAATTGCAGCACAAACTTTGACTTACTCCTACTAATTCTAAAACTTGACTCCAAGACTATGTCCGGATGTCAACGGAACATCAGCGGTATTCCCTGGATAACCAAAAAGCCGCGATCGCCGAGTTCGCGGCGCGCTACCCCGAAGTGCAGATGGACGTGCAGTTCGATGATCGCCTGATCGATCTCTCTGAAGACGGCTTCGACGTGGTGCTGCGCATCGGCGCCTTGCCGGATTCCTCGCTGGTGGCACGGCGCCTCGCGTCCTTGCGCATGGCCTGCTGCTGCAGTCCGGACTATGCCCGGCGTCACGGCCTGCCGGCCCGGCCGGAAGAGCTGGCCGAGCGCGAATGCCTGCTCTATGCCGCGCGCGCCCAGAACGACGTCTGGACCTTCCGCATCGGCCTTGGCTGGGTGCCGGTCCGGGTCAATGGGCGGTTCTGCGCCAATAACGGCGAGATGCTGGTTTCGGCCGCGCTTGCCGGCATGGGGATCGCGATGCTGCCGACCTTCCTGGTCGGGCCCCATCTGGCCTCGGGCGAACTGATCCGCGTCCTGCCGGACTGGCCGCTGCAGGAAGGGGCGATCCATGCGGTCTATCCGCCGAGCCGCCATCTGCCGGGGCGGGTGCGGGCCTTTACCGATTTCCTGGCCGACCGCATCGGCCGCGAGCCCTATTGGGACGACAGCCGGGAGGTTGAGTCTGGCGCGGCGGTAAAGGCGATGTAAGGATAGGGGACCAGTTTTCCCGCCTGGACGGTAGAATGGGAGTGGCCGTGCCGTGCGCCTGTTGCTGGTGGAAGATCACGAACGTCTTGGGACCTATGTCGAGCAGGGGCTGCGCGCCGAGGGCTTCGCGGTCGACCGTCTGGGGCGCGTCGACGAGGCGGAATCGGCGACCCGCACCGTCCGCTACGACGCGATCATCCTCGATCTCGGCCTGCCGGATGCCGACGGCATGGACCTCATCCACCGCCTGCGCGAGCGGGGCGATTCGACGCCCGTGCTGATCCTGACCGCGCGCGATACGGTGGGCGACCGGGTGAAAGGGCTGAACCAGGGCGCCGACGACTACATGATGAAGCCCTTCGCGCTGGAGGAACTGGTCGCCCGGGTACGCGCGCTGCTGCGCCGGCCCGGCATGGCGCTGGGGCTGCGCCTGGTCAGCGGCAATGTCGAACTCGACACGAACGGGCGGGAGGTCTATGTCGGCGGGCAGGCGGTCGCCCTGTCGCGCCGGGAATTCGGCGCGCTGGAAATGCTGATGCGGCGCAGCAACCGGGTCGTCTCCAAGCAGCTGCTGGAAGAGGCGCTCTACAGTTTCGAGGAAGAAGTGTCGGTCAACGCGATCGAAGTGCTGATCCACCGGCTGCGCCGGCGCCTGCAGACGGCGGGCGCCACGCCCCAGGTCCATACCTTGCGCGGGGTCGGCTACCTTCTGTCCGAGCAGCAGCCGTGACGCGGGGGACGCCATAACCTCGCCTTTCCTGCGGCGGCCGAAATCCCTGCGCTTCCGGCTGGTCGTCGGACTGAGCGTCGTCAGCCTGCTGGCCGTGGCGACGGAGCTGACGCTCGTCTATCTCGAATATCACAACACCAACACCTTCCTGCGCGAGCATACGCTGCAGGAGGATGCGGGGATCCTGCACTCTGAGCCAGCTTCACAACGGGGGTTTCAGCACCTTAAACCAACGTCCGTGCTACCTGGAGGAGCCATTTTCGTCAAGCTGCACAAGCTACCTCCGGTGGATGACCTGAGGTGAGTTGCAGAAGCCCCCCCAGCCTCTCCTTCAAGCATGCTGGCCCACCGTTCAACCGACGCGATCCTTCACAAGTCCTCTTTCAGCACCAGGAAGGAGGGAATTGTTTGGTCATCGGAGCACCCCCATCCGACCTTCTTCCCCGACGTGTGCAGTCTATCTCGTCTGGGCTCAAGTTGGACCCTTCCCCACTCCTCTGATTATTGTGGCCACCACCGACCTGGTCTGGGATCCCCGCCTTCTCTCGTGCAAACCAGACTCATCCACGATCACGTCGGCCCTGGCCCCGCCTCCCCCAACACTCGGTGGAGCCCGTGGTGATTCTAACATTCCAGTGCTGTCCTCCTGACCAGGCTGGGCAGAGCTAGGCTGGCCATCGAAGCTTGATCTGCAGCAACCTTGATCGGACTCCGGACAACCAGAGGCTCCTATAGTGAACTCCAGGTCCATCCTTGGTCAAATCTACACTAGCCTCGCCTCCAATAGTGAACAAGGGAGCTCGTGACACTCTCAGCAACTACCTAGTGTCAGTTAGGATCTGACTGGCCAGGATCTGACCATTCCGTGTTTTGTCATCCGCTACGACCCCGACCTACCTCCGGATGGCCCACGAAGCCTACAGTAGGGTCCAGGCACACCCCTGGACAGTTCAGCACCTACCCCACCACTAACAGTGCTTGGAGAAGACCTTGTCACATCTAGCAACAGTCCACTGTCCTACTGGTTCAGCCCAGGACAGAACCAGTCTCCGGCCCACTCCCCATCCCTGCTTGGCCGGTTGAGAGCCCCTCCCTACGTGAAGGTAGTTTTGGTTGTATTAAATTAATTTCCCACCCCTGAGTCAACCCTCCTGTGTGAGGTGTCGTGTTGTACTCGTAATTTCAGGTCAAGCGGCATCGACGCAGTGTGCGGGTGCATTCCCACACTTCCCCGCTCACACCCATCTTTGGCCAGGATCGATTTCTTCAAACCGATCAAGTGAGCGCTCGATTCCCTACTACTGGTTAATCACTTTGCTTAGCTACTATCATTTTTACTGCCCGTCAAACGGTGAGTGAGTGCACGATCCCCGTTCCACTCAATTGTGCTCCCCACCACGGAGTGAGTTGCGAGTGCCATGTATTAACCCACGCCCACGGCGTGCTGGCCGCCCACCAACATGGGAGTCCCAACCCCCTTAGGGGGTCAGCCAAAGCAAAGCCAAGCCCTCGAAATAGTGAGGTCCCTCCCCGGACCCTCACAATCATCCCGAGTCATCTCCAGGTGAAGTGTGCCCCACGCGAGTAGACCCGTCAAAATCGAGTCCGCTATCCCTTCTCAGTGTGCTTGCAAACATAGATCCAAGGAGCATCGTGTCATCCCGTGGCATACTTGGCTGTGCCACATCAAGTGGTATCTGAGCATGTTATGGACTTCTCTCTACAAGTCAGGTCCTAGGGTCGTCTACATTTGAGTATTCCTGTGTTGACAGCGTATGCCTGCAAGCACCAGAAAATAAGAGACGTCAGAAGGAGTCCCGGGTGTTATCCCATGGGACAACCCTCCGATGCTTAAGTCAGCAACGGGAGAATAGAGTACAGAGAAGAGAGAGAGAGAGAGAGAGAGAGAGAGAGAGAGAGAGAGAGAGAGAGAGAGTTGTTGAATGCTGAAGAGCCGTAGAGATCCTCCAAGTGAGTGCTCGCCGGCCCTAGTGCTCACTCGGTGAATGCTCGCTGGACGGTAAGGTCACCGGAGGGAACCTTTCGCTGGGTGTGGGCTGTCGCCCTCTTCTTCTATCTGTGTAGCAGGGAGAGTAGCTCTATCCTCTTGCGTAGTAGCTTGGCAGAATGAACCATCGTCCCTCTCTTTTCTGTCGATCTCCCTTTTATAGGGGGTTGTCTTGGAGGTAGGAGCCTCATCCCTTGATAGGGAATGGCGTAAGAAGTGGAGTAACACTTTCTCGCTATATTGGGGGGAGTTTTTCGTTGGAGGGCGATTACCCTGGCGTCGGCTGGTCCCGGGGCCAGTCTTACGGCACTCATGGGGCGTGCTCGCCCTTTATGGGGTCAAGACCGACGTCATGGGGGCAACGGTCAATCGTCGGAGAGTCTTCCGGCGATAACGATGCTTGGGCCATAGAGGTTACCCACTGTAGAATCCGATGTTAACTTGGGTTGGGCCGCACTTTGGTGGGCCGTGCGCATCAGAGACCCACTGGGCATGCCATTCTGGCGTGGGCCGTCATTATTGGGCCGCAATTGGGCGCAACCGATTTTACCCTCCTCACTTTCCTTACTTATAATAATTTTAACTATAATATTTTAAAATTTTCATGTATCAATGTGTTGACATGTTAATACATTAATTCGCATTTAGTATCTTTTGAATGTGGTTGCCAATTACGGTTATACAATAAATCCAGTGAGAAACAAGGGATAGAGGAGGTTTAGTTTTCCAATAGAGATATCAAGGTTTGCCAGATCGACACATACCAACCTGTAACGGGCTTACCAGATTGTGCCAAGCCAATATTGGCACCCCAGCACATTAGCACGCAAGAGGTCCAGTAAACCCCATCGATGACGCCCGACAACGGTAGCGACGTGAGCTTAGGGGGACACACACACACACACACACACACACACACACAGAGAGAGAGAGAGACCATCGGCAAGGGGAGGTCTGCAGCAGCACGACGATGGTCGATAGTAGTGTTCGATAGGGTGCTCAACATCTTCTGATAACGAGCTGGGCATTGCGAGGGTGAGGCCGTTGTATAGCACCATCGTGAGAGGGGGCAAAGGAGGACAGGAGGGGGCAACGCTTTTTCAACAGGAGGGGATGGACGAGGGCATGCAAGAAAGGAAGCTAAGGTTAAACCACCGAAAAGAGGGATGGGGGAAGAAGAGATGGGTTGGATATTTTATAAACAAATCCCAGTAGAAACTAGTTTATTGCCATTTCAAAGTAAAAAAAATATTCTCAATTGCGTATGATACTATACCGGATCGTACCTAAAAATAAACTACACAACTGGTACAAACGATCTAACAAACCTTGAGAGAGATAACACATTATTTTTTGGGGAATAGTGTTGGCAAACACCATGTGGGCAGGTTTTTGGCACAGCATGGGTCATAGCAGATGTGGCGAGGGAGGGGTGGTTTTGGCAATAGATGCGACGGATGAGAAGAAGAAAGTTCGGGGAATACATCGAATTATCAGCACGTCGTGTGTCGTGGCAGAGACCGACAAAAGAAGAGAGGTCAAAGGAGGGGGGGAGGTCGAAGATGACAAAGTTGAGCACCACCAGTCACCATACTTGGCGACGATGCCTTCGTACAGGCCCACCCCATCAGCATCAATAAGGAGAGGAGGCCAGAGATGGAAGGGTATCAATGGTGAAGGGCATCCGCGATCATTGCTGTTCATTCTCTCATAAGAACGATAAAAAATGAGGAATGAACTGTATTAGGTATTATTCATTCCTCAATTTTATTATTACTCTAATAATTTGTTGAAAAAATCACAAATTATAACCAGTCAAATGTAACAGTGACGAATGCTTGTTGGGGGAAACCCTCCATTCCGTTGAATTGACCGGAGGAAACACTCACATGATCAACTACAAATGAGAGCAAAACCATAGCTTTAGTTGCACATTGTTCTTTGGATTAAGTTCGCCCTTTTCTTCACACAATCCGGCACGTGTCGCATCAGATCGCGTGATCCAATGCGGCACATTTGATTGATCCGATACCTAATTGTGGCAGACTAGCATACTCGGAGACCGGTTGACCCTAAGTACGATCCGGCATGCCTGACACGTACCTGTACAGTGCAAGTAGGTGAACCATGGTTTAAAAGAGAACATATGTAAAAATCTCAAAAATTTATACTAACCTTATTTCAAGAAAACGTGCATGTATTTGTACGAGTGAGAATCGATTTTATACGATTTCTTAGTGAAATCGCTTTCAGATTTTTTTTATAGGTGTAGAATTATTTTTAGGTATGCCATTTTCTAATAACATTATATACTTACCCACCATTGTCCAGACCCCAGCGACAATACCATTATTATTAACATATATGGTTACATCTTTGGATTAGTACTGTTCCTCCACTCTTTGTCCAATACAGAAAAGGTTGCGGATGGTCGGCCCGGCTATCGGATCCAGTCACGAGTACCGCACCTAACCCGACCCGTTTGCATCCCAACCCTTACGGCGGCTCAGATTTTATACTCGACGCTCGGAACCAGCGGCTCCTCGGTTTCGATGGTGTGGGCTCATCTGCGTGACTGCGCACTCACTCATTACGTGGCAGAAGCTGGCTGACCAACAGCATTACAGTGGCATATTATCGTCCACGTCACTACAGCGTTACAGTGGTGTATGATCCTCTAAGTGGGCCCAGGCGGTCCCCACAAGCAGAAACGGGCAACCCGGGAGAGCCACTTGAAGCCATGTACAATGACCAAAGTAACCCTGTACGTTGCATCGTATTTCATTTTTACACTTTACAAAGTCCCGGCACCATATAGCCGTATAATCGACATGCTCTGCGCCGTGGCTCAGTGAACCAGTCGACTATGTAAAAATCGGTCAAATGTTCAATTTATTTAATATTAAACATATGCGATGTGTCTAAGAGATAATGTATTTATCTCTCAGGTGACTTGGTGTCACTTGTGGTTTCCCTCCTGGTTTGGAGGAAGAGAGGCTTTGGTCTCTGGTTGCTAGTGACTAGGTGTCACTAGTGGTTCCCTCCGGGTAGGAGGAAGAGAGGAGACTATTCCTCTGGTCAAGCTGTGAGCCAGTGTTTGTAGGCAAGCTGTGGTGCCCAGCGGACACAAGCTGTGTTGCGCAGCAGTGAAGCCACACTCGGGTTGAGTGTGGGGTGGACGTAGGTCTCGAGAGGACCGAACCACCTAAAAGTTCCTTGTGCCTTGTGGTTGACTGTCTTCTTATTTTCGCTAGATGAATGTTTAGGCCGATCAACCTGTTCTTCCTATTTACCTAGCGGGTCTTGTGCACATCGATTGTTTGATTTCGGTGAGTAAGTTAGAAGTCAGATTAGTTCGTTTTAATTCTACATCCTTGATTGTTAGATAATTTTTAATTGGTCAAGGAGTTTAGAGAAGGATTCATTCACCCCCCCTTTGAATCCAGCGCACCTAAACTAACATGATGGAATCCCGGGTCCCTTGTGTTAGGGCGGTGGTGGCGATGCTGACATCCCGGCAGGGAATACAGAGAGCCTCTGCTAGGAAATGGGACACGTAGTCCCAAAGGGTCTCCTCACACCCTTGTCTGATGGTGAGTGGGCTCACTGCTGACTTGGCCTCCTTTTGACAGCCTATAAAGTTCTCTTTGAACAATTTTTTTAGCTGCTAGATGGCGACAATGGTCCCAGCCGATAGGGATTCGAACAAAGTCCGAGCATTCTCCCAGAGGGTGGTGACGAACGCCAAACACTTCATGGCATCCGAGGCCTAGTGGAACACCAGGTTTGACTCGAAATTATACATGTGGTTGGTAGGATTGATGGTGTCGTCGTAGGGGAGTAAACAATGACAGTTGGAACTTCAGGGGAATTGGGGCTTCCATGATGTCCTTGGAGAAGGGGGCATTGAATTCGACATCATTGTCGATTAAACCCTGGGCCCTCACAACATGCAGGACATCGTCCAGGTATCAGACTTTTCCCTCTATTTCGCACTCCACCTCCTCATAGCAGCGTAACCGCTAGGCCATCTTTGGGTTGGAGTGGAGTCGGCTATGAGGCCTTGGTGCAGGCGAGCTGCACGGATGTCGGGCCTATGTAGTAGAGGCGTGGGAGGGCTCTCGCACTTGGTGGGAGTCCACCAATGTTGAAGCCCCCCAATCTGAAGTTGCACTGTTAGGGCACGCTCCTACCTTG
Source organism: Amorphophallus titanum (assembly GCA_024336825.1). Taxonomy (NCBI): domain Eukaryota; kingdom Viridiplantae; phylum Streptophyta; class Magnoliopsida; order Alismatales; family Araceae; genus Amorphophallus; species Amorphophallus titanum. The sequence continues at coordinate 403,631 of JANBPO010003331.1, forward strand.
TTGGTATGTTGAGGAGTCCCTGGTAGAGGTATGTCATAGCTTGGAGCTGGTGACGCGTCTCTGCTAACTCATCGGTGGTGATGCTTCATTGCAGTCGCATGGATGATGACGTCTCCTGTGACCCCTGACGGGAACTAGGGCCCTTGTGAGACCCTCGGCCATGGTTGCTAGTGTTGCAATAGCTCCCACAAGGTGCCAAGGCTTTTTGCTCAATTCCCACAGATGGCGCCAAAAAATGTGGAGGTAGAAAAATGGTCTCCCGAATCTCGTACCACACTTTTAGGATTTATTTATTGGGGAAGAACATCCAGCCACATGTGAAATCCTGCAAACACCAAGAAAACGGAGTCAGAAGGAGCCTTGGGAGTTACTGTGGATGCCTGAATTTTTTTTTACGATTGTGGCAACGAGGCCAAGGATGGCAGTTTTGGCACGGGCGAAGAAAAAGCAGAAGATTAGGAATGAAAGAATAAATAATAATAATAATACAGAAAAATATTGGTTTGCTGGACCGGTCGACTGAACTTCTTGTTTGGTCAACCGATCCCAGTTGGAACCATAACCGGTGGCCTTTCTCCCCAATTAAATGGTGGCCCCCTTTTCCATAGTCGATGGCTCACCCCCACCTGTTATCCTCCTCTCTCACACCCCTACTGATTAAAACCTCTGACCGCCCCACCGTTCAAACCCATCCTCCTTTCCTTTCTCCCTCACACGTTAACTGGTGCCTCTCCCGAATGCCAACTAACCGGTGGGGTGATGCAACTCCTTTAAATGGTGGGGAAGACTATATTCGGTGGCTCGTCAGCACCATTTAAACGGTGGCCTCCTCAAGGCCATATTCGGTGGGCAGCTCCCTTAAATGGTGGCCCTTCTCAACACTTAACCAGTGGGCGCTTATCCGGTGGCCACTGTTGGGACTTTAACCGGTGGCAACGGCATGAATTGCTAAAAATTGAAAATGGCCATGGCTGACTTGTGGCCAATGACTGCTAGACCTTCCCAGTGACCAGGGGTCCTTGCCCCGCAGCATCCGACACGCAGTGACCATGCCATCAACTACTTCCTCGTTGGTGCAAGCCTCGAACTGCATCATGCTACCGCCAACCTCCTGCTCACCCTAAATAGGGAAAGCTGACAGTCGACATATGAGAAGAGGAGGCTGGAAGGTGATTAGACGATCTTCTCGTTGACCCGTCATTCGGTGACATCTTCAAGTGAGGTGCCATATAAATAGGACACATGAAGAGAAAACAAGGAGGAGGAGACACAGAGAGAAAAAGGAGGCAGCAGAAAGGAGGCTCGCGAAGAGAAGAGAGAATCTGCGAGGGTACAAGGAGAAGGGAGAGTTCATCTGTGTGTGTGGAAGGTGAGGGAGAAGGGAGATGGGGAGAAGGAGTTACTACTCCTTTTCTGCCTCGTCCTCCCTCATGGCCTGAAGCTCACTGCTTTCCTTTTCTTCTCTCCTTTATCTGTATCTTTTTTTTTCTGTTTCCCCCATTGTTAGCGTCTAATGGGACGTATGTATCTATATCTTGATTTCAAAATGAATGAATGAAAAAGGGTATGATTTATGTTGTGTATGCTTGTTTACACTGCCTACTCATTCTTTTGAAGCATGGGAACCCCAACAAAAGGGGGGATAGTCTAGTGTTTGAGTCCCTCTGGAGCTAGAGCGAGGGGGCCTTCACCTTGCCAATCCCATTTCGTTCTCATGATGGCTTTCACACTCCCTAGTGGAAGGACACCCTCTTTCATTTGGCCTAGTTCACCTTTAGTTCCCCTTGTAGTCTCGTTCTTTCTGTCATCCGCAGTGTGAGCATGTAGGGGAGTCCCCTCTTAGACGGCTCAAGGCTTGCCCAACGTGATGGGTAGGGCTGCCAGTCCTATGAGACTCCATTGTTTAACTGATGGTCATCCCCGCAGCCCTGCGAAAGACATTTTTTTCGTCCAATTGTATTAACCTCAGGCAATTTTAAGTTTAACTGGTGGCCTTCCACTTAGGGCCTTAATGTTTGCCATCTTTTTTTTCATCTTGGTCAACCGACATCCCCCTTTTATTTAACCAATGGACCCTTTTGTGGTCTTAACCGGTGGCGGCCTGGGGCTTCGTGGTGGCCCTCACGGGCTTTAACCGATGGGGAAGGAAATGCCATATTCAGTTGTGCCCCTCCCCAACTGTTAGCTTCCATGAGACTTATCTAGTGGCCCCATGGAGCCTTAACCGGTGGGGATCCATGATCATTATTCGGTGGCCCATTCGAAGCCCCTTATTCGGTGGCCTCATGGCCTCCATTAACTGGTGGCGCCCTCGCTGCCAGATCCAGTGGCTCCCCTGAGGTCCAATTAACCGGTGACCCCTTCCACATTTCAATCCCTTTCTCGTCTGATTCTACACTGTCTTGTGACGCGGTTGTTTTGAGTGTTACCGCTTCCGTGTGCACTCATACTATTGATGGGCCGTCTCGAACTTGTCCATGGATGTGCACCTATTTTACTACCCCCTAGCACCCGGGTCTGGGGGAGTTGTTGCCTGATTTTTGCCAGGCTAACACCATATTAAAAGATAAAAGGAAGTAACAAACAAATGAAACAAATAACAATGAAAAACTCTTACTGAAACAATAGGGGACTGTGGAAGACCCGAAGGAACTGGACAGAGACACCATTGTGACAGACTGTCGAGCACAACTACGGACAAGACCAACACATAAAAGAATGATTGATCAAAACTCCTTGCGTGTAAGTAAATAAAAAAGATATTTTAGAAAGTAGGGATTCATTTTCATCTTTCAGGTATCACATTCAACTTTCAAGGCAGAACATTTGTCACATGGTTGGTCATCATGCACTATGCTTTAAATCTTTTTCTTGAGCTTTTTGTTTTCATATTTGACTTTTTTATATTTATCATACAGAGATGTGTGAATTAACTCCCATTGCTCACAAGAAATGTGATCAGGATCAGTGATTATCTCGTTGGAATCTTCTCCTTGCGCCATGAGACACATGTTCTCCAAGAGTTCTTCTAGATCTTTTTCAGATTGATTTTCCTCTTCCTCATCACTCCATGTAGCCAGCATGGCTTTTGGCTTCTTAAACTTTCCTTTCGTGATTTTCTTCTGTAATTTTGGGCATTCACCTCTCATGTGACCTGGTTTCTTACATTCGTAGCATATAACCTCAGTCAGCTTGCTTGCCTCATCCTTGTTCATGGGCAGCTTTCTTGAACCCTTCCTGGCATTTCCTGAGCGCCACTTGTTCTTCTTCAGAAATTATTCACTCATCTTGACAACATTGCTAATACTTCTTCATCAACACTCTCAACAAAACCAGCATGAAGACACCATTCAAACCAGGCCCATGATGCTTGTTTAAGCTCAGATTAGCCGACAAAGATGACAAGCATGTTGTGATTGAATATAAAGGCGAAGAAGGTTGCATATACACCTTGTCAGATAGATGTTGTGAAGGAAGACATTTTCCACATCCATATGGTATAAAGGCTAGCCATGTACAATAGTAATAGCAATCAACATGGATGGCATCTCAGCTGTAGGACCAGAAGTCTCTTTACAATCAATCTCATACTCTTGAATAAAGTTGGGACTTGGGAGCTACTAGTGAAGCTTTGTGTTGCTCAAATGAACCATCTAGGAGTAATGCTATGGTGCCAGACTTTTTGCCATGCCCTTTTCCCACTCTCTGATTTGAAAAGTGGATGGTGGGAAAAGATGACTAAGGAGGACCGAACTTAAGTCATTCAGCTCGGCGGTCCAATGTCATCATCAGATGACTGAGCTGAGAGTGGCAAAAAGTGGCACTGTAGCATTGCTTAACCATCATTTATAGGCATATTGCCAACTAGATGGAGCAAGATTATTGATCATAAGGGTGCCTTGGGTAGATGCAAGTAGTTCAGTCACAATGGAGAGGAACTCATGAATGTAAGCTACTCGTTAAGTGTGAAAAAAACTGGCAGTTTGGTAACTTGGAACTCACTTTCACTGAAACATTTTTATTATAACTGACTTCTCTTTTGGAAGGTGATTATAACTGACTTCTACTAAGCCAATTTTGATTGTTTAGTTATATGTAGATATTGAATCTTGTTAGCACCTTATACTTCATTTTCTAAAGTCATTAGTATTGAGCTAATGATAGTGGATGACAAGCTTAGTGTCTTCATAATTTATACATTGACGGCAAATATGGTAATTAAGAAATTTGCCAATAGAAAACATCTGTGCTAAGCAAGATAAACTATTGATAAAGACTAACTAAAATAACTTATTCAAAAATGAATTAATTTAACTAACACGACTCTAAGGCATAACTAAATGTGACCGGTCACTCCCACATCATTGCGTTGCACCCAGACTTCAGGGCCGCTTTTCGTAAGAGGTGGATGGCCGTGATGGCCGACAGGGACGGTGCCCACGGTATAGGGCTGCACCTTCACCCATACGCCATCCGCTGCACTGATCAGCGTTTTCACCAGACCGGCTGCCACGCGGGTGTCCGCCGGTTTTGCGCCGGCGATCAGCGCGGTGTCTTTCGGCACGAAGCGCATCGTCTTGAAGCTGTCGGGAAGGTTCGGTTGTGCCGCAAAGGCGCGGCTCTTGGCGAGGAAGGCGGGAAAGCCGTCGCCAGCGAAGATCTCCATGTGGAGGATCGGACAATGCGCTACGGGCGGCAGCGGCGTGGCATCGTCGTAGTTCTGATATTCGCCCAGGTGGCCGACGCGCTCGCCGGCACTGATGGGCACGGGTGGCGAAAGCACCACCGTGTTGCCGAGCGCATCAAGATCGGGCTCGATCACGGACACTTGTTCGGCCAGGTAAATCCAGCCTTCGGATTCCAGCGTGGATGCTTCAGGCGTAGCACCGCCTGCCGTGGTCGATAGCGGTTCGCCGCTGACGATCGTGGTGATCTGGCCCCAGCGATGCCGGCCCTCGCCCTGGATGGTGCCGACTTTGACTTCACTGCCTTCTTTCAGAAAGCCGATCACCTCGCCACCTACGTAGCGCTGCCCCACCCGCTTGGGCGCCGCGCGCACGTGTGCGCCGTAGAGACGCGCTGCACGGGTTGCAACAGGAATGGCTGATGCATCGTCGTCGCCCGAATCCTCGGCAGGTGCTTCCTGCCGGTCGGCCTTGGCGATGCGGAAACCGCGGCCACCGCTTGCTTCCCAGAATTTCGGACGTTCCATATTGCGGTCAGCCAGATAGCTCTGCCAGCTGGCTTGATGCATGTAGAGACAGTAGAAATCCAGCACATCATCCGAACTGGGTGTGCCGGATGGAGCGGCGCTGCTCACGGATGTGGCGTTGTCGCCTGCGTCACTTCCTGGCGACAAGGTGGGAATGGCCAGCTTGTGATGCACCAGCACGTAGCCGGTGGCATACATCGCCAGTTTGCCGTCGGGGTACTTGAGCATCGGATAGTCGTTGTCGAGCCGATACGCCACCACTTCGCCATCGGCAATCGCCAGCATGCCGCGGGTCTGATTCAGATCCCTGCCGGTGCCGCCGTCGAAGTGGATGCCGCCGTGCCAAATACCATTCGAACCCAGTGGATAGAAACCGCCTTGAGCGTTACCCAGTGCCTTGAAGTAGGTATACGCGTCCACCGATTGATTGTTCTGGGTGGGAAACGGGTAACTCCAGCCTTTTAGTGGCGCGAGGCTTGGCGGAGCGCCGCTGTCGGCGGAAGTGTCTGGACGATCATTTGACGGGGGTGGGTTACTCATATCGACAGGTCATCCTTGAGAGTCACGAGCGTCCGGGCGCGTCGGGCGGTCTCCGCGTGCTCGCGGAGGTTCTGCTGCTTCTTGGCCCCCGGGACCTGGTCGATGCCGGCCAGCAGCGTGCCGAACATTTTGCGGTTGCCGACAATGCCGCCGACCGAGATGCCGCCGAAGCCGACGCCGTGCAATGCATAATCTTAAGCTGCTATCCTTCTTCTTCACAAATAACACAGGCGCACCCCATGGGAAAAAACTAGAATGAATATAGCCCTTATCGAGTAACTCCTGCAACTGAGCTCTCAGCTCTCTTAATTCTGTCGTTGCCATGCGATAAGGTGCCTTAGATAAAGGCATCATGCCAGGCACAATCTCAATGGTGAAATCAATCTCCCTCTGCGGAGGTAGCCCTGGCAACTCCTCAGGAAAGACATCTGGAAATTCACATACAATAGGAATATCTTCCACCCCTTGTTATTGATCAACTACCACTACTGAAGCAAGGAATCCCTGATGTCCAACATCAAGTAGTCTATGGGCCTTAATAGCTGAAATGAGGAAACATGGCCAAGAAGACCGAACATATTGAAAATAGAACCAGGGCCTCTGAGGTTACTGAAAATAGACCCTCTTTGTACTACAATCCACTACGGAACTGTAGGCCTCAAGCCAATCCATACCCAGAATTACATCATAATCTTTCAACTACAGTGCAGAAAGTCCGGCTGGCATATTCTGCCCTTCAATCCACACAGGCACCCTTTCTAAACAATAACGAGTGATCATAAAATCACCTGTCAAAAACTCCATTGCCAGGTCACAAGACATCTCAATGGTTGACTCCTTAGCACAAGCAATGAAATTTTCAGATATAAAAGAATGAGAAGCACCATAATCAAATAGAACTTGGGCCACGCACCCAAGAATCATAACCATATCTTCCACCAACTGGGATGCCTCTGCCTCTGCACGTGTCATATGCATCACGCACCCTCGAGATCTCTGCCTCTCCACACTAGCTGACCACGGTAAGGGTGGAATCTGTATTTGCTGTTGAGACTGCTGCTGTGGCTGCTGCTGGGGATGAAACTCCTGAGGGTGGAACTGCTGCTGCTATAGAAATTGGTACGACTACTGCAGCCTCTGAGGACACTCAGGAGCCATGTGCCCCACCTAATCACATCGAAAGCATGTCACAGACATCTGACATGGTCTATCGGGGTGAGAGCCACCACACCGTGGACACGATCCCCGCTGTCCACTCATAGAATCCTGGCACTAAAATGGTGCTGGCTGCTACATGCTACCCACCGAAGTCTGCCTCTGATCCTACCAATCATGACGTCTCTTGCCAAATCTTACCTTCCAAAACATCCTCTTAATCTTTGAGCCAAATGACGTGGAACCCGCAACAGAGGCCCCTGAAGGAGATGCCCCTGATTTGCCAGAACCCTGCTAAAATGTACTCTGCTACTGAATAGAACTCCATTGACCTCGACTTGTCTGCACTTGCCTAGTCTTGGCCTGCTCCTGATTCCTTGACAATTCTTCTTCCAGATCTATGGCTGCTTGATAAGCTGCCTCCATATTAATCACATGGGTAGCAACCACCACATGCCTAAGCTCAACCTTCAAGCCTCTAATGAACTGTCGGGTCATCATCCTCTCATCAGCCATAATGTGGGGGGCATAGTGACCCAACTCAATGAACCTGGAGTGATACTGCATCACAGACATGTCTTCTTCAGTCAGCTCTATAAATTGGTACATCTTCTTCGCCTCTGACAAAACTGCCGAAGCCATTGCTAACACGTCTCCCCATCATTGACAACTCCCTTTACCCCACCGATGAAACCCCTCTCACTTTCTGTTACAATACGTTCCCGATGATTACGAAAGAAAACAAAGCAAAGGCAATTGCCCTGACAAGCACCCACAAGGCCGATGTCGGCAGCTCTGAGGCGCAGGCTTCTATCCTGACCGCCCGCATTAAGGAGTTGACCGCTCACATGCAGACTAACAAGCACGACTTTATGGCTCGCCGCGGTCTGATCCAGATGGTCAGCAAGCGCAAGCGACTGCTCAAATACCTCGAGCAGCACGATTTTGAAGCGTATAAAGCTACGATTGCAAAACTCGGTCTTCGTAAATAGCTTAGCTTTTTGCTCGACTTGGCCAGCGTGATACAGTGGAACTATGCTGACCGCTGAACAAGCCAAGCGTCTGGTGGACGCGCGTCTGACGCGTGAATTTGACGATCTTTTGCACCGTGCCCTGAAGGTGGGGCCGGAATACGGTCAATTAGTGACGATCACTCGCAAGCTTGGCGAGCGAGGCGGCAAACGCCTGCGGCCGTTCCTGACGATGTTGCTCTACGAAGCGTACAGCGGGAACCACGGTGAAAAGGTCATTGAATCGGCCGTTTCACAAGAATTCTTGCACCTGGCAATGCTGGTACACGATGATTTTATGGATCAAGACCTAGTGCGCTATGGTGCCAAAAACGTCGCCGGCCAATATCTTGACCTCTATGAACCGATTCTCGAGGCGTCGCGTCGCCGCCACGAAGCTGACTCGATGGCCATCCTAGCGGGCGACTTACTACAGGCGCGGGCCTATCGGTTAGCCAATGCCGTTCAGGCTCCGACTGAGGCCAAGCTGCAGGTTGAAGACCTGATTGCTGACACGGTGGAGCGGGTGATCGGTGGTCAAGTCCTGGACACCCAGGCAACCTTCCGCTCGAGCGACCCGAACAATCCACTGCGCCAGATCGATCCGCTGGTGATCGCTGAACACAAAACTGCCTCGTACAGTTTCGAGACACCGCTGCTGATTGGTGCGATCCTCGGCGGCGCTAGTGCCGACGAACAAGCGCTACTCAAAGAACTCGGTACCGCGGTAGGCGTCGGCTATCAGTTAATGGACGATCTCTTGGGGGTGTTCGGCGACGAAGTGAGCACCGGCAAAAGTGCCGACGGCGATCTGCGGGAAGGCAAGCGTACCACGCTGATTGCGCAGTTTGACGCGCTGGCTAAGCCGGCTCAAAAAGCTGCGTTCTATAGCGTTTTTGGCCAACAAAACGCTACCGACAAAGAATTTGTAGCGGCTCGGCAACTACTCGAAAAGAGCGGTGCCCGCTCGGCCGTAGAGCGTCAACTTGGCCGGATTGTCCGAAAGGGTAGCCGCATTGTCGAAAAACTGGGCATCGACAGCGCCTACAAAGCGGCTCTGATTGAGCTGGTTGGCCAAGGGCTCGACCGCAAAAAGTAGCTTAGACGCCGACTTCGCTGAGATTATTGAGGATGACCACTGGGCGGTCCCGCGCAATATAGTCGGCGATGTCGATCTGCTTGATGCGCCATTCGTCGGAAAACAGTGCCAATTAAAACTCATCATTTATAATTCTTTTCGGATGTGAAGATGATGCCTACTGGCTTTTTTTTCCCATCCTCCTTTCTCATAAAAAGTAGGTTTCATGTCTCAGATTACGTGAAAAACATGGTAGTAAGTGATGTACAAGCAGTTTCTATAATGGAATAACGTTGTATATGAAGTTTTCAGTATTTGGGCTTCCCTTGTCACTCCAGAAAAATTGGTGTCAGTGTCCTTACTCCAAAAAAGTTAGTGCATCAGCTTCCTTACATTTGAATCATTGTTTTAAGCATCTTTAATAGGCCTGACTCTCAATTTGGCTTGCAAAACTTCAATGTAGTCATTGAGAAGGCTCATCAAGGTTGACAATGAGTTGCGTACACCTGTGACCAAGGAGGAGCTTATCTCTGAGGTATGCCACCTGTTGCCTCTAGTAGTTAAGCGCTTTTAAAGTTTAGTGAAAAGGAAAAACAGCAATGAACACTGTTCATTGCTCTGATTTCTAGGTTCCTGAGACTCCCCATCTCTTAGTTGCGTATGCATTGTGTTGGTGGGTTGCAACTGAGGGATATCTATTGTCTTACTTGTCATGAAACATGGTTCCCCGTGAACTTTTTAAGCATAAACCATTTAAGAAGTTTCCATTGCACTTTTGCAATATTCATACCAACTTTCAAGGCAGTTAGATGACAATTGCCTATATAAAGGTTGTGAAAATCTTTTTTACCCTTGAAAACAGGTAGTATCATGTATTTGTTACATGAAAAGGAAAGGGATACAAGTGTGAGAAGAAACATATACCACCCAGAAAATAGCCAACACCATGTTCAATCCCCTCAAAATACGCTCCATATACAGTAGGTTCTGCCAACAAGGAAAGGACCACACACACAGATTCGGTATATGTACAATGTGTGTAGTCAACTATTCCCAAGGTGGTTGCCCGTATGCTCACGTTTTTGTAGACTCTATTGTGACTTGAAATAATAAAAATGGTTTTTGAAAGTGAAATAATAAAAATGTTACATGCTTGAAGTCTCTCTTGGGTTAATCTGAGAAGATTGTAGACCAGTACAAGTGTCCTAAGATCTTGTAAACAATGTTTACTGGATAATGGGCTTCATAAATCTTGGTGTGTGAATGATGCTCTCTCTCTCTCTCTCTCATGCACACGCGCATGCACACACAAGGCACGAGTATTTGCATATCTGCATGTACAAGGGCTTTACAACCGGATGCGGATGGTGAATTTTGCTTGTTACTGAAGTGATGTTCCCGTTGCTGTTATGTTCAGGTTGCCAGGCAGCTGTGTGTGAGCATCCAGCCAGAAAATGTGCATCTGCCGTCGCCATTGACATCGCTTATCGCGATGCCCAGATTGAAGTTATTGCCGCCGCCTTTGAGGCCTACCTGCGCGCTGACATCCGTAAAATGGATCGTATTCCCGTGTGAATCGTTCCGGTAAAAGCGCGAGCTGAACCAGGGATGGCGTTTCGTTCGAAGCTTTTCCGTGTTGTAGAATGGATCGTAGAATTTCGTCGCGTGATCGATGAGGACCATATCGAGGTCGCCGTCATGGTTAAGCAAATTATGAAGCACCGCTAAGTCTCCGCTAAGACGGCATGTAAGTGTAACTAAAGATATTCCACTCGCTCTTTGACCTCCAGGGCACCAAGAAAATCATATGCCTTATTTTTGCTCATTTTCTATATGTGCCTGTTGTACATAATTATTTTCTCACAAATAAAAATATTATAAAACACCGCATGAATACAAGTCTAGTTGCAACCTAGACAGCTAACTAGAGTCTCACAAACCAATCACTCCTCTTCAGCGCCTTCTTGCGACTCACGTATCCAAGTTTTACATGCTCCATAGAATTGTAGTCAAATCTTCATGATCGATCTAATCAAATTTCATCTTAGTCTCCGCTAAGATGGCATGTAAGTGTAACTAAAGATATCCCACTCGCTCTTTGACCTCCAGGGCACCAAGAATATCATATGCCTCATTTTTGCTCATTTTCTATATGCGCATGTTGCACATAATTATTTTCTCCCAGAAATAGGCAAGATATAAAGGTGCGGGAATTCTCCCAAACACCTTGCGGGCACTTCTTATGTGGCATCCCTAGAGCATTCTGGGTCCAACCTTGGACCCAAACGGACTTGCCGTGACTCACGACGACTCCAACAATAAGCGAGGACCACCCCTGACCACTCAGCATGTGGCATTGGCCCGCCTACACTTAGCTACCCGGGCCAACCCGAGGGCTCCCAACAACATGTTGCACTATGCGGCACCCCAGTAATGAGGCTAGGGATCACCCCTAAAATGCCTCCTTCCAACAAGCTAGCACTAATAGACTTCATCCCTTAGCCAAATTTGGGCTCCAGGAGCCATTAACCAGCCCATACGGCCCCTAGTTGTGTGTTGGGAATTATCTTGAACACCTTATGAGCGCCTATTTTTCCAGTAATTTTACAATGAGTTGGGGCCAACCCATGGCTTGGATGCACTTGCCACATCTCGCAGTGACTCTACACGAAGTTGGGGCCATCCCCGACCCTCAGACATGCAGTAATGGGCTACTTACTTTTAGCCACCAGGCCAACCCAGGACTACACACTAGCTTGCCAAGTGGCACGGTATATCACGCCAAGGCCAGGCTTCCACACCCAAAATGCCTTCACTCAATGAATACGAGCTATTAGCCCCCATTGCTAGGCCATGTACGAGCTACGGGCACCGCTAGCCATGCCATTCGACACCATGGTATGCGTGGGGACCATCCCCAAACACCTTGTGGGTGACAATGGTACCACCCGGTGATTGATCCCCTGGGTCAAGATCAACGCCCCCAGGAGCATGGTTGCTTCACAAGACATCAAGAAATGACAAGAAGTAGCCCCCGGGTCGCCCTCCTTGCATTACGCCCCGGGGGAGGATTGTGCTAGGCGTGATCGCACCCAGGAGAGGGTGCTTTCTCCAATGTTTCCTACCTAGCCCCACCAGTCCCAGTCCCAGCCTAATCCAACCATCAATTTTGCCTCAATTTCAGTCAACTTACCAGCCCAAGAAATGTCTGGAGTTCGTGAGGGGGATGCTTGAAGAACGGAGCGAGTAACACTGCACAACAGATCGCACCGAGTCTCGTTCAAAGCGCGCCTGTAAAGGATCAATCTGGGAACCTGAAGACCTTTCAGGATCTTCTCCCGGATGTAGCGGATGCGTTCAAGGGGATCACAGACCAGACGCTGAAGACCAACCTTGCCTTGCAACTGTTCGGCAAGTCTGGCGCACAGTTCCTTGAGTTCCTGAGCCTTGGTTCGGATGGCCTGAAGGTCATGGAGGATCGTGCCAAGGCGCTTGGGATTGTCATCGGCAGCGATACCGCATCTGCGGCGGCGGCTTTCAATGACCGGCTGGATGATCTGAAGGCATCGGTACAAGGGCTGTTTACCCAAGTTGCCGCACAGCTTCTCCCATCGCTTACCAAAACTGTTATCGAGTTCACCAACCTGGTTAAGTCAGGAGACTTGGCTAGCAATATGGCGAGCGTGTTTAGCGGGATCCTCTCCGCTGGTGTTGGCATCGTCAATGCATATAACCGCGCTGTATATGGTCTGACGCTTCAGTTTGAAGTTCTCGCAAAGACTTCGGAAGCAAACCTAGAGATCCAGAAGAACCTGTTCAGCCTTGGCTTCGCAGATGGCTCGGTAGCTGATGGTGTAAAGAAGATCGGAGATGCAGCAAAGGATGCCGAAGCATCTTGGGTCGCATACAACAAGGCGCAGGCAGAAGCTGCCAAACAGGCGGCTAACCCGTTCTCTGGCGTTACAGGAAAGACGCTGGGCAAGTCTGACTATGACGAGATCAAGCGCCAAGAGGATGCGGCAAAGTCGGCTGCTGAAGCGCAGAAGCGACTTAATGATCTTCTGAGTGGAAATGACGCTGGATGGTCTGGCGGCGGTTCCCGCGCCGTTGACCAGTTGCAGAGCCAGTATGACTCGCTGACGGCTTCCCTCAAGGAGCAGATCGCTCTATACGGTGAGACGAGTCAGGAAGCCAAGATCCGGTATGACCTTGAGAATACAGAGCTAGCCTCGCTGACTCAGGCGCAGAAGGATTACCTGATCTCCCTTGCGCAGCAGGCCGATACTCAGGAGCGGCTTAACGAGCTTCAGAGTGCCGCTGACGAGGAAGTCAAGCGCAGGGAGAAGGATCGCCAGAATCAGATCCAGGATGCTGATGAGCAGATCCGGCAGATGGAGATGGAGCTGGATCTTCTCGGCAAGACCAATAAAGAGCGGGCCATCGCGGTAGAGCTTTCTCACTTGGGTGCGGAAGCCACTGATGAGCAGCGCAAGCGGGTTGAGGAGTTGGCCGGCGCTTATCAGGATCAGATGGAGAACATCCGGGTCATGGATGACCTCCGCGATTCCTTTGCCGGATTCTTTGAGGATGTGATCAGCGGTAACAAGTCGATCAAGGATTCCTTCAAGGACATGCTTGAGTCCATCGGGAACATGATCGCCCAGCGGATCGCCCAGAACTGGGTTGATCAGTTGTTCGGCCAGCAGGGTAGTAGTAGCACGGGAGCCGCAGGGAATTGGTTCAGCACATTCGCGAGCTGGTTCGCTTCCAGTGGTGGTCGGGCCAATGGCGGCTGGACTCAGCCAAATAGCCTGTATGAGGTCAACGAGCGCGGGATTGAAATGGCGACGGTTGGAGGCCGGGACTATATGCTGACCGGCATGCCCAAAGGTCATATAGTTTTGTATTAAAGCTATTTTACATGAGTTGTGCACTTGTTTTAAGGATGAATTGATCGTTGTTTTCTACACTATTTCCCTCTCATCTTGATTCTTTCTTAGGTACATAGCAGGTATTTCAATATGATGTCATTAGTTACACTTTGCACTTATAAGCACATTTTCTTGGACTTGTGAACCTCTCCACTGGATATTCCTTCTGTCAGACTAAGGGATCATGTTTCAAGGCATCTGTAAGTCTCCACGAGCCTAGGATTCTCATTAGGACATCGAGATGGTTGTACCCTCAAAGTCTAATTGTCTAGAAAGCACTCACTTCAGGAGACCGCCACTATCAAGTAGCGGCCCCTCAAGAGACTGCCACTATCAAGTAGCGGCCCTCCCTAGACAGCATTCTGCTAGACATTCTACTGTGTCGACTCATTCCTCTTTCTAGTGTCGACTGTCTAATTGCGGCCGTCCCGTGACCGCTACCTTCGGGTTATGTCCAGGCTGAAGACCGCTATTCTCAAGAAATGATCCAGATAAGACTGTCTTCTGTCTAAAGTGTCCTTAACCCGGGGTTTGACCCAAGGGTTGATCTTCCTTTGTTCTTAGATGGTCTAATGATTGTCTAGAACCTAAATCTTGTTCAAAAGTTGTCTAATGAATTATGAAAATTAATGAACATACCGTTATGCTGTCAGAATCCTCTAGTAGCATGACCTTGAACTCTCATGTTTCATATTTGGTACATTCTCACCTTGGTATTTGTTATCATAGAACTTGTTGTTGAACTTTACATTATTGGCCATATTCATTGTTTTATCTCATGGAAGTAACTTGATTTATAACTTGAAGATGCAAGAGCGAGCACGGACAGTGTCCCAGGGCTCGACGCTAGCCCCCTCGACAGATAGCCAGAAACATACTATAAACCATGGGGTATGATGCTTACTGGCATCGCATTACATTGGGAGTACTTTTTTTATAAACAGGTAAAAATCACAATGCCATCTTGTGAAATTTACATACTTGCTAGTACATTCTTGTTACATGACTTTCTAGTGCATAGCCTATCTGGTTATGAATGTACATTCTCATTCATAAAAGGTCAAGTTACATTCATGTTATACTTCTTCTCAATCATGCTCTCACTCTACATGGATACTCATATCTTCTATGATACTTGTGTTGTTACTTTGACTTTATATCGCCTGTTTTATCACATTTTTTCTTATCTTACTTCCTAGAGCTAAAATGTTAATTATTTAAACTATGCCTTCATGTTGATACGAAGTTACCTACTAGGCAAGTGTGCTCATTACCCTACGTTTTCAATCTTTTCAGGAAATGATAGTCGGTCGGATTCAGACTATATTAGTGATGGATCCGAGAGCGATGATTTATGGACGAGTGAAGATCTAGAAGAAGTCATGAGTCTCGTCGACCCTTATGATGTACTTTTCTATTATCTTGAGTTTATAAATTATTGATGTTAAATGAGTCAAGAGTCAACAATATTGTAATTTTGATTATTATTCAATAAAGTGGAATTTTGAAGTACATCACATTGTGTCCATTCATCTTATGTTTGAATGATTAGCGCTCTGATTTATATTGCTAGCTCGAGGCATATTGCTGACTGTCCATGTTCCCCGAGTTGCCTCCGTTGTATACATATTGCTCCTGGTGTGACAGATCCATTGTTCCATGTTCGTCATTTCGCATGGTCGAGAGTTCAGGGAGTCTGTCATCCCGTACTAGGGCAGTAGGCGGCCATCGAAGAGCTTAAGGAGTATAAACTCTTCATAGTTTTTATTAAAGAGGAACTTAGAGTTTATACACCCAAAGCTATTACCTTCAGTGTTCAACATAAATTGCAATGGTTTTGGCGATGACGATGCAAAACTTGGATAGCTATTCCTAGTACCTGCAGCTACATTAGCACACATTAGTCAAGTTCATATATCATAAATAATGACCATGAAAGCAGCATTTGATCATTTAAACTATGAACTTGATCAAACAGAGCCATGTCCCCACCTTTTTCATAAGTTCAAGGCGGCCAAAGGGCCTGACTTTTTCTAGATTAGATGGCGACACTGATAGCCGTCTAACAATAGGTGGGTAGCCAGCGACTTGGCCGCCCACCGACTCTTATCCCATAAATGATGGGAGTCCAGAGTAGGTGGGACTCTTCGCAATAAAAGACTTGGGGCAGGGTGCCCCTTGATATCGAGCAAGGGTTCACACAGCAACAGGCTGATACCATCCAGAGAGGAGCTCCAAGATGGCATCTTCTTCCTCTAATCTGTTTGAAAGCACCGAGCTCAGCATCCTCACAAAAATGAAGGGCCCCTTTAGGGAGCTCGTGAAGAATGGCCAGGTGAGGGCCGTGGCCTGTGTGTGTGAACAACCAATTTTAGGTATTCAGGATTAGCTTTTGATTATTATGTTCTTCTCTTATCTTATTTTGTGTAGTTTGTCCCAGCCTTCCTGGGGGCAAGGCATGCCCGCCGCTATAGGTGGCTTCATGATTTGCTAATAGTGATCACACCCGATATGAGGGTATACATGCATCAGTGGCATCTCATGCGCGTAGTCATCATGGCTAAGTGTTTTACCAGTATGAAGTGGAATTTGGAAGCATTATGTGCATTGATTGAGCTATGGCATCCAGATACACATGCCTTCGTATTCCCCGACTTCGAGGCCTCAGTGCTAGTAGAAGAGATTGACTTCCTTTTTCAATGGAGTGACTTGGACGCTGGCGACCTACTCTACCTTCCTCCCTGGGAGGAAATCCTGTCCGAGATTGTGCGTGACAAACAGGAGGTTCGATGGATGACAGACCAACGAGGGATACTAGTCGACTACCTAGCCGAATGGATACTGGGCCAGGTGAAGAATAGGTCAGTTGATGCAGATCGACTGATGCGAGGAGTGACATTGTGCCTCGACGGGGTGCTACTTTTCGCCACGTCTGGGGATGTGCTGAGGCGAGAGTATGTGGGACCACTTACTCTCTTGTGGAGTGGGCATTCCATCTCCCAGGCGGTGCTTGCTCATTTGTACAGTGGGCTTACTAAGATGAGCTTAGGCGGAAGCACCATGGAGAGTCTTTACCTACTGCAAGTGTGGATGGAGATCCAATTAAGCATTGACTTTGATGACGTGGTGACCACTGCCTTCCGAATCTTCAAGAAGAGCGCACTCTATCCGGCTAGCGCCATCTTTGGTCCTGAAGATCAGGTGATATGCAAGACAACATTTCTAATGACTAGAGATGACTGACGAGATTATCTAAACTTCCTACCTAAGGACCACTTTTTGTTCGTGCCGATGATCTACCGGCATGAGGAATTTAAAGTACGAGGGACACAAGAGTAGGAGCTCTGGCTTGTGGGTGCTCAGAACCTGGTACTATATCAGGCCCATCGCAGCGATGGCCAGGTGGGATTACCCAGACGGATTCCATGGGGCGCCTTGCGGGGAGCTTTAATTTTGAGGCGTCTACTGGGAACCGCTGAAGATAGATGACAACTTCAGAAGATTCAGAAGGCGTGGAGGTGCCATACCACCATACTCAAGGCTCAGATTGATGTGATGGAGGACCGAGATGAATTGAAGAGATACTTGGGCTATTTACGAGGCTTTTGGCCAACCATGAATGAGTTCTTCATGAGACGATGCACTTGATGCTTGGCGCCTGTTCAACATTTTTCTTTTTCTTTTGTTGGTTTGATTTTGCAATGGAAAATGAAGAAAATGAAATAAATTTGTGATTTTTAATTGGTGACTGGATGCTTGGTAGCTTAAAGCCTAATGGAAGCTTAGAGTTGCATGCATTTTGGTGTTTCGTTATTATTATTATTATTTTAATAGGGCGAGGGCGACCAGGGTATTGGCCACCCTCCGCTTGTGGAGGGCATAAAAGGAAGGTCCCATTTCAAATGGGATGGCCAACCTCTTTGACGTTGTCTCCCTTATCATGGGCGACCAGAGCTTGGGACACACACCTGGTTGATGTTGTTTTAAACCCCTTTTGGATTCAAAGGGTGAGAAAAATCTTATGATGAATGAAGATTTATGTAGAAATGCACAAAACGGAGCTCTCTTAGGAAGACAGAGGTGGTGTGAATGGAAACAAAGAGTGATGCATGCAACTAAGAGAATGAAATAAACAAGAACAAAAAGAGGGAAGAAAAGCTTATTGGGCTCCGATGGTGGGCTTACAGGGGAGCTTCGACAGCTTGAAGACGGCATGGATGTGTGGTGGGATGAAATGGCCTTCTCTTTTGAGCGTACGGGTGTGGATAGTTTATGTGAAAGTGTGTGAAAGTTGGATGAGATAGAATATGAAGCATGTGATATGTGCTAAACTCAAGCAAGCAATAACATCAAATATGCAACATATGGGTATGTCATCTTAACAGTGTAAAATAGAGCAAGATAACAAACTAAACATACGCCGTGGGCGTGGAGTAAAGATGAAGATAAAAAGTAAACACATGTCGTAGGCGTGGAGCAACTAAGAAGAAAGAGATAAAGAGATGGAGAAGTATGATGACAAGTACCCAACTAAGAAGATATGATCGCCACCAAAACAAATAATGCAGACAAGACTACACTATGTACCTTGGAAAGAAGCCGAGTGAAGCACACTCGCCCGCGGGAGAGAAAGACTCAGGTGCAAACACGAAAATGGTCCTCCTACGATCGCAAGGCAGAAGCAAATAGTTCCCAGATGACCGCAAGGGAAGTCAGATGGTCCAGGGATGACCGCTAGGTGCACCTAAAAAATAAGATGTGGAACTCAGATCTCCACCCCTCCTGGCCGGCCAAAAGAGTTAGGCCTTGTGTTAGGAGTATTGTAGACCTACAAAAGAGAGTGTAGACAGAAAGAAAACAACCCAATTAGTCCTGGAGAAGTGCAATATCTATAAGCAATAAAACTAATATGCATGAAAAGGAATGGTGAATACCTGGGGGGTTGGTGATTTTTTAACCCCTGTGGGGCGTGAAAATAGTAGGAGGGTGTGTGTGAATGTGTTTTGAATGCAGAAAAATGTAGAAGAAGAAGAGAGAAAGATGCTATGATGATGCAAAGAAGGACTCAGACTAAGAGAAGAAAAGACACAAAATAACTAAAGAACCAGCTACTCCTAGCACCAAATGACTTAAGGATGCAGAAACAAGTTCTCCCTGGTTGGGACTTGCTCCAGAATGCAGTAGCACTTCGGCGCAAGCTCCAGAAATCTCCTCCTCAAGCCATGAAGCCAATGGTTCTATTTATAGGCCCCCAAACTCTCTGGTCGAGTTGGAGAGAAAACAGCATGAAAGTAGGGCTGAACTTAGCAAACTCTCGAAGATAAAACTCCTCAGAGTCAATAGAAACAAATAGAAGCTTTTGAGGATCAATACTCAGAGAGAAATTATCAAATCATGGACTCTAGTTCAGCCACGGCCAGACAAAGGAAGAACATACAGAGCATGACTCTCTGTCTCCCCTAACGGTCTTGCGATAGATCGCAAATCTCTGAAAAATAGTCTACAAGTAGACTGCAAGGCTCAGTGGTCCAAAAGGGATAAGACTGATTCTTGGTGAAGTTAGGACCCTCCGTTGGATATTCCTCCTGTCGGATTAAAACTTTCTTCATCAAGGCCTTCGTAAGTCTCTATGAGTCTGGGATTCTCATTAGGACGTCGAGCAGATTGTACCATTAAAACCTTACAAACACTGAAATTCTCATCTTACTATGTAGGGTAGGGTTCAACCAGCCTTTGAAATGGCAGAATAAGGTTCTATCTGAGTACTGCTAAGTTGGTCTTGAACGCAGACTGTCTTTAAACCACGTTCAAGTTCTGTTTGAGAATGCACCTGATCAGAGACTACATTCCTCTTGACCTTGATTTGATCACGGCCATGGTCTTGATCTTGTTTATGACCATTGCGGTATGCAACCCGATCGCATTCTGGTCGATCTTTTATAAGTATGTTGGTCCAAGTATTGACATGTCGGGTTGACTGGACGCGTTCATTGAACGTGGCCGCCGGATATGGCTTGTTCATGCCCTGACCCACATGGTCATTTTTCTTGTATCGAGTGTTTGAGCTTAGTCGCATCGACTTGATTAGACGCATTCAGGTCGTGACCCTGGAACCGACTGCTTCAACCTGGGTTCTCAGAATTCTGTTATGTGGTCGTGATGTTGAAATTATGGATTTCATTCCTGATTCTAGCCTCTCACTACTAATTTCTTGACATCCTCGACCCTTCTCAAGGTTATGTCCTTGAATCTTCTTAATTGGAGAGCTTATATCTTGATTGCCCTTTCAAAGTCATTTTCTTTAATGACTTACTGTCTTGATCTCGGATTATTGGATTTGGCTTGATTGTCTTGATTACATGAACTTGTTATTGAAATTCCTTGGCCATTAAAATATGCCATGGATGTCTATATTTTTACTTGGCATCTCTGATCCACCTCTCAATATCAGCGCAACATAAAAGGCCTGGTCTAGTCTTGGGAGGAGCACCCAAAAGTTCTTATTACCCATGGGAGTGTAATGACAAGGTATGACATTGCACCGAATTACTTACTTGCATGATAAGTCTATGACATTTCACTTCTACATGAGATATACATACATTCATTTGACATGAATACACAAAAGTGCTTGCTTGCTTGACTTGATGAATGGCCCAACTCTATAAATGTTGATCACTTGTACGTTTTCAGTTATGGCTTCACTTATGTTATAATCATCATGATACTTGTTCCTCATGCCTTGCTCGACTTAAATTTCTATACTTATTTAACTCTTCCATTCTTGCATGTTGAGCCTAACTCTATTTGTGGTTAAAGTCTTTCAGATTTACTTGTTTATGAATTTATATCGCTCTTATATATAGTTCTTTTTCATAATATTAAAATATTAATTACTTAAATTTGGCCTGGTGATGGGAATGTAAATCCTACTGAGCTTCTTGCTCACCCTTATTTCTTTAACATTTGTCAGATAATGTGGAAGCTGAAGTGATTGTAACTGGGAATGGGTAAGAGTGATCGAGTGCATCTGGAGTTTTAGAGACATGAGTCTTCTTCTTATTTTCTTGAGTACAGTTAGAGTCGAGAGTGTTGTTCTTTTTCCTTTTTCTTTTATTTGAGTCTATTATTGTATTTCCAGAACTTATGGCATTTTGGGGTTAACATGGTTTTTCCGTGATCTTCATAAATTTGATATCACAAAAGAAGCTAATTACCTCAAAATAGGGTATTTATATAATGTACAATTTTAATTGAGGGTTTTACACAATTGAAGGCTTCAAAGCTTCGAACTCCAAAGAACAGGCCACCCAAGCTTCTCCTTGCGCTCCCAACTGCTCCAAGGTTGCTCCAAGCTTGAGTGTGTGAATACTTCGAACTCCTCCAAGTCTTTGGTATGTCGTCCTCTCCTTTTTCAGCCTTGGTCTCCATCCTCTCCAAGACACAGAGGAGATTCCTCATGATTTGATGGTGGAAGGCGGCGCCCCTTAGTATTCCCCTCCTCTTTCTCCTTTTCTTTTACATTAGAGAGAGAGAGAGAGTAAAGGAGGCCTCCTCCGGGTCTGCAGACCCATAGGGGCCTCCCTCCTAGTCTTCCACCTATCTTTTTCTTTTGTTCTGTCAGACAGCAGGAGAGAGGGAGAGAAACCCGGAGGGGCTTCCTCCTAGGCTACGCTACCGGAGGAGCCCTCCTCCGGGTCTGTGCAACCCAGATGGGATTCCTCCAGGTTCGCCTAACCTGGAGGGAGCTCCTCCAGGTCTGCAACACCCGTAAGAAGCTCCTCCAAGTCTGCAATACCCAGAGGAGGGTCCTCCGGCTTTCTTCTTCGCCCAGAGAGAGAAGGAAAGGGGGAGGCGACACTTCCTCCCTAGGTTACAAGGTCAAAAAAGCTATAAAAAACCCTTTGACTGTCCCTTTTTGGGATTTTTTATAGTTTCCTGCTCCTCTCTGCAAGACAGCGGCACGTGGCGCCTTTTGTTTGTTTTCCTGACTTCTTCTTGACACCGTTCTATGGTCCTTGGTTCCCGTGGTGCAGAGATAACCATGTGGCACTTGAGAACATCTCACGGACGCCGAGGATTGTTGTCTTTTGATTGTTTGCTGCTTGGGTAGGTGGCTTAGTGTCGTCCATCAAGTGTTTGATAGAATTAACATGTAGTAACAATTTCACCCAACGGAATTCCGATGGCGTTTAAAATTAACCCACATGTAACAACCACGGTTTTATACCATTTTACACCATCATTTAATGGATATAATTACATACTTCCTTTAGTTTGAAAATACTTAGAAAAATATTATAAAAATCGCGAGGTTCAGCAAATGCCCCCCACAGGGCACCTATAGGAGCCGAAGGTGACAGCGGGTGGCCTGTGCACCTTATTAACCCCCGCGGCTCTCATGGCTTGATGCAGTATTACGATTTACAGCCTTGATGACTTGCTTATGTACTTTAATATATGTTGGGACTGATTGCCTTCATTTCCCTTTTCTAAGTATTCATTATTTCTCGTCTCCTAGAGTGTCGCGCCCAGGGATGTGTAGACAGAGACCGAGATTCAGCCCCCACCAATTCTAAGAACTTGATGCCACCACTGGGCCCTCCCCAATTGACTAAACATAACAACTTTTCTCTCGATCAAAGTTTGGAGACTATTGCTGAGGGGCCACTTCCCGAGGATGTTTCAGAGGGTGGAGTTGTTGACTTCACTTTGATTGTGATTATCCATTGTGATGTTGAAGATTTTATCTAATGGACATAATCTTAATGATTGCCCATTAAAGATGCATACTCTTGCCGAGAAATTGGAAAACTTTATTCCTTGAACATGTGTAATTTGAATTACAATCGGTCTCTTAAGATCTTTACATTTAGTCCTGATTATATAATTGGGTCTTCGAGTTTACATCCGGTCGTAATCTGACCATTGAATTTGCTTCAGCCTTCAGTTGAACATTTGAATTGGCTTCTATCATGATTGGATCTTTGAATTTGCTTTTGTCACCGATCGAACGGTTAGATTTGGATTTCATCACGATCAGGCCGTTAGATCATCAATATGATCACTATTAGTTCGTCGGCTCTACTCCAGTCACGATCCGACCTTCAGATTTGTTCCTGGTTGAGATCTGATCGTTGAATTTGTTTTAGATCAAGATTTGATTGTAGACTTGGTTCTTGCTCTTGATCCAGCCGTTGAATTTGAATATGGTCAAGATTCAACCATTGGATTTACTCTTGATCGACATATGACTGTTGATTTTGAGTTTTGAGCCGATTGGACTGTTGGATTGCCAATATGATCACTAATGGATCGTCAGATTGACCCCTGGTTATGATCACTTTCTTGATCGTGGTCGGACCATTGAATTGATTTGATATCTTTAATAGACATTTGCACACATTGCAGGGGCATATTTGTAATTTTTGACTTTTTTGATGTCTTTAATTTCGGACTCTTTCTGCATATTTCTGTAGTTTCTGACCTTTCTGAGTCTTTCTATAATTTTTCTGACATCTTGGATCACATTTGTCATTTATTGATTTTTCAGGATGTTTTGTCATTTCTTGATATTCCAGGATATTTTCGTCATTTCTTGATATTTTAGGGCATTTCTACCATTTCTTGACTTTTCCAGATATTTCTATCATTTCTTGACTTTCTCCGGATGTTTCCGTCATTTCTCGACTTTCCCGGGATATTTGTGCAATTAACAGACTTTTCTGTTCACAAGGTACATGCACAACTCTTCATACTCGGATCTCCTCGGCCGCCCCTTGATGCTTGATCTATGCCCATTTTCTTGATTATACTTCTTAAAATATGCCTTAGGACTTGGGAATAATTCATGTAGGGGCATACATCCAACGCATCCCTTTTCTTGTATTTTTGTAGATACATAAGCACAAGAATACTTCATAGGACAAAAGTGTCTTGGGCGGTCCTTCCTTCATGTTTGGTCCTTGGTGGATGTCTTTCTTGGGTGCATGGTCTTTGGTGGATACCTTCCGGGATTTTTCTGTAATTTTTTCACAAATACGGATGTATTTGTAATTTTCTCTCCATTGGGGGATATTTCTGTAATTTCTGGCAGCGAAGGAGCTACTATGCAATTTTTTAATGCTTCAGGGTATTTTTGTAATTTTTTGAACATCAAGGCTCGTATGTAATTTTGCCAAAAATAGGGGCACATTTGTAATTTCTGAACTCTAGGGTTTTTCTATAATTTTCTTGAACCTCAGAGTTTTTCTGCAACTTTTCCAAAGCAAGGGCTTTAACTGTAATTTCCTGAAAGATTAGGGTTTTTCCCTAAGATGGTATTGGCAGACCCTCGAGGGTGTGTTGGCCTAAAATGATGTTGGCCGACCCTTGGGGGTGTATTGGCCAGAGTTGATGTTGACCAACCCTTGGAAGTGTGTTGGCCAGAGTTAAGATTGGCCGACCCTTGGAGGTGTATGGGCTTGAGTTGATGTTGGCCGACCCTTGGGGTTGTATTGGCCAGAGTTGATGTTGGCCGACCCTTGAGGTGTATTGACAGAAATGATGTTGGCCGACCCTTGGGGGTGCCTGAGGAGTTGTTGACCGACCCTTGGAGGTGTGTTAGCCAGAGATGGTGTTGTCGGTTGACTGTTGAGGTGCGATAGCCGACAGTTGTGGTTAGCTGTAGATTTTGACGGTCACAGGGGAACCAGATGTTGTAAATTTGCATCGAAGTTATGGTCGTGACTCCGTTGGAGTGTATTGCCCTTACAAGGCAAAGCCATTGAACTAACTTGCCCATATAAATGTCTTGCAGAAGGAAAGTTTTTTTATTTGTCTTTTTTTCTTTTTTTTTTCGCTTTACCAACCTCACCGCCCTTTCAAGTTTTTGTCGAGACAGGCCCCTTTTAACTTTTTCCAGTGTACCCTTTCGAGTTTTCACGCTGAAAGGTTACTCATTTTTGCTTGAGATGCTCTTTCAGGTTTTCACCTCAACCGGATGTTTAGACTTTTTGCCCTCAAGCCATTCCTTTTTATAAGAATGATTGAGTCTGCCAGGACACCTCTATTTTAATCCTCTCTTTCCTTTTTTTTCTTTTTCCCTCTTTTCTCTTTTTTTTTGGGCTATTGTCGTTGTCGTTGTTGTTGTTGTTTGCTACTCGTTGCTCACTGCTTCTTACGGGTTGCTAGTTGCTTACTGTTTGTCGACGTAGCTACTTATCATTGTTGGGATAGTGTTTGGATTTCTGTTGACCCTTCATCATAAGAATGACGTGGGGCCAATGGCTTGTAAGCATGTAACCTTCTGGCTTGAAATCAGGCTTGAAGATGAGGTTTAACTTTTGGAAAGGAAATTGACCCGGAAGGGGTTGTCACCATGAATTTGGGCTTTTGTGATTCTCGACTCAAAAAGAGTTTGTGCAACAAAGATTTGGTTTTGTTGGTTGCTGACCTAAGGGGTCTTAAAACAAAGATTTGGGATTTTTTTGTTTCTTTTTTTTGGGTGATTCAATAAATGTTTTGGCAATCGAAGAGTTGGCTTTGATGGTTGTTGACCCAAAGAGGGTTTTGAACCAAAGATTTGGATTTTGTTTTGGTGATTATTGACTTGGAAGGAATTTTGAACCTAGGATTTGAGCTTTCCTGCTCTTCTTCCTTTTTGAGTGAGTGGCCAATTCTCCTTTACACTGTGGTGGGACCTTTGAATGGAGACTGAGCATGCCGCTAGTTGCTGACGACCTTCCTTTTTTTCATTTCTATTATTTTTTTCTTCACCTTACCAACCTTCAGTCCCTGGCGCCTTTTCAGGTTTTCGCCAAAGTTGGTCCCCTTTAACTTTTTCTGGTGCGTCTTTGCAGGTTTTCACACTGAGGGGTTACCATTTTTGCCTAAGACGCTCTTTCAAGTTTTCATCTTGGCGTCCACGGCTCTGTTCGCGGCGCCTCGCACGTGTTCCGCCATAGCCTGGCGACCCATATGATCCGGTCCGGCGCCACCCTGAACGAGATCGGCCAGGTGCTCCGCCATCAGGAGCCGGACACGGCCCGCATCTATGCCAAGGTCGATGTGCCCGGGCTGCGGACGCTCAGCCTTGCCTGGCCGGGAGGCGCGCAATGAGCGACCTCGCCATCGCCCTGGACGGATATCTGACGGTCCGCCGGGCACTCGGCTTCAAGCTGCTGTCGCAGGAAGGCCGGTTGAGGCGCTTTGTCGCCTTCATGGATGAGCGTGGGGCGGCCGTCGTCACCGCCCGCCTGGCTGAAGAGTGGGCCGGCTCGCTCTGCGGACCGCCCACTTGGTCGTCCCGCCTCGCCACGGTCCGGGCCTTCGCTCGCCACCTCGCCTTAACTGACCCACGCACGGAGATTCCGCCGGGTGGCGTCTTCGCGCCCCAGCGCAGACCACGGCCGTTCATCTACACGGAGGCCCAGGTGGCAGACCTGATGTCGGCGATGCTGGATCTCCACCCGACGAGACTACAGGCGCGGACGTACCAGTGCTTCTTCGGCCTGATCGCCACCTCCGGCCTGCGCTTCAGCGAAGCCGCCGATCTGCGGCGGACGGAAGTCGATCTAGCTGCAGGCGTGGTCACGATCCGGGAGACCAAGTTCGGCAAGTCCAGGGTGATCCCGGTCCACAACACGGCGGCGGACGCCCTGCGCCGCTACGCTGACGAACGCGACCGCTGCCCGCGTCGCCGGGCTGGCGTCTACTTCTTCACCGGAGATCGCGGCGCCAAGCTCAACCACAGCAACGCGCACAAGACGTTCGTCGATTGGACTCGGCTGGCTGGCCTGCGTCGACCCGGCAAGCGCGAGGGACCCCGGATACATGACCTCCGCCACACGTTCGCGGTCAGGACCCTGACAGGCTGGTACGCGGCGGGTGAAGACATCGAGCGGCGCCTTCCGGAGCTGACCACCTATCTCGGTCACACCCACAGCGAGGACACCTACTGGTATCTCTCGGCCTGCCCCGAGCTGCTGGACCATGCCCGAGCCCGCCTCGAGGCGCGATGGGAGGCCGACGCATGAGCACCGTCTTGCCCAGTCTCACCAGTTCCACGGCTTGAGCCTTGAATTCCGCTGTGTATCGCTTTCTGGTCGTTCTTCTCATTGTCGCTTACTCTCTTATTTGCTGGTCCAGGATTTTAGCGCACCTCAGCTCTCGTGGGCTTTGCCGGAACCAAGGGGATCGTTGATGAGATAATCTTTCCCTTGTGGCCAGCATCCGCAAGGTCAAGTGGGACAGCTTCCAGCCGAATTTCTTTGTGGTGTTCGCTCCCGGCGTGCTGGATGGCGCGGCCGGCACCTGGCTCACCAGCGCCTATTTCCACCCGCGCGACGCACATGCCATGGCCGCGCTGGCGCACCGCTTCCCCAGCGTGTCGATCTTCAACGTCGATGACCTGCTGTCGCAGGTGCGCGCCGTGATCGACAAGGCGCTGCTGGCAGTGCGCAGCGTCTTCCTCTTCACACTGTTCGCCGGGCTTACGGTGCTGCTGGCGGCGGTGCAGGCGAGCCGCGAGGAACGGCGTTTCGAGAGCGCCATGCTGCGCACCCTGGGGGCGGGCCGCCGCACGGTGTGGGCCGGCGTGCTCACCGAGTTCCTGGTCTTGGGCGGGTTGTCCGGCCTGCTGGCGTCGGCGGCCGCCGCAGCTGCCGGGGCCTTCATCGCCGGGCGAGTGTTGCAGCTGCCCTGGAGCTTCGATCCCTGGGTGTTTGCACTGGGCATCGGTGGCGGCGCGCTGCTGGTGGCTGCGAGCGGCTGGCTTGCCACGCGTGGCGTGGTGAATCAGCCGCCGATGCTGACGCTGCGCCGTTAGCAATCACCGGCGGCAAGGATTTGCCGCAGCCCTTCCCGCCCGCAATGCGAAGCGGGCGCAGCACTGCATCACGGTATTGGAGTTCACTTGAGCGGGGCAGCTTATGTCTGGCTTAGGATCAACTACCCCAGCACAAGCTTGCGCACCTGCCGGGGCCAGGATTACAACCCAAGGCGCCACGATGGCTGACGGTTCGACAGGAACGTGGTTCTCGCAACCTCAGGCTCTTGCCTCCAGGTGTGCGGAGTTTGCGCGTTTCCGCCTGCGGCTGCTGCGCGGGGCCATCCGGGCCTGGCATACCACCATGCTGGTGATCGTCGCCATCGGCCAGGCGCTGGACCTGATGCTGTCGCAGCGCACATTGGCGTTGCTGCGCAAGAGGGCCTCGCTGGGTGGCCAGAGCCGCGCCTACATGACCGACGCGGCTGCAGCTGCCGGCTACGCCATCACCATCGACGAGTTCGACCCGCAGACCGTGGAAAGCGACGTCGAGCTTGCGCTGTACGACCTGGACTCGCCCTTCATGTGGCAGGTGAACACATCGCTGCCGGCTGGCGCGCTCTACACCGTGGAGAGCGCCGTGGACGAGCCGCTGGAAACCGCCGGCAATTTCTCGCTGGAGTGCGTGCTCAACCAGATCAAACCGGCCCACACCCTGATTCTTTTCAACTACGTTTAACAGGAGCCCAAAAAATGGAACTACGAGAATGGCTGGCCAGCGCATCTGGAGCGCCGCCCACGCGACCCGCTGCGCCGTCGGTTGGCTACCCGCAAGGCGGCGTCACACCGACCAAGCCGGGCGCGTACTGGTATCACCAGATCGGCGAGGAGCTGCGCACCCTTCTGACGGCGGTCGGCATGGCACCCGATGCGACCAATCTCGGGCAGCTGCTGCTGGCCCTGCGCAGCAACGGGCTGATCTACGGCACCGACACCGGGGCCGCGAATGCCTGTGTTGTCGATTACACGAATGCTGTCACGGCGTAGACGCAACAGAGCAACTCAAGCTAGTTTAATTGAAGTAACCAAGCCAAGGTTGAGTGCGTCAACGCTGCAAGCTCTAGCGTGGACGCAGCAGAGCAGAGAGTACTTTCAAGACTTAAAGCCGCCAAGGCGTCAACGCTGCAAGCCTCAGCGTGGAAGCCCCGACAAGCTCAATCTGATGGCGTCCAGCGTCAACGCAGCTGAAGCATGCGTAGACGCAGCAGAAGGCAAAGGTCTTCAACAAAATCAAGAATATGATGCACTCTACGGCGTCGACGCTGTAACATGCAGCGTGGACGCAGCTTGAAGCCTTGAGGCGAACTTGATTAAAGCACAAAGCGTCGACGCTGTTTGCTGTCAGCGTGGACGCAGCCTTCTATAACTTCAAGCCTACAAAGCGTCAAGGCACCAGGGTTGACGCTGCCAGTAGACGGGGTCCACGCGTCAAGAGAAACAGTCAAGAACCTTTGTCAAAAAGAGTCATTACGCCTGCGTCAACGCTGGAAGCCTCAGCGTGGACGCATCTGAACAAGGTGGACGCAGCTGTTGAGGATGAGAAGACAGCAGCTGATGCAGTCCACTGCGTCAACGCCGTCTTCAGAAGCGTCGACTCTGTAGTTCAAGGTTGAAGCCGTCAAGTTTAAGGCGTCAACGCTGCTACTAGAAGAGGCGACGCTGTAGTTGTTCTTTACATCAAGAAGACTTCAAGTGAGTCCACGCCTTGGGAGAGTTGCGTGGACGCAGCAGAAGATAATATTGAAGAAGCCTGTGTCATAAGAAGAACTGCGTGGACGCTATCGTCGGACAGCGTCTACGCATCTGAGCTAAAGCTTCCAATACGCGTTCAAGCCAATGCAGCGTCGACGCTGTTCTGTTCAAGCGTCGACGCCTTAGAAGCTATGTTGTCTATCTCCTGAAGATCCATTGAAGCCAGCGTCAACGCCAGCTAGTTACTGCGTGGACGCCTGCCATATCAAAACTCCGTGATCTTCTGCTTAGTCTTACCAAATCAGAAAAAGGGCCTTCTTGTCCTTTTCCACTCATTCTGGATAATTTTGGGGGAGTGCTATGATTGGAGCATACTGACATATCTCTGGTCCCACATGAAGCCACGTGCTGGAGAATCACGCCCAAAGCGTGAGGGCGATCGTGCACAGCAAGACAAGGCTGTAAGGGGTTCTTCATGCATATATATATACACATATAAGAGCCTTTGATAAAAAGAACAAGAAAAGAAGAACAGAACAGACATATAGACGAAGAGGGAGAAGACCAGAGAGGAGAGGAAGAGTATGCGACATTGAGAAGCAGACAAGAAAAGAAGATATTCTGCCCAGAGCAGAGTACCGTTCGTGTGAGAGCAGAAGAAGAAGAAGAAGAGAGCAGCAGATCCAGGAAAATCTGTTCGAAGGGAGTATCATCTTGAGTTCATTATTGTATACAGCTTTTCGTTGCTGTTCATTCTCCATTTTACCTTTGTTCTTTTACCATTTCTTCAAGCTGTTAGTCAGCGGGCAGAGGAGTGATCCTCTGGACGGGTAAGCTGTATTCCCCAGCGGGCAGTGGTGGACTCCACTGGACGGCAGAATTTTCGTTTCAAGACCATATTACCAATTTCAAATTTTCGTTCAATGACCTTCTTTTGAAAATGACGCGAGACACGTTTTTGATAAACAGAGACATGATTGGCCGCGTTTAACCTCTTCTCGTCTAAGAGTTCCAGCTGGACGAGCAATGCCTCTCGACGTTCATCGAGATTAAGTTTCTTATCAAGCGGTACCCTTAGGGAAGGGATCAAGATCTCATATGGGAGCATCCCCCGATATGCACGGGTCGAGAAAGTTGACTTGCGAGACACCCTCATCGTCATCTCGCTCTTCCTGTTCTTCTCCATCTTCTCTTTTCTCAGTCGGCCAGCCTCGACAAGTCCTAATCACGTCGGTGCTAGAGCCAGAGCTGACTTGGGCACCCAAACCTGTTTACACCTGGCTGACTTTGGGGCAGACCCACCCTTCGGTCTGGACGTAGAGCAGTCTATCTTGTTTCTGTCCAGTGCCTGAAAAGAATTTCACACTGGCACCATTGGTTTCACTCTGTCAGGTACCACTTCGGTCTATCGGCCATTCATAAAGACTCAAACTCCTCCGATCAGGACAGATTTACTTGAGGCAGAAAGATGGCCCTGTGGGGCGCCGGTGCACCTCTTGACATGTCCTTTTCTGACCGCATGGCGCCCCCCCTTGGTTGCAACGGCGTTGATGCAGGATGACGATGCGGACTAGGTACCAATTGAATGCAAGACCTGAGACTCTAGGCAAGCTCGCTATGCGTCCCACGCGAGGTAAGCGTGTGGATGTGCTCAGTTGAGAAATTGACAGTGAGTCGAGGGTGTTTGGTTCTTCCGTGCTCAGATCGAGTCACAGGACGGGTCGCACTCACTCTCTCTCTCTCTCACAGCGGCGACAAAATTAGAACGGGCTAGTAATCCTAACACTCAAGCAGCTGCATAAAAATAAATACGAAATAAGCAAATGACAGGGAGGGGAGAGGAAATGATACCTCCACGCTCCGGACGTGGGGAAGACGACCCCGGCCAAGACTCATACACCCGGTACAGTAAATAATAAATAATTACAGTAATGAAATTACTTCCCACTCCACGCAAGGAGGTAAAGGTCAACACGTGGGACCCGAGAGTATTGAACTCGGGTTGACGGGAAGCATTTTGGACAGCTCCGGCGGTAGCCCGTGCCTACAAACGTGGGGTCCATGCCCTGGTCGGAGCGCTGATAGGGCTGGGAGTGGTACCGCTATGAAGGGGACTCCTGGAGGGACAATCCCTAGGAGGGGAACGCATTGGTTCACCTTGTGGAAGGCGAGGCGGCCAGACTATTGGACGTCGTTGCTTGCTGCCCTTGGACCTATTTTGTAGTTTTAGAACTACGTGACTTGGCGAAAACAAGTGCTTCGATCAGACCCGATGTTAGATCGACGTGAGACTGGCATCGTTGCGAAGCTCCTTCGAAGATCTACAATAACCTATTGTTACAGGAATTGTTCTTTCTCTGTATTTTCCGTGGTTGAATTTAGAACAGGCAGACTTCTCTGGCTCAGAATAGACTAGGCAGATTGGGATCTACCTGAGTACTTGGTTTGACCGGAGGGAAGATGGGGAAGAAAGGAAGACACAGACCACCCTCCTGCCTTGCTCACCTCTCACACTCACTCCCCTCCCTTCTTTTCACCTCACCGCCGCGGCTTTGATTCTCCACTCGCAACTCAACGGAGGTGGAACTTCTCCTCTCCTTCCTTTACTTCCTGCGCATAGCCCTTTTGCTCTCTTTTCACTCTCTTCTTCTCTTCCCTGCGCACCAGCCAGCCAATTGGGAGAGTTCTCTCTTTCTTTCTTCAATGGCTTGCCATATATATATCCCGGGAGGAATGCCCCAACTCTCTTGTTCAACGATGAGTGCACCGGACGCTTGCCCATGTCGCAGTGATCTACTGTCGAGCCCCTTGCCTGTCACGTTTTCATTGCCATAACTTGCAGGAGCATGGGTTGTCGGCCGATGGAATGAATGCCCGGCAGTGCAGGGCTCGAGAGCTTCTATTTAAGGCATAAGCTTGGCTGCCCGCTGGATCAAAGAAGAATTTTAACCATTTCAAGCTTGTTCATCGTCATGCCGTTCCCAGGAAACAGGGGACCGCATTGATGACAGGATGGGTTGGTCGCGGCGCCGGGTAAACACTTGGAAGGATTGCTCTTAACATTTGGCAGATGGTCGCGCCGTATTAGCACTCCACAATGGGCGCGCCGGTTTAGCTTTTGAGCAAGTGTGGCGCCGTTTTAAGCATCAAAGGGGGGTGGCCACTTCAACAGGAGCGCGACGTTTCAGCAGGATCAAGTGGGTGGCGCCATGTTAACCAAGCAAGGGGGTGGCGCCATTTCAAGGCATGTCATTTTAAGGTCTTTCCGCGCTATTTTAAGCATCGAATGGATTCTTTTCGAAGTTGCGACCATTTATATAAGTGTCGGCACTCCCGAAATATTTTAGTTGTAATGCACGACACCCGGAATATTTCATTTGCCATTTTTGGGCTTCGATCCGGGACTTTACGTACCTTCCGGCATATGTCGAGACTGTGTCAAAATTCCTGACTTTTCTTTGATTCACCTCCCGACATGGCCGGTTATAGAGATCTTCTGCCCGGGGCTCCCTTAATGGGTAGCAGACTGCCGAGCGGGTTCTCGTCCTGGCCGGGCGAGGTATGAGTTTTTTCGACCTTCCCCTCTTTGACTCGCACGTAGACGTGAGTGCCGTATGATTGTCACCGTCATTTTTTGACGTCCACAATTGGTTCCTCGGTAAGCGTTGTCTCCGGTCGTGTGAGGCGTGTTGCTGCCGTGCCGTTGCTTGAGGCATTGTGGTTCATGGCACTAGTAGGGTGGAGAATCAGAGAAATATGTTGGTAAGCGTGCCGCATGAGTACCCTGTTTCTGTATAGGAGGTTGTGTTTTCGGATGAGGCAGGTGATTTTTTGGAGAAGTGATCTTTGGCAAGATTATGGGTCCTAGCTGGTTGCTGTGAGCAGCTAGTGGGTTGGCCGAGTGATCGACCATGGTGAGATGTGTGATTGCCTGGGGACCCATGTGCACTGGCCATGACGTGGTCGACCAGGTTGCCGTGGGTTTGGATGGCACTTTCCTCCCCTGGAGATGTGTGCCGTGAGTTGTAAGAGGTTGCGTGTCCCGTGCTCTGTGGTAAGAGTGGAAGTCGGGATTGGCAAGCGTCCTCTTGGATTATTTGAGACGAGGGTCTCGATGAAACAGGATGAAGGACGATACCTGTGTGTGGAGGTCTTTAATGAGATGTTTGACATTGGAATGGTGATCCTTGATCTAAGACCAGCATGGGATGGCTCCCCTGTAAGTCTTAGTCGAGTGAGGTAAAGACCAAAGGCACCAGGGTCTTGTCATGTGGTTTCGTCGTACTCCCCTGAGAGGGTAGAGTTGGCGTGAGATTCAAGATCGGATGCAGTGTCTGAGTGAGAGTTGGTTCGAGGTGCGGTGTTGGTCTGTAGAGAGTCAGCGGATGGCCTGTCATGATTTGGATCATGCCTGCTGGGCCGGCAAAGGTTTTCCGTTGATGAGTGTCTGGCGACCAGTGGGTGGTCTTTCACAGACAGAGGATGCTGCTGGTGTTTATGGTTTGAGAATGGCGAGAGCTGTGTATCGGTGATGCCTTGGTAGTCGTCTCTGTGATGTACCTCCTAGATGAGGTCTGGAATTTGTCAAAGTTTATCTTCTGGCAGAGTTGGCATAGTGATATGTCTGGCTATCGGCTTGCCATGTGTGAAGTAATTCTTGGCATTGTGACGATGATCTGGTTGCGGGCTGTTGAGATGGCTGTGTGAGCTGATGGAGGCTTTGTATTGGTTGTTCCCTTGAGTCGGGCGTGAAACCAGTCAGCTAGTTATGAAGCTGATGTGTGGTTGTCCGCCAACCATAGGATGGATCGATAGCTGCTTCTCGTGATGAGGGCTATGTCTCCTCGGTGAGCGAGATGGTGGCAATGGTGCCATGATTGGTTCTCGTGTTGTCTGAGATGATGCTAGACCTACGCCTTTGTGTTATGCCCACTTTGATGACCTATGTGTGTGCGGAGCGTGGCGTTGTCCATGATTAAGGTCTGGCGGTATCCCTCATGATAGGAACTTTCGTGAGAATCGAGGTTTTTTGTGCTGGGGCTCTGACGGCGTTGTCAATTGGATAAGGCATTATTTTCCTGTGTTCCTGTGTTTGTCTTGAATTTCGAGGATGAAATTTCTTTAAGGGGGAGGACTGTAATATCCTAGATTTTTCAGATATTTATCGAATCAGGATCCATGGGTTTTGGATCCCTTTTGCGGGTCCTAGATCGAGTTTAGCGATTTACGCATGTTTTTATCTGTCAGACCTTCGGAATCCCGTGTAGGGTGAACCGTTGCATTCTCTGACTCCGAGACGTTACACAGCATTGTGTGTTTTTCGAGGATCGCGAGGAGTATTTTTCCTATTTTTTAGTTTTTTTCAAAATTTTTAGATTTTTTTATATAAACCCCCTTAACCTCTCTCTCTCTCTCCCCATTCTCTCATTCTCTCCCTCTCTCTTCTCTTTCTCTCCCCCTCTCCCCCAAGCGACTGACGGTGGCGGAGGAGGGCGAGACGACGAGGTGGCGAGGCAAGGAACGAGGAACGGGTCGAGGATCGAGGGCCGATGGCGCGTGAAAGCTCGGTCCTGAGTTCGTGTCCCGACGAGGGTTTAACGTCATTTTCTTCATGGATCGGCGTCCTCAGTGTGCGGAATCTTTGGTGGAGGTAGGGAGATGGACCCCTAACTCATGCACTTCCATTCCCGCGATTTTGGTAGGCCGTGGTAAGCCGAGTGGGCTTATTTAAGCATTTTGGGAAAAATGAATATTTTTGGGGAGTGAGCTGGATCTAGCGTTTTAACTGTGATTTCGGGGTTTGAATGAGTCCTCTCGGTACTAGAGAGGTTGGGGATGAGGTTCCCCTTATTTTCCCCTTCGCATGGGCGTGAACGGGGCGTGGAATAGAATTTTCACAGAAAATCACCATTTTCGGGTTTGCGAACGAGTAGCGGTCTTAACAGGAACCGCCACTAGCCCTGGCGGTCCTCTGAGGGCGGCCACTTGCTCCCTTAAGTCGATTCAAGCCTTGCAGTCCCGCGATAGACTACCAAGGTGCTTAACAATCTTGAGGAGACTGCTAGGCAGGGCTCTGCGGTCAGGGCATGACCATTTTCGAGGTTTTACCGTTCGAGTATTTTTGGGCTTAGCGGTCTAGGGTAGACTGCCAATCGGCCTTGCGGCCAGGGGATGACTGCTTGGGTCTCCCTTATATCGGTTTGATCCTAGTGGTCGTGCGATAAATTGCTACCTAGATTTACGGTCTCTAAGAGACCGCCAGGGTGTGGCTTGCGGTCAGGGAGTGACCATTTTTCAGTTTCTGAGTTGCTTGAGGTCGGGAGGTAAAGCGGCCATGCGACTGACCGCTAGGTGACACCCAGTGGTCAGGCAATGGACCGTCATCCTTCTCGGCGGTTTGGGAGTGACCGCCTAGGTTCTGGAGGCGTCTGGGGCTATACGGTCCTAGCTGGACCGCTATGCTTGGTTTTACGGTCCTAGCCAGACTGCAAGGCTTTGTGACGGTCCAGGGAGGATTGCCTCTTGGTTTTCATGGTTGTCGTGCCCATTTAAGCATTGTGTTGGTCTCCGGTCGACCTGGTTGTGACCCAATGGTCGACTTTCACTCTCGTGAATGTCCCGGACACCCCGGGGATTCTATGTCTATGTTTGAGGGTGGCTGGAGGTACCATGCTATCTCGATTAACGTGCCCATGGGTTTGAGAGTTCGGGTGACTCCATGTGTTCCAGGCTTTTGTATTATGCTTGATCGAGTCACCGTGTATCGGTGTGAGTGCGGTGGGGGTTCCCCCGCACGTCGTGAGTTCTCTGGAAGTGGTTTCCGAGTGGGCCATGCGTAAGGCCTTGGACTGTGAGTCCAGTCACCCAGCCTGGGGCTAGAGGATATTTTTCGATTCCTTTTTGAGGGAATGGTCTTAGTGGTTGTGGACTGTCTCGTGAGTCATCGTGTCGAGATTTCTGACCCTAGGGTTAGGGCAGATTGATGACATGGCTCCGTTCGGTGCAACGGTCTTGACCCCAAGTCTCGTGACTCAACGATCGTTGGATTTAGTGAGTCTAGAGGACTATCCAGAGTCCAGTGGCTTAGCGCCACTTGGTTCTTCATGACTTTCGCGTAGGGTGCGTGCGTGGTTCTCGAAGTTTCTCCTCGAAGAGTGGTCACATCAGTGACTCCCCACTAGTCATAGCCTTCCGACATGCGTGTGGTCCCACTAGGGAGTGGTGGCGAGGCTACCCGAGAGAGACAGCTTTAGGCTAGTTGTCATGGGCCTCCTACTATGGCGGCTCGAGTCCGAGCCGAGAGGAAGAACTAGCAAGGGGGCCTGATGTAGCACAATCAGTCAGTTTGTACACATGTGGTCGGGGACTTGGGATGCGTGTTAACAAGTACGACCCCGACTAGACCCTTGTCAGTGTTACTTGTGTGTGTGTGTCTCAATTTTCACCGGGGGC
The DNA here is from genome assembly GCA_024336825.1 of Amorphophallus titanum. NCBI lineage: Eukaryota > Viridiplantae > Streptophyta > Magnoliopsida > Alismatales > Araceae > Amorphophallus > Amorphophallus titanum. The sequence goes on from JANBPO010003331.1 coordinate 440,508, forward strand.
GAGTAGGGAGATATAGCGACACTGTGTAAGTCGTCAGGGGACGCATCCGACTATGCTTCTAGTGGGCAGATACTCCTGTCACGTGAGTCGGGACTCTCTTATTTTCGGGTTCCGCTTCCCGTCTGCGAGATGTGGCTTCTAGACCGTTCCAGCGTGTTTTCCTGATGTGGTGGCCAGAGGTGCTTGGTAGGAATTACCGAGGCCTCACCTGGCCAGTGTGGGACTGTGCGGTCCCGGTTGGTCATGCCTGTGTAGGCAGGTTTCTATGGCAGGGTTGCCGTGAGTGTTTCCTCGGTAGGTCTGGTGTTAGAGTGGTCTGGTTTCCGATTGTGAGATTGGGATTTTTCCTTTCGGTTGCCAGTAGGAGTAGCTGTAGTGCCGAGTTTTTACCTGCCATCGGTTCGCTGCTCCTGCTGTGGTTGTTTAGGTAGTGCTGCTTTCCTTTCCGCCGTTATTTTTCTCGGCTGGGGTTCCGCAGGACCCCTACTGAGTCTCTGTTTGGAGACTCATCCCTACTTTTCAGGTGCGACAGTTCTTCCTCGAGGTTCGAGGACGTTGCATAGAGGTCCTTAGCTGCTAGCTCACCGAGCAGAGTGATCACTTGGCATGTGGTACGTTTTATTACTTTAGACTATACATGCTGTTGGAATGGACTCTGTTGTAGTTAGTTATTTATTTTTATTAATTGTTGAATTATCCTACTTTATTTCTTATTTCTTTGTACCTCCACACTCCTTTTAAGCCCTTCTGAGCCCTCCGACTCGTGGGCGACAGGCCAGGATTCGAATGACATCGGGCTCCTCCCGGTATCCGGATCTTAGGTCGTTACACGTCGCAAATACTACCATTTCTTGTAGTGGTGATAGGCGACACTGGGATGCCTGGATGAATGTCATCTATTGGCCCGACTGTCATAACGATGTGGAATGTGAACTTGACGGGAAAATGTAGAGGATGTAAAGTGCATGTCCTCCTGTCCGGGTCGAAGGTTGCACTCCTCTCTTCGAGCCACGGTCACCCTAATATAATGCATGGTCCTACTAGCGCACCGATTTTGCACCATACGCCATCAAAGTAAAGAACGGGGTCGTTCCTCCTTTGGAATTCTACAAAAGGTAAGTCACCCCCGCGAACAATCTCTCCAGTCTTGGAGAGAGACTTGACGATATCTAGAGAAACCTAATTATCTGACTCCATATTAATGAAGTCGAGTTCCGTTGGCGATCCATTAGGTAAGGTGGTGGTAGGTATGATAGGGCACGGGGTTGAATCAGTCGTTGACATGTGGATCATGTCAGCCTGAGGTAACTTCACAGGGCATGGCCCCAGGAATCAGCCCTCGGTGAAGGCGAAAAGTCAGCGCTTCTCCAGGTGGGTGCTAAGGGAACAATGGCGGATAGACTTTAGGACTAAATTTGGGACTGAAATGGGCATTGAAACTAGACCCCAAATAGCGATGCAAAAGTTTGGAATGTGGACTCAAATGTAACCCTAGACGACCTAAGCTCTGATACCAATTTGATGCGAGATGACACTGATGAAAGCTAACTTAGGACTGACTCAATGTGGGGCCAACATGTTGCACACTAATGGCTCAGCTGGACCGCTGACCTCTGTGGTACACCTCAAGGATAGAATGCCACACAACATGAAATGCAAACTCACGGTCGTCTCACCGGAGGGAAGCAAGGTAATCTCAGCAGTTGAGAAACTGCTGGCGTTTTGGGTTATGCAAACTCAAGCTCGGAGTTCGGCTGGAACTCACGGGATGGGTCACTCACTCACAACTGCGGTGATCGCGAACAGGCTAGAATCTACTCTCACATGACAACAACACATATAAACATATACGGGACAAGCATAATGCAACTAGTAGGAGGAGGAGCACGTACTCCCACGACTAGTGCGTGGGGAAGACCTCAGCTGAACCTGACAGTCTCGGTAGACGACTAAGATAATATCATACAAACCATAAACGAAGCCCACTCCACGTAGGGAGGTAACATGCTACAAGGATGATCCATGATTGCAAGGGACAGGTTGACAGGTAGTAGTCAGTGTAGTTTTGGCGTGGACGTCACTGCTGGCTGGTCAGGGTGCAGGTCTGTGGCAAGTAGGCTGGTTGTGGCTCTGCGCGTGCTGGCGAGGATGGCTGCCCTGGTTGGGTCTAGTTGTGAAATAGCCCGCGGCCAAATGGGACGTAAAGGTAACTCGGTGGAGAACGTTGTCGCCGCGTCGCTTGACCTGGATCACCGGGAGGAAGGCCGAGGGAGGCTCTACAACAGGGTACTGGTTGTCGGGTAGGAGATGCAAATGTAGACTGGTGCGGGTGGACGAGATCGACCGTCACGACCTGGTCCGAGGGAGGATGACGGTAAGCGAGCACCCGTTGCGAAGGGGACTCGTTGTAGCACGAACTCGGGGAAGGTCAGGCCCTAGTTCGCAACAGGGCCATCAGGAGGAGTCCCGCAATGGAGCACACATCCTCAGGTCAGACTGGTGGGGCGGGTCTCTGTAGTCTAGCTATGTAGATCGACGCAATCGAACGAGAACGCTCGCCACGGCCAGGTCTAGTGGCAGATGATGATGAGATCCAACCCGTTGCGAATAGGACTCGGAGTAGAATGCCAGAGGGGTGGAAGTCATTGGTTGCTCCTAGTAGGGTCACGGAGAATGAGTTCAAAATGGAGGGCTCATCTCGTCACACTTCTGGCGATGCAGATCATCGCAGTCGAACGAAAACGCTCACCACGGCCAGGTCTGGAGGTATATGACGATGAGATCAGTCTCGTTGCGAATAGGACTCAGAGTAGAATGACCTATGGGGAAGCGCAAGTCCTCCCACCCAGCAGGATCACCAGGATAAAACCCACAACAAAGGGGTCAGATCTGGTTGCAGGCTGAGTAGATCCTGCAGGGATAAGATGTGGAGAGGGACGCGCAGCAAGAGGAAGATGAAGAGGAGTGGTGGAGCAGCAACAGCTAGAGATACAGCAGGGGTGTCTCACCCCCTTAGATCTAGGGTGTCTCACGCCGGGATGACCCGTCGTAGGCACAAGGAAGAAGAAGGGGGGAAGCCACCAAGGGGTTCTCTCCCCAAAAATTCTGAACATCATATCTTTCAAAAGCCAACTACAAGTCCTTTTATGTTATGCCAATCTTCTGGGGAGTCTTCCCACGTCATTGCATAGAAGGGAGAAAATAGGGGGAGGGGGGTGCCCAAAATTCAAACCTAGTGGGCTACCTAACTCGGACTCCTCTTCCATAATCTTCTCCCTTAACTTTTATAACTCAAGACATTTATTAGGAGGGAGAAAGGGGGGAGGAGGGAAAGGAGAGGGCAGCTAGCACATATTGGCCCAATTGGGCTCCATGCACACAAAATAGCCCAATTCCCTCAATTTAGACTCCTAATGACCCATAATCCATGTCGCCCTTAAATGGCTTACAAGGACTCCAAAAATGACAACCAAAAATAAATAAATAAATGTTATAACTCTCTGAACTATGCCTCCAAATCGTCTCCGAGCTAAATCGTCGCCTGGGTGGCCCTCGTGGTGCGGCATGTACTCTGTCGGCGGCTCGTGTCCTCGCCACCATTGTTATCATTAAAAAAAGTGTATGCCGTGCAAGTCAATCACTTATGAAGTGATGCCGTCATTTAATGTTCATTCTCATTTGAATTAATTAAATTTATGATATTCTCTTCATTATATCTTATTTATTTATGCATATTGTCGCTTGATGTGAAGAAATCCTTGAATGCATGAAATGAAAGTTGGATTATAATGTGATTATGATAATGAGATCGACTTTCCAAATGTATATGTTCTAAACATACTAGGTCAAGATAATGCCATGATGTCCTGTAACATCGCCTTCATACCGATAGGAGCGCCACGTAGAGTTTTGATATATCCTGTAGTTGATCTCCTCTTGTCAAGATCACCTACATAATCAGGGTTAATAAAACCAACTAAATTACATCGTTATCAGTGCTCCTGTGAAACAACCAACCAACATCTGAATAGCCCTTCGGAGATTGCGAAGTCCACTTCGCTGTTCCAATGTTCTTTTCCTCAATCTACCATATATACGTACCTACATGATCACAATATTGGTTGTCTGAGATAAATCAAGTGTAACACAAATCATGACTTACAATAGATAACCAACAGCACTGGCATATGATATTTTGAGCATCTCCCGATGTTCTCTCTATCTAAAGATACCGTTGCTATGAAAACCAAAGTTGTTAAAGCAAGGGGTGCAGTTAGCCTTATTAGGCCATTTGATTTTAGCCAACATCTTTTGCTATGACGTTCTAATTCTTAACATTAATTTTGTAATCTCTGCTTCTAACAAGGGTCTTTTGCTTATGTGCTCTTATAAAAGTTATATTTGCGCAAAAAGTTACCATCTCCCTTAATTTATTGCAGAACGGTTATTAGGCCGTTCAGGTAAGCAGAACGGTTATTAGGCCCCTGGTTAAATGGAGGATTTTTTGCATACATATCTCCCTTAATTTATTAATTACAGAAAAGTTTATCACATGCCGATTCTTATTAGACAAATATATTGTCACGTGTATTAATTGTTAGACTTATATTTTGCTTGTATACTCTCGTTAAAAATGCATTGTCACGAAAGACCTGACATAATTAACCATCTGCCACGGTGCGTTGTAGTGTTGAGACGGACGGTCATGGTAGAGTTATTAATAACATATAAGCAGATGTAAATGTAAGATATACTTTTATGGGATTAATATTTTAAGAAGGAAACATATACAAACAAACCTTTGAATGAAGAAGTGTTTAGCGGTCTCGATTCCAATTTCCAAGTAGGCAGGCGTCGATCACTTCCTGTCGAGCCCCAAGTCTTCTTTTTTTTTTTTATTTTGAAAACTTGACAAGAAAAAGGACTACGTTTTTTTCTAATATATATTCCTCCCGTGTTAATTACTTGTGGTTTTGGGTGACGGTACGGTCAGAGCTGGGTGGCTACGGTGTCGTCGGTGGGCATGGGGAATGACGCAATCTTTTCTCACTGCGTGCGTTGTCTACTTCGATCGTCTCCTTGTGTTGTTGTTTGCCGGGATGAGTTCAGGGAAGGCTGGCGGGTGGAAGGAGTGCCGGGCAGGGGATACCGACTCCCATTCAGCGCCGGCATTTTCAGTAAACAAACACGTCCGTCTGCCCGCAGGTGTTTTCAAATATGTACAACGACGTGAAAGTTAAGTGTCATGATTCCTTAGGAAAATTTTTTCTTTCTTTTAGACTAAAAGATTATGATTCCTTTATTTTTTTGGATAAAAAGACAGAATCCAATATACTTCTCATCCAAGGCACAAAAAAAAACAATTTTTTTCCCCCAGAACATAAAGATATATATACAAGTTTTATCTTTATAATTAAGATGACTTACTTCAGACTCCACTTACCACTATATATTTGATTTTTTCATCTTTAAAAGTGAGTGAGTGTGAATATTTGTGAAATTATGGCACGACTTTTCAACGACGGGTTTGTGGCTATCAGACGCCGGTCCCGCCAGGTGGGCAAAATGGCCCCAACACCTCAGCTACAGTTGTCTAAACCCCCATAGTCACCGGGTTTAGCACGCCCTTGGCCGAAGCTCAACCACGTCCCTCCAGCACTCCAGTGCCAGAAAACCTCATGGCACAATGCCAGATGATCAAGCGGATCGTTGAGACAAAGCTTGCTCAGTTTTAAGAAGGGATTGCGGCTGTAGACCTCCATAGTGTCCCCTACATGCTACATCACCAGCTCAAGAAACTTCCCCCAGAGTCTGCCAAGCCGCCGAAGCTGTAAAAATTCTACAGACACGGGTCTCCGCATGAACACTTGGCCTACTATATTACGGCCATGGGCGAGCTCGCGTTGGATAAGTCTTACCTCCTCAGCTATTTCGCCACTTCACTTATGGGAACAACCTTCCAATGGTATTCCCACCTAAAGCCCAACTCAATCATTGATTGGGCGGATCTCCAGAAGAAGTTCTTTGACCATTTTCGAACGGCCGAGCGAAAGGTCTCCTTAGCCGAGCTCTACTCTCTCTGATAGAAGAAAGGGGAGAGCGCCCTCGACTTTATCAAGAAATGGCGAGACCTTAGCATGAGGTGTGTCAATCCGCCAGTCAAGGAGGATGCCATCACTATCTGTCGCCGAGGCTTGGTGACCGAGGTTAGCGAAAAGCTTATCAGCACCAACGTCAAGGGCTTTGATCAACCCAATTTGGCAGTCGCTGAAATAGAGATGTTCTTCACTGATAACCCGAGCTACATCTCAATGAAGGGTAAACAAGTGCGGGAATGCCAGCTCGACAAGGAGGTGAACATCATCAAATTCACCCCCGCCGCTAAGGCCAGCAAGGGAGCCGGGACAAATAGTTTCGACAGAAGGCCAGCTGATAAGCCGACTGCTCTCTCCATCTCAGAGCGCATGAAGACTCCCTTTTCTTTCAAGAGGGAGCATACAAAGATGCTCTTCAACCTCTTCATGGCCCAGAGGATCATCGAACTACCTGAAGTCCGCAAGTCAGATGAAGCCCAGAAAATCGACGATCCCAACTACTGCTTATACCACCGCATGCTGGGTCACCCCCTTGAAGATTGCTACGTCTTCAAGACCCAGGTGCAGAAGATGATCCAAGATGGCCTTATTCAAATGTAGAGCGGTTTCGTCGATCCTCGACAACCACATGCATGGTCCAGGCTAGCTAAGGCAGCGCGAGTGGTTCACCATCCGGCTAATGTGATTCACATGATGGCCGCATTCTCCCTTTCTGATGACAAGTCAGGGGCCTGGCACTAGTCGAAGAGAGCGTTCGGTCTGGTATCCAGGGTGGAGGCCCTGGCACGATCGTAGACCCCTCTCCTTCCCCAGAGAAAGAACCCGGCGATTTTTTGACATCCTCATCGAGAGGGGGCAAATCCTGCCTCATGACCCGCTGGCAGGCTACAACCATTGGGACTTTAGCCACCCCCAGTACTATCCATTCCATGCACGAATCTGCCATGCGATCCAGTCCTGTGAGGAAGTCCAGTACCTTATCCAGGAACAGATCCAGTGGGAGCAGATCGATGCAGAGGGGAATTCTATGACACTCGTTCGGCTGCGGTAAGCTATTGAAGAAACTCTGAGCATTGCCAGAAATGCGCCAGAGCAACCTAATCCTCCCCAGGAAAATGGGCATGGGCTGCCTTACCAGCACACTCTAGAATGGCTCGAGTTCCGGACCGATAATCGGGAAGCTCTCGAGCAACTACGGAGGCGCGGGGAGCAAGATGCTAGCCAAGAGAGTGGGCCAAGTACCTTCTCGGCTAACGTCATTCATCCTCCTGCTCCTCTAGTCTCTCCTGATTCCCGGACAGCACAAGCTGGTCAACCGGCCCTTGCCGCTTCGGCTACGCAATGGCGACCCTAGCAGGAGCTAGAGTCTCTCCCCTTTTCTAGAGAAGACACTGCTAGGCTCCTCCGAGTCCATCTTAGCCGAGAGGATGTCCTGGTGGGTAAGACCATGATGGGCTCCTCAAGCTCTTCTCACCCTCTCCCTATTCCACCTCTGTCTCTGATGCCCGAGGATAGGAAGGGGAAACAGAAGTTGGGCAAGGTCTCGGCTTGACCGGACCAGGTCCTCCCGACAATTCGCAAGTCAGGTCTGCCATCACAAAGGCCATTCAGCGCGTGAGATCAAGATAGCCACTAGGGGCAACAAGGCCCCAAGATGTCGTCAGGTGTTGCCTGACCCTGCCTACAGTCAGACCATAGGGGTCAGGCTAGGAAGCACGATGCTAGTCATGCTCCTCGGGCCACTTCTCAGCAGAAGCCATTGCCACTGCGGCTAAGGCATCAAATGGCAGATACGTCCTCGAACGTTAGTACCAGTACATCAGCTCAACAGGATAAGCCCTTGCCACCGCAGTTAAGGCATCAAATCACGCACACGTCCTCGGGCCCTAGTACAATCCAATCGGTTCACAGTGAACTCCTACAGCCACCATGGTTAAGGCATCAAACCGCGCCTATGTCCTCAGACGCCAGCCTTAGCATCCCAGCCTACCAGGAACAACTGCTCGAGGCCATTGAATAGGTGATCAATGCCACCTTCCAGCTACAACAATCGGAAGGTGCCTAGATTGAGATCCGGGCAAAGAAGAGTCATCAACCTCGCCCTGCAAACACATTGGCTCAATGACATCCACATAGGGATCTGTCAGCCTCAGTTCCAGTGCCTCCTCCTCCTACACCCCTAGAGGCGGCCATCGCCAAGAAACAAGAGAGGAATAGAAGGAAGAATCTCAAGAGGCAACTCAAGAAGCAAGCTGAACAAGCAGCCACCTTGTAGTCCCCAGTAGAGCTGATGCCTCTTCAGAGGTTGCAGTGACTCATCAAAAATTTGGAGGAATACATTCCTCTTCACCCTACCGTGCCTATCCCACTCGATAGCTACATGCCCTGGGAAGAAATGCATAAACAAGCTCGCCTCAGAAATTGGGTCCAGGAAATGATCCAGAAAGTCAAAGAAGGTGAAACCCTCTACATTCCAGAAGAACTCTTTTTGTTCCATGAGGACAAAGAGATCACGGTGGAACAACTGGAACAGATGCTTCGCAGCTATACTTGCAATATGGTGGCTGTTCCACCTCTGGATAACATCAATGCCTCCCCGCGAGGCGAGCCGGTAGCAACCAGAACACGACAAAGGATTTCAACTCCACTCAGACTATAGCTAATCCCAGAACACACCGGCCGTGGCCAGAGTCGTGGTCGTGGATGGGATAGAGGTCGCGGAAGAGTCCCCGAGCCGCCTCTTCGCCCGTCCACCTTCGATCCAGAATGGGTTAACATCTTTAGAGGAGAACAACCTACCCCGATCCCACCAGTGGAGATCCGGGGGGAACCCAGCATTTTTGACCCTACTGGCTCTAAAAACATCACCGCCAGCATTCCAGTCCCGGCACCAGTTCTGACCTGTCCTGTAGAACAAGCAGGGCCATCCGGTAAGGATGGGCCAGCCCTACAGCCTCCCTCGGAAGAGCCATCATTGGCCTCTCTCTTCTAAGAGTCTGCGGGTGGCTAGAGTCAACCCGATTCCAGTAACAAAGACAAAGTGGTGCAACTCCCCGATTAGGAGCGGTGCGGCAGCTCACAGCAGATCCAGCCCGACATACTACTGTCACTGGAGGATGCTCGAGCTTGAGCTGACCAAAAGGTTCTCCACTAGATGAAGCACTTCCCTACCAGCATCATGATCTAGGAAGCCATCGCCTGGAGCAAAGATTTGAGGGAAACCCTCATCAGGATACTCCAAGAGCTGGAAGTCTATGAAGCACATGCGGCAGAAATAAAAGCTGCCACATACGAGGCTTTCATGGCCGTTGTCACCTTCACGGAGAAAGACTTTCTGCTCTCTCCTGCATATGAAAATGTAATTAATTGGTTAACTACGTAAACTTGCCTGTTATTATCTACTGAGCGTTCGCTCATAAAGTTATTTTCCCCCTTTCCAGGTAACTCAGATGAAGAATTACAAACTGATGGGAATGGGCAAGAGTGATATCTTGGAGTGTATCAGTTAGTAGATGCTGAGTTGGCATAGTTATCTTACATTTAGTTATGCCTTAGAGTCGTGTTAGTTACTTTATTTCTTTATGGAGTCGGTTATTGTATTAGAGTCATTTGAGATTATGTTAGTGATGTTTAAGTGGTTTGATGGTTATTGTAATAAATTAGAGTCTTTCATGCTCAGAAGAATTATTTCTTTCCATAGCACATGTGCATATGCTTAGATTAGCATATTATTATTATTTCTAGCTATTTTTGACTGTACGTTCCGATATTCTGCGTCGGGATGTGATAGGGGTACAATCGGATCTACTCTCGAAAATCAAAAGGATACAAGAAGGAGACCCGGTGCTAGTGGAGATAAAAGGTAAGCTAGAGGAACGACCAGATTTCAAGCTGGCGTCTGATGGAAGACTATTATTTCATGAGAGAACATGTGTGCCGGACTGCCCAGAATTAAAGAATAAGATCTTAGAAGAAGCTCACCGATCAAGATACATCAAACACCCCGGAGCTACGAAGATGTACTAGGACTTAAAATAGACCTTTTGGTGGCCCAATATGAAAAAAGAGGTAGCAGACTTTGTGTCTCATTGTCTCACATGCTAACACGTAATAGCAGAAGACCAAAATCTCACTGATAAACTGCATCCTCTAGACATTCCCAAGTGGAAGTGGGAAGATATTGGAATGGACTTCATCATGGGTTAGCCTAAGACTAAAGGCAGACATGATGGAATATGGGTTATCATAGATCGATTGACCAAGTCAGCACACTTCTTGCCTATAAAGAGTCAATGGTCAGTTGATATTCTAGCTGCCCTATACCTCAAAGAGGTGGTTAGACTACATGGATTTCCCATTTCGATCGTGTCTGACCAAGAACTGTGTTTCATATCTCACTTTTGGAAGGGTCTAGAACACTCCTTGGGGATAAGACTCAATTTCAGCACTACTTTTCATCCCTAAACAGATGGTCAGACCGAGAGGACGAATCAAGTTGTGGAAGAAATGCTACGAGCTTGTGTTATTGATTTCGGTGGAAGCTGGAATGATCACTTGTCTCTGGTCAAATTTGCTTATAATAACAGTTATCAAGCGAACATTCAAATGGCACCCTTCAAAGCATTGTATGGAAGGAGTTGTAGCTCACCAATATGCTGGGGCGAAGTTGGGGAAAGGTAACTGCTAGGCCCGGATATGGTAAGAGATACAACCGAGAAGGTCCAGATCATCAGAGAAAGACTCCAGATAGTTCAATCTAGACAAAAGAACTATGTCGATACTAGTAGAAGAGACCTCAAATTTCAAGTTAGAGACCATGTGTTCCTCAAGATTTTCCCAGGCCGAGAGATTAGAAGATTTGGTGTTAAAGGCAAGCTTACACCAAGATACATTGGTCCATTTGAAGTACTAGAACGAGTTAGCGAGGTTGCCTTAGCCCGATCCTGCCATAGGAAACCTTACACGTCGGCATTACATAGTCACTGATTTCGTGTCGAATGGTGGTCTATCGGGGCCGGTAGGAGGCCGAGAACCCCGCTAACCCCATTTGGGCAATTTCGTTAGAATCACCCGTTTCTTGCGATTCGTGTATCATTTTGACTCCGGTCGAAGTCCATGTGATTGTCAGGGTGATTGTGGCTGTATCCCCGTCGTCTCGGCATGAACGGGGCGTAGAAAGGCCACGATAGGTCAAACCCTTGGGGTTGTTCGCCGTGACGGTTGAACGGTCGAACCAGGGCCCGTCCAAGGCATGGGCGGCTGGCTCTGGGCCGTTCATCCGCTTTGGGTTTTGGGGCTTGTGCGGTCGCACGATAGACCGCACACGGTTGTGCGGCCCGGTAGGGTCCGCCCATCCCCCCCTTGGGTGGCCAGTTTATAACCGCCTGTCTTTTCATTGGGTTAAGCGGCCAGGGTCTGAAAGTTCATCCCTATTGACCCTTGGTCAACTGTTGAGTGTCGGTCACGTTAGGCGGTTTGGTCAAGGCCATTTTAACTGGCACTGTAGTAAGTCGGTTCCGTTCAGTGGTCCGGTCAAGTCCGTTTTGACCCGGAACTATTTTGGGTCGTGGGCTTGAGCGGCCAAGAGCTGACCGTGCATCCCCTTGGGCAGTTCTGTCTTGACCGTTTATCCCCCTTAGGATCTGACCCTTGAGCGGCCAATCCCGGACTGTTCATGCTTGGGCGGTCCTGCCTTTGACCACCCATCCCCCTTTGAGCGGGTTGTCCCTGACCATGCATCCCTTGTGCGGTCCTCCCAGAGCCGCTCATCCCTATGTGTTGTCGGTTTACTTTAGTAGTTTGTTCCGTGACCGTTTGAGTGTCGTGTTGGACTCCGGTCGACCCGGTTGTGATCCAGTGGTCGACTTTCGGTCTCGTGAGTGTCCCGGACACTCGGAGGTTCCGTGGTCGTATTTTGAGGTGTCTGTGGATTCCATGTTACCATGGTTTGGACCTAGGGATTAGGCCAGATTGACGGCTCTGTGCTGTCATGTTCAACGGTCTTGACCCTGAGTCGTGTGACTCAAGGACTGTTGGGTTAATAGGTCTAGTGGGCTGTCAAAAATTTGGTGGCCTCGAGCCACTGGATTCTTCGCGTTACTCGCGATGGGTGCCTGCATGGTTTTCTGTGTTCACGTTTAGTAAACCCCCACTAGTCGTACCTTTCCTGCGTACGCGGGTGCGAACCCACCTAGGAGTGGTGGAGAGCGTGACCCGAGTGAGACAGTTTTTAGGCTGGTTATTGTAGGGCCCCTTGTCTTTGCCGCCAGAGTCCGGCGGGGGGGAAAACCAGCTAGAGGACCCGACCTAGAGCAGATAGTCTGTGTGTGCATGCGTAGTTGGGGGCAGAGGACACGCGCTGACGAGCGCGACCCCAACTAGTCCTTGTTGTGAGTTCCTGGTTACTGTGTGTGTCCTTGTCTCCGCCTGGGGCGTGGTAGCTGGACACTTGTGACGCGGTGTAAGACGTCAGGGGACGCATCCGGTCGTTCTTCTAGTGGGCGGTGCTCCCGTCACGTGATTATCATGGTCGATCACTCGGCCAACCTTACCAGCCGCTCACGACAACCAACCGGGACCCATAATCTTGTCAGAGATCACTTCTCCCAAAAACACGATCTCACCCAAGAACACAGCTTCCAACACAGAAACGGGGTACTCATGCGGCAACCTCGCCAGCACATTTCCCCAATTCTCCATCCTGCCAGTGCCACAGACCACAATGCCTTAGGCAACGGCACGGCAACAACACGTCTCACACAACCGAGACAATCTCACACCGAGGGACCAATCCTCCGACACTCAACACGTCCTCGGAATCCGCCCATAGCAATCGACGCTACGACCTTCCGCTGCGCACTTAGATCTACGTGCACAGCCATCACAACGACAACTCAGGATCTTCCATCCCGACAATCCTCTGCAACTCCGCAGGCTCCGATCCTCAACACATCGAGAATCACAACACTAACTATAAATTCTCACGAACGCCGCCCAACTGGCACTCATCCCTCCGGAGCAGCGCCAACACAGCCTTACACATCGGGAAATGGGCAATGCTTCTCACTGGCAACCACCTTGCCAACACATAGGATGCGTCTCGCACGGACTTCATGGCACGCGAAGGCCAACCAATCTGAACACATGATGCAAGATGACAAACTTTAACCCAACGCGATCTACTCCAACCAATGGGAAAACTTAATACACCTCCGATCGACAGAAGGTCCCCGTGCTCGACCTGACCTCGAACCTCACACACACTGGGAATAGCACCTTCCAGCACCGGAAAACCATTACTCCCGTCAGGTCAGCACCTCTGACACACTCACCAAGTGTCTTGTCAGACCACGATCACAACGCCTCTCGATGCACCATCGCTGTGACTCCTCGAACCGTAACACACCGAGCCTCGAACCGCAACACGAGCCATAGTCGGCACCCGCCAACATCCATCCTTGAGCTGCGAGCTCGTCACTGAGCCTTCACATCTCAAACCAAATCCAGGGCAACCATAGCCTAATCTAAAAAGATCCTCTGCTCATCTGAGCACATCTCGACCAGAGCGCCTGCTCTGCCACCTCAAACCATGATCTCAACACTTCAGGGGCTAGATAATCCTCAAGCTAGGGTGGCCAACACCAATAACAGCTCCCTCAGAGCACACTCACGATCACCTAACCATGAGCAATCCTCGCCAGCCACCTGACCCCGCTGCAGATCCCTCGAACACAGCACCGCAGTAACGCACCTACCGGCAACCTCTGCCCAACGCAGCACCATCGGGGTCACCACTGATGAGGGAGAAAGCTCTCGACCTCGATCCTTAGACCCCACACCGACAAGAACAACAACCACCTTCACAGCGCCAACGCCGCGCACTCGCGCTCTCACGCGAGAAACCAAGCGAAAATCAAACACAAAAACCCATGCCAGCTGCCGACTGTACTGGACCTTACGGACTCTGATCACTGCAATATCACGAATTCCCATGTACTTCCACAACCATAGCTCTGATACCACCTGTGACAACCCGGGATCCGAGTACCGGAAAGGAACCGGCGCGACTCGAACCTCGGCCCGCCTCCCACGAGCCCGGAGACTCGGAACTCCAGCGCCTGGGTGGCGATCACGGTTAGTGTTTTCTTTCCCCCACCCTGTCTACTTGCTGTCTTTCCCCTCACACTTACATGGCGTAAGCAAGTGGATTGAAGAAGAAGAGACTAGAAGGGAAAGAGAGTACGAAAAAGTCGAAGGAGGCATTTTTCCTGCCTACAGCCATGACTTCCCTTTCCTTAACCATGACGAGGTCGCCCTTTTTAAATGCCCTCTACATCACTAACTTATCGTAAGCCCGTGTCATGCGGGCTTGATACGCCTGAAGGTGTTTGTAAACCTCCAACCTTTTGCCTTCCAAGTTAGAGAGCTCTTCGAGCCTTCTTTCAATTTCATCTCGCTCTTGAGTCTGCAAACCAGTGTGTACAGCCACTCAGTAGGAAGACATTTCAATTTCAACCAGTACTACAGCCTTGGCCCCATATACTAGAGAAAATGGGGAACAATCGGTGGGAGTCTTGTAGACCGTTTGGTATGCCCAAAGAGCTTCATGTATCTTCTTGCCCTAGTCCCTTTTGAGGCTGTCGACGATCTTGCCTAGGAGCTTGGAGAGGGTCTTGTTAAATGCTTCGGCCAATCCAGTAGCTTGGAGATCGTAGACCGTTGATGTTCTCCAGTCGATATGAAACTTTGCTGCCAACTAGTAAATGGTCCTATTTTTTAATGGAGTGCCATTGTTTGACATGATTCGACAGGGGGTGCCGAATCGATATATAATATGGTGTTTGGCAAATTGGGCAACTGTCTCTCTTGTGACCTCCTGTAGAGAGATAGCTTCAGCCCACCTGGAGAAGTAATTTGTAGCGGCTAGGATGAATTTGTAGCCTCTTGTGGATGGTGAAAACGGTCTCATGATATCCATTCCCCATTTTGTAAAGGGCCATGTAGGAACCATAGTGTGCGGCGAGCTTGAGAGTCTTCTTGGCACTGGCTGAAAGCTTGGCACTGATGACATGTGTGGGCGTATCGATTGCAATCTGCATACATGGTGGGCCAGTCGAAACCCTTGAGTTTTATATTATTCTTCATTTTGTTCCCGACTTGATGGGCACCGCAGAGCCCTAGGTGGACCTCGTGCATGACCATCTTGGCTTTCTTCAGGGAGAGGCAACGTAAGAGGAGAGGCTTGTCCTTTTCATGCATCAGCCCATATAATTGATTTCCTATCAATTGATATAGTGTTGCCCTTTACAGCAGTTGAACCCTTTGAGCCTGATCTGAAGAGAGGTAACCATTCTTTATTTTAATAATTGGCTCACGCTAATCTTATTCCTCTTTCTCGATAGGACCGTCTTCTTCAAATGTGTTGACCTCAGAGGTGATAAGGTCAGCTTCTTCATCATTTGAGAATTTGGGGGTGGTCCTTTGCGTTGATAGCCCCAAAAGGACATCCGTGAATAAACACCAAAAAACTTGAGAATTTCTGGAATCGACAGTCCAACAAGGACTTGTAAGTCACGACCCAAAAGTTTTGGAGTTTGTTGGAATTAACTATCTGAAAAGGACTTGTAAGTCAAGACCAAAAGATTGTGACTTTAGTAGGATTGACGGCCCAAAATGGACATGAATGCCAACACCATAAGGGCTGGTCTACATCAACTCTGGCTATCACAAGTCAACGATTAGTCAGCTTCAACATTCGGCGACATACCTCAGTGGTCAGCCGACACATTAACATGTTCGGCTACACACCTCAGTGGTCAGCCGACACATCTTCAATGATATCTCAGCGGTCAGCCGACACAATGACTTTTGGCCAACGCACCCCCAAGGGTCGGCCAATGTCAGTTTCCAGCTATTATAACTCAACAGTCAGTCAACGACGACTTAGATGGATGTGTCTCTCCGAGACAGACCTGCATCAACTTCGGATCAATATGCCCTAGGGGCTGGTCCGCGTCAACTCTAGGCCAACAAGTCTCTCAGAAGTAAGCCTACACCAACTACAGGCCAACAAGCCTCGTCGAGGCAGGTCTTCATCAATTCTGGGCCAACAAGCCTCGCCGAGGCGGGTCCGCATCAACTCTAGGCCACCAAGCCTCGCCGAGGTAGTCCTACATCAACTTTGGGCCAGCAAGCCTCACCGAGGTAGGTCCACAGCAACTCTAGGCCAACAAGTCTCTCAGAAACAGGCCTACATCAACTCTAGGCCAACAAGTCTCTCAGAAGCCGACCTATATCAACTACGGGCCAACAAGCCTCGTCGAGACAGGTCTACATCAACTCTAGGCCAGCAAGTCTCTCAGAAGCAGGCCTACATCAATTTTGAGCCGAAAAGCCTCGCCAAGGCAGGTCTACATCAACCACAGGCCAACAAGTCTCTCCGAGACAAGTCAGCATCAACTTTGGACCAATATACCCTAAGGGCCAGTCCGTATCAACTTTGGCTAATGCACCCCCAAAGATTGGTCAGCATATAATTTGAGGCCAATATATCCTAGGGGGCGGTATACATTAGCTTTGGCCAGCATGGCCCTAAGGGTTGGTCAACATCAACTGCAAGTCAAAGTGCCTCGCCGAGGTAGGCCTAGGTCACTATGCAGTCCTACAATGATCTCCCCATGTCACAAAGACTCGGGAGAAATCAAAAAAAAAATGACAGAAGGCACGGACCGTCCGCCTCTGCCTTCGGCTTCGACGAACGGTCCGTGGGGGGGCATTTGTTGGCAACAATTTTTGCCCATACCTGATGTGAAACAGCAGCCTACTGTCTGGGGTGATGAAGACCCGCCCGAGGATGGCCCAGACCTCCCCGGGGCACAACTCACCCAGTGAACCTCCCCGGGGTGAGCCACTTCCGCCAGGGAGGACCTCAACCGCAGGAAGACCTGCCCTGGGTGAACCACTTCCGCCAGGGAGGACCTCCCCGAGGTGAAATGGTAGATGGAGTGTGGTCACCCCACTTCTCTCCGGGGGGGTTCCGGTCACCTTCTTGGCCATTGGTGACTATAAGCCAACTCTCACCTCCTTTTTTACTTAATTGGAGCAAAAATGGAGTGGAAAATGGGCCAGCAGGGGTCGGAGGGACCCGTCCGGGGTCGGGGGGACCCATCCGGGTTCGCCCAACCCCGGGGAGGTCTGTGCGCAACCGGGAAGGACCTGCCAGGGGTCAATCGACCCCGGGGGACCTGCCCAGGGTCATTCCACCCCGGGTAGGTCCCGCCCATTGCACTAAAGCCAATCACCCACATGCTTGATCCCCATCAGCCCAAGGTGACGCTCAAACACACTTTGAGTCAACGGCTTAGTGGATCTGCAATGTTATCACTGGAAGACACTCTGTCAATCACAACATCTCCTCTAGCTATAATCTCTCTGATCAGGTGGTAACGCCGCAGAATATGCTTCAATTTCTGATGAGAGCTTGGCTCCTTTGCTTGTGTAATTTCCCCATTATTATCACATAATAAGGGGACCGAATCAGAGATGCTCGGCACATATCCGAGCTCTTCGATGAACTTCTTCATCCATACCACTTCTTTGGCCACCTCAGTAGCAACAATGTACTTAGCTTCAGTCGTAGAATCACCAGTGGTTTCTTGTTTAGAACTCTTCCAACTCACTGCCCCACCATTCAAGGTAAGCACATACCCTGAAGTAGACTTACTGTCATCTTTATCGGACTGAAAACTCGAGTTAGTGTAACCTCAAAGTTTCAAGTCCTCTCCTCCATAAACCAAAAACATGTCCTTAGTCTTTCGTAAGTACTTAAGGATACACTTCATTGCTATCCAGTGTTGCTCACTTGGATCTGCCTGAAACCTGCTCGTAACACTTAGAGCATATGCTACATCAGGCCTTGTACATAACATAGCATACATGATGGACCCTATGGGAGAAGTATAAGATACCCTACTCATGCGCCCCCTCTCTTTAGGAGTGTTAGGGGACATTTCCTTAGAGAGGTAAACTCCATGTCTCATCGGTATGAGACCCCTCTTGGAGTTTTCCATGCCAAACTTTTTGACAACAGAATCTATGTACATAGACTGTGACAAGCCTAGCATCCTATTTGATCTATCTCTATAGATCCTAATCCCCAATACATAGGATGCTTCTCCCAAATCTTTCATGGAGAAGTGCTTAGATAGCCAGGCTTTAACTGATGACAACATACCTACATCATTCCCAATGAGTATTATGTCATCTACATATAGGACCAAGAAAGTGATTACACTGCCACATATTTTCTTATACACGCACGGCTCATCTTCATTCTTAACAAAGTAATAAAACTTGATGGATTCATCAAATCTCAAATTCCAACTGCAGGATACTTGCTTCAATCCATAAATGGATCTCAACAACTTGCATACCTTATCTGGGTGCTCCTAGGATATGAATCCCTCAAATTGTATCATATACACCTCTTCCTCAAGGTGTCCATTAAGGAATGCAGTCTTCACATCCATCTGCCAGATTTCATAATCATGGTACGCAGCGATGGCAAGTAAATTCCTGATGGACTTAGTTAGGGCAACTGGTGAGAATGTCTTGTCATAGTCAACTCCTTATCTTTGATGATATCCCTTCGTAACCAACCTAGCCTTGTAGGTATCAACCATTCCATCTACTCCGATCTTTCTTTTAAAGATCCACTTACATCCGATGGGTACTATACCCTCAGGTAGATCCACCAAGTTCCAAACTTGGTTGGAGTACATGGAGTCCATCTTCGATTTCATGGCCTCTTGCCATCTCCAGGAGTCAATACCACTTATTGCCTCCTCATAGGTCTTAGGATCATCATCCTGGCCATCAGAATATCCTTAAGAAGCATCATCCATAAGTGTTGCCACGTGGCCTAGGATTACGTGCCAGATGAGGAAGTAGAGATCACATGGACTCACTAAAAATCCTCACGTGCAATAATGACAGGTCGAGGCATCTTCAGATGTGCAGATGCAGATGAGCTTTAGAACTGGTTCTGTGCTTGATGCGTCGGGGCATGTGATTGATAAGTCGGGGCATCACTGAGTTGCTTTAGTGCTATTGTCTATCAAATCCAAGTGAAGAGCTAACTACGTCGAGGCAATTATTCAATGCGTCAATGCAGCTGAAGACATAGCCTTTGTTGTGGAAGACTTGAGAAAGCTTCTGGTCTTGATGCGTCGAGACATCACAGATGATATTTCGGTGCAACGACTTGATTCTTGAAGTAAACCTTCTATTTTCCTATGATGCTTCGATGTGCTAAGACTATATTCAATCTTGGTCTGAATTTGTCGATACATTTATAAGACTTCTTTCTGATATATCGATGCAATGAGCTTGGTTTATCCTAATGCGTCGATGCATCATTCCTGATGCGACGATGCATCGAACTTGTGCATCAACTTGAATTTGTGTGATCCATTAGATATCTATGGATCAATGTGCCTATCCATCATATAAGAGTCTTAGTCAATTATCTCTTATCAAAATCAATAGTATGTCATCATCAAAACCAGAGATCTAACAGTTTCAGATTGCGATAGATGCCAGAAGAAGGGTCCTCCTTCGATGTCAATCTACGGAGGAGTCTTGGACGGTCATGAAGGAAGTTCATGTCAGATCAGCCGGTGCTCATCAAGCTGGGCCGAAATTGAAAATTAAAATCAAAAGTTGGGATATTACTAGACAGCTATGTTCGATGATTGTTGCAAGTATGCCAAGTCATGTCATAAATGCCAGCAGCATGCTACAGTCCGGAGAAGACCCCCAATACAATTACATCCAACTGCACCCAGCTGGCCTTTTGCCCAATGGGGCACCGATGTTGTAGGCCCACTGCCCGCTACTTCATCAGGGCGCAAATACATCTTAGTAGTGACAAATTATTTCTCCCGCTGGGCCGAGGCTGTGGCTCTAAGGGAAGTGACCCGAGAAAATCATGATCAGATTTGTGCCTCGAAACATCATATTTTGATTCGGCATGCCCGATCCAATCATATCTGATAACAGAAGTCATTTTCAGAACCAGAAGGTCTACAAACTGACTGATAAGTTTAAGATTGATTGGAGGACATCTACTCCATACATCCTACAAGCAAATGGATTAGCAAAAGCCTTCAACAAAATACTATGCACACTTCATGCCAAGATGGTCAACTCTAATAAGAAGGATTGGGAAGACAAGATGTATGAAGCTCTGTAGGCATACCACACCATGAACAAGACCCCAATGGGTTGCTCATTGTTCTCACTAGTGTACGGCTCAGAAGCAATCGTCCCGATAGAGCTATAGTGATGTGAAACCACCTTGGGGGTGATAGTCACAAGATGAATGACCCTCGGACCTAGCAAGCAAATAATGAGCGGACCGGTGACTTCACTCGAGCGGGCTCACTCGCGTAGCGCAGGACTTCACTTGGACATCGTGCACGGACTTCATGTTTAACTCAGTAAGTAATGTGCACGGAGTTAGTTGCGTGGAAGCCTGAAATGTGCACGGATGCACAATGTGCACGGACTTAGAGTTAACAAAACACAACGACATGCACGGACTTGCAAAAGAAGAAACAAACACATGCACGGACTTGTTTGTGCACGGACTTACCTATGCAAGGACTTTATGAGAAATGCAAGCATAGTATGCACCCACTTGACTTGTATAAAATCGTGCTCGAACTTAGTGTGCAACCCAAAATATGTAGGGACTTCAATTGTGCAAAATAGCATGCGTGGACTTGTTAAAACAACTAACAGAGTTTTATTGCATAAAGGCTTTATTGTAGAAATAATTCAGAAACTGAAACAAGGAAAAGCACAATAATGAAAAAGAGATGTTTGAAAATTGATCAACCATTATTTGACAAGTAGTGTTGAACATCATCAAAATTGTAGAAGTGCAACAGCGTGCAACACATCCCTAACAGCAGACTGTAGTGGATGACAATCCTCGTAGAAGAAGATGGAAGCCGGCGGCGCCGGCTAGAACCTCCGGTGTAGTCACGAGTGGTGGGCAGACTGCAGGCCAGCCTGTGCAGGCCCAGGCAACCAGCAAGCGGGGAGGCCTAGAATGTGGCCTTTTGGCCGTCCTCTGATCACGAAACTTGGCATGGACATAGGCGGGGATGTCCCTGAGAATCCTGTGGAAGGTGGGTCGCAGCAGACGACCGTGGTAGCTGGGGCAACTCCAAAAGCAAGCACTTGTGCAATCTGGCCTATCTGCAGGCTGCAGGCTGCAGGAATGACAAGGAAAGAACAACGTGGAAACGGGGCTTCCAGGTGGATTCTAGGGCTAGGTTTTCTCTGAAGGATGGGGGTGGACGTGGGAAGATAGAGGGTGAGTGGCGGGGTCGCACGTAGTGGAGGTTTTGGGTGAGGGGAGTAATGCACGGTGAGACTCAGATCTACAGGACTGTGCAGATAGACTCGGTAGCAAAGATAGTGGATGGGATGAGGCAGGGCAAAGGGGCTCAGAACAGCATGGAATTTTTATGGTGGACGGGTTATGATGTGGGTAAGGGGCGTACCAAATTTCAGGGTGTTTGGAGAAGGTCTGGAAGGCGAGAAGGCCACTGTGGATGGGTTATGTCCCTACAGGCCCGTACAGGGGCAGTCTGCACGGGAAAATAGGCTCTAAAGGGAACCTCAGCCGCAGATGGAATTTGGAGGAGAAATTTGATCTGGGATGAGAAGAGATGTGGTGGAAGACACAATAAAAATTTCAGGGTGAACTGAGATGGGGAAGGTGATGGACCAACCTATATGCCACGTTTCTGTCCTGCAGGCAAACACACAGGGTGCACCTGGGACAACAGGGTACTAATAAGCATCCACGCTGCAGCACGACCACAACGGGGAACTCTCGGATCTGCTGAATGTCGAGGAGGTCACCTCCCAGCAGCATGAGTAGCAAGAACTCCAAGGAAGAGGTCTTGGGTGTAGGACCCAAGAAGAAGAATAAGAAGAAGAGATGTGGTGGGAGTCACACCCACAAGAGGAGGGGCTTCCTTTTGACAGTGCCACGAGGGATTCCAGTCTCTTCCTGGGGCCTTCAGGTAGAGGGGCGACCAGCGCCCATGCTGGTCAAGAGGTGACAGAGATAGGGTTGCGGACGGAGTGGATATGGAGTACCCGATCGACGGTGCTAACGTTGCACCGGTCAGCGACGAGTTCCTTGGAGTTGTACTACCCACACTGGTTTGTGAGGAACTTTGGGTACGACCAGGGGATCCTGCCAAATTGAGAGTTCCCTTTGACCGGAAGGCAGTACCGTGGCAGGGACACCCACCTTCTTGCGGCAGCATGGTGGGACTTCTACAGTCGTCGGGAGCCGGAGCAGTTCCCGATGTTGGGATAGGGATGTAGAGGGAGGTTCGACGTACCCTATGCCAGGTGGTGGTTCGAGCACAGCCACCTGTACCAGCAGAAGGCCTCTGCGATTCGAAAGGCGGAGTAGAGCCACTTGCTCAGGGAGGATTTGCCTCCTATTATGCTAGACGACGGGTACCTGAGGACCTGCGTTGCTCGGGTCTGTTGAGAGATCGAGCGGGTCAAGGAGCAGTGGCCCCGGGGTGGCCGAGGTTCGACTTCCAGGAGCTAGAGCAGTGGTGGGGCACTGAAGCCCCTGGTACAGGTTTCGGTGAGAGCAGCAGCGACAGGAGTGAAGGTGTCCCGGTCGGGGGCACCTAAGGCCTGGTGGGCCCAGTTTTTGGCCGACTGTGGCTTTCAGAGTAGGAGTTCGCTGGATCAGGAGCTCCCGCACGAGAGCTTTGTCGACTCAGCGATTGACGACTGGCGGTGACACATCGGCCACGCGATCGGGTCTGTCGGGCCTGTGGAGTTCCTGTCCCAAATTGAGTGCGCCCACACTCTACGGGACATCCGGGAGGCCGTGGCAAATGCGGCCCAGGTGTTGGCAATGAAGCCAGCGTAGTTACTACTCCTGCCACCGATCCCCTTTGGGGCTCCAGGTACGGCCTTATTTGGGATACTCCATCCCTTTTTCTTTTGCTGCTTTCTGGTTATGACACTGACATTATATGATGTTGTGTCTGTTGACAGGTTCGGCGATGGAGGGGGATAACCCCTACACGAAGGCGTCCTCGACGAGTGGGGACGGAAGTCTGCAGTCCAGGCGAAAATGCCCCAGAGTAGAGGTCACGGTAACCGAGACTGACGAGTCTTCTAGAGGGCTCGAGGTTGGTGGGGCAGTTGAGGCAGAGACAGCTTTGAGTAAGTGTCACTTTGCTTTCTTTGCTCCTGGTCAATTTAGCCATGGTGGTGGGCTAATCCTGCTTTGCTGGGTTTGTGTCTTGCAGCTCCTATGGAGACTAGGGAGGAGGCGACCTTCTCGCCCCCTCGGGAGGAGGACCCTCCCTATGTGGAGGGAGTTGAGTGTGAGATTGACACAGAGAGTATTCTCTGACTGATGGACGAGATGGTGCCTAACGTTAAGGCCTTCCTTGACTTCGAGTCGTGGGAAGGTGTAGGAGGAGCCCATTCAGGTAAGGGCTTCTGGTGGTGGCTGTGAGTTGCAACTTCGCTCATTTCTGGCCGCTGATGTGACCATCTAGCTTGTGCAGAGGAGGCAGAGACTTCGGGGGCTGAGGCCCCGACTGAGGCACTGGGCGGAGAGCCTGGACAAGCGGGAGAGCCTACACCCACGGTGACTGGCAGGTGTTCGGGTAAGTGTCTGATTACTTTGGAGAGAGTCTTCCTATTGCAATCACATTTGTTGACTGGTCGGAGTTGTTGACTTGGTCTGAGTTGCTTGCCTGGCAGGTGAGGATGCGGTGGCCACCCTGGAGATGATCCAGGAGCTGGTGGATGCCGGCCTGTCAATGGTCCTATAGTCCTTCAGGGACGGGCCGGGACTGGAGACTTTCACGCCCCTACCCACTGTCGGGGACACACTGGGTAGGCTACTGGGGCTATTGGAGAAGCTTCCTCTCCCACCTTTGCCGACCATGGTGTCAGCTTGCACGGTGGGCCTGGTAGAGTCATCCAACATGGGACCCTCAGGTACGTAGCTGAGTACTTAGTTATTTCATGGTGGATTACTTTGCTTTACCCACTCATGCTAAGCTTTCATTAGGGGCTGGTTGCAGGGACCTCTTCTCCCCTGGAGGAGGGAGAGCTTCCCCAGGACATGGCCCGGGTAGTCGGGGATGAGCTTGCTATCGCTGCGTCTACTGGGTGCGACGAGGAGTTCATCGATATTGAGGGGGTCTCGGAGGGGGACGCCCCAGCTAGTGAGCTTCTTCCCTAACACCTTTGGCTAGGGAGTTTTCTATGTGTAAGACTGGACTCGGTAGTAGCTTGACTCAGCTTATTGATGTGTAGGTGCCTCTGATTTACCCGTGATTGAGGGTTCATTAGGGGCTTCATCTGGTTCTTTAGGTAGCGACAGCATGGCCATGGAGACCGACGAGAGCTCAAGCTCGAGCTCTTCCTCCTCTGCAGCTTCTTTCGCCGGAGATGCTGAGATGAAGGCTGTGTTGGAAGGTACATGTAGCTCCTTCACTCCCCTTCACTAGCTTTGACTCAGGGTTTGTGGTAGAGCTGACATTTTGTGCTGTGTCCAGGGTTGGAGTCCGAGGGGGAGCGTGTGCCGACTCCCATTGAGGCGGATCTGGGAGAGACCTCTACCTCTCCGATGATTGCTGGGGACACCCGGATGTCAGAGGAGCCTCTGCCCTCTCCCACTCCAGTAGGAGACGCTGCTGAGGTGGAGGAGAGACTACCCTCACCGACCCCGAGCGGGGGTGTTACAGGCATGGCGGGGGCCATAGCAGGTGAGAGCCAAGACATTTCTCAAGTTTTTCACCTTGTCTTGTCATAGGGAAGTCCTAAGCGTTGCTGACCCGCTTTGTGTTTGGTGGGGTTGTACAGGTCTTTCTGGCATGCTGGCTGAGGTGGGCCACTCCTCCCTGGAGTTGGGGATCGAGTGGCCTACATCTGTTTCACCACCGGAGCTACTGTTGGACGCCAGCATGGGTGCAGCCTTGCTCTAGCGAGCCCGAGGCTACGTAGGAGGCGATCCGCAGCCTTCCCCGGAGGAGCTCCGTCGACGGTTGAGGGAGTGCACCCATGGCTATCACGGCCTTGGTGCCCACACGAGCTCTGGATGTCTGGTCTGGCCAACATCCGGGCAGAGTACCTGTGGCTTCTAGAGGCGCAGGAGCAGAGGGCTCAGTAGCTAGTGGCCATTCGAGAGCTGGAGGAGCAATGGGCTCAGCTTGCATTAGCGGCTGCCGAGCAGGAGAGGTGTGCTGACGCGGTCGCGCTGCTTGCTCGGGATCACGCCGCACGGCTAAGGGAGGCAGAGAGCAGAGCCGAGGCCCTAGAGAAGGCCTTGGAGGAGCAGCGGTGAGACATGGAACTCGCTAGGGTCGAGTCGTGGATTGTCGAGATGGGGGCTAAGGAGAGCGTGCAACTTGTGTCGACCTTGAAGGCAGAGCTGGCTGCCACAGAGTCCCGCTTAGCGGAGCTGGAGGGGAGTGAGGCTGGGCTATGATTGTATCACTTCCCCCCCTTTTTGTTATCCAGATCGTACTTTTTTGTTACTCCAAGGGCATGTCTTGGGCTCCCTTTTTATAGAGAGTATTGATGATAGATTCTGGATTTTGATGTCGCTATTTGCTGGGTTGTTCCACCTCTTATTCCATGGAACCGTGTCAAATGCGGGGACTAGCGACCACTTACTGTTAGTCTGCTTGATTCTCCCCTACCACATATTTGTACAGGGTGTAATAGGCCGAGTTTTACCCGTTTTGGGGGCATTGAAGTGGAGAACTGGGCTTGAGGGCAATGTGACTGGATTTTGGGGACTGGGAACTGGGGACTGGGTACTGGAAAGAGACCAAGTGCTAGGGGCTAGTCTCTAGGAGAGAAAAGCCTGTGTTGTATGGGGTTAGCGTAGGTTTGCCAGGATGTGGCGGCCTACGAGGTCAAATCTGAGGGTTGGTTCTGGGATGCATCAGTTATAGGCTGACGCATGGGGTGTTTAGTTGATCTCAGTAAGCCTTTGTGACTAAGATCCTTAGCTGTTTCTCTTGATGCGTAGACCCTGTCTTCTGGCAGCATCAACCCTGCATCAGAGAGATCAATGTTTTATGTATGTGAAGTGACTACAATAGGACAAGCAGACAATGTTACTTTGTTGCTTTGTTTCTAATCATCAAAACAAAATAATATATGTTGCTAACAATTTAACGCTAGACAACATATGCACAACACAAAGTAGGCGGGAAAGTGGCTTGTCGTCAGACCCTTTTCTTCTGCTTCAAGGTAGTCAGTGATACTATGGGAAAGTCCTCGTACTTCTGATCCCCACTGAGGAAATACTGGAGCCAAGTGCCCATCCACACGTGACTCTTCTCCCCAGGCTTGCGTGCCTTCCTCGTGTCGTACGATGAATGGCAAAGTGTACAATATGCCCTCATCAGATAGCGATAAGCGAAGCCTGTCAGGTGCCAGCCTTCACTGTTGGTCTGATCCTTCAGCTAGTCTGGCCAGCAAACTTCTTCATATGGCTCTCCGTCGATCGGCAGGTCACTGAGCTGTGAAAGACTCCAAAGGTCTAAAGAGGTTTCTCCCTCTGAAGTGTAGAAAGTGTTGCACTCGGGGTAGAACACTTCAATCATGTCGCAGCATAGGCCCCTAGAGATAGGGTAGCGGTACCTCGAGGCGTACACGCTATGATATACGCCGGCCTTGACAAAGATGGGAGCATAGTGTTGCAGCACGTAGTCTGTGAACTCCACTGCTCCAGGTCTGAATGCGTGGGCATCGGTGGCCCTCAGCTCGGCAAACCACCCCACAGAAATTTGATGCTCGAAGTGGACCGCCAGGCAGTCCAGTAAGAAAGATTCTTCTCTGTACCCCCATTTCAACAGGGCAAGAAATAAACCAAAGATTGGCTTCTCCCGGTCAACACAGCCTGCAGTCTCATTCCATCGAGCGAGTATAAATTTGGGGGTTCTGGTCAACAGCCCATCCTCTGAAACCAGGTCCTGCAGTCCGAGCACGGCACTCCAGTTTCGGACTTCCCTGGGGAGGTAGATAGGCCTTCCCTGCATCACAAAGTCCGTCATGTTGTCCCTCTCAACCAACAATGCCAACTCAGCTTTGCGGACGAGGAACAAGTCCCTCTTCCCCTTAAGGTTGAATCGCCTCAGGAAAGACATCTAGTGTTTGTCTTTGGGATGATCCCTCCTAGCATCATCCCTGTGGTCATACTTGAAGGAGTCACCCCCGATAATGAGAAGGCACCTGGTGTCCACTGTATCAGTCTCCAAGTCTGAGGATTCTGCGACCACAGCAAGCTGCTCATGGCCCCAGTCCAAGGAATGGACATTCTCCCACATCAGCACAGCACGAGATGCACTAGAAGAAGAACCAGATGCCATTTTTTTCTGTAAAAGCATACCAAGAGGAATAAACAAGGTCAGAAAATAATTGATCAAAATAGCATTTTTGACAAAATTTTGGCAGAGTCTCCCCAGCTCGGGGGATTGCCAGAAGGAAGCGGGAACGCGTCCACTAAGGGAACGGTCCCTAAAATAGGCCGTGTGTGTCACGCCAAGGCCAAAACAGTTTGAGGGTTTTGAGGTAGTCTGAATAGCTCGGGAGGAAAATTCCTGAGTGAATGCCCTCTCTCTACTGGCTTCCTCTCCTGACCCTGAGGGTACTCGATCGGTCCTTCTCGAAGAGCTGGAGCGACCGAGCAATGATTTGGAGCTCATGGCCATTGACTCAGCCTCTCCAAGTGACTGGCGTACCCCCTATCTGTCATGGCTCTAGGATTCTCACCAACCCCCCGACCCTCGGGAGGCCTGAAGGTTAAAATACCAAGTTCGACGGTTTGTCATATTGGATGGCACCCTATACCATAGATCCTTCTCCGGTCCTCTTCTAAAATGCATCAGTATCGGCAAAGCCAAGCGAGCGATTCAAGAGGTCCACGAAGGCTTATGCGGGGCGCACCAAGGAGAAAGGTCACTCGCCAGGATCTTGCTTCAGCAGGGTTACTGGTGGCCCACTCTACAGCGTGACTGTTCGGCCTACGTACAGCAGTGTGACCGATGCCAGCGATTTGACCACTTGGTCCATCAGCTGGCAACGGAGCTCGTCACCCTAGCTGAGCCTTATCCTTTCGCTCGGTGGGGGGTTGACATCCTTGGGCCGTTCCCTACGGCTCAGGCCCAGAAGAAGTTTGTCATCATCGCCATCGACTACTTCACCAAGTGGATTGAAGCTGAAACCATAGCAAGGATCACCGAGACAATCGTGTGGAGTTTCATCTGGAAGTCGATCATTTGTCGTTACGGCATCCCCCGGGTGATAGTGAGCGATAATGGTCAGCAATTTGATTCTCATTATTTCTGAGACAGATGGGCTGACCTAAGCATCCGCAATCACTTCACTTCGGTCGCCCACCCTCAGGCTAACGGGCTGGTCGAAAATGCCAATAAGTCTATCTTAAAAGGCATCAAGACTAGGCTTGACAAAGCCAAGGGCAGCTGACTCGAGGAATTGCCCAACGTACTTTGGTCGCACAGAATGACTCCCAGAATGGCAACCGGTGAGAGTCCCTTTCAGCTGGTGTACGGCACCAAGGCCATGATCCCGTTGGAGATTGATAACCCCTCCCATCGAGTCATCTGTTTCTCATCTGAGATAAACGATCAAAAACTGCTAGAGAATCTCGACCAAGCAGATGAAGTCCGAGAGATTGCCAGCATGCGAGCAACGGAATATCAACGTCGCCTCACTCGATACTATAATGCCAAAGTCTGAGACAGACACTTCTATCTGGGAGACTTCGTCCTCAAAAAAGTTGAAGCTTCTCGACCACTTGAGGCGGCGGGCAAACTATCCCCCAATTGGGAAGGCCCCTTGATGCGGGACGACGACGAGACTCGACACCGACTGGGACTCTATGCAAGCTCGCGTACATCCCTAGCGAGGGAAGCATCGGACCTGCACGGTTGAGGAACCGGCAGTGAGTCAAGGGTGGTCTAGCTCTCTCTATCATGCCCGGGTCGGGTCACGGGATGGGTATCTCGCCCTCTCTCGCAGCGGTGCAATAAATATATCGATCTAGGAACTACTCACATGCAGCGGCATTTAAAGCATATACTAAGTAAGCGGTAACTACGACTACTAGGGGGCAGCGGGAAAATAGAAGATTCTTTAAATCTTCAATGGAGGTTAACTATAGGGGTATTTTTAGCACTATATTGGTACTTTTCTGAAAGTGGATGGCAATAAAATGAAATAAAAGGATTTACAAGTGTAAGAGATCAGCTCTCGAAATATCCCTGTACAAGAGAGTACATCCAGAAGATGTGACACACACCCCCCCTTTGAACTCCAAAAAGCAAGAGTATGAGTCATTATTATTGAAAAAATATATTTTCACAAATTCATTATTTTGTATTATGACAAAATAAATAATTATTTATCCCAAGATTATAAGTTTAATCGAAATTTAGGTCTCCATAAATATGTGGAATAAAGTGAATAAAAACCGTCTAAGTAAATAAAAGAAACAGGATTAGACGTAGACGATATACCATCTAATGAGTAAAATGACAAGGAATTAAATTAGACGATCTATCGTCAAAATTCTAAGGATAGACAAAGAGATAGATGATACATCGTTTAACTCAAGATAAGTTAAACGATACATTGTCTAACTAGAAAAGGACAAAAAGATAAGGTTAGACGATACATCGTCCAAGTGGATTAAGAAGCATTAGACGAAACATCGTCTAAAAATCTGTGGTTAGACGGAACGTTAGACAATACATCGTCTAAGTCAAAACGGATAGACAATATTCCGTCTAACAAGAAAACGAGAAACCCAAAGATAAACGATACATCGTCTACTTGAAGAAGCATTAGACGATACGTCGTCTAACTCACGATAGACGATGAGTTAGACAATACTTCGTCTAAAAAGAAAAAGACAAAAGATTAACATTACACGATACATCGTCTAACTGAAGACATGTTAAACGATACTCCGTCTAACTCACGATAGATGATGAGTTAGACGACATTCAGTCAAAGAGGATAACGACAAAATACTGCGATAGATGAAACTTCGTCTAAAAAGATTATGAATAGATGAAGCACTACACGAAATATTGTCTATGTGAATAACAACAAAAATCAAGCATAGATGATGCTTCATCTAATATAAAAAGTGATCAGAAGACTTAGACGAATGAGTAGACGATGCTTCTTCTGTCTCGATTAAACAAAGACAAAATTCTTTGTCTCACTATTTATTGTGTGGTCCATGTGTAACAGTTTTAACTTGTTGACCTCACTAACGACAAACTATACAATAAGGCGTCTACACAACATTTAAATGCTACGACGCCATGCACGTAAACGATCTATAGTATTTAACACCTTCCTCCTTCATCAAGTGCACAAAGGTAGTCTAAGGAACGACGTTGAATAAGTCAAATTGAACCATGCAGACACATTAGATGTGAATATCTACTGAGATACTTGTTCATTTCCAACAAAAAGAATACTTATTTAAAATCTTCTTGTGCATGTTGCAATATCTTAAGACATATTCCTACGTGCTAAACTGGTAATATTTATTGCACACTTTCCTCTCCGGCGTTTGTATTATGAATTTGCTACTCTGACACGATGCAGACCCGAACCAGAAAAAGATCTCTGGATATCTCTATTGTGATGACAACGGGAACCTTCTCTGGCCCAGACGCCTAAACAGCTGCGGCACTCTCGAGGCCATCTGTCTCCACCTGTCAGCATAGGTGGCGAAGTCTTCATCCGCCCTCATCTTCTCGGCCACCAGGTCGGTGAATGAGTACTCGGGGCCGACCCGGTCCTGGAATCTCTGCAAAAATCTTTCCTTTACGGTCCTGAAATTTTTGGCCTCGTCCAGAGGCAAAGTATAAAACCATTCCAGGGCTACTCCGTCCAAAGAGCACCGGAACAAATATGCCATCAGGCGCTCATCATGCTGAAATTGTGCCGACTCATAAAAGAACTCCCAGACATGAATGAATGGATTCCCATTCCCATCGTACTTGCGGTAGACGGGGTCATCAGGCAGATCTGAATCTGCCCAGTCAGATCTGAGCTCAGGAGTCAGCCTGTTCACAAATACCCCACGCAAAACCTTGTGCCATAAAAAACTTCTGTAATAGCCTATTTCGTGGATCCCTGAAAGGGCTTCGTAACGGCGCCAGTTTCGTGTCAATCCAACGTCAGAGCTGATCGCAGCAGGCATTTTTGCCTGGTCGTGCAGTTCTGAAACTGCAACACAGGCTCGGGATAGCAATCTGCAACACCCAACGAGCTGAGCCACCCCGCCTTTTACAAGGTGTTCCAGCCCGACCGCCTTCTCGGGAGCGATCCTCCAGGAGTCCCCTTCGCAACGGGACCAACCCCGCCCCAACCGGTCGTCCGAGCATAACATGGGTTGCCCCGACGAAGTGGTCCAAATTGCTGCCAGTCAACCCAAGTTCACTATTCCTGGGTCATTGTTGTCGCCCCTTACCTCCCTACGTGGAGTGGGCCATAAAATCTTTGTTGTAATTAAGTTATAACATTGTACCGGGAATACGAGTCTTGGCCGGGATCACCTTCCCCACGCTCGGTAGCGTGGAGGAATCGTGTTCGCTCCCCTCTCGGTAATTTGCTTTACTCATATATATTTCTTTATGCCATTGCTTGCATGTGATAGGATTAATTACCTCGTTAAATAATTTTAATCACCGTTGCGAGAGAGAGCGAAACCCATCCCGTGACCCGATCTGGGCACGAAAGTGAGAGTTGACCACCCTAACTCATTGCCGATTTCTCAACCACACAGTCTGCATGCTTCCCTCGCTTAGTGACGTCCACGAGCTCGTCTAGAGTCCTAGGTTTGCATTCAATTTGTGTCGAGTCCACTGTCCGTCCCGCATCAAATTGGTATCAAAGCAGGGTTGAGTCTAGGGTAGTCATCATTTGAAAAAAAAAAGTGTCTAGGTTTGCATATCATTTCTCTATCCGGTATATCAAAAGACGTTACTGGAAAGATTGGTTATGCCTTTTTGGAAGGTAGCCCCTTGCGTGAGGTTTCTACCTCCGCCACGTACTGGATATTGGATAAGTCTAGGTTTGTAGTCGAGTCTGTGTTCAACTTCAACACATCTAGTCTCCCCATCCCCAATTTCTCATGGATTCCTAGTCGCCCAGGCGATATGACCATTGGTACACCCATGGGCTTGGAAACCATCCCATCTCCTTCGTTAGGCCGGAGGCCTCGAACTTTCATTGCTCCAAGGTCCCAAGCGACTACCTACATTGGGAAGATGGACTTTGTTCCAAACCTGCATACATACATGGACTTACCCCAACCATGCATGGACTCAACCCCGTGCATATGCACAGACCATGCACTGACCTTAGTCTGCATGTGCACTGACTTTAGCCCACATGCACTGACCTTAGTCTACATGCGCACTGACCTTAGTCTACATGTGCACTGACCTTAGTCTGCATGTGCACTGACTTTAGCCCATGTACACTGACTCGGCCTGCATATGCACTGACCCTGCACTGACCTTGCCCTTTGCACATTCCATAACTACACTGACTCTCCCTGCATATGCACTGACCTTAGCCCATGTACATAGACCTTCTTTCAGCTTCTGGCCCCATGTACACGGACTTCGTTTGCATATGCATGGACCTTGCACTGACTTTGCCCCTAGCATGCATGGACTCTGCCCCTTCGCCCCAAAATCTGCATCCATGCATATGCACGAACTCCATCCCCCAGGCTGAACATCTGCACGGACTTCGTCTGTTAACCCTGTGCATTCGCATGGACCCTGGACAAAACGTGCATGGACTTTGTTCTTCAACCTCGTGCACAACGTGCACGGACTTTGTTCTTCAACCCCATGCACAACGTGCACGGACTTTGTTCTTCAACCTCATGCACAACATGCATGGACTTTGTTCTTCAACCCCGTGCACAACATACATGGACTTTGTTCTTCAACCCCGTGCACAACATGCATGGACTTTGTTCTTCAATCCCGTACACAGCGTGTATGGACTTTGTTCTTCAACCCCGTGTACAACATGCATGGACTTTGTTCTTCAACCCCGTGCACAACATGCATGGACTTTGTTCTTCAACCCCATGTACAACGTGCACGGACTTTGTTCTTCAACCCCATGCACAACGTGCACAGACTTTGTTCTTCAACCCCGTGGATATGCACGGACTTTGTTCTTCAACCCTGTGCATGTGCACGGACTTCATTTTTCAACCCTGTGCATACGCACGGACCTTGCCCAAAACCTACATAGACTTCGTCCCCTAACCCCATGCATATGCATGGACTTGCTTGAAAACTTGCATGGACTTTGTTCTTTTGCTGAAAACTTGCACGGACTTCGCATGCACTTTGCATCCAAAAACCTGCACAGACTTTCCCCAATCTGCATGGACTTTGTGCCAGAACATGCACGGACCCCGTCCAGATGTGCATGGACCTTAACCCTTCATCTAGCCCAACTGAAGCCTGCACAGACTTTGTTCTTCACCGATACGCTCCCTAAGCCTTCACCGGTGTGCCCTTTTTAGCCCTTCACCGATACAGGCCTTGAAGACCTTCCCCGGCACACCTATCCTTGGTCTTTCGCCAGTACACCCCCCAATAAACCTCACCGGCACGCCTAACTCCTAGCCTCTCTCTAGCACACTCTGCACTCCTTTGCCGGCACACTCGCTAGCGCCCAGCCCGGCACACCTCACCCATCTCTTCGCCGGCACGCCAGTCCCCAGGCTCTCCCCAGTATGCCCAGCCCACCTTCACCGGTACACCCTCCCAGTGCTCAGCCAGCCTTCACCGGCACACCCCTTTCTTGGCCTTTCAACAGCCCACGCATGGCCCTAGGACTTAGACTTGGTAGAGACAAGTCTAGGACTTGCTCTGATACCACTTGATGTGACACCACTAGGGAGAAATGCAGCACTTAGACAAGGGTCCTCGGACCTATCACATAAACACGTTCAACCAAAGAGTGTGGTCCTTGAAAGTGGCCGATCCACCGTCACTCACACACGAACCTGGGTGACTCGGTGATGCAGAGTGAAGGTAGTGGATCAAGACCCTAGCTGGTAGAGTGCCAGCAGGGCTAAGGTGTCCCTCCCAAGGGTACGAAGCCTACACTTCAAGGGTTGGCCGGGTGCCAATTGGGGCACTAGGTCCCTCTCTCTCACAACCCACAGTGATCGCTCAGAAGTGGAGCACTCCGGGGTCGGACGCTCTCTCTCTCACTCAACGGAGCAATTCCGCGGATATTAGATGAACAAATACTAGTGAATGAGCAAGGTTTAGAGCTCACCTGGTTGGTTTGAAGAAACCAACCCCATTGGGAGACGAGGGCGAGCGGGGAGTGTGGGTTGCCCGCACACTGTGCCGATGTAGCTTCCCCTGTTCAATAATACATACACTACTCCTCTCGCAGGAGGGTTAGACAAGGGGTGGGGAATGTGGATTACATCAAAACTACCTCTACACAGGGAGGGGCACTAAGCCGGCTAGGCGGGGTGGGGGAGAGGACTACTAAGAGTACCGAATGGCAACTCGGCCAGTTCAACCTGCTTCTAGAATCACCAGTCAGATAGTCGCTGTTGATGCTGCCACGGGCTGTACTGGATTCGAAAGATGCCAAAACTAGTGCCAATCCTTTGCTGACTGACCCAGGAAAGCTCCTGAATTTTCATGGGATCGTCCGGTGTCATCGCTGGTCGTGGCTGGCTCAGGAACCGGGTCGCTCTGTTCGGACTGGGACTGCTCTCAGGTCATAGTAGTAGGTAGATGACGCCGTCACGAACACTCTCGTAGTCGAAACGGTGTGGGACCAAGATGGATACGTCCATGGATGAATCCCTCTTCGATCTCCAACTAGGAAGGCCATCAGGGGAGGTCGGAGTAGGGAGATAGAGGACATAGAGTGTAGGGGTGTCTGTGCTGATTCTGAGTGGACTGACCTGCGCACCTAGGGGAGAATAATTGGAACGGACAGCTCTGAGCTCCAAACGATGCTCCGCTGGCTGTGTTGGACAGAGGACTGGTAGTGGCTCATCCCAGCCAAATGGCACACCAAGGGGAGCTAGGGTGAGGATGTAGGAGCTTCTGCACCGATGATCTAGTCTTCCCTCAGATGCCAGATGTGCACTCTGACGAGAATGGACCTCCCGGACTGCCCCGAACTTGGATGAAGGTAGGATCACCTCGCCGACGAAGCTGACTTGAAGAGCTTTCCAGCAATATAAGGTGGGCCACAAGGAACTCCAGGCTGTAGTGGAGGCCGGCGCTGCAGCAGGTGGGGACTCAGCAGAGCTACAGTAGTGCACAACTAGTATATAAGGGGTGAAGAGAAGGGGTGTTTCTGTGGTGGGGGGCTAGTGGACATGGGGTGGTGTTAAAAGGGGGTGGGATTAGGATGTAGGAAGGGGACGTGGAAAATTTCATTCATTCTTATTTTTTTTGTATTTTTATTGTGGAGGAGTGGGTCGTTGAAAGGCCAAGAAAGGGGCCTGGCTGAGCGCTGGGAGAGTGTACCGGTGAAGGTGGGGGTTGGGCGTACCGGCGATGGCATCAAAAGGTGTACCGCAGAGAAGCAGGGCAGGTGTACCGGCGAGTGAGTGGGTGAGGCATGCCGGTGAAGACAGGACGAGTGTACCGACGAGGGCAGGAAGGGTGTACCGACGAAGGACCAAGGGCAGGTGTGCCGGGGAAGGTCTTCAAGGCCTATATCGGCGAAGGGCTAAAGGGGGGTGCATTGGTGAAGGTCTGGAGGGTGTACCGATGAAGGACAAACCCCGTGCAAGTTTCAACTGGGCTGGATGAAGTCCATGCATGTTCATAGGGTCAAGTCCATGCAGGTTTTGGATGCAAAGTGCATGCGAAGTCCATGCGTATGCA
Organism: Amorphophallus titanum; assembly: GCA_024336825.1. NCBI lineage: Eukaryota > Viridiplantae > Streptophyta > Magnoliopsida > Alismatales > Araceae > Amorphophallus > Amorphophallus titanum. The sequence continues at coordinate 476,638 of JANBPO010003331.1, forward strand.
CGGGGTTAAAGGACGAAGTCCATGCAGGTTTTGGGCAAGTCCGTGCATATGCACGGGGTTAAGGGACGAAGTCCATGCAGGTTTTTAAGCAAGTCCGTGCATATGCACGGGGTTGAAGGGCGAAGTCCATGCAAGTTTTGGGCAAGTCCGTGCATGTTCTGGGGTAAGTCCGTGCAGGTTTGATGAAGTCCATACAAGGGGGGTGAAGTCTATGCACATGCACAAGCAAAGTCCATGCATGTTTAGATGAAGTTCATGCATATGTGCAGAGTTAGGGTGAAAGTCCATGCAGATGTACAAGTTCTGAACCGAAGTCTGTGCAGGTTTTGGATGTTAAGTCCGTGCATATGCACGAGGTTGAAGAACAAAGTCCATGCACGTTTTGGCCAGAGTCCATGCGAATACACAAGGTTAACAGACGAAGTCTGTGCAAATGTTCAGGTTGCGAGATGGAGTCTGTGCATATGCACGGATGCAGGTTTTGGGGTGAAGGGGTAGAGTCCAGGCAAATGCACAGGGCCGAGTCCATGCAGGTTTTGAACGAAGTCCATGCAGGTGCAAATGAAGTCCGAGCATGTTTGATGAAGTCCATGCAGATCTGGGCTGAGTCCATGCATGTGGGACAAAGTCCATGCAAATGTTCAAGTTGGGCCCATGCAAGGTCCATGCATACGCTCGAGCTAGTGGACAAAGTCCATGCAAGGTCCATGCAGGCTAAGGGTGAAGTCCATGCACATTCAGGGCTTGTACAGGGAGAGAAGTTAGACCAAGTCCATGCACCTTAGGGCCGAGTCCATGCATGCTAGGGGCAAGGTCAGTGCAAGGTCCGTGCATGTGGAGGCAAGGTCGGTGGACGTGCGAGTAGGGTCCGTGCAGGTGTGCAAGCAAGTCCGTGCATATGCAAGATGAAGTTAGTGCATGTTTTGGGATGAAGTCCATGCGAATGTTCAAATGGGGTCCATGCATGAAGGATAGAGTCCATGCGAACCTAGGCTAAGTCCATGGAAAGCTGGGCTAAGTCCACGCAAGTCTGAGAATGAGTCCATGTACATGCAGGTTAAGTCCATGCAGACACGCAGGGTTCGTGCAAGGGACGAAGGCCAAGTCGGTGCATGGGCAGGCAAGTCTTCGCCGTTGCTACCCAGAGAAAGCTCGCAACATGCTCTCGCGATTAGGGATAGATGGGACGTGTGGCGAGTGGATGCCACCACACTGTGCAATGGAAACAAAGATTGTGAATAGGCCAACACTGCCACAGGCCTTGGAGTGGCGAAGCTCTAGGTAAGGTGCCATCGTGGATCGTGGTCGGTGATGAGGAAGCAAAGTCGACGATGGCAATAAACACCTCGCCGTGGCAAATAGTGACCTGGAGAGGGAGCCGCGAAAGCCATCGCCTTTGCTGGGACGGAGACGCAACCCAGACGATGCCTCAGCCACTCCTGCTACCATTGGGCTGGCAGTGAGAGCAGTCGAGGCGGCTAGAACAGGCTACACCGACAAGGCATCAGTGTCGAGGGCATTATCACTGACACAGCAGCAACCAAGTTGGCGTGTCGTCGGAGGCCAACTTGGAGTCGACAGGTGGCAGATGGCTGGGCAGGGTCGCGGACACGATGGCAGCGTGCTAATAGTGGAAACTACCTGCTTGGAGAGGGGGCGCTTTGGTTGTGCAGCAGTGATCCTGGGCAGGGGAATGGGAGTGAAGGAGGGTGGCCAACAGTCTTGAATATGGCGAGCTAATGAATAGATGGACCATGGCTGGCCTGCGGGACGACTCGAGGGTGAGCCAGCGTGCTGGGGAACACGCAGATGGCAGTGGCGAAGGCGACTACTACTGTCGTTGGACAAAGTCGACTTCACATGGGGCAGTATTGGGCCGGGGTTGGGTTCCATGAAGATTTACAGGTGGCAGGACAAGTGTGGCGGTATGCACGGGCAAAGGGTGATCGTGACCACTGCAGGTGGCCAGTGGTGGTGCATGCACTGGGATGATCGCGAATGCTCCACCGATGATGCCTTTGGTGCTCGGAGGTGAGGGATGCCAAGCTCGGACGTCGTGCATGGCCGGCAACTGTCCTCGGACGCTGGTTCATGGGGCTGTGGCGGACTGCTCGACGATAGCGAACGAGGCTCTGGACGGAACGGTGCTGCAGCAGTGTCCTTGGCAGCTGTTTCATCGAGGACGACGATGGCGAGATGTTGGCGAGGCAGAGGAGGGTGGGGTGCGGCAGTGGCGAGCTTGCTTGTAGGGGCACGCCCGACGGCGGGATCATGGCGTGCCCGGACGCGAGGGTCATGCTCCACTATCGTGTTTGTTGTGCTCGGAGGGGATGGCGATCGTGGACGCCGACGGGCTCGGGGAGGCATCCTTGCTCGGAGGGGAGGCGGGCACTCGCCTATGCATGCTCCAGAGGGCGGACGTGCTCGGAAGGATAGCCGGTGCCATGCTACGAACAACGGTTCGCGCCCACCCCGAACTGTGGAAGGGACGCCATGCTCGGCCTGCTCGGAGGAATGTGCAATAGCAGAGGGGACGGTGCAGCCCGGACGACGTGCTCACCGTGCTCGGAGGTGCAGAAGCTGGGCGCTAGGTGGTTGTTGGCGAGCTCGGCAAGGGCCGACGACGGCAGTGCAAATGCGGCCAGTGACGTAGGGTGGCAGGCTGGGTGGTGCGTGGTTGCAAGGTGATGGCGGCAGTGGGCTCACGGCTGGGTTCTGAATGAGCCGCTCTATCAATTAGAACGGTCATCTAAAGACCGCTCAGATCCGGTCGGTGGAAAATCAAAAAGCAGCCAAATCCCATATTTATCAGTCTGAGTATGTACACGATCTGAGATGGACCGTTTTCATTAACAGAACGGTCATACATTGGCCGTTCTATACAATGGAACGGTCTATCTAAGACCGTGTTCATACCAAACCTGAAATTCTTTAAACTTTGGCGAAAGTTTGTCATTTAAATCATAGCCAAGGAGGGTGGTGCTCATAGAATAAGCCCATAATTATACTCAGGAATGGACCAACAAGCGATGAACGACTCGAGGCATCAACAAATAATAGTAAGAAAAATGACCCGACTCATTGGCAAAAAATGGGTGTCAACACTGACGACCGGTATGAATGCTAAACTCAACCTTTTTGTTCTATATGAATAAATGACTCTTATATGCATGACACTTGCTTCTAAATGCAGCTAGACCCTCAAGGACGCATCGCTGAGCTTGAGGGACTACTCCACCCCACCATGCAGCAGCAGGACGAGTATCGAGCAGCTCTGGATCTTCTGGTGAGCCTTCCTTAGACTTTAAAAAATTGAAATGTTTATGCAAACTAACTGACCTTTGAAAATGTAGCAGGCCGAGGGAGCCCAGAGGACCGGACCGGATGCACCGTCCTCCTCTACATAGCCTGCCGGTGGACGGGCTGAGCCAGATGCGGATTTTACCCGAGTCGTAGCTCGAGCCGAGGAGGCCGAAGCTACCCTCACGGAGTGGGTAAGAACCTAGACGTTTCTAAAAAATGCTTTATGACTTACACATGTGCCTAAACTGACCAATATGCAAATGCAATGTGTAGACGAGACAATTGACCGTAGCATTGGCTATGGCAGAGCGATCCCAAGCAGAAGCGGCAGAGGTACCCCGTCTCTAAGAAGAGATCGAGCGACTCCGGGGGGAGGTGACCTGGTTGAGTGGAGAGATGGTAGACATAGAGAGGTACCAGACTGAGGCTCGTGAGGCACGACTCCAGGTCCATGACTTGAGGATTGAGCTCCAGACCATGGAGTGGACTGTTCGACTGATGGGCCGAGGATCCGAGCGGAGTGCATCACGGAGTGGCGTAGCATGAGGCTCGCAGAGCGCGGCACCGAGTGCATCGGTGGGAGACTATTTGGCCAACTCTTCCGGCCACCGGAGGAACGAGGAGGCAGAGCAGAGATGCCTACGGGAACAGGAGCATAGTGCCATGGAGACACCATCAAAGCGGCATGAGGGCACTGGGGACTGTGGTGGCTCGAGAGACAAATCGGCCGAGTGGCACTTTTTTGTTTTGGTTTTTGTTCTTTTTTGTTGGTTTTTGATTTTTGTTCTTTTGTTGACACACATTATATGACAATTTAGAATATGATGAAATGAAGAAAATTTTGGTTTGTGAAAAAGTGAATGTGAATGTGTGGATATGAATGTGAATATGAATGTGTGGTTGTGAATGCATGATTTGGGAATGTGTGGATGTGAGTGTGAATGCATGATTGTGCGAATGGATGATTGTGTGAATGTGAACAGGGTGTAGAACGGACTAGGGCGTACCCAGCCCTCTCCTTCACTCTCTCCAGCAACACCAGCCCACTCTGCCCCCCACCCCTGTCCTCTCAGCCCCCATGAGACCCCAGCCACATCCCTCCCTCTCCCACAGCCATCAGCCCTCATCCCCTTGCAAACCCTCCCCATTTCGCCCTTCCATAATCTCCCCTACAAATCTGTTCTGGTTCTGGGTTGCAGGAAGCAGAGTACCAGAGACTTGTAGAGGCTGCCACGACGTCATTGTTAAGCTTCAGGAGGTGTTCCATATACCGGTGGAATCGTCATCCGATTAGATTCACAACGAGGGTAGCCCCGCCATCTTCTGATCTTGGAGCTATCCAGACGAGCTATTCTCGGCGACCTGCGCAGTTCCTCTAGATCGACGACCAGAGCCTTAGTGCAGAAGCTCCCTCGGCTACCCCCGTGCGTTTCCTGGAGCAAAACTTGACCGAGACGAATGCCAGTGAGTCCCCCACCACCTCCACGAGGAAGGAGGTCATTTACCTTCCGGACCACCCGGTTCTAGGCGACTTCGTCGAAGCATGCAGACTGGCCCAGCCAGGCCCAGGTTGGACAGACCCTCACTCTTCTGCTCAGAGCTTTCTCCTCCAACCTTTGATCATGGTCCCGCTAGTGCTTCCTCGAATATACCTCGACCATGGTCACGTCAATGCTAACCTCACCTCGATCGGAGTCCGGGAGCGCCCGGGGCAGCTTCTGCAACAGTCATCCACGACTCTATTCCAGACAGGGGCAGTTCGGACCAGGCTTGAACTCCGAGCTACAGCGACCACGGTCGACCACCGAGCCGCACCTAGCTTTTACGATCTATTCTCTGGTTAGTCCCGGTCATCCCAGTGCTGGTCCCACCTCCGGAAACCTCCGGACGAGTTTGTGGCCACCCCTCCACCCGCGCTCTGTCCTGCTGTCCCAGCCAGAACCGAAGCAGAGCCCCTCGCAAAGACGAAGGAGCCGTGCCCCGGCCCGACCACCGGATGATTACCAGCTCCTGCAGCTAATGACCACCTAGCCCCTTGTCGACTTAGCATTGGTCTCGCCATCCTGTCGCATCGGGAGACAACCACAGCAGCCTGGCTTCCATCCTCTGCCCCTGCTGGTCACACCGAGATAGAATCGGGCACTTCAGCTCTTTTCCCCTCCACTCGCTTGGCCGACTGAAAGCCCCTCCCTGTGTGGAAGTAGTTTTAGTTGTAAATCACTTAACCCCCACCCCGAGAACCCCCCTCCTGCGCGAGGTGTAGTGCTGTAACTATTTTAATTTCAAGTCAAGCATCACCGATGCAGCGTGCGGGCGCATGCCCACACTTCCCTGCTTGCCCACGTCTCCGATCGATATCGGTGTTTTTACACCAGTCAGGTGAGCATCTAGTATCCCCTTGGCTGGTTGCATTCTTTGTTAATTTAGTATCATCTTTGCTTGCCCGTCGGTGGGTGAGACGAGGGCCCAGACCCACACACCACTCCTATTGTGCTCGCCACGGACCGTGAGCGCGTGCCACCCAAACCCACGCCCCGACGTGCTGGCTGCCCACGGAGTTGGGAATCCCAGGCCCTTAGGGGTCAGCCTAAGCCCGCAAGGTCTTCTAGAACTATCGGGTCCCACCTCAGACCCTTGCCATCCTCCCCCGGTCACCATCGGGAGAACGCACGCGCTGTGCGACTGAGCCGCTAGAGTAAGGTCGTGTTAGTCCTTGTATGCTTGCGGGTCTACGTCCAAGGCTCATTGAGTCATTCATCGTCACCTTTGGGCTGTGCCACATCAAGTGGTATTAGAGCGGTCATAGGCTTGTTCTCACAAGTCTAGTCTTGGGGCGTCTTCACACTAGGTCATTCATAGGTGCATATGCACACCCGTGCATAGCCCACCCAACTTTGCATGACCGCCCGTAGTGGAGCTCATTATAGTTGAGTTATGTTTTTGATGATAACCAAACTTATTGTTATATTTTTGATGATAACTAAACTTAATGTTTGATTGATTGCACTGTTCCTGATGACAGTATGCATTCATGTTGATTGAACTATGGTTAAGATGACAAATAGATTTTGAGGATCAAACATGTTGATTAAATTTATTGCTATATGGTTTTGACCCTTGGTTGAAAATGTTGGTTCTACAAGAGGTTTCAAGCCTACTCTGAATGAACCAAGTCCTTTGCAATTCATGATGAATTAACCTTGACTACTTTGACTTGTAGGATCAAACTCATGGCAGTCGCCTGGTAAACCAAACGTGTGGATAAGCACCTTGCTTCTCTACAATTCAAAACAGGTGGTATATGTCATTTACTGTCAAGAACCATTGGTAAGATTCTTACCTTGTTATAGCATTGATCTCACCATGGGTATTTCATATACCTCTCCATTTAAAGACTTCACTCATGGTATTTGAGGTTCGCGATGGTTGCATGAATTGATAACTTACAAGTTCAGGTTGAATGCATAAGTTCTTCGAATGCAAAAGTTCCTCATTCCAATCAATGACAAATGCTCAAATGGTTTAAGCTTTCCAAATGTATAAACAAAGTCAAATCCAATCTCAAATTTCTTTTGTAGACCTGCAGTTTGAAACAAATGAAAATTTGTTGGTACTTACTACAGCCTTAAGAAGTTTCAAAATAAAGATATTTTCATTGTTCTTATTCTTATGCTCATTGGTCCATTCTAATCTATTTTGAGGTAGAATGTGAGGACCATGGGTGAATAATCTCATAAACTTCGAATCAAAACTAGTCATGCAATCACAGAAGTTTTCAACCCACAACTTATAATCAGAATCATCAAAAATAAGAAGTGACTTCATGTTAGCCATCCCCAATAATCTTTACTCTACAACCGTGAGGTTGAATCCAAAATCAGAGACCCGCTCTGATACCAATTGTTGGTCCCTGGGTAGGCGAGCGGACAAGAAGGGGGGGTTGAATTGTCCCCCACGCAATTTGGCAAATTTCAAACTTTCTTAGCGGAATTAACAAGTTTGACGAGATTGAAGAAATTAAACTAACAAAGTAATTTAAGTTCACTCAATCTCTCCTTTCTCACACGATCGACTAACCGAAGTAAGCAAGGAACACATAATCACACAATGCAATCCACAAGAGACAAGGGTTTTTAAGGTGGTTCGGGACCACGAAGGGCTCCCTACGTCCACCCTTACCAAATCGGTAAGGATTCACTCGCTGGATAAACTAGCACGGGAAAAACTCCCTAACATGGAGCAAGGCTCCAACACACACAGGGATAAATCCCCAACATGGAGGTGATGCTCCAACAACACACAGGACGACGCCTGCACAAATACACGGGGACATGCCCCAACACACACACGCAGAGTAAGCTCCGCAAACAAGGTGTACAACCCTAAACACACATGGAGATGGAGTCTCCAACACGATCTGATGACTGGATCACAAACACACACACACGCTGCAACACACGCAGCACTGGAGACACACAACCATATACAAATAGTTACACACACAATATTCCTAGTTCAGAAAATTAGCACAGATATTCCAACATGCTCAACCCTAAACATAGATCATGAAACACATCACAAACTACAGATAGAAGATGTGGAAATGATCCCCCTTTGTTTTCTAAGGCCGAATGATGATGTTCTTTGATGCTCGGGTCGAAGGTAAGCCGGATGCAGTCGATTTGAACGTCAACACGTTCCTTTCTTCAATCCGCTTCACTTTATCTTCATCCATGATCTCCAAATCCTCTTGGATGCAGATCAAATCCCATTGGATTGAGCTCTTCCTTCCTTTCTCCCCTTTCTTCACCTACAAGATGAAAACAATGAATACATTAGGGTTCTCCTTGCCAAATTCGTAGGTTACACATATGCATATATAGAAGACATGAAAAGACCATGATCACCCTTCTAGAACCATCCAAAAAGACCCCCAAAAGGTCTACTATGAACCCAAGGGCAAAGGGGTAAAAGGTTAGGCACAAGTGGGTTTATAAGACCTAGGGCTAAAACTGCATGGACTTGAAAACATGCATGGACACGAATCTGCTAAAACTGCATGGACACAGTTTTGCTAAAACTACATGGACTTGAAAACATGCATGGACACGAATCTGCTAAAACTGCATGGACACGGATTTACTAAAACTGCATGGACTTGAAAATATGCATGGACACGAATCTGCTAAAACTGCATGGACACAGATTTGAACAACTAAAACTGCATGGACTTGAAAACATGTATGGACACAGATTTGAACAACTAAAACCGCATGGACTTGAAAACAAGCATGGACACAGATTTGAACAACTCAAATCGCATGGACTTGAAAACATGCATTGACTAAAACATGTATTGACTAAAACCAAGCCATATTAAAATATTCAAAACACATAATTACATGGAAAACCCCAAAATTCTCATACGATCTTTAATTCTCATGTTTCTTAAATTCTTTTTGACCCCAAATTACTTGAGAAACATCAAAATATAAATACTAAAGAAAACATGCGTGATTGTATTAACATACTTGGGTTTTTTTTTTCATGCTACATGAACAAAATAAAATCTTAACAGAAGTAAGGCAAATAATTGGGGATCGAATAAAACAACACCCTGAGTAAATCGAAACATGCCAATGAATATTTTGAAAATTTGTAACTTGCCTCACTGAAGAAACTAGAGAAAGAATCCAAAATAAAAGCACCAAACACGCTCTGCCATACGACCCTTGCAAGAAGACACCACGAACACCTTTGCAAGCTACTCCTCCAGCACCACTCACTCACAGGAGATAAGGGAGCAAACCCTTGTACTCTCTATGAAGTGGGAACAAGTTGCTACGGGTGTGCAGGGAAAAAAAGAATCCATTGAGAGGTTTGAGGCCGATCCTGACCTCATTGCCCAATTTGAGGAGATAGACGCAGGATTTGATGGCACGCATGTCAAGTACATGCAAGTTGGAGATATTACCGAGAGTTCTAGCCATGGACGATTGGATGTAGTTTGTTGAATCCTAACACACCCCCAGGAGGACGACTCGTGTCGAACCTCCATCTTCCAAACCTACATCATGGTGAAATCCCAACCCTGCAAGGTGATCCTGTATCAATGCACTCTCTTCAGACTTTATCTCCCACCTAGGTCTACCTACACACCCTCATCCTAAGTCATACAACGTGGCTTGGGTTGACGACACTTCTATCTCAGTCACCACTACATGGGTCATTCCCATTCAGTTCCAGTCCTACCAAGGACAGATTTTATGCGATGTAGTGCCAATGAAGGTCGGGAACATCATCTTAGGACGACCATAGATCTATGATGTAGACCTTACTATATTTGGTCGATCCAACCAGTGTTCCTTCTCCCACAATGGGAAGAAGATTCAGTTGTACCCAACACCCCCAAAGGTGACCCCGGAAAAGAGTTCCACCTCCACCTCCACTGGAACTCCCAATGAAGGGAAACTTCCCACTCCCTCTTCTCCTGCATCTGTCACACCCGACCCCAAGGCCCCTAAGGTTGGTCACGACCTAGTTAGGTGCCCTAACTTCATAAGTGTCTGAGAGCTAAATAGAGAAGTTGCCGGCGGGAAAGGATCGGGTTGTGAGTGCACAGATTCAGCTTCGTCTAGAATTATTAATGAAAATCAAGTCGCTACAAGACAATGATCCGATGTTGGTAGAGATCAAGGAGAATTTAAGTAATCGACCTGATTTCATATTAGCCGATGAAAACATGTTATTTTTTCGAGGAAGGACCTGTGTGCCCGATATAGCTGAAGTGAAGAATAAGATCTAAGAGGAAGCCCATAGGTCCAGGTACACTATTCACCCTTGAGGTACTAAGATGTATCGAGATTTGAAAAGGTCCTTTTGGTGGCATAATATGAAGAGGGAAGTTACAGAATTTGTAAGCAGATTCTTAGTGTATCAGCAAGTCAAGGTTGAGCACTTCAGACCTGCTGGGAAGTTAAAGCCACTCGATGTACCCCAATGAAAGTGGGAAAGCATTGGTATGGACTTTATCATGGGTTTACCTAAGACTCGTAGTGGAATTGATGCAATATGGGTTATTGTGGATAGATTGACTAAGTCTGCCTATTTCTTGTCCATTAAGTCCAGATGGATAGTTGATGTTTTAGCTGCTCTGTATATAAAGGAAATTGTAAGACTTCATGGAATACTAGCCAGAATTGTGTCTGATAGAGACCGCAGGTTTACTTCACACTTCTGGAGAGGACTGCAAGAATCTTTGGGTACTCGTCTGAATTTCAAACACTACTTTTCAAGACTAAAAGAACCAATCAGATTGTGGAAGATATGCTTAGAGCTTGCGAGATTGATTTTGGAGGCAGTTGGCATGAACATTTGGCTTTTATTGAATTCGTCTACAACAACAGTTACCAGTCCAGTATCCAGATGGCCCCATTTGAAGCTCTTTATGGAAGAAGTTGTAGATCACCCCTGTGTTGGGATGAGGTAGGTGAGGAACCATGGTCAGGACCGGATCTCATTTTAGAATCATCTAAGAACATCCGTATTATTAGAGACTATCTGTAGGTGGCACAATCAAGACAGAAAAGTTATGCCGATGGTAGAAGGAGAGCCTTAGAATTTCAAATTGGCGAGTATGTATTCCTGAAGGTTTCGCCCATGAGAGGAATCTGAAGATTTGGCATTCGTGGTAAGCTAAGTCCAAGATATGTTGGCCCATTCGAGATTATGGAAAGAATTAGGGAAGTTGCTTACAGATTGGCTCTGCCACCCCAATTATCGGGAGTTCACAACGTTTTCCATGTATCGATGTTACAGAAGTATGTGTATGACCCCACTCATATCATTCAGCATATGGATCTAGAGTTGAAAGAAGATTTGACTTATGAGAAAAGACCCATCAAGATTTTGGACAGTAAGCAACAATAACTCAGGAATCGTTCTATACCTATGGTCAAGATGCAGTGGAGTCGACGAGGAACTGAAGAAGCTACATGGGAATCCGAGGACGTTATTCAGAAAAAATATTCTGATTTATTCTAAGGTTAGTTCTCACTTCCCATTCTAATAAGAGTAGTGAATTTGGAGGACCAAATTCCTTAAAGTGGGGGAGGGTGTAACACCTCGGTATATTATTGAATAAAAATAATAAGAAATTTCACAAGAAATACGATAAGTAGGTTGCAGCACCTCCACATTGGCTGGTAATCGCTCTCCAATGGTGTCTTTCCTGTCGTGCCCTCGCGCACATTTTCATTTAAGTAGTCTAGTTCCTTCATCCAGCGTTCAATGCTTTCGAGTAATCTTCCAAGGTTGTTTCATTCAGAACCATGAAAGGTTTCCATGGCTTAGTGTCGGAGGCGTGTCACATCACACCTTGGCATCTACTTTTCAGTCCGTTCTTCTTCATTCCGCTTATCGCACTTTCGCTTCATTTCGTCTCACTCCCCTGCAAAGCAGACGCCAAGGTGGGGCAGCTGTAGACACGCCAAATTTGATGCTATGATGCCTAAATCTCATGTTACTTTGCGACAATCAGATTGGACTTCAATATTTGCCTAATATTAAGTTTTTCTACATTTTTTATAATTAACGCCTTAACCAGGGGCGTCATTTGTATGAAATAATGACACTCTAAGGGACGTCCTTTATTTGATTCACGCCTTTCAGAAGAGGCGTCATTTCCTGATATTCCTAATTGGGTTGGAAAATGTCTGGAATTAACGCCCTTCATAGAGGCGTTGTTTTCATAATAACGCCTGTTTGAAAGTCATTATTTTATATTTAAAATATGAAAAGTTGTTGGGAAAATCAGGATTGACGGCTCTGTGAGTGGCGTCATTTTGAATAGCGACCCTGAGAACGTCGTCATTTCAGTTTCATGTCTGTTTCGCACGCGTCCTTCCCCGGAAGAGTCCTGCCTTGTTTTAAACTCTCGGTTTCGATTAGGGGAGGGAGTCTAATAGGGTGAAGAGTATCATTGTTCTAATCCTATTGGAACTGGGTCCTTTGAGGATTTATTGAGTCTATAAATAGGAAGCCTTGTCCTCCGGTTGAAGGCTAATCTTCTAGAGGGCTAATGAATGATCGAAGCATACACGTGCATGCTGTTGAAGCAGAGAGCCTCTTTCCCTGTGAAGCGCGCGTCCAGCCTACCCCTCTTCCCCTTCTTCTTCCTTTACTGCTAACAGGAGCAGCAGGAAGACACTTTGTCTAGTCTATTGGTTTTGTTTGCATCATATTGTTTCTTCTTTTATTCATCATATTCATCTATTTCTCCCAAATCTCTTTAGGGGTTTTGAAAAATATAAGAAGGTGTGCTCATGTTATAATTTTGCATATTTATTTCTTTGAGGATTTGATACTACACCTTTTGGCTAATCCACTCTTCTTTTTATTTGTTTGTTCTTTTTGCAAGGGTAATCAATACTAAAACCCTCTCCATCGGCCGGTCGATTTGGAGAGGAAGAAAGGACTCATAATCTCCCCGCTCATCGCAAGGTATGCGATCACTCCTTTTAATTTTTTGAGGTAACCCCTCTGACGATCACACTTCCTTTTAGCATCTCATGCTTTGGTTCTTTTTCTTCCCTCTTTGATCATCTTTTTCTTTTTTTTGATGTCATATCATTATTGATTAATTGAGTGACATTGTTCACAAATTGGCGATCACGGTGGGACTTCTTTTATTTTAGTTTGATTACCCCTTCCTTTGGCGCCCTCGGTGCCCCTCCTTTGGCACCCACGTGTGCCCCTCCTTGGTGCTGAAGGCACTTTGGTCTTGTTTGAAGTGAACTTTGCAGCTCATTCCGGACTCGATTGACGAGTCGCTTGATTCTCTTCAAGGGCCCACGAGCAGTGGGCTCCCCAGGGGTTGGCTTCTCTTTACTGTCGTGATTCCGGAGACGGTTCCACAGTAGCAGGTCGTATGTTTGGAGGGTCCGGATGGGACGTGTCCTCCAAGGGTTGACTTCTCTTCGCCATTGTGATTTCGAGGATGGTTTCACGTCGACATGGTGTCTGTTCGGAGGGTCCGGACGGGACGTGTCCTCCCGGGTTTCTTCAGTTAAAATCGTTGTCGTTGCTGGACTGGCGGGGACATACGGGCGTGCAATTTTGCACGTCCACAGGGGCGTCCCGGCAGAGCTCCTCTCTCCTTCTTCTTCTCTTCCTCTTTGCTTCTTCTTCTCTGGGCATCTCTCTCTGTCCGTATGTCCCCCCTTTTTGGTGTCTTCTCTCTCTGTGTGTGCCTGCCGTCTCTGTTGTTCGCTAGAGAAGAGGGGGTTTTTATACCCCAACGGTAGCAAGCTTGATCGAAGGCGGGAAGCGACGGGCCTTCAATGCGGATTTGACTTTGGCCGTCCTCGGTGGCAGGGGCTAGCTCCCCACCTCTGAACGACACCTCAGCAATCCCTGTCGGATCCTCATTACGCGTCAAAGATCATAGGGTATGGGCGTTATGTTTGTCTGCCGGATGCGCCGGGTAAAGGGGTTCAAGGCGTGCCACTGAGAAAGCTACAGGCCATGCCGCTAGAATACTCAGGGAGCGTGCCGCTAGGATGCCGCCACGGTGGGTCGCTGAAGGGCTGGCAAGCTATGCCGTTAGAGAGCCCTGGAGGAAGCGTGCCACTAGAGGAAGTCCACTGGGGGTGCACCGACGAAGGGGTCGTTGGAAGCGTGCCGCTGAAGGGCACATTGTGAGCGTGCCCCTAAAAGGGCATGAGGATGCGTGCCGACGAAGGGTGCCAGAGAAGGCACGCCAGCGGGTGTGCCGGAGAAGGCGCCCGTAGGGTGTGCTGGTGAAGACACTCTTCGGGGCGTGCCGTTAAAGGGAGGCACACAGGGGTGTGCCACTGAGCGGCTGAGGGGTGCGCCGCTAAGGATGTTAGGGCAGGTGTGCCGCAGACGGGAGAGCGGGGGCATGCCGGGGAAGCACTCCACTGGTGTGCCATTGTAGGCCCACAGGGGTGTGCCGGGTAGCCGTGACTAAGGGCGTGGCGGAGAAGGGCCAATGCGGGTGTGCTGCTGAGGAGCCCGGAAGGGGCGTGTCGACAAGGGGGGAACGCTGGGAGTGTGCCGCTGGGGCATCACGGGGGTGTGCCACTGAGGGCACCCCAGGGGTGTGTCGGCGAAGGAGCGCGCCGCTGAGCGACTGGTTGGGGGGGCCGTACCGCTGAACTCTCGCCAGCGGGTGTGCCACTGAAAGGGGCACTAGAGCATGCCGTTGAGAACTTGAAAGTGCGCCGTTAGGGCATGTTTGAGCCCGTCACGAGCATGAGTCATGGTTTACTTGATTTTTCTTCGGGGCTCATGCATTGTGAGCCTCCCGGGGGTTGGTTTCTCTTCGATGTCGACAGCCAGAAGTCTCCCCCACACATATCCACCCCCATTCCAATCCCATTTACCTCATTCCCCACCTCTACTCTTCAACCTGTAGTTCTGGGTCGCAAGTAGCAAAGTACTAGCAGCTTGCAGAGGTGACTGCGGCTTCATCCCCATGTTTCAAGAGGCCCAAGTGGTACCGTTGGAAGCGTCTCTTAGTCTTATTCACATCGACAGTTGTCTCATCCCAGTCAAACCTCGTGGCCGTCCGAAGTGGTCATTCACCCCCGACTGCGCATCTAACTCCAGACTGCCAACTTGAATTTGACTCCAACGACTCCCACAGCCAGCAACCTGAAGATTTGGGAACGAGAGTTGGCTGAGGTCTTCCACTACGAGTCACCGTCCAGAATCAAGAAGCGGAGTGAAGTTTGGACCTCGGCATCAAGAGTTCTGAATTTTCTTCCAAAGTCGTGCTAGGTTGGTTCCCCTATTCTTGAGCGGACCCACCTCCACCATTCTGGCCAGTACGATCAACCCCGACATCATCTGAGGTTGCTGTCAGTACCGTCTGAAAGAAGGCTTGTCCACGGTCGTTACGGTACCAGACCTACCTCCATCCGAGTTCAGGACTATCCGTGGCACCTCCATCTTCCAGCAGTACTACCCTATGAGCGGCTAGAACAAGAACTGTCTAGCACTGTTCCAAGACCTACACCAGCCAGCGACCGTCTCAGGGTTAATCCAGAAAATTTGAGCGTCTTCCCAGGCCAAGTCGAAGAGTTTTGGCACTGGTCTTATTCATTTGGAGTTCGAGAGTGTCCATGGCAGCGCCCACTTCGATCGACTATCCAGTGGTTCCAGAAGCTGGCAACACTGACGAGGAGCCCAGCACATCAAGTTTCTAGCTTCTTCCCCTCCCCGCTTGGCCAGCTAAAGGCCCCTCCCTATGTGGAGGTAGTTTTAGTTGTAAATAACTTAACCCCCACCCCAATAAACCCCTTCTGCGTGAGGTGTAGTGTTGTAACAAATTCTATTTCAGGTTAAAGCTACACCATCGCGGCATGTGGGTGCGTACCCACGCCTCCCCACTCGCCCTCGTCTCCGACCGGGATTGGTGTATTCACACCGATCAGGTGAGCTCCTGAACACTTCTTATTACTGGGATTCTATTTGCTTAGTTTAGTATTGCATTGAGGTTGCTCCGTCGGCGGTGAGAGAGTGCCCGATCCTGACTTTGATAATGTTTGAGTGACTACCGCGGGCGAGTTACGAGAGAACCATTACATCCCATGCCCCCGGCGTGCTGGACGCCCATGAGAGTGGGCATCCCTGGACCCTTGGGGGTTCAATCCCAAGCTAGCCAACCCCCAGAGCTGCGAGGTCCCACCCCGGACCCTCACCACCACCATTGGGTTGCCTACGGGCACGAGTGTGCGCTTAGCGGGTGAGTCCGTTCGAGTGAAGCTATCGGTCTGTGAGTTGCTTGCTTGCTAGGTCCGAGGGTCATTTGGTCGGTTCCAACTTATCCCTAGGTCGTTTCACATCAAGTGGTATCAGAGCAAGTTCACAACTTGTCTCTATCAAGTTGGTCCTAGGGCACATTTGCATTCATCACGACTGGGACCGAGTGAAGAGTGTTATATAGCCGCGTCTTTGAATTTATTGAGTCTGTCCTGTATTTCCAGCCGTGTCAGTTAGTGGTTAATCTTTGTTAAGGCATGTAGCCTAATTAATTTGGAGTTGTCATGAACCATCTGTAATTTCTTTTGTTAATTCAATAATCATCACTTGGAATATTGAGGTTATTATTGGTTAGTAGTTTTACGCCCTCTGTAAATTATGTATGTCGAACATACTTATCGCTCTAATGACACGATCTATATAGACGCGTCACGCATCCAGGAAATCTTCCGCGCTCAGGGCGTGACACTCAGAGACATCCGTACATTGGCCACGAGCTCAGTTTCCAAGCTCGGTCATTCTAGATCCTCGAGGAGGATGGACCGAGAGCCCTCTGGGCTGATGGTGGAGGCCAAGTGTGAGAGGGCATCCACTTTAGAATTTTCTTCCCGAGCTATCTGGATTACCTGGAAACTCTTGAACAGTTGAGCTATCTCCTTCACCAGCTGGAGGTATCTAATCATTTACATTTCCTGAGTTTTGTAGTCCCCGTTGACCTAAATGGCAACTAGTTGGGATTCAGTATTAATTCTGACTCGCTTAGCCCCTAGGCGTTGCGCCATTCTGGCACCAGAGATAAGAGCCTCATACTCGGAGACATTGTTGGATGCCAAGAAACTGAATTTCAGGTCGTACTGTAGCTCTGCTCCTTCTGGAGATTGGAGGAGAATGCCGGCTCCCCAGCCGACCGAGTTGGAGGATTTGTTGACTTAAAGGTCCCAGGTGGGGCCCGTCGTGGACAGGGATACTTCTTCGGGAGGGGCAGCTCTATCTACGATGAAGTCCGTGAGGGCCTGCCCCTTAATGGCTACGCGGGGCTGGTAAGAGATGTCATAGGCCCAAAGTATGGCCCATTTGACGATGCGACCTGAGGCTTTGGGGTGGCCCAAAATCTTCTTCATGGGATCGCTAGTCTGTACCGCGATGGAGTGTCCTTGGAAGTAGGGCCGGAGACGCTTGGCCGAGGTAACCAAGGCTAGTAAGAGTTTCTTAGTTGCAAGGTACCTTCTTTCGACCTCGAGGAGCACCTTGCTGATGTAGTACACTGGCCTTTGGACAACACTGTCATCTCGGACTAAGACCGAGCTTATAGTGGAGGGAGAAGATGAAAGGTACAAGTATAGCGACTCCCCAAGAGCTGGCTTCGACAATACTAGAGGTGACGCCAGGAACCCGTTTAGCTCGTCAAACGTCTTCTGGCACTCGTTGTCCTAGGCGAAGGTGGCAGATGACAGCTTAGACCCCTTAGTAGTTTAAAGAAGGGCAGGCACAGTTCCGCCACTCGGGATAGGAAGCTACTAAGCATGGCAATCCTCCCAGTCAGGCACTGGACGTCCTTGACGCAAGTATGTGGCTGCATGTCCAAGATGGCCTGGACCTTATTGGGGTGTTAGAGGAAGGGAGACTAAGTCTCCGGGGTGTGAGTGGTGGGTTGTCACTCGTGATTTCCCTCTGGTTTAGAGGAAGGGAGGATAGTCCTCTGGTTCTGGACTTGCGGGTAGCAAGGCTAGGGTTCAGATTTGGTATAATATGAGATATACTCGCGAAAATGTCAAAATGGCATGTCTACAAAGATCAAGTCAAGCGTGGAGATCTCCTGTTTGTAAGAGGTGTGTTGGTTTCTCCTTGGCCAGAGAGAATCGCGCTTTCGCTAAGTTCTGTCATCTTGCATCGCGTGCGTTGGATTGGTTGACCTCATTTTGTGTGCCATGAGGTCCATGCGAGACGTGTTCTATAGTTTTGGCAGGGTGGCTGCCTATGAGAAGCGATGTCCATTCCCCCGATGCGTATGGGTGCACTGGCATTATTCCGGAAGGATGAGTGCCAGTTGGGCTGTGCTTGCAAGAATTAGAGGCCGACATTGTGATTCCCGATGTCTTGGGGATTGGAGCCTACAGAGTTGTAGAGGATTGCCATATTAAGAGAGAGAATCTGTGCTCTGGGGTCAAGGTAATTGGAGGTTTCCTTACCCTATTTTTCAGAGTCAGCCAGCCGAGTTGAGAATTGTCACGATGGTGAATCCCGAGTCGTCTGTGGTGGTTGTGTGTGTGGATCAGAGTGCGCAACGGAAGCCTAGTGGCCCTATGACCCATAGGTCCAAGATCGTAGTATTGGTTACTATGGGTGAATTTCTGAGGATGAGTAGGGCATTCGAGGATTGGTTCCTCGATGCAAGATTGTCTCCGACTGTATGAGCCGTGTCGATGGTCGTGCCATTGCTGGAGGCATTGTGGCTCATGGCACCGACAGGATGGAGAGTTGGGGAAATATGACGGCATGTTTGCCGCATGAGTACCTTGTTCCATTGGTTGGAAGTTGTGTCAGGTGTTGAAGTTAGACCCAAATGGGATGCTAAGGAAGTCACCTGAGAGAGGATGGGGACGTGTTAGTCGGAGTCGGTAAGCTATGGGCTCGACTTGCATTGGAAACTGTGCCCTCAGATGAGATCGTGGTCCCCGAGATGTGATCTTCGAGAGATGATTATGGATCCCAATTGGTAGCTGCGAGCGCCTGGTAAGGCTAACTAAGTGGTCGGCTATGGCAAGGATCTGTGTTGTTTGGAGACTCGTGTGCATTGGTTGTGACGTCGTCAACCATGATGCTGTGGTAGTGGGTGGCACTTGTCGATTCTGGAGATGTGTGCCATGAATTGCTCAGGTGGTGTCTTGTGGCTCTGTGGCGAGATCGGAGCCAAGGATTGGCAAGCGTCCATTTGGAATAATTGTGATGAAGCTAGATGAGACTGTGTAATGGACGGTGCCTGTGTATGGAGGTCCCTAGAGGGATGTTGTCATCTAATAATGAGCCTTGGTCTTGTGACCTACCTGGGAGGATTTTCTTGTAAGCCTGAGTCTAGTGTTGTGGTGGACCGAGGATTATGGAATCCTATCATTTGATTTCATCGTGCTCCCCTAAGAGGGTAGAGTTGGCGTGAGGATCATGATCGGATGAGGTGTCTGAGTGTCGCGCCCCGAGTGTGGAAGGAACCCGGAGTGCGTGACGAGTTTATATCGATCATGTCAATCAGAGCATTAGTGTATTCGACACAAAGACAGAGTGCGCAAAAGTAAAGATAACCCAATCCTTTATTCAATTATAACCTCAAAGTTAGCTAACAAAAACTAATAAACGAATAAATCAATTTAATTTGATAAAAAGTGCGTCCACAACTAGCCGCACCCTTCTCCATCCTACCCAGGCTGCACCCCAACTCCCTACCACCCTAGTTCACCCCCACACCATCTCCCATGCCCCAGGCCACCCCTACATGTCCTCCCCATCTCTCCCACATCCTCCCCTCCTCTGGAGGATTCCCCATCACCCCCGCAACCCATCTCCACCATCCTTCTTCACCCGATCTGCAAAATGTCATCTGCAGGCCTGCACGCGCACACTGATAAGGATAGAAGCCACACTGCCACTTTGCGATGTTGTAACACCTCCCTAGTGGCTCAGGGTCATCCCTGACCTCCAAAGGGTCCCCTGGGTCGTGGCCCCTCACCTCCGTCGCGCCCCGGTGCCTCCTGTCCTTGCCACGTTCTCAGGAAGCACTCTACAGGAATCCTATCTGCAGACTGTGACCAGCAGAGGTTGCTTGCCCTGCCAGCACCACCTGTGACTCCGGACGACTGTGGCATTTCTCCGAGGTGTTGTGGGCATCATCCATGCCCACCACGCCCACCACGCCGAAGGCCGTGACCAGATACCTCCCTGACTCATCGAACCACCCCCGAAGGTCGTGCTTGCACAGTTCTATCTCTATAGAGCCTGCAGCAACTAGACGAGATCTCTCATGGCGCCACCGGAACTCCAGCCACCGTCTTGGCTGACCGTCTGACTGGTGAGCTCCCAAGACACCCTCCTTCGACTCCACCAAGTTTCGTCAGCACCCAGTGATGTCTCAGTCCCCGTCCAACATGTTCTCTGTGACCTTGTTCCTATCTCCATATTCTACCTGTCTAATAGAGGGTCAACATTTTGTGCCGCCACCACCATGTCCTGGCCCGGACCTCCCTGCCCCACCTCTGAGGGCTTCCTCTTCAAGTCTCCTTTCTCTCCTTCAAAGCGGGACGTCGTTCAACCATGGGAGACTAGCGATCTACCCATTTTCCCATGACTATGCATCCCTGCATAGTTGCAAGAAGAGTTGGAAGTCAGACCCCATCTGCCATGCCACAACCTCCAGCTACCCTGGACAAGCCCCCGCTTATCTAGAACTCCGCTATGCATCATCCTTAGCACATGGACACAAATGGTGCTGCCATCGGATCCCCGAGTGTGAAGTTACTGCCAGATTTCTCCAGTTCTATCCTGTAGGACAGGCACCAGGCAGAGAGGCCCACATCCCCTCCCCGCGCTCCTCCCTCCTACGTGAGAGTAAATTTTGTATTTTTTACACCTGTCCCCGAGTTCCCCCACCCTGCGTGGACGTTTGATTTTGGTTGCACACACAGGTTCGCACCAGAAGCCTCTGTCGACGTGCTGGTCGGGTAAGCGCATCCCATGCACATACCCGTCCCACACCAAATTAATATCAGAGTAAGTTCCCTGCTTGTTCCTACAAGCCGGGTCCTGGAGAGGATGATATGAGATCCTATATGGTGATCCCTATAGCACTCCTACCAAATGGCACCCTCACCGTGCTATCCATCTGTAAGGCCCGTGGATTAGCGGATCCTTACTGGTGTTAGTCTAGGAGGCGCCGCGCGGCTGTCTCCATGGTGTCATTTCCAGTTCTGTACCAGTCAAGAGGGGGGGATCTGGTGCGCGGCTCCCACCATCACTGATCTCTTCCACTGTGACGTTTGCCACACATCATTGTGTACCGATTCCGGCGACTGGGGCGGCGAACATTTCAGTCGGCGAGCAACGCAGGCGGCGCCAGGAGGAATAACAAGAACAAGTGATGCTGCCCACTGCTTTTGATCGAAGTAGCAAAAGCTTGTATTCAGAGTTTGCAGGCCGAAACATGGAGATATAGGAAAGACAAGACCTTTCAGAGCTTGAGGTGTACACTCTACAACATATGCAAGGAGAAGAACAGGAGGTCTCCTCGTCAACACCGCACGGCAGAAGCGACGGCGTGCGCCCAGGAGCGGAGGTGACCCTTCATGTCGACGCCCTCCCCGGCGGCGGGGACCTTCCAGTTCCTCAGCAGGTGGTCGTAGGCGTTGCCCCTTCTCCAGCTCCTCTCGTCGAGGCCGACCACCTCCCACGCCTCCGACAGGTACGGCCGCCTGGGGACGAGCTCGGCCTCACCCACGCCGCCCTCTTCATCCTCCTCCGCCTCTGCGCCCAGACCAGCGTCCTCCTGCGACTCCCGCCGCCTCCCCAGCCTCTGCAACCCCGGGACGAGTGAGAGCAGCCGCCGGTCGGACTCCGCCCCGTAGAAGGTGAAGCCCAGATCCATGAACCCCTTCAGCTCCTCGAACTCCAGCTCCGACAGGCTCTTGCTCCTGCGGCCCCGGCGGCCCGCCCCCCTGGTTGCCCTCCCCCACCCGCACCTGCGCCCCTGCCCCTCTGTCAAACCGATTCCCCGAGGAGAGATTCCTCCATGCTCTTCTTTTTCTTCCTCCTCCTCCTCCTCCTCGGACGTGGGTTTCCCGGAGGGGATGGGAGAGAGCATAGGCCCCCGGTGGGTAAGCAGCGCCGAGTCGGAGGAGGTGGCGAGGGCGAACTCGCCGCTCAGGGAGTTCCGGCAGCGGGCGGGTTTGCAGGCGAACAGGGGAGGCTCTGCAGCCGGAGAACACCCAGAGACGACGCCGTCGCCGGGAAGGGCGAGGGGACCCCTCTGCAGCACGCTGCGGTCGAACCAGTAGCAGTCGAACAGGGCCAGCAGCGGCGCTTCTCGCTCTGATCCGTCCATAGAGAAGAACAAATCGGATCCGAAGAAGAAGAAGAGGTAAGACGAACAAGAAGGAAAGAGGGGATCCCTAACGGTCGCACACAAAGCCAGGAAGGAACCTGGAAGAGAGAGAGAGAGAGAGACTCCGAAGAATCTGATCCCAGGAAGAAGACGATCAGATTCTTCTGTTACGTTACTGCATCTATATAGGGGTCCAGCGTATTTGGTTATATCTAGGGATCACCCCTACCCACCTCCGGATAAAACGTGGGACAAGTCTTTTTCGTTTAAAATAACTCCAAAATTTGGTGGGGATGAGATGAGCTACGGAAATAATTATATGTGAATGGTTTGTGCTATTTACCTTCTTTTTGACCTTTGTGACGGGGGGGTTATTTTCCATGGAGGTTCAAAATGTTTCAAAACTTTGACGTCCAACGACCGCCTGCTAACCTGGGAGTGTCGGTAAAGTAAGCGGTCTATCGCTCGACCGTTTCATGCATAGACGGCCATTAGGCTGACTATTTACCTCGTGGAGTCAGCGTGACTGCCGAGGCATTTTTGACCATTGAGTTTTGACTGTTGCACTGTTCTGGGGCTTCGCGGTCATGAGATGGACCATTTAGTCCTTTAGCGTGGTTCCAGCTTGGACCGTTTGAGTTTCCAACGGTCATAAGGTGACCGTTTAGCTTTTGTGCCATTGGGTGGCTTAACGGCCCCATGGGGGACCACTTAGTTCTTCAAGCGGCCTATCGTTGGACCGTTTATGTCTTGGATGGCCTGAGAGTGACCATTTGTGTTCCCGTCCAGTCCAGAGGTTGGACGGTCCCTTGGGAGGCCGCTCACTACCTGGGGCAGTGCTAAGAGGGACCGTTTATGTCTTACACGGTCTGAGTCAGACCGTGTATGTCTTTTGAGGGGTGATTTGTTGGTGACTGTTCCAGTTTGTCAAACGGCTTGTGGTGGACTGTCTCAGTCCTTGAAGCAGCCCATCGATCAATCGTTTACCTAGGAATGACCCAGGATGAACCGTTTACTATGTGTTGTCTGACCGGTAGCTTTCTCCTTGCCGATTCAAGTCTCGGGTGAGTGGACCTCGATCCACGTGTTGATTCGTGGCCTGACTGATGTTGGGCATCATGTGGGGGCCATGTGTTAGGGTGTCGTGGGGTCCCGGGAGGTGGTGTTTTCAGCGTGTCACGGTGAGTCGGTGTCGGTACGAGGAGCAGCCCTTGTACTTGTCCGGTTCAGGCGTTGTTTTCCGCTGACTAGGGAGTCTACTCCTTCAGCGTGCCTCCACTAGTCGTAGCCTTCCGACAAGCATGTGGTCCCACCAGGGAGTGGTAGCGAGGCTATCCCGAGAGACGATTTTTAGACTTGTTACCGTAGGGCCCCATGTCTTCCAGCCAGAGTCCGACTGAAGGGAAAACCAGTCAGAGGCCTGACCTAGGACACATGGTCAGTGTATGCACATGTGGTTGGGGGCGATTGGACCCACGCTGACGAGTGTGACCCCAGCTAGTTCTTGTTCTGTGATTACTTGTACGGTTCCTCGTTCTACCTGGGGCGACAAGGGGGACACCTGAGGCGCGGTCTAAGACGTCAGGGGACGTATCCGGCCTTGCTTCTAGTGGTTGGCACTCCTGTCTTGTCAGGTAGCGACTCTTGGTTCTGTCACCGTGACGTGTGTCTCAGTTTCCTCACCATGAGATCGGTGTCAAGCGTAGCAGGGCTTTTTCATTTATTTATTCATGTTGTACTCGCTCTTAGCCGCTTGCATTGCAGTTTCTCATTTTGCGAGGTAGGGGTCCGAGTGATCCCTACTGAGCCTTTTGTTATGAGGCGCATTCCCTGCATTTTTTCACGTTTTAGGTGAGGTGAGGCTTCAGCGGAGCGTGTCTGAGACTCCACGTGGTTCTAGTGCCCAGGGTTAGTTGTCAGTTGCTAGAGCCGGGGTATGCCCCGTGTAGTTGTACTTCCTTTCTCTACTTTACTAATTGTGGACCACTGTTGTAGTATTAAATTTCAACCCTCCAACCGGAGAGAAATGTTCAAAAGAATGTGGAACCCGGCGAACCTAGATCGGAGACTACTGTAAATCACCAAGCATCCGGGTTTGGACTTCTCAATGGAGGACCTGTACAAAGCCGATGTGATATCAATTTCAGCTCCGTCCGGTGACGACCCTGCAAAAGCTACAGACCCGCAGGAAGTCCGCCGCAACAAGTACCATGTGCCTCTGGCTGAAGAAGTGCAAGATGAGGAAGTGTTCCTTTGGAAACCTCCTCACTTCAAGGGCATGGGGAAGGTCTCGCCCTCCTCTGAGGGGTCAACCCCGAATGGCCACAGTAATGGGGCGCCCTCACCCCCGCCTGTTAGTGAAGCAAAGAGCGGTGATACAAGTCATGCCTCAGGGCTCCCCCGATACGACCCCATCATGTTTGCTTTGTATCACCAGCAACAATGGGAGATCGAAATGCTAAAGGTGCGATTGGCCGAAATAAGTGCACTCGTGTCCGATCCGATCAAGGGCGTTTCCCGCCCGTGAGATGAAGGCACGCTTCGGTCCCTGAACACAAGGCCTAAATCCTCCATGCACTTGAAGAGGGAGGCGAGGAACGTAGCTGGCTCTTCAGCAAGACGACCGACTGAACGAAGCCCTACATTACAGGAGAAGCTAAAGAGGCCTACTCTTTCCCAAGGGATAAGACTCGAGGGATCTTCGACTGGGCCTGCCACTACGGTAAAGTCTCCCTCCCTAAGTCCAAGAGGCCCAAGATGCCCGAAGAAAGGGTGACCCATTGTTCTACCCCTATCACCAAATATTGGGCCACCCTATTGAAGACTGTTACGTCTTCAAAGATATTGCTCAAGACCTAATTGACAGAGATGAGCTCAGAATGGGAGACTATGTGGTGGCTCCGCCACGTCCCCATGTGATAGGCAGCCCCGAAAGGGGGATCTACGCAATATCAGTTCAGCACCAGACCCCTGAAGATGCAGCTGAGAATGAGCAACCTTGGCCATCGATGGTGAGGTAGCCCCAAGCATGGCAAGCAATCACTTTGGCTCCCGTAGAAGCTATCTACGATGAATACCAAGAAGACCCTGGAGTAGTCTTGTGCCTCTCCGCACAAGGGAGCCCCTCAAGGTCGCAGATAGCAAACCAAGGGGGGTGCGAAGCAAGCACTACCTCAGTGCCCAGCGAGGCGGAATAAGAAGATGCATATGGCCTCCTTGAAGCCGAATATGGCGAAGATCAAGATTTTGTCGACCTACTATTGGCACCCCCAGAAATTGAAGATGGCGGCCAGGCTATCGTCGACGAGCTCATTGAAATTAACCTCGGCATGGAAAGTGACCCCAGGCTGACCTTTCTGAGTGCCCTCATACCTCCACACGAGAGGGAGTAATATGTGAAGTTGCTGCAAGAGTTCTAAGACTGCTTTGCCTGGAACTATAAAGAAATGCCCTACCTCAGCCTCGACGTGACTCAGCACATTTTAGCTATTGATCCCAAGGTGGAGCCAGTGAAGCAGTCCCCCCCGACGCATGAGACCGGAGCTGATAAACCTGATCTGCAAAGAAGTTGACAAGCTCATAGATGCTGATTTTGTAGCCGAGAACCAATACACTACCTGGTTGGCTAACATTGTGCCAATGAAGAAGAAGAATGGACAGATCAGGATCTGCGTGGACTTCCGCAACCTGAATAAAGCCTGCCAAAAAGTTGACTTCCCGGTGCCCATCACCGAAGTGATGATTGATGCAACTACTGGCCATGAGGCCCTGTCCTTTATGGATGGATCATCCAGCTATACCCAAATCTGGATAGCTGAGCACGACCGAATTCACACGGCCTTTCAGTCATTTAAAGGGATATTCCACTACAAAAGGATGCCCTTCGACCTCAAGAACGCTGGTGCCACGTACCAGTGGGTGATGACCAAGATATTCGATGAGCAGCTGTAGAGCCAAGTCGAATGCTACATTGATGATTTGGTTGTCAAGATGAAGAAAAGGGGCGACCATCTGAACAATCTTAGAATTGTCTTCAAGAGGCTCCGATAGTACGAGCTGAAAATGAACCCAATGAAGTGCACCTTTGGAGTCTCCAGCAGGAAGTTCATTGGCTTCATCGTCTGACATAGAGGGATCGAGATCGACCCCTTTAAAATAAAAGCTATCCAGGAGCTGCCCCCTCCAAAAGAATATGGGAGAGTTAAGGTCCCTGCAAGGCCGACTAGCCTATATCCACAGGTTCATCTCCAACTTTTCGGGACGTTGTCAGCCATTCCATAAATTGATGAAGAAGAATGCACTGTTTAGTTGGGATCAAGGGTGCCAACGAGCCTTCGACCAGTTGAAGGACTATTTGAAGACCCTGCCTGTGCTAGGGGCACCTGTCAAGGGAAGACCGCTCATCCTATATATAGCGGCCACCGAATATTCACTGGGGACAATGCTCGCCTAGAACAATGATGAAGGAAAGGAGCAAGCTCTCTACTACCTCAGTCGAAGATTGGTGGAAGTGAAAGTAAAGTACACTCCGATCGAGAAAGTTTACCTTGACCTAGTCTTCGTGGTCAAGAAGCTGAGGCATTACATGCTATCCCATGATGTGAGTCTGATATCTAAGGCTGACCCTGTCAAGCACATTCTCTCCCAACCAGTCCTGAAGGGGCGTCTCGGTAAGTGGGCCGTACTGCTAATGGAGTTTGACATCACCTACATGCTGCAGAAGGCCGTTAAAGGGCAAGCCATAGTAGACTTCTTCACAGTACACCCCGTGCCTGAAGACTCCCCACTAGTCACAGAATTACCTAAAGATGAAACACTGGAGGTGGACCAAGTCCAACAGGCCACCTGGCAACTGTACTTTAACGGGGCTTCGAGAACGGAAACAACCCCGTCTGGGCATACCAAAGTGGGGGCTGGAGTTGGCATCGTACTCAAATATCCAGACGGAGAAGTATTACACACTTCATGTTCCATCAACAAGCCTTGCGCAAATAATGAACCAGAGTATGAAGCTCTAATTATTGGCCTCCAAGTCGCCTTGCAGATGTAGATCAAAATGCTACAAGTGTTTGGCGATTCACTATTGATCGTCAAGCAGGTCCAAGGACAGTTTGATGTCTAAAAATCTGAGCTACTCCCTTACTATGCTAAGGCGAAGTGGCTCATGGAGCAGTTCTACCTCATCAAAATAGGTCACGTCACCAGGGGAGAAAATGCACATGTCGACACACTGACAAAATTGGCAAGCTCATTGGCGGTGCTGCCAGATGGATCACTCAGCATCCGGGTGATAAATCAGTGCCAAGTGCCTAGCATGATAGAAGAATCAGAAGAGGAGGAATTTGAGGCCACCATGACAGAGGCCGTCAGCTTACTCGACTGGAGGGACCCTCTTATGCAGTGGTTCAAATACCAGTAATTACCCAAGCAAAGGACTGTTACGAGGTCTGAAATGGGGTCTTATTCTGGGTCATGGCGTATGCCAAGCGAAAAGTACTCCTCCGATGCCTATCTACCGAAGAGGCTTGGAGAGTCATGAAGGAGGTTCACGCTGGAACAGCTTGTGCGCACCAGGTGGAACCGAAAATGAAGATTGAGATAAGAAAGCTTGGCTACTACTGGCCGACAATGTTTGATGACGCTGGAAGTATGCTAAGTCTTGTAAAAAATACCAGGAGCATGCGACGGTGCCTAGAAGGCCGCCCGTGCCACTGCATCCAATAGTGCTCAACTGGCCGTTTGCCCAATGGGGAACGGACGTTGTGGGTCCACTACCCACGTCATCCGCAGGGTGCAAGTATATCTTGGCGGCAACTAACTACTTTTCCTGCCGGGCAGAAGCTGTTGCTCTGAAAGAAGTGACTGGAGAAATCGTGGTTAGGTTTGTCTGCCGCAACTTCATATTCTATTTTGGCACTCCTGACTGAATTATCTCAGACAACGATAGCCACTTCTGCAATCAGAAGGTCTACCGACTGGCAAAAAAGTACAAGATCGACTAGAGAATGTCAACGAAAGTACTTGTGCCCGAGGGAGTTGAATGATCACGGTGTGGCATTGCACCGAAGTACTTATTTTCTTGAGACATTCTACGAGTTCTTGAAATGAAATGACATGACATGACTTGACTTGACATGACATGACTCGCGTGACCCGCAAAAGGGTATTTACATGTTACTTGCTTGAAATTGATAGTCAATTCTCGACTTGATATATATTACTTGCTTGAATGCTTTACCTTATCATGAATACATGCTTGATATACTTGTTCATCAAATGTTCAACTCTTGATTTCAAGATTACGCATTCTCTCTATAGAGTCATTTCATGCGAACATGCATAGCTTATTGCATTCCCTGATAATTTGTAATTTACTTAAAGCAATGCTAGTATTTGAGATTTAGTACCTACTGAGCTCTCACTCATATAGTTTTTCCCCTCCTTTTCAAGTAAGTCCGATGAGGAAGTAATGAACACGGATGGGGAAGAGCAAGAGTGAAGTCATAGAGCCATCCAAGTGTCTAGAGTTCAATAGTCTTGTCTATCTTTATAGTTCTTGAGTCAATCTTATAATTCTTTCTTATGTGAGTCCAACTATTTCAAGAATGTAATTGAGGATGATTTTTGAATAAATAAAGGATTGGGTTTATTGCTATCTTGCGCGCTCTATCTTTGTGTTGAATACACTATGCTCTGATTGACATGAATGATATAGACTTGTCACGTACCTCCGGGTAATCTTCCGCACTCGAGGCGTGACAACTTTCTTCTTATTCGTTTCTTCCTCGGCTGTTCTCTTCATGTTTATCTCATAGGTCATGAGTGACCCTATCAACTCATCCAAAGAGAGTGTGGATAAATTTTTTGAGTCTTCAATAACAGTGGCCTTAGTGTGCCATGCTTGTGGAAGTGATCTTAGAACCTTCCTCACAAAATCAG
This sequence comes from Amorphophallus titanum, assembly GCA_024336825.1. Lineage (NCBI taxonomy): Eukaryota > Viridiplantae > Streptophyta > Magnoliopsida > Alismatales > Araceae > Amorphophallus > Amorphophallus titanum. Next base: position 505,751 of record JANBPO010003331.1, read on the forward strand.
AGTTTGTGTGCTCCTTCCCAAGACTTTTGAGATCGTTTGTGATCTCAATTAACCTTGCAAACATCTCTGAGATGGTTTCTTCAGATTTCATTTTGAATAGCTCATAGTCTCTGACAAGTAGATTGGCCTTGATCTCCTTGACCTCTAAGGTTCCCTCATATATGAGCCGCAACTTGTCCCACATCTCCTTCGCTGAACTACGCATGGATACACAAGAAAACTCATAAGGATGTATAGCACATTGCATAATGTTCATAGTATTAAAATTAATTATGGATTTCTTAATTTCTTCGATTGACCATTTATCCTCATCTTCAGAGAGTTCATAAGGACCCTTGACCATAACCCTCCAGACCTCGTACTCTTGAGCCCTTAGAAAAATATGCATTCCATTTTTCCAGTAGGAGTAGTTCGAACCGTCAAAGAATGGAGGACGGTTGATGGAATGACTCTCAAGCATCATTCCCTTGTTGGCCATTGATCCGGATCTGACTCTAGATCATTAGATATAAAAATATAGAGCCTTAGCTCTGATACCAATTGAAGTCCCGCGATCAATGACACCCAAGAGGGGGGGTGAATTGGGTGATTTTAAAATTTTAATGAAATCTCAACCGATTTAAACAAGTGTGAAGTATAGCCACAATGAAGTTCAGATTTGAGAGAGAAAAGAGAAAAAAGAAGAAAAAAGAGAAAGAGGAAAAGGAAAAAAAACATAAAGAGAAGATGAATGAGTGAATAAATAAATATATATATATATATAATGAGAAAATAAACAAGATATAATATATATATATATATCCGGGCATATAATAATAGCATACGACGATCAGTGCACACGTCCCTGTATGTGTACGCAGGCGCAGACGACAAAGCACGGGCCGAGCTCGCCGTCTTCCCCGGACGTCCACGTCTCGAGCAAAAGTCCCGAACAATCAGTACACCCACGGGCACCGCCTAGCTCATCCTTCGCCCACGTCACCCGTGGGTGGGGGGTATTTGTGGACATGTAAAATTACACACCCATATGTCTCGTCCAGTCTCACATCGACAACAACTTCAAGTGAAGTAACCCCGGAGAAGAGGGGTCATCCGGACTCTCCAAACATACATACACTGCCATGAAGCTGACTTCGGAGTCATGACGGTGAAGAGAAACCAACCCCCGGGAAGCTCACGATCCATGGGCCCCGAAGAAAATCAAAATGAACCGCAACTCGTGCTCATAGCAGGCTTGAACGTGTCCCAACGGCACGCCTTTTCAGCCTTCAACAGCACACCCTCGTGCCCTATCAGCGGTACACCCACTGGTGTGCTCTCAGTGGCACGCCCTGCTTGAGCCCTGGCCGGCACACTCCGTGCCCCCCTTCAGCGGTACGCCCCCTGGCTGCCTTCAATGACACACCTATGGTGCCCTCCCCAATAGCACGCCCTTGAAGGCCCTTCAGTGGCACACCCGCCGGTGCCCCTCCAGTGGCACACCAGTGGAGCCTCCTCAATGGCACACCCGTCTAGCCCCTTCAGCGACACGCCCTTCTGGGTTCTCCAGCGGCATGCTCACCCTGGCCATCCACTCAGTGGCACACTCCATGCCATCTTCACCGGCACAGCCCCCCCAAGCGTCTTCAACGGCACACCCTCAGGGACTCCAGGTCCTTTGACGGTACACCCGACAGGTCCGTTCAGCGGTACGCCCTGTTGGCCCTTCAACGGCACACATTGCCAGCCCCTCCGCGGCACACCCTTTGGGTCTTCCCGCGGCACAGTGTTCTAGCTCTTCAACGGCACACTGTGACTTGCCCTCGCTCGATGCATCCGACAGATCAGATCTTATGCCATGCCCTACGGATCTTCGACGCATAGCGACCTAGCTGAGGTGTCAACCGGAGATGAAGGCACGCAGGCTGCCTCCTGCCACCGAGGATGGGGAAAGTCAAATCCCCATTTAATACCAGTCGCTTCCCGCCTCTGCCATTCATGTTCGAAGGACTCCGCCACTGGGAGTATAAAAAGCACTCTTCTTCCTCGGCAAACAAAAGACAGGGAGAATGCAAAAACAGACACACACCAGTAAAAAAAAAACCATTGCGATGCTGCCAGAGAGGAGAGAAGAGGAAGGGGAGGGCTCCAGCGTGAAGTCCTCCGACGACCACCGGGAAAGAGAGAGTAAGAGAGAAAAAAAGAGAGGGAGTGGGAGTTTTGATGTAGAGAGGGAGTGGGGGAGAGCAGGAGGCCGTTGCCCCTGCTCGTGAATTTTTGGCACAAAAATCAAAATTTATAGAAATAAGGAAAATTTCCTAATTTCTTTCTATTTAAACCTCTCACCCTCTCTCCTCCCTCATTTGAATTGTTTCTTCCTCTCTCTCATTCTCTCTCCTCTCTGGTCCGTTCGGCGTGGGGTGTACACCATTGCGGAGCTGGTCGAGACGAGGACGCGATGGAGTGATCAGGACACATGATGGGGCGACGGTTTGAGCGTGGCGAGGCGAGATCCCTCGGTGGATTCTGAGAAGGCACGATTCATGATTCGGTGGTTTTCGGCGCAGTTTAGTCACTTCGGCGCACGATTTCTTCAGTGGAGGTAGGGAGATGGATCCCCTACTTCTCCTACACGTTTTCCCTGCAATTTTGCATTGTTCGGTGTAAAAATGGGTGAGTTTGGGCTCGTTTAGGTAAAATCATAGTTTCGTGGAGTTCGTAGGGTTCTTCGAAAAATAGCGACAGTTTTTAGATCAGCTGGTGTCAAACGACTCCCTGGAACGTCAGCGTTCCATTGTCGCTGATTTCATCACGATTGGCGGTTGTTCGGGACTGTTAGGAGCCCGGGAAGTCTGGTGGTTCCATTTGGGTTGATTTGAAGAAATCACCTGTTTCTTGCCGTTTCTTAGCTGATTCGACTCTCGTCGGAGTCTATGTGCTGTATATCATCGTTATGGTTGTATCCCCTTCATTTCGGAATGAACGGGGCGTGGAAAGGCCATGATCGGCCGATCCCATGGTTTGTTCGTCGTGACGCCTATGCGGTTTAATAGTAACCGCTCAGCATCTTGCATGGCTGGTTTTGGACCGTTTAGTCTAGGTCGGTTGGGCATCTGTACGGTCGCACGATAGACTGGCCAGTTGATGGCACGACTAGGTGTGAGCCGTCCAGTCCACTTGAGTGCCTGGTTCTTAGCCGTGCTATTTTCCCATTGTGTTGAGCGGCCAGGGCTTGACCGCTTAGCATGGTTGACCTTAGGTCAACAATTTTCGGGCGGTTCGTCGAGTGGTTTCCCTCTAACCGTGCCACTTCATGAGCGGTCCTTCTCTGACCGTTCTGACTACCATTTGACCGGTTACTATAGTAGGTCGGTTGGCGTGAATGGCTTGGAATGGAATGTTCTGTCTCCTTGGGCGGCCTCCTGTGGACCGTCCAGTTCCCTGAGCGGCCCCTTGGTGACCGTACAGTGAGTTGGGTTCGTTGTGTTGTCGGTTGGCCGTGATGGCTTGTCCCGTGTCCATCTGTCCGTGTGTGTGTCCAATTTGATTACCACCAAACATTTAGGTTAATTAGGGCGGTGTCTCTAGTGGTTCTGGCTTGGACTGCTAGTGTCCGTAGGTCTATCGGATGGTCTGACTTGATAGGTCGGTTCAAGGTTGACTGAGTGCAGTCTACTTCTTGACTGCTACAGTTCCTTAATGACCCAATCTAGGACTGCCAGTGTCCTTGTCTCTGTGTGCGTAGCGGCTCTTCCTTGACTACTTGATTTACCTAGCAACTGAGTGATGGATCGCTTATGCCCAGAGTGTCATTTTCCCGTCGTTTCAGTTTTTGCTTGTCTTGGCTTGACCTTGTACTGCAGCGTCTACCTTCCTGTTCACGAAAGTAACATATTTTTATTGTCATCATCAAAACCAAGGGATGCACAACAGAAGGTTGCTCTCCTTCAGGAGAATCGTCGATCCACTGCCGAGTTGATGACCGCGGCCAACATCGAGGAGTATCCTTCTCTGCATGTGCGGCCTCCAGGTAAGGGCCTTGGCCACCTTGCATTGATGTTAGGTTGAAAGAGTAAACTTCTTGTTTGACAGCTCACTTGTCTCTGTTCAGATTCGAGGCGAGTGGCTGATGAAGGGGAGTTGCCGGCCGAGGTGGTGATCCTCGATGAAGAGGAGGCGTCTGCTCCCAGGGGACTTCAAGTTCCCGAGAGTTCTTCCCGTGCCCGTGACAAGGGCAAGCAGATTGCTCGGGATGGGACTTTCGAGTGTCACGGGGCCAAGCGCAAAGATCCCATGGAGAAGGTGCTGCGGTCTTCGATGAAGGCCGTGACTGCCGAGAGAAAAAGGGTGAGAAAGGCGGAGGCCGCTTGCTCAGTCGAGAGGGGCGCCCAGTTGGCCCTCTCGTCCGTTGAATCCGAGGGGGGTGCCATCATCGAAGGGGCCGCGACTGAGGCATGTGCGTCTTAGGTGGGGGCGGCTGCCGCTGGTGCACCTATCGAGGTCGAGGGGGCACATGATGATGGGATCCAATCCGAGCCGATCGAGGTTGAGGGGTCGCAAGGCGAAGCAACCTAATCCCTGCCGATCGAGACTGCGGAGGCACAAGGGGGAGCGGTCCAGCCTGAGGTAACTGGTGGGCCTCCGAGAGTGGAAATACCTGGGGGGGATTCCCCGATCCCAGCTGCTCCTGATAGGGCCATCCCTCCTACGGTAGGTGCTTCTGTTGTCCGAGCCTCCTTGTATCATAGGTGCCGTTCTGTGACTTCGGAAGCAATTCGGGGAAGTCTCGGGTGTAGCCCTCCTTCCGTGCTTCTCGAATGAGTCATGGAAGGTGGCCTGATTGTGGCCCAATTGGGGGCTGAGATGGCCAATTTGTATGCTCGAATCAACTCCGAGAGGGATTCTCTGGCCAGGGCCAGTGGTGCAGCCGACTAGAAGATCGAGCGCTTGACTCGCGATATTGAAGGCCTTCGGCGGGAGGCGGCTTCACGCAGAGCGCTGGCCGAGTCGAGCCAGAAAGAGGCTCGGGAGTCAATCGAGCAACTGGGGCAGGCCCGCTATATGCTCAAGCTGAAAAATGGAGTCTTAGACACGGAGTGAATAGCACAGGCCGAGCGCACTGAGCAGTGGAAGGCCGAGCATAAGGGGCTCGAGGGCTGGATCCGAGAGGCAGAGCGACAGCGGGCGGAGGCCGAGGCTGCGCAAGTTGAAGCCGAACAGAGGTGGTCTGAGGCGGAGCGAAAGGCGGCCGAGTTCGTGGAGAAGGCAAAGCTGGCCGGATCGGAGACACTCGAGCAATACAGATGCTCAGAGAGTTACCAAGTAGCGATCCAGCAGGCTGCCTTTGCCTACTACAAGCCCAATTATCGTCGGGGCCTGCGGAAGGGGTTTTCCCAAGGCTACCACCGAGCGACATCTCTGGCTCATGAGCAGGCGCACGGAGGTTGTCGGAGTGCCGACGCGGGGTCTAAAGATAGAGGTCGAGAGCTTCTCCCTCATCGGTGGTGGCCCCGATTGTATGGCGTTGGGCAGAGGTTGCCGACAGGTGCATTGCGGTGGTGCTGCATTCAAGGAATTACAGCGAGGTCAGGTGACTGGTGAGAATTGTCTGTGGATAAGTGGCTATGAGTGTGCCCTGTAGGAGCTGTTATTAGTTTTGGCCACTCCAGCGGAGGATTTATCCAGCCCTAAGGTGTTAAGATCGTGGTTCGAGATGGCAGAGCGGGCGCTCTGGTCGAGATGTGCTTGAATGAGTGGAGAATCTTCTTGGATTGGGTTGTGGTTGCCCAGAATTTGGTTTGAGATTGTGTGGCTGTGGCGAGCTTGCGGCTCGAGGATGAGGGTTGGCGGGTGCCGGTTATGGCTCATGTTGTGGCTTGAGGCATGGTTTGTTGCGTTTCGGGGAGTTGTAGCGATGGTGCATCGAGAGGTGTTGTAATCGTGGTCTGACAAGACACTTGGTGAGTGTGTCAGAGGTGTTGACCTGATGGAGGTAATGGTTTTTCTGGTGCTGGAAGGTGTTGTTCCCAGCGTGTGCAAGGTTCGAGGTTGGGTCGAGCACGAGGACCATTTGTTGGTTGGAGGAGTATTGAGTTTTTCCATTGGTTGGAGGAGATCGGGTTGGATTAAGGTTCGTCATCTTGCATCATGTGTCCGGATTGGTTGGCCTTCGTGTGCCATGGAGTCCATGCGAGACACGTCCCGTGTGTTGGCAAGGTGGTTGCCAGTGAGAAACGTTGCCCATTCCCTGATGTGTAAGGGTGTTGGCATTATTCTGGAAGGATGAGTGCCGGTTGGGCAGTGTTTGTGAGAACTTGTGGCTGGTGTTGTATTTTTCGAGGTGTCGTAAATCAGAGCCTGCGGAGTTGCAGAGGATGTGTTGAGCATCGGAGGATTGGTTCCTCAGTGTGAGATTGTCTTGGTTATGTGAGACGTGTGGCTTCCGTGCCGTTGCTAGAGGTGTTGTGGTTCATGGCACTGGCAGGATTGAGAGTTGGGGAAATATGTTGGCAAGTGTGCCGTATGAGTACCCTATCCATGTGTTGGAGGTTGTGTTCTAGGATGAGATCGTATTTTTAGAGAAGTGATCTCTGGCAAGATTATGGGTCCCGGTCGGTGGCCGTGAGTGGCTGGTCGGGTTGATCGAGTGATCGACCATGGTAAGAAGTGTATTGTCTGGGGACCCGTGTGCATTAGTCGCGTCATTATCAATCAACTTGCTGTGGTAGCAGGCATCACTTGTCGATTCTGGAGAAGTGTGCCGTGGATCATGAGAGGTTGTGTCCCGAGGCTCTGTGATGAGAGCGGAATCAGGATTGACAAGCATCCTTTTGGATCGTTTTGAGGAGAAGGATTTGATGAGACAAGACGAAGGACGGTGCCTATGCGTGGAGGTCTCTGATGACACATTGATGTGGAATGTCAGTCATTGGTCTGTGACCAGCATGGGAGGATTTCCCCTGTAAGTTTAAGTCAAGTGAGGTGAAGATCGAAGACACCAGGATCTTGTCATGTGGTTTCACCGTGCTCCAGTTAAACATAAAAATATTTAGATATTCAAAATGATATTTATGTGTAAATAAAACTATTTTATTATTATCGATTTGTTATTATTTATAATTGTATTTTAGATATTGAGGAGTGTAAAATCGACATGGCTCATGCAAGGCCCATTGACGCTCGGCCCGCATCGGCCCGAGGTCCATAAGCCACCTGACAGACCTCCGACAGCCATGGCCCTTGACAGGCAACCCATTAGGGCCGTCCGTTGGATTCGTTAGCCCACGAGGGACATCAACTCAAGCATATCGGACACCAGACGACCCTCCGACGACCGAACATTACTCCTACGATCGTCGGCCTTGACTCCACTAATGGCGAGCACACCCTGCGGGTGCCGTAAGACTCGCCTAAAGGCCGCTCAACTTCAGAGGAACAAATGCTCAATGGGAAACTCCCCACGATCGCGGGGAGACGTTACCCCATAACTCACACCCTTCACTGCGAAGGGATAAGCCTCCATCGCCAGGACAACCCCTATAAATGGACCTTCATCAAAAAATAGAGAGAGACAAAGAAGAAAAAGGAGACAAAAACACAGCAAGATAGACTCCAACACACGCTATGCTGTCAAGTCCCAAGGGCTGGTTCTATTGGTTAGAGCTCCGGCTAGCTTCCGAGCACCCTTTCTGCCTAGCGAGCACTGTCCGAGCGTTTGATGGGCATGGAGAGCACTCCTTCAGAAGTCTGACCACCGCTCCAGAGTTGATCAGTCGCCTCTTGGCTTTCACAGGGGGCCGAATGATCTTCCCTCAACAAATAAATATTAAAAGTGTGGTACAGGGTTCGAGAGACCATTTTCTGACCTCTACACTTTTTTGGCGCCGTCTGTGAGAATCCCAGCCCAATAAGCACAAAGTCCATCTTTGCTGAGCGGGGCTTGTGTAGAGGCCTAAGAAGGAGACTCAAAAGATCTCATATTGGAAACTACAAAGATGGGCATGTGCTTATAAGTAAGACCCAAGTCTTCTCCTTTGATGGCCCTTTTACTAGCAAAAAAGGACAAAACCCTAGTCGTCCCCAGGCATAGTGGAGATAATATCTCAAAGGAGACATCCCAAATTTGTATGTCTTCATTGGCACCGTCTATGGGAATTCGATCGAAAGCCATGGCACCAATGGGTAGGAGCGCACCTCGACGAAGCAACTTTTGAACAGGGGGCTCCTACTGTAGCAAACTATCACCTAGTGTGGGAGGCCTCCCATGCCTCCATTGCGCAGGCCCGGTGTCCACGCAGCTCGCCTGCACCAAGGTCGCATAGCCCACTCCACTCCAATCCAAAGATGGCCCAACGGCTACGTCGCTATGAAGAGGTGGGGCACGAGATAGAGGGCACAGTCCGGTACTTGGATGATGTCCTGCATGCCGTGAGGACCCGTGGCCGCATCGATGATGACACAGACTTATATCCTCCCTTCTCCAAAGAGATCATGGAGGCCCCCTGATAGAAACGATGGTGCTCAGAAATGGATCCAGAGGAGGGGTGAATGGATCTTTCAACAAATACACCCAATTAAAACTATACTCTCTCTCTGGAAATGAAACCCGTGAAGAGAACGGGGTCAAGCCAAGAAAAAGTGGGAACACCTAGAAGCCTTAAGGAGGGTTGAAAGTCAAGAACCCATTCACTCATGAGAAATGATGAAGGTATGGTGTGAGACAATCCCTGGGGTGATAGCCACAAGGTCGAAGGCCCTTGGACCTATAATTACAAGCAAGTATCTTTGAGCGACAGACTCACTCTAGTGGATTCACTCGCGTAGCACACACCCGGGTCCGTAGGTGGTCCGGCGATGGGGATGAGGGTCCGAAGTGGGACCTCACTATTCCGGGGTTTGGCTAGGTTGAGGTTGAACCCCTAAGGGTCTGGGATGCCCAATTTCACAGGCGGCTAGCACGCCGAGGGCATGGGTTGTAGGGTTGCTCTCTTAACTCTCTCTCTACGGTGGTCGCTCAAGTTGAAGGAAAGTTGGAACATGCACTCTCTCACCGCCGACGGCGCAGCTAGAAGTAATACTAAGTTAAGCAAAATTAAACTAGCAAGGAGAGGATCCGAGGCTCACCTGATCAGCGTGAAGACACTGATCCCGACTGGAGACGAAGGCGAGCGGGGAGACGTAGGTATGCCCCCGCACGTCGCGCTGATGTAGCTTCAGATGGCGACCTGTTGATACATGAACTGCACCTCACACAGGAGGGTTGGACAAGGGGTGGGGAACTTAGATTTACATCAAAACTACCTCTGCACAGGGAGGGGCGCTAAGACGGCCAGGTGGGGAGGGGAGATTAGCTAGGTCAGTGCCAGAAGGGCACTTCTCTAGTTTTGTCCAGGTCTGGGACAGTGAGTCGCTGTAGTCACCGCTATGCACTCCCCCGTGCTCGAAAGTCACCAAAACTAGTGCCGAATCGTCTCTGACAGACCCTGGAACGCTGGAGAATTTTTATGGACGGACCCGTCGTCGCCACCGACCGGGGTGGCTTCTGGAACAGGCTCTCTGCACTCTGGCTCAGGCCGATCCCAGGGTGTAGCAGCAGCTAGTTGTGGCAGTCACGGCCACTCCTGAAGTCCAATCATGGCAATACCAAGTCGAGGACGACCGTGGATTAGTCTTCTTCGAGCAGCAACCAGGGGGAGCACCAGACGATGTCAGGGCAGAGAGGAGGAGCCCGTTGAGTGGGGAGGGGTCAGGTCAGGTCTAGGGTGACCTGTTCTGCGCACCTAGGGGAAGAAAATAGGAAAATGCTACTCCGGATGCCGAACGGGACGCCGCTTTTTGCTGATGTATTCTGACTGGTTGTAGGAGTCCTCAGCCAAGTGGCGCCCACAGAAGTTGTGGGATACGACCGTGGGAGCTCAAGGAAGTTGACTCAGGTTGCCAACTAGTCTTGATTTGTGCAGTCGGGGGAGATCGAGCCTCCCGGACAGAAGGGAGGTTAGATGCTGGCAAGACCACCACAGCTGCAAAGCTTTCTCAACGAGCTTTTCAAAAATGTATGGCACATCTTTAGATGATGCCGAATGACTCCGGGACAAGATCTGAAACTCGGGCCTTTGCTGCTGCCTACAAACTGGACAGGGTATAGTGGTGGAAGGGGGTGATGGTGGGGAGATGAGGAGAGGGAAATGGGGTGGGAATGAGCTGGACTTCGTATATACTTGTTTATGCCACTGCTAGAGAGCATGACAGGGTAATCTAGCTCGATATTTATTGTTATTCACTGCTGCGAGCGAGAGAGCGTGACCATCCCATGACCCGATCCGGGCACAAGAGAGAGCCAACCACCCTAGCTCACTGCCGGTTTCTCAACCGTGCACGTCCGTACGCTTCCCTCATTAGGGACGATCGCGAGCTTGCTTAGAGTCCAAGGATCGCATATCCAATTGGAGTCGAGTCGCGTGTCCGTCCCGCATCAGTTGAGTGGTCAGGTCTTGACTGCTTATGCCAGTTGACCCTTCGGTCAACAATTTTATGTCGGTTTGGGTCAGCGATTTGGTCAAAATCATTCTGACCGTTGACTAGGTTTTGACCGGTCACTGTAGTAGGTCGGTTGCTTGAGCGGCTAGTCCTCAACTGCTCATGCCTTTGGGCGACCCAGCACTAACCACCCATCTGCCCTAACCACCCCTCTATTTTAGTGTGTAGGGGTTTGTTCCCTTGGGCGGTTGGCTCCCAACCGTTCATCCCCTTTGAATGGTCCATTCTAGACCATTCATCCCCTTCGAAAGGTCCATTTCAAACCGTTCATCCCCTTTGAATGGTCCATCATAGACCATTCATCCCTAGTTGGGTTCGTGTGTTGTTTATTGGCCATGATGGCCTGTTTTGCATTCGTCTGTCTTAAGTTTGTGTCCTAGGGAGCTGTCTGTACGTCAGTGGTTCTCTGGATTAGTCTGTTCGGGGTTGATTGTATGTGGTCTACTCTTTGACTGCTCCAATTTTCCCTAATGACTTATCTAGGACTACCATTATTCTTATCTCTGTGTGAGTAGCAACTCTTCGATCGCTTATGCCCAGAGTGTCATTTCCCAACATTTCAAGTTTCTGTATATCTTGGCTTGCCTTATGGTTTGCTCATTGTCCCGTGGATGTCTCTTGATGTCCTATGATGGCTATGGCAATGATATAAGATGGCCAGGAGTGTTCTTGCCGTGGGCAGTCTTCTATACTACTTTTTAATGTCATTGTTTAGTTCTAGTCAACCCGGTGTGACCCAGTGGTTGACAGGTGACCTTGTGTGAGTCTCGGTGATTTTGTCCAGTTCGAGACATGGTTCTAGATGTCGTGAGGTATCATCTTACCTCATTTTGCATATCCAGGTGTGCTGAGGGTTCTCGGTGTTCCCTCAGGTCTCTGTGAGTCATTTCTTATGGTGAGTCATTTTCTTTGGCTTAGGATTAGACCGATTGGCGGCTTGTTCTGCTTTGTACGATGATCTTGACTCTGAGTCATGAGACTCAAGGATCGTTGTAGTTTCAGGTCTAGTTGCCTTGTCTTGAGTCTGTCGACAGTTTCCTATACTACCATTGGTGATTCGTAGTATGTGTGACAGTGTTTCTTTACCTGTCTGTACTCTGCACTGGCGTTTTAGAGTCTGTGTCTCGTGATCCTCCACTAGTCGTAGCCTTACGATAGGTTTCGGTGTGTCAGCCATTCCGACGGGGCATTTCCCGATTTACTATTTTTAAGCTAGTTCCGAGGGCCCCCGGCTCTTTACCGTAGCATCCTACGGAACATCAGCCCTCTTAATATAATTATTTATTTATTAGTCCCCCAATCTTCTAACCTTTGATAAAAACTTCATGCAGTTAACCACCGACTAAAAAGTAGAATATTTTGTGAAATGTTCCTCCTCTTCATCATTATTTTTTCTTTTTTTTACCCTTCTCTCTCTCTCCCGAAGGGGAGACATGGCACCCATGGCGTCCAAGGAGGGCCTCTTCTTGGCCTTATTGGATGAGAAGTTTTTCTCGCAAACCACCCACACCCCCATTTTGGTGGACTTCGGCGTCAACCCCGAGCAGATCTCCTTCATCGATTCCAAGGGTGTGCAGAAGTGGTCACCATAGAAGTGGAGGGGCTGCTGCGAGATCTAAGCCCACCATAATTGCGGCCACAAGCTCTTGGGGGCGATGAACTACACTGCCGGTGCCAAGGCGGAGCACCCGCCCTACAACGTCGAAGGGAATGGGACCCACGTAGTAGGGGCGGCAGCAGGTGGGGAGGTCCGCGACACCAGCGTCCATGGGTACGCAAACAGGACTACGTCCGGGGCTATGTCGGGGGCACACTTGGTCGTGTACAAGGCGAGAACTGTGGCAGAGACGCCGGCCGCCATCAACTAGGCCATCGAGGACGACATCGGCATCCTCTGCATCTGCATGGCTCCCGTGCAGGTTGACCTACCCATCGATCGGCACACTGGCTACGATGCGGGAGGGGATCCTGGCGGTGGGCGCCGTTGGCAACCACAGTCCCTCGCCCGGGACCCTTCGCAACGATGCCAACGTGGGGTTGCCGGGAGACAGTGAGGTCGTGTGTGATGGCAGTCGTGAGGGAGAGAGTGGGAGGGAGAGACAGATGGTGATGGCAGCTATGGCACATTTCGGTGGCGGCGGGGTGCCGAAGAGGGAGCAGGGTGACGGTAGACTAGTGCTGATGGCGATAGTGGCCGGTCGTGATGTGGGTGGACGGATATGGCTGCAGTGTTGTCGGTGGTGGCTAGGCGTGACTAAAACGGGGGAGGGGAAGGACTCACTGTGGTGGTGGGCCGCCGCAGGGGAGGGAGAAGGTGGACGGCGGTCCTGTGGCCAGGGTGGCTAGCTCGCAGTGGATCGAGCCTTGCAGCAAGGGCGTTGGGGCGATCCGCGAGTTGGTTGAGGTCGGTGGCTTGCAGTGAGGGTCGCTAGCGCAGGCAAGGACCAGGCTCAATTGGTGGGCTTCGTATGGTCGTGGCGTAGGAAGAAAGAAGAGGCTGTGGGCCTCTTCGCAAGGCCCATGTGGACACAGGTAGCCGGCAGTTTTGGGAAGATGGGAAGGGGGCAGAGGCTGGCGGCATGGGGTTCTCTCTCTCTCTCTCTCTCATCCCCACCCAGTGTTATTAAAATCGGACCGGATTGATCGGTCCAACCGGTCTCGGCACTGGTTCGATTAAGGCTGATCCGATCTAATACTGAAAAATCGGAAGAACTAGACGAACTGCGATTCGATCGGTAAATCGATCCGATCTGCTTCACGTTTTAAATAATAAATATAAAAATATTTAGATATTTAAAATAATATTTATGTATGAATAAAATTATTTTACTATTATTAGTTTGACCTCATATTTGGCCAACCAATCAGCTCCTAGGATTACATCATAATCCTTCATATCCATACAAACTAAATCTGCTGGCATATTCTTCCCACTAATCAAAACCTTACTAGAAGGATAGAAATATTTAATCGTTGATCTAAAACCAAGAGGGGTCAAAATTTCTAAAGGGGAACTCATCAACACAGATTTCACAGCTAGAGACTTAGCAAAACTTTGAGAAATGAAAGAGTGTGTTGCTACAGTATCGAGCAGAACAAATGCTGACTTATCATGAATGATAAGTGTACCTTCAACAAGCCCCCCTCCTTGGTGGTTCCCGCATCATCTTCCTGTAGGTCTTGAAGCTTGCCCTGGCGCTTCTGACCTCCCTGCGACTTGTTTGGTGTAGCTTGATCTGACAGGAGGGGACATTCTAGAATACGATGGTCCCTGCTTCCACAGTGTAGACAGGCGCCTAACTGGCACCAACACTCCTCCATCTTGTGACCTGAATGGTCACAATATTTGCAAAGGCCCTTAAATGGCGCAATCGGGCCAGGCTTCTTATCATCATTCTTTATCTTCTTGTCCTTCCCTGAACTAGATCCTCCATGGGATCTTTTCTTGTCATTGCCAGGTTTAAAGTTCTCGAAACTGGTGGTTTGTTCCTTCTTGGAATTCCCCCCTCAAATCCTCTCGGTCATCTCTAGAGTATCCTCTAGGACTTGAGCTTTCTTCACCATCTCAGTGTAAGTCTGGATTTTCATCGGGGCCAATTGATTAATATAATTCAGCTTTAACCCATTTTGAAAGCGCTTGGCATTCATCTTTTCAGTGGACACTAAGTGAGATGCATAACGAGACAATCGGGAAAATTGAGCTTCATACTCCACAATAGAAAGGTTCCTTTGCTTCAGCGCAGTGAACTCCGCTGCCTTCTTCTCCTGCTCTCTGTTGGAAAAGTTCTTGTTATTGAAGAGTTCCTCGAACTCCTTCCACGTCACCTGTTTGTCTCCCAAGGTGGCCTTTATGGCATCCCACCATGATTTCACATCTCGTTCTAACTGGAAAGTTATTAAGAGAACACACTCTTGATCGCTGCACTGCATCACTTCAATGATTTGATCCATCTCCTTCAGCCAATGTTTGGCTTTTTTTGGATCTGTCAAGCCACTGAACCATGGGGGATTCATCCCACAAAAATTTTGATGAACATCTCCTGCTCCTTGATGCTCCACTCCGCCCTGGGCACTTGCTGCAATGCCCGAGTCAAACCTTGTACCGTTCGCTGCATATCTCCCCATTGCGCACATTTCGCTGCCATTGAAATACCCTGCATGCAGAATAGTTTAATTTAGAATCACTGGGAAACGATTTTCTAGGATTAAATTATTAACTTAACCCAAGTCTCTACCCAAATCTCACTGGGTTAGATCCTTAGACTTGTAACAAGATTATAGGTCCTATGACACACTTAGAATCCTAGAACTTAGAAAACCTAGGGACATAAGATAACCTAGGCTCTGATACCACCAAACTGTCACGCCCTGACGCGAAATATCAGGACTGACAGTAGAAAAATTAATAATAATATGTTCATTTCCAGACGGACACACCCACGTAAGCCCATCATTGTGCGGACATCTCCTTACAACCTTCCTTCTACTTCTACCTTCTACGCATACCTACAGACGTCCTCTCCCCACCCGAGGGAGATGTTTTACCTCAGCCACCCACCCTTACAATCCACTCACCATCCTCCTCAGGCCCCCATCCTGAGATGGTCCTACCACTTGAGGGCCATTTGGTCGTTAGGGAACCCTTAGCCAGCTGGTTAAGGAAGGGCCTAAGTCTAGAAGCTCCGATCCCTTATTACCCAACCTTGGAGCCAACACTCCCCATAGTCCCCATTACCACCTTTCACACCACTTTCAAGTCCTTTTACTTCATAGAAAGTGTAAAGGATCTACTAAGGGGTTTAGAATGTCAATGGGAGCTGACATATACATTGGTCTTAGGGTCTGACCAACCCTATACTCATAGCTTCATGCTCCCAACTTTGGGGTCTGTTACCTCAGTGTACACCTTGGGTCATATCACCACCGAGGTCCTATTATTCTTCTCAGTTCCCGAAGAGCTTGAGTTTGCCCCCTCTTACGGTATTGCCGTCCTGAGGGAGGACCCATATCTACTCCATGAGCTCACTGTCCCTCTTACCAAAATGGTTGAAGGTGACCATCTACGCCTTCAACAACTCCAAACATGGGATCGTGACCTATGGGAACCCAGTTCGAGGGGTCACACCTTCTTTGATCCCTTCGATCCCTTTCTTAGTGGGCCTCTTTACCCACAACCTCCATTCCACCTTGGCAGGGAAGCCTCCTACCACTCCCCTCCCACACGGGCCACTCATCCTACACATGGCAAGGAGCCCGTTCATAGGGGATATGACGAAGGAGAATTCGGCTCTCCCAGTCCACCCACACCTCCCAAACCCACAGGGCCGTCCATGCATGACTGGTTT
Source organism: Amorphophallus titanum (assembly GCA_024336825.1). Taxonomy (NCBI): domain Eukaryota; kingdom Viridiplantae; phylum Streptophyta; class Magnoliopsida; order Alismatales; family Araceae; genus Amorphophallus; species Amorphophallus titanum. Next base: position 521,611 of record JANBPO010003331.1, read on the forward strand.
ATACTTGGACGTCTAGGAGTCCCCATGATGTCAACCTCAGGTTACGTCAGGTGCATGATAGTCACACATTCGGATGTCCTGGTCGACCATTGCTTAGGTTTGGGTAGCATTAGGACTGACTAGTGTGTCTTTTCTTTATTTGTCTAGTTTGTTAGGAGTCTATCAAGTCTGTCATCAGCTGGCGATGCTTGTCCCTTTCGAGTAGAAAGTAAGTCGGATCTTATGCGTATGTTGTGAACTTGCTAGTGAATTAAGGGATCAGCTTTTCTTTCAGTGTATCGGATCTAGTCACCCATAGGGACACAGCGGTGATTCCTAGTGAGTCATTGAGTCATCTCCCTCCTTTGAGAGTGACCCCATCCTAGAGTGTCCACCACTAGCCTCATTCCCACAGCAGCGTGTGCATATAGAACGTATACGGGGTGAGCAGGTGACGATTACTAGGAGTGGAGTGTACCCGCGCTACCTGGTATGGTAACGGATTTGTAGGAGCCAGGCGAGCAGCTGCACCCCTTACTCGACGGGGTCGAGTTATTCCCACCCAGGGAGAATTGATGGGGCATCGAAGCACTAATATTTTTTTATTTACATTTATGTCCTTTTGTTTGCTTTTATATCCTTGAAAAAATGGGTTTACAATTGTAAGGCCTTATAAGCCAATTTGTTAGTCCAATAAACAAACAAAAAATCAGGAAATGCATACCAGGAGGAATAAATGCCAAGATCTTTCAACCGAAACCCAGGCAAAGAATGATAATAATAACAAATGCAACAATAAAACTTTACATCGCAGCTCCACCCCTCCTTGTGATTTAGTGCTGAAGGAACAATAAAGTTTCCCTCGAGGGTCGGGCCTAGGTACCGGGGGCCCACGCTGGAATGGCCATGACCCGGCCTCCCTTCGGGTCGATATCCCGATTTAACCGGATTCGTCTCCCGAATCGGACTTGACTTTATCCGAACCATCATTGAAATTGCCGCCCAGCTGGCAGATATTTAAACATGCTCATTCGGTTTTCCGTCGTACCCCTGTTATAGACTCTTGTCCGAATATGAAATGGCCCGCAAGCGACCGGCATGGCCGATAACTCATCGAACTGATTTCATATCGCGTGTGCATTGACCTCAAGTCAGTGTACACTAACTTCACCTCATGTGTGCATTGACCTCAAGTCAGTGTACACTGACTTCACCTTGCGTGTGCATTGACCTCAAGTCAGTGTACACTGACTTCACCTTGTGTGTGCATTGACCTCAAGTCAGTGTACACTGACTTCACCTTGCGTATGCACTGACTTTAAGTCAGTGTACACTGACTTCACCTCGTGTGTGCATTGACCTCAAGTCCGTGTACACTGACTTCACCTTGTGTGTGCATTGACCTTAAGTCAATGTACACTGACTTCACCTTGCGTGTGCATTGAACTCAAGTCAGTGTACACTGACTTCACCTTGCGTGTGCATTGACGTCAAGTCAGTGTACACTGACTTCGCCTTGTGTGTGCATTGACCTCAAGTCAGTGTACATTGACTTCACCTCGTGTGTGCATTGACCTCAAGTCAGTGTACACTGACTTCACCTTGTGTATGCGTTGACCTCAAGTCAGTGTACACTAACTTCACCTCATGTGTGCATTGATCTCAAGTCAGTGTACACTGACTTCACCTTGCGCGTGCACTGACGTCAAGTCAGTGTACAATGACCTTGCTGCATGCGTGCATTGACCTCAAGTCAGTGTACACTGACTTCACCTTACATGTGCACTGACTTCCCTTACGTAGATACACTCACCCTCCATCTCTCCCGTTGCCCCTTTTGCACCGGAAACATTAACGATGCCCACGCAAGTCTCGCTTCGACTGTGGGGGGCCCACCGCAGTATGGTCGCGGCTTGATCTCGCATTGGGCCAAAAAATCCATCAGTTTTTGACCGCTCCGACCAGGATTTAATTGAGCATATCCCGCTACTCCAAATAGTAAATTCGTCGTGTCTCGACATATATGTGTTTCAATTTCCCCGAGATGATTATGCTTATCTCGATACCGGACGCTCGTCCAAATATCAAATGGTCAACACGTGACCAGTACGGTCTCAAATGCTTTCTCTACACCCCCACGTGAGGACTTTAGTATCTCCTAATAGATTTTTTTTCATATAATTAATCTTCTGGCCACAGAGGCCCTAATTTCGACAATTAATCAAAGGTGTTCCCTCGTATGGGGGATGTAAATGACGTCATGGCCTTTATGGCATGGCGCATGCACAATGGAATGCATTAGGGACTACACCTACACCTTTTAGAATGACAGAGGATATAATAGACTACTCTGGACCCGTTACCTAGCATAATGGATCAAGGCAGGGGCGTTATATGGAACATAACGCACCTCCCTTCATCCGTTAAACACACCCGACCATTTAAATGAACACAAGCACACAGACATGCAGACTATAACGTGCCACTACTGGGGCGTTATGCTTAGTATGACGTGCCTCCCCCTGTGCGTTATACTCAGCCGAACAATGCAATGCAACCAGAAACACAGGGCATAACGCACCAAGCATGTGGCGTTATGCTGAGTATAACGCACCTCCCATGGCCCGTTATACTTGCCCGAACTACCATTAAAACCATAGGAAACATAACGCACCAAGGCTGGTGCGTTGTGTGACTATAACGCACAGGTCTAGGCCTGTTAAAGTCACCCGAATGCATAAAACCCTAGAAAATCTACAGTTTTAATGTAATGATATAACGCACTGAATCCAGAGCATTATATGACTATAACGGATCTACCCTACACCGTTATGCTAACCGCCTTACTAGGTCAATGGTCAAATGATCAGTCAATGGTCAAATGACGGACCTAGAGGAGTCCACCACAAGGAATATAATGCACCTGGGCAGGCGCGTTAAGGAACTATAACGCACCAAGGGTGGCGCGCTATATCGACTAGGTTTCGCGACTCCAGAGTTCAGAATCGAAACCCCCTCCCGATCGACCGAAATCGACGGGGGATGCGGGGAAACATGTTTTAACACCTCCCTACCATGCCATACGAATGCTTAATACCTAATCATGCCACTAGAATTAAAAGACGATGCCCATGAGAATCAATTTTATTAAAAAGGAACTAAATTACCCGAACATGGATTTATGCACGAAAAATGAGGAAGAAGGCATCGGACCACGGCCCATGTGGTACCAGCTGTGTCCTAACGAGATAGGGAATCCATCCCCCTACCTGGATTGCGACGAAAACCATGACTCAATGTCGATTCGGCGAGAGGGCGATGCGATGCCTCCCGGCCCAACTCGGATCCACGCTCCATAGATCGAGGGAAGAAGGGCGTCAACGCGATCCTCGCGACGCGACCAATCTAGCGGTACCTCCCTTGCGTCGATCAGCAACCATCTGGACCAGAAATCGAGGAAGGAACGATAATCGAGATATTAGACCAAAATCTCCCCAAAATAAGACTTGCACAAAAAATGATGAAAATGGTGACGGATGGCAATGCATGCAGCGTCAACAAACTCCTTGCGAGACAAGGAACCCGTTCCCCTACCTCTTGCGCGGCGAAGACCACGAATCGATGTAGATCGGGCGACGGGGGCCACGTCGTCCTCCCGCTCCCACGCGTCTCCACGCTCCACGAACCGCGGGATGAAGGGTACCAACGCGCTCCTCGCGTCGAGCCCATCCCTACGGCGCCTCCCACATCTCGATCTGAGGCCGTCCGAGCCAAAAATCGAGAAGGAATGGGGGAGAGGAGAGAGGATGCATGAGGGAGAGAGAGAATCGAGAGAAGAGAGAGAGACGAGAGAGTGAAATGAGAGGCTCCCCCCCTGCGCCCTCCCCTCCCCGGTAGGCCCACGACTCTGCGTGCTTCCGGCTGAAGATCTTCATGACGTAGAGCTTGCGCATCTGGTGCCAGAAGGGGCCGTAATGGGCGAAGGCAGAGGCGGAGGTGGAACAACCCACTGTAACGCTCCGCCAGCTTGGTGAGTCCCCGGTGGGTCAGCTGGTCCATCATGAGCATGTTGCCGATGACGGGAAGCTTGGGCGGTGGGGGTGTCGTCGCTGAGGAAGGCGAGCATCTCGTCGACCATGTCGTTGTTCGGGTCGTCGGCGCCGGACTTGGGGTTGGCCAGGTGCTCGTCGATGATCCGGTCGATGAAGCGGTCGAGGGCGCCGCGGGCGGCCCTCAGCCGGCGATTGATGCCCTGGAGGTCGAGCGGCCCCAGCCAGGGGATGAAGTCGGCGACGTTGAAGATGCCGAAGAGCTTGGAGAACTCCTGCAGGATGGAGATGAACTCGGCCTGCCCCTCGCCGGCGCTGGATCCGAAGGCGGCGCGGTAGGTGATGTTCATGGTGAGGCTGAACACGAGCTCGCCGATGTTGACGGGGGTGCCGGGCGGCGACAGCGCCACGGCGCGGACGGCGGCGTCGACCTCGTCGCGGACGGAGGCCCACGACTCCGCGCGCTTCCGGCTGAAGAGCTTCATGACGCAGAGCTTGCGCATCTGGCGCCAGAAGGGGCCGTAGTGGGCGAAGGCCATGTCGTTGCGGTCGTATGTGAGGTAGCGTATGGAGGCGGTGGCGGGCCGGTTGCAGAAGACGTTGTCGTGCACCTGGAGGACCTGCCGGGCCATCTCCGGGGAGGACACCACCACGGTGTGGCTGAGGCCGAGGCGGAGGTGGAACAGCCCACCGTAACGCTCCGCCAGCTTGGCGAGTCCCCGGTGGGTCAGCTGGTCCATCATGAGCATGTTGCCGATGACGGGGAGCTTGGGCGGCCCCGGCGGCAGCGGCAGCCTTCGCCGCCTCACCACCAGGAGCCAGCCCGCTACGAAGGCCAAGGCGGCGAGCACGAAGAACCACGGCGACTGCATCAGCTCGGATCCCAGCTGCTCCATCCCTTATTCTCTAATTAATTGATCGTAACTCCTGTGTTCGATCGATCTCCTCTCCCTCTCCCTCTCTCTTCCTCTCTTCTCAGTTGTTGCACAAGACGCACGATAGGTATGGATGAAATACACACGCTTCTCTCTAACTCTGTGGTCGCGTCAGAAGAAGAGGCTCCTTGGTTTCCTCTTCCCTGAGGGCAAAGTGGAGGAGGGGGTGGCTATTTATCAAGCGGCATGCCGGGTCGCCCAAGGCGACGAGCACATCTTGTTGGACTTTTTTTTGTTAATATATGTTTTCTTCTGCGTGGGCAGCAACAGTACCCTCGTTCCCCCTGCCAAATGCTTTTCCTTGCGTTCCGCGAGGCATTCAACTCCGTAGAAATTTGTATCACTTTTGTTAGATTTATTAGCCCTTGGAACCCGGCCCCACATGATTTATCCTTGTCAACTTGCAGAAATGAACCGATTGAGGGTTTTATTTATTTATCTAGTTTTTTTAACTATATCAGAGGGTTTGAGCGTTCGAATGCGAGCGGCGGACGCGGGAGCGTGAAGGCATTAACGGGGATTTGGCTTGGGCGTCCTTAGTGGCAGGAGGTAGGCAACATGCTTTCATCCCCAGTCGACACCTCAACTAACCCGTTGTGTGCCAAGAATTCATAGGGGATAGCGTGAGATCTCTTCTGCCGGACGCACCACTGGAGGGAGGTCATAGTGTGTCGCTGAAGAGCTTGGGTAGTGTGCGACTGGGAGACACAAAGAGTGTGTCGCTGAAGGAGCTTGCCTCGGGAGCATGCCGGTGGAGAGACCACGGGCAGGTGTGCCATTGGAATGGCCCTTGCAGGTGTGCCGGTGAAGGCACCATGGTGGGTGTGCTGGTGAAGACACCATGGAGAGTGTGCCAGTGAAGACCCACGTAGGGCGTGCTAGGGAAGAGCTGCAAGAGCGTGCTGGCGAAGACCCGCGTAGGGCATGCCGGGGAAGAGCTGCAAGAGTGTGCCGCTGAGCGGGAGGTTGGGGGTGTGTCGCTGAGGGCACCCCTGGGTGTGTCGTGGAAGACCCGCCAGGGTGTGTCGCAGGAGCGCGGGCTGGGGTGTGTTGCTGAGGGCACCCCTGGGGTGTGCTGGGGAAGACCCGCCAGGGTGTGCTGCTGGAGCACGGGCTGGGGTGTGCCGCTGAGCATTGGCCAGGCTGGATGTGCCACTGAAAAGGCACCAAAGTGTGCCATTGAGGGCTGACCGGGGCGACGTTTGTGATGCGTTTAAGCCCGTCACGAGCACAAGTTGTGGTTTATTGGATTTTCTTCGGGGCCCATAGATTGTGGGCTTCTGTAGGGTTGATTTCTCTTCGCCGTCGTGACTCCGGAGATGGCTTCACGACAGTGTATGTTTCTTCGGAGAGTCCGGATGGCCCGCCTTCTCCGCAGTTTCTTCTGTTGAAGTTGTTGTTGATATTGGACTAGTCCGGACATATGAACATGCAATTTTATACATCCACATTGACCCGAGGTCAGCTTAAGATTGCGTGCATGACACTCTAGTCGTGTGTGTGTTAGTGTCCCTTATCTATCTAGGTTTGTTCTAGGCGTTTGCCTTTTCCTTGTAGGCTTTAGCTTTGCCTGATGTTTGGTCGATGGATTGGTAACTCCTGACTCTGTGAGATCAGGGTTCGCCTTTCTGTTGCTGTTCGGAGTAGCTTAGGGAGCCGTACTTCCTTCGGTAGCTTTGTTTTGTCTGGTATGGCTTCTTTCCCCCTTTCGTTTAGCTACTGTTTTCTTTTACAGCTTCCTAGTGTAGTTTAGTACTGCTTTTCCTGCTTTACTACTACCTGCTATTTTGTTGTTCCGTGTTATTGCGTTGTTTTCCAGTGGGGATCCGCATGACCCCTACTGAGCCAGTGACATGAGGCTCACCCCTACTTTTCAGGTGTGATCGTCCTTCTTCCTCATGGTCCGTGGGCGGTGTCGATTCGTAGTTGCCAGAGTTGCCAGCGTTACCTGTGTCGGGCTTCCCCCGACCTTAGTGTACATTATCTTCCCTGTTAGACTGTACTTGTCTTTCCTTTAGACTGGACTCTGTTGTTAAATTAAACTGTTAATTAAAAACCATCACAAGGAAAGAGAAAGCTGCTCTTATGGGATGTAGAAGAATGTCACAGTATATAAAATATTTTAAACATGGCACCATGGAACATGAATTGCTTAGAAATTGCACATGCATACTTTTAAAAACTCCAGGTATATAACGGACTGGCACTGCCCCGTTACACAGCATAACAGACTGGAGAAGGATCGCTATGCTTCACAGAACTCAGGAAATCCACAGGGAAACCAGACTATAACGCACCAAGGTAGGTGCGCCATAGGACTATAACGCATTGGCGCATGGGCATTAAAGTCGACACGCACACAACGCACAGATGAGGGGATATAACGGACCAAGGGTGGAGCGTTATAATGTACCTAATGCACCTCTCATGGGCCGTTATGCCCACCAGAATGACTAAACTCCATAGAAAACCATGGCATATAACGCACCTCAATAGGGGCGTCATATTGGACATAACACTTAGGAATAGGGGCGTTAAAGGCAGCGAACCTTTAACTCAACACAAGGGACTATAACGCACCAGGTGGGGTGCGTTAAAGCCACCCGAACATGAAAATCCACAAGAAACTCAGACACTGATGATATAACGCACCAGGGCTGGCGCATTAAGTAACCATAACGCACCGGGGCAGGCGCGTTATGTCACCTGGGTTTCGTGACTCTGAACTTCGGAATCGAAAACCCCTCCCAATCGAAATCAACGGGGGACGTGGCGAAATACAAAACCAAACCATCCTGCCTAGCCAAACCAATCGTACGAGCCTACGCATGCCACTAGGAATGAAATACAATGCCCATGCAATTGATTTCAACATAAAAAGGCTAAAAATGAATTAAAATGCACTAAATAGGAACATGCACGAAATACGAAGCAACGGACATCAGACCACGGCACGAGTGGTACCGGCGGTGTCCTAGCGAAGTATGGAATCCATCCCCCTACCTGGGTGACGGCGAGAATGACGATACGACGGTGAATCGGCGAGAGGGAGAAACGGTGCCTGCCTCCCAGCTTGGCTCGAGTCCACGTCCTACGAATTGAGGAATGGTGGGCGTCAATGCGATCCTCGCGACGTGACCATTCTAACGGTACCTCTCCGACTTCGATCAGCAACAGTCTGGACCAAGAAACGAGAGAGGTACGTAAATCGAGAATAAACCCCAAAATCACCCAAAAAGAGATTTACACAGAAAATGAGAAAGATGGCGATGGATGGCGACACAGAGGGCGTCAACAGATTCCTGGCGAGGTGAGGAGTCCGATCCCCTACCTTTTGCGCGGTGAAGACCGTGAATCGGTGCCGATCGGGCGACGGGGGCCACGTCGTCTTCTTGCTCGCACACGCCTCCACGCTCCACGATCCGAGGGAAGAAGGGTACTGGCGCGATCCTCGCGTTGAGCCTGTCCCGTCGGTACCTCCCACGTGTCGATCGGAGTCCGTTTGGACCACGAATCGAGGAATGGGGGTGTGGAGGAGAGAGAACGTGGGGGAGAGAGAGAGCGCGTGAGGTGGAGAGAGAGAGAGTTTCGAGAGTGAGGAGAGAGAGAGTGGATTGAGATTTTTATAAAAAATTAATTTTTCCTTCGCCATCCTCCTTGACAGCCTCTCTGGGAACACCGGTCTATCAAAGACCGATCGTCGGGGTGACGTTTCCTCCTGTAGGGGGGGCTGGCGCAGCTCCTCTGACTGATTCCTCGACTCTGTGCTGGGCACGGGTCGGGCTTCTTCTTCTTCTTGGAAGGCAGAGGCAACTGCCCCCAGTAATCTCTGGCGACCCAGGGGAGTGATGCCTGGGCCCCGGAGGTAATTTCTCATGGCCTGCTTGATCCCTTCCCACTCCTGGTCGGGGAGAGTAGCCGGTAGTTGCGTGTCGATGGTAGTAATAGGAGGAGTATAAGCCACGAGCGTCGGGTGGGCAGCCTAGTGTCGACGCCTGCGGCGCTGGCGGCAGGCATTGTCAGGCAGGGCCAGTGCAGCAACTGCCGGTTGGTAGGCTGGGGTCGTCACCTCGACCCTCTCATCTCTTCGGGCCCTCCTCGGGCGAGTGTAGCTGGGCCCCGCCTGAGCGGGTGCAGTAGTCTGGACCTCCTTGGGAATCCAGACCTGCTTGAGCCAAGCCGGCTTGTGAACCGGCATGTTCTTCGATGCCGTGGCCGGGATGTCGGGCGTCACCTTCTCCTTCGCCTTCTCCAGCCCCTGGAAGGAATTACGGACTGGTACAGTTGGTATTATTCGGTCTGGGATAGCCTCGAACATTTGTCCATTAAGATGGACTCTGATGCCTCCAACGACGAAAGACTTGCCAGAGCTAGAGAGTCGGCTTCTTGGTGTGGTGGCCGCATGGCTCCTTCGAAGTCTCCTCTGATGGGATGCCGATCCCCATTGAGGTGAGCCGGCAGTCGGGTGCATATGGTGCACATTGCAACTGAGCATCTCGGCCGGGCTACGGTTGTCATTCTTGGCCGGGGTTCGGCTAGCAGCAGCTTCAATGGCCCCCTGGATGGGGGCGTTGATCTCGGCCTTGTCAGACGCTTCCACGTCCAGTATGTTGACGAAAGCTACCCTAAGGAAGTTGGGGAAGCCAACCACAGGAGGGAAACTCCCAAAGCAGAGGGGAACGGCGAGGTAGCCATCCCTGACGTGGCTTTTAACGACCTGGGGACCGAAAGTGATTGCCATCTGTGGTGTCAAAGCACGATTTTCCTGCATTTTCAAAGATGAAGCAATTAGTATTACAAGAAGGGGGCCGCCGGGACCCTAATTTCGGCAAAGAGATGAAGAGTGGATCAGTCCCACCGGGCGTGCCAGACTTGTGGACACACTAAAATTCACTTGATTTACTGTTCATTTGTTAGAGTGTTTATTTGTCTATTTAGTGCGAGGGCATGCTAGTCACAAAGTGATGATTTATTCGGGCCTCGTGGAAGCCCATGGTGCGCTCGATCTGACTTCGTCAGGTGACTGTGTAGTTCGGGTCGGGACCGAATCCCGTTGTGCCATAAAGGTCACGACGTCATTTACATCCCCCATACGGGGGAACACCCTTGATTAATTGTCGAAACTAGGGGCCCTACGGCCAAAAGAATTAATACTAATTGCGAGGGAAAGAGCAGGAATAAATTACACTAAGGGCCCGCATTAGGATGCGGGACATCGGCCATATTGGTCTGGTCAAAGGATGAGAATTCAAGAAAGGTGACCTGGTGATGGTCAAAAGAAGAGAAGTGATGGCCTCCAACCCCAAATGAAAGTTGGTTGAAAATTGGGTTGGACCATTTATCGTCTGTCGAGTCCATGAAGGGGGTGCCTACGTCCTTGTAGATCACAAAGGTGTAGTCCAATTCTCCCCTCTTAATGGGAAAAATCTGAAGCTGTACTATATAGCCCCGCCGGTATCCACAGAATGACCTAAGTCCACCTTGGCCTAGTGGCACTCTGCCCTAGCCGAGCTCTCCAAAATATCTAGTCACCTAAGACTAACTCCAAGAGTGTTGGTCCATAACTCCAGAAGCATCCCTGGTATACACTAATTTCGGGATCCCTTGAGAGCCCTGCATAGTCCCACTAGGTTGCCACTCCATACAATACCGCCAATATGGACCTTAGGTCCGAATCGGTGAAAATTCCTTTCTTGTGTTGGCATTACCTCCTTGCTGATGAATAAATCATTTTCTCATTGCAAGGCCTCGTGCCCTAGCTGACTCATTTATACCATATCGTCATTACAGACCTTACGTCTGAATCGACGGAAATCCTTTCTTTGCATTAGCATTCCCTTCTTGCTAATGAATAAACCACTATCTCAACACAAGACTTCGTGTCCCAGCTGACTTTTACATAATATTGCCATTGCGGACCTTACGTTCGAATCGGCAAAAATCCTTTCTTTGCGCTAGCATTCCCTTCTTGCTAACGAATAAACCACTGTCTCAGCGTAAGACTTCGTGTCCTAGCCAACTTTCATACAATATCGCCATTACGGACCTTACGTCCGAATAGGCAAAAACTCTTCCTTTGCGTTAGCATTACCTTCTTGCTAACGAATAAACCCTTCTCTAGGTGCAAGTCCTCGTGCCCTAGCCGACTCATTTACACCATATCGCCATTATGGACCTTACGTCCAAATCGGTGGAAACTTTTCCTTTGCGTTAGCATTACCTTCTTGCTAACGAATAAACCACTTTTTCGATGCAAGGTTTCGTGCCCCAGCTGACTTTTACACAATATTGTCATTACGAACCCTACGTCTGAATCGACAGGAATTCCTCCTTTGCGTTGGCATTAACCCCATTACCAACGAATAAACCCTTTCTATCGGTGCAGGACCGTGTGCCCCAGCCAACTGCCATATGCTATCATCTAGGGTCAAACATCGCATGTCAACCCATCCTTATTCTCTTACCTTATGTTTCAAAAAAAATTAGACTTAAAATAGAGGTGCCCCGCCAGACTTGTTCCTGCACTAGGACAGGGGCAAAAATGGCTATTACCCGACTGTGGCGCAAACCCGCAAGGGCGTTGTGGGCAAAATCAGGTACCCCGCCACGTGAAAACCTGAAAGGGCACGTGGGCAAAAGTAAGAAGGGACAGGCTTCGGTGAAAACCCGAAAGGGAACTTAAGCCGGTAATGTGGTAGTCTAAAAGTTCCTCTCCACTTCCCGTGTTGAACCCCCTCCTTATGTATAATGTCTTATGAATTTTGATGATGACCAAACAAACTGAAAATGAGGTTTACTAATGTTTTGGAAGTGTTTGATTGGGGGAGAGATAAGTGAGATGGCAAAGGGGGAGAGCATGGTAGTCTGATTAAGAGGGAGGAGTGACACTTACTCCTCCAGGGAGAGAGTTAAGTGGTTCTGGTTTACATACGTGCATTTGCTAGCTGTCTTACATAGGACTAAGTTTAAGGTCTCATCAAAATACATCACTTCTTTTTGGGGTTACCATCATCAAAAAGGGGGAGAATGTTGGGTCTCCTCTGGGCTTGATCAGTAGTGTGTAGTCTGCTGTGTGTTGAAGGTGTTTTGAATGATTGGCAATAGTAGCATTGACCAAGTTGACTAAGAATGTTGACTTGGGTGACATCATATTGATCATGGCTATGATGTGTATTTTGATGATTCTTCACTTAATACTTGTCTCATAAGGTCTGTGCATACATTAGCTAATAGTAAGTTAAAGTCTGTGTATAGTCCGTGCTAGTCTTAGCAAAGTTCGTGCATGTCTTACAATTACATACATAAGTCCATCCATATACTCACAGGGTTCGTGCATAATTCAGCTCAGCGTCTCTTATGTCGATGCTAGTTTAGAAGGTCCATGCATATAGAGGTCCATGCATATAGAAAGTTTGTGCATATCCTAGTCGGTGTAAAATTTTGTCCCGCACAGTTTACATCCGTACATATAGGCCATTTAGCATATAGAAGGTCTGTGCGTTGTTTGCCTTGCACTTATTATCTCCATGCAGTCTTTGTCTATGATAGGATAAGGTTTGTGCAAGGTTCGTCTTGTGGCAAGCTAAGTCTGTGCACATTCATGCAATATGCATATAGAAGTCTGTGCATCGTTGGTTCGTGCATGTCTAAGTCCATGCATTCTTGCATATAACATAAGTAAGATCTGTGCACTTTTCTTTTATGCATAATAAGGTCCGTGCATATCTCATTTATAAGTACTGTGGGTCTAAGCATATTTTACCTCTCGAATGGCCAAGTTCTTGCAGTTCTCGATAGCACAGTAATGTAAGTCCATACATGTTTTATTCCTGCACATACAAGGTCCGTGCATTCTAGAATTATGGCATATAAAGTCTGTGCATATCTTTACATCATGCACACATGAACTCTGTGCACCTCTCAGCCCTACGGCCATATCAAGTCTGTGCATTGTTTCACGTCCAAGCATACTTGCCATATAACACGATGTAGTCTGACCAAGTTGGCTCTGTGAACAGTTCAAGTCCGTGCACATTTGTTCTAATGCTCTATCAACCCTGTGCAATTGTCAAATTTGTCTGATTGTCTTATGCAGTCTAAGTGTTCGACTTTTTGACAGGGACTCTACTTAAAAGGTTCCAGAATCAGGAAAGAATTATTCATGAACTTTAAGGAGGGCACGTGATCCGAAGCAGAAAGCAACTGCTGCTCGTGACACGTGGAAAGACTTTGGCTCAGATGCCACCACGTGTTCAGAGGGGGATCAGATCTAGACGAAAATTAGGCGGGAAGCATGGTTTCCACATGTCCATCTTCCTGCTGCCTAAAAGTAAAGGAAGATTCGCAGAGAGAAGAGGATGATCGCCACTGAGAGCAGAAACAACTTCCAGCCTGAAAGTGCAAGCTTTCCACGTGTCAGTTGACTAAGAGCTTGCTGCCCACGTGTTAGATGGATCTAGTAGGAGAATCACCTTGGATCACGTGCCACTTACTTTCCTAGAATCTCGTAATCTTGGATCATGTGTCCCGCCTTAAGTTCTGCCAATCAGAGAAGATATACAATCAGGCTTGCTATACAGGTGTTCTGAAAAATGCCTTAGTGCATGACAGAAGATGCACAGACTTGGTAGCGTGAAGACAATAGCTACTTTGACCTTAGTCTAGCATGTGTGTTGACCTAGATGCAAATAATGCACTAACTTGTAACACTCATAGACCGTATATGCATTGACTCTGAATACTATGCATGTGCAACGATGTAAATGCGCTCAGACTCTAGATGGGACGATGAGAATGAACACAGACCTTAGTACGTGAAAGTGCATCGACCTTATATGATGGATGCAAATTGTGCACTGACTTTGTTTAGCAGAAGGCACAATGTGCACCGACCTCATTATGCATAATGCAAAATGTGCACTGACCTGTTATTGCATACTAGCATATTTGCTCTGACATGCAAATGCACAGGTAAAAACGTGCTCAGACCTATTTGAGGTAGGAGTCAAATGTGCTCCAAGATCGTGGATCTTAGAGTAACTAGAACAGAATATGCATTGACATTCATTTCATTTAGGCCACGATGTGCATCAACCTTAGAGTGTTATGTGCAAATGTGCATCGACCTAGGATGTGCAAGAACAAGGATGTGCATCGACCTTACGATCTCATGTGCACAGACCTGCTATGCGCAAGAATGATGTGCATCAACTCTGGATGAATGTGCTCAGACCTTAGTGTAGCTAAAGCAAAAACATGCATCGACTCTTATTTACAACATGCAAAGGCGTGCATCGACCTTGGTTAAACCATGTGAAAATATGCACAGACCTTGGACATTCTAACTTGATACATGCTCTGAGTGGATGAGAAGATAAAGGAAATGTGCGTTGACCTTAGTTTTGACACTTAGACAAAAACTACCTTGTTCAAATGAGGGATCATATACATTTCAGATCTAACATTACTCATAGCTTGTCATTATCAAAACCAGGGTTCCAACAGTTGTGGGTTGGGAGGGATCAGCTCCCGACATGAAAGTGTTAAGGTGGGCCATTGAGAAAGGTGGATTTTCTGTACTGGAAGGCAAATGATTCTTAATTCGTAGCATATTGCCACTTTGAGATTTATATACTCAAACTTCCACACATTCTATGTCGTAGGAAAATACTTCTTGGTTGATGTAGGGTATGTAAACATTCCTAATTTCTTAGCACTGTATCGGAGGACAAGGTATCATTTATCAGAGTACAGGTGCAATAGGATGAGAGTTACACATCGAGATAAGAAGGACCTATTCAACCATAAACACGCTCAACTACGAAATTACGTTGAGCGTGCCTTCGGTGTGCTCAAGTCATGTTTCACAATTCTAGTGAAGCAACGAAACTATCCAATTAATTACACAAGCGAGAATTGCAATGGCATATTTTGTACTACACAACTTCATTAGAAAGGAGCAGGGCCTTGATCATATTTTCCAACAAGTAGATATAGGGATCAAAGGTTGGTATGGAACCAAGGGAGGGGTCCTTTCATTCATTAGTTCAAACGGTAATTCTGGGTCAATAGTAGGGTGGTGGTCAGCCTTGACTGAAGGTCATGACACTGAAAGACTTGGCTTAGCCATAAAGGTGTAATGCGAAGGTAGAAGGGTCTTTTTGTTCATTGGGTTGGAGGATAGTTTTCGAGCCAATGATGAGATGACTGTCGGCTTAGATAGAAGGTCATGACGCCAAATGACTTGACTTAGGCGTAAGGCCATGATGCCAAGGGAGAACATTCATTGACTTAGGCAAGGAGCCATGATGTCAGACCACTTGGCCTAGATGGAAGGTCAAGATGCCAACGGAAAAATATTTACCAGCTTAGGCATATAGCCATGACACCGGGCAACTTGACCTGGACATAATGTCATGATGTCAAGGCAGAATATTTACTAACTTAGGTATAGAGCCATGACACCGGACAACTTGGTCTAGACAGAAGGCCATGACATTAAGATAGAATATTTATTGGCTTAGGCGGAAGGCCATGACGCCAAAATAGAATATTCACTGGCTTAGACAGAAGGCCATGACATCAGACAGGAATATTTAACGGCTTAGACGTAAAGTCATGATGCCATACAACTTGACTTAGGCGGAAGATCATGACGCCAAGAAAAATATTTATCAGCTTTAGCGGAAGGCCATGACGTCAGATAAGGACATTTAACGGCTTGGACGTAAAGTCATGACGCCGTGTAGCTTGACTTAGGCAGAAGGCCATGACGCCAAAATAAAATATTCACCAGCTTAGGCAGAAGGTCATGACGCTAGACATGAATATTTAACGGCTTAGACGTAAAGTCATGACGCCATACAACTTGGCTTAGGCGGAAGGCCATGACGCCAAGGAAGAATATTTACTGGCTTAGGCGAAAAGTCATGATGTCAGATAAGAATATTTAAAGGCTTAGACATAAAGTCATGACACCGTACAGCTTGGCTTAGGCGAAAGGCCATGACGCCAAGATAGAATATTCACTGGCTTAGGCAGAAGGAGCCATGATACCGGACAAAGATATTTAACAGCTTAGACATAAAGTCATCATGCCGTGTAGCTTGACTTAGACAGAGGGTCATGAGGCCAAGATAAATTATTTACCGGCTTAGGCGGAAGGAGCCATGATGCCAGACAAAGATATTTAACGACTTAGACATAAAGTCATGACACCGTGTAATTTATCTTAGGCGGAAGGTCATGACGTCAAGATAGAATATTTATCGGATTAGGTGGATGGCCTTTATGCCGGATAGGAATATTTAACAGCTTAGACGTAAAGTCATGACGTCGTACAACTTGGCTTAGGTAGAAGGCCATGACATCAAGATAGAATATTTATCGACTTAGGTGAAAAGTCATGATGTCAGACAAGAATATTTAACGGCGTAGACGTAAAGTCATGATGCCGTACAGTTTGACTTAGGCAAAAGGTCATGACGCCAAGCTAGAATATTCACCGGCTTAGGTAGAAGGAGCCATGATGCCGGACAAAGATATTTAATGGCTTAGACATAAAGTCATGACGTCGTACAGCTTGACTTAGGCGAAAGGTCATGACGCCAAGATAGAATATTCACCGACTTAGGTAGAGGGAGTCATGATGCCAGACAAAGTTATTTAATGGCTTAGACATAAAGTCATGACATCGTACAACTTGACTTAGGTAGAGGGCCATGACGCCAAGATAAAATATTTACTATCTTAGGCAGAAAGAGCCATGACGTCGGACAAGGGTATTTTTATTGGTTTACGTGTCAACCTAGACGAAAGGTCATGATGCTGGCAAGGGTATTATTGTTGGTTTACGTGTCAACCTAGATGAAAGGTCATGATGCTGGCAATAGAAGGGGCCTTTTGTTCTTTTAACTGAATGGAAGGGCATAGCCAAGGTAAAAAGGGTCTTTTTATTTCCTGGCCGAATGAAAGGCCCGAGCCAAAGGTGAAGGGATCTTTTTGTTGTCTGCCTGGACAAAAGATCCGAGTCAAAGGTAAAATGGTCTTTTTATTTTATGGTCAGATGAAAGGTCCGAGCCAAAAGTGAAAGTGTCTTTTTGTTCTCTGGCTGCACAAAAGGTCCGAGGTAAAGGTAAAAGGGTCTTTTTGTTCTCTCGTCGGATGGAAGGTCCGAGCCAAAGGTGAAAGGGTCTTTTTGTTATCTGGTTGGATGAAAGATTCAAACCAAAGGTAAAAGACATGTCTTTTTGTTGTCTGCCTAGACGAAAGGTCCGAGCCAGAGGTAGAAGGGTCTTCTTGTTCTCTGGTCGGATGAAAAGGTCTGAACCAAAGGTAGAATATGAACAATAATCAGGCCAAGGAAAAGATTTTGTGGACCCATCCCGATGGGACAGAAGGTAATTTTTGAGTTTGGCTAGGGCAGAGCGTCTCCGGCCAAGGAAAAGGCTTTACGGACACAGCCCAGCGGGACTGAGGTGATAGGTAGATCTAGAGGGGAGGGGTGAATAGATCAGCCCCTTCTTTGGGGAAATAACACGTAAATAAAAACTTATACCAGTAGAGCAGGAACGCACACACGCTAACGGGCTACATGAAAGGAAACAGATCACAGCGTTCCTAAGCATGCATCTAGCAACACAGTACGATAGACAGCAAACCACAAGAGCACATGATTTTAAGGTGGTTCGGTCTCTATCTGGAGACCTACGTCTACCCCTCACTTCAACTAAGTGAGGCTTCACTAGTGCAAAGGCACTACCGCTGATTCGCAGCTTCTAACAAAGAGACAAACTCTCACAACTCCACTGCCAAATAGCTTGAGGGTATAGAACCCAAACCCCACAGATCGGTGACCACACCGTCTGTCTTCCTACTCGCAGGTAGGGTGCAACGATGAGAGTATGTGTTTTTGAGGAAAAAATAAAAATTGAACAAATGTATAACTAGATAGAGTATGGCTATAAAGTTCTATGGGAAAGAAGGCTCATGTCTGGGGAAGAACTGGAGGACTCCTGGGTTCTCTTCTTGTTCTTCCTGATTCTTCAACATGACCTCACGAGGAAAGGACAACTTTGCTTCCAGCTTTCAAGGGTATCGGATGGAGCTTCAACAGAACCTTTTTCCTCACTGTAAGACTTCCTGAGATAAAGGGGAAGACAGTCTGCTGTGTTGCCCTCACTCCACCAGCACAAGGAAGAAGATTGCTTTTTTGAGCAAGCTTCTACGATGCTCTTCCCTTCTTCTCTCCGTGTTCAGCTATCCCTCGAGAACTGGAGCTCCTGCTCCAGATATATCAGTGGCTCACAACATCTCTTACATTTTCCACTGCAAAAAGACCAAACCCAGAATGTCACATCCACTTTATTCGATTAGCTTCGTTTGCATGGTTGACCCTTCTCTGCTATGCCTGCTGGTATGTGGGTAGGTAGGGGACCATGTCAGCAATGGTACCAGCCTTTCAGAGGATATCTCTGCTAAACAAGGATCCTCTAACACGGTAAGCTTCTTGACAGCTTTTTTCAAAGCGAACGGATCCTCCAGGACAAGTTCTGAATCTTTAAAAGTAGATTCTATCGATTTCAGATCCATTCTGGATGATCATGAATGTGTCGACACTTTCTGACAAGGTGTTGGCACATTCCATTTCAATCTTTAGGAACTGTGGCTTCCACGCAGAGCAGGTCGACACTTCGACGGGAAAGTGTCGACACGTTCATCATACTTGTGTGCAGAATGTGCCAATGTGCCGAGACTTCATTACGAGGTGTCGGGACATAAGAGCCAGAAGGAAGTAAGGCTTGCTTCTTGGAATCGAGGTGTCAACACTTTTCGCACAGGGTGTCAACACGTTGGTCCAGATAGAGATGGCTTTAAGTTCCTGTAATTGTTCAATCTAGAAGTTAAGCCAAACTTGTTAGATATTTCTCAAAGATCTAATAATGATTTATGATTTGTTATCATCAAAATCAGGGGACACAATATTCTCCCCCTTTTTGATGCTCACGTCGGCCTCTCAAGCTAATAGGTGGAGTCCCTCCGGTGGTGTCTCTCACAAGGGAAGGTAAAGGCTCGAGCTCCTCACTGGGTCCCACCATGGGGCCCTTGTCGGGTACCAGGTCTACCACATTGAATGTAGGGTGTACCCCAAAACCCTCGGGTAGGTCTAGCTCATTGGCATTATTGCCTAGTCGTCTTAGAACTCGAAAAGGTCCCGACCCGCGTGCCCTTAACTTGGAGGCAGGTCCCAGAAGGAGCCGCTCCATCCTCACCATCACCGAGTCTCCCTCTTGGAACTCGTAGTGACGCCGTCAAGCATATGCCTGCCTTTTGTAAGCCTTATTGCTCTTCCCTATATGCTTACGGATGTCATCATGCAACTCTTTGTTATGCTATGCAAAAGACTCGACTGAGACTGACACTCTAGCATGCGGGGGAAGGGGAATAAGATCCAAAGGCTTCTTAGGCCTATAACCATGCACAACTTCGAATGGACTCTTGTCTATGGACCTATTGACAGAATCATTATAGACAAACTCAGCCCGAGGTAAGAGGAGATCCCAATTTCTGGGGTGGTCCCCGACTAGGCAGCAGAGTATGTTCCCAAGGCTTCGATTGACGACCTCAGTTTGGTCGTCAGTTTGAGGGTGATAGGTAGTAGAGAATTTGAGGAGGGTTCCCATCAGATGCCAGAGGGTTTTTCAAAAGTAACTAGTGAATTTCACAGCCCGGTCGGTCACAATAGTCTTAGGCCGTCCATGGAGTTGGACCACCTCATCAAAGAATAAACGGGCTACCCTAGAAGCATCCGAAGTTTTGAAACATGGGATAAAGTGGGCCATCTTAGAGAACCTATCAACGACCACAAAAATAGAATCATGTTTGTGAAGGGTCCTAGGTAGGCCAAGGATAAAATCCATGCTCAAGTCCTCCCATGGTCGTTCCGGGATGGGGAGGGGTGTGTAAAGTCTAGTGTTTTACTACCTGCTTGGCAGAAGCATAAGTGTGACATTGACCCATAATGTTGGCCATATCCCTCTTAAGATTGGGCCAATATAATTGTCTCTCAACTAACTCAATGGTCTTTTGGACCCCAAAGTGACCAGCAAGGCCACCACTGTGTAGCTCCCAAACCAAGAAATCCCGAAGTGAAGTCCGGTGTATGCATAACCTAGTTCCCTTGAAAAGATACCCCTCTTGGAGTACGAATCCCTCGTGTTCCATGTGGGGCTGGGTGGAGAGGGTGGTGTAGTGAGCCCCAAAATTGGGGCAACTTGGGTATTCCTCTTTGACTCACTCAAACCCTGTGACTTCCACTTGGACGATGGAAAGTAAGACTACCCACCTACTTAGCGCATCGGCCGCGTGATTCTCACTACCCGCTTTGTACTTTAGGACAAAGGTGTAAGTCTGAATGTATTTAACCCAGCGGGCATGACAAGCATTGAGCTTTTGTTGGGTGTTGAGATACTTCAATGTCTCGTGGTTCGAAAAGATCACAAACTCCTTGGGTAGGAGATAGTGCCTCCAATGCTGAAGAGATTGGATCATGGCGTACAGTTCCTTGTCATAGGTGGAGTACCTAGTCCCTAGCCATCCCCCGGAGCTGCGAGGTCCCACCCCGGACCCTCACCACCATCATTGTGTTGCCTACGGGCACGAGTGTACGCTTAGCGGGTGAGTCTGCTCAAGTGAAGCTACCGGTCTGTGAGTTACTTGCTTGCTAGGTTCGAGGGTCATTTGGTCGGTCCCTAGGTCGTTTCACATCACGCTGAGTTAAAGATATCATCGGTACTAGGATTGTACCAATATAATGAAATCATGTTTCTCTGACTTAGGCAGAAGGTCTAGGTCATACCCTTTGGCTAAGACCAAAAAGGCCATGGGTACCGAGTTAATGGTATCATCGGTATTGGGATTGTACCAATGCAAGAAAATCTGGTTTCTCTGACTTAGACAGATGGTCTAGGTCATAACCCTCAGCTAAGACTAGAAAGGCCATGGGCACCAAGTTAATGGTATCATCGGTATTAGCATTGTACCAATGTAAGAAATTAGGTTTCTCTGACTTAGACGAAAGGTCTTGGACATACCTCTCAGTTAAGACCAGAAAGACCATGGGCGCCAAGTTAATGGTATCATCGGTATTCGGATTGTACCAATGCAAGGAAATCTGGTTTCTCTAACTTAGATTGAAGGTCTACGTGATGCCCTATGGCTAAGATATGAAAGGCCATGAGTGCCGAATTAATGGCTTCATCTTTACTCTGATTGTACCCATGCCAGGCAAGTGGGTTTCTCAGACATAGATGGCAGGTCTGGGTCAGACCCCTCAGCTGAGATCAAAAAGGCAATGGGCCATGAATTAATGGTATGATCGGTACTAGGATTGTACCAATGCAGAGAAATTGGGTTTCTCTAACTTAAATGGAAGGTCTCGGTCATACCCCTCAGCTAAGATCAAAAAGGCTATGGGTGGCGAGTTGATGGTATCATGGGTACTGGGATTGTACCAATGCATGAAAATCTGGTTTCTCTGACTTAGACAAAAGGTCTAGGTCATATCCCTCGGCTAAGAGCATAAAGGCCATAGGCATCGAGTTAATGGTATCATCAGTGCTGGGATTGTACCAATGTAAGAAAATCAAGTTTCTCTGACTTAGATGGAAGTTCTAGGTCATACACCTCGGCTAAGACAAGAAAGGCCATAGGCACCGAGTCAATTGCATCATCAGTGCTACGATTGTACCAATGTAAGGAAATAAGGTTTCCTTGATTTAGACAGAAGGTATAGATCATACGCCTCGGCTAAGACCAGAAAGGCCATGGGTGCTGAGTTAATGGTATCATCGGTACTGGGATGGTTCCAATGCAAGGAAATCAAGTTTCTCTAACTTAGATGGAAGGTCAAGGTCATACTGATGTGACACGACCTCGGACCTAAGCAAGCAAGTACATCTGTAACTCAAACGGGCCGATATTGGCGGCCAACTCACCCGACACTCACCCCGAACCCGTGGGTAACTCGGAGATGCCGAGTGGAGGATGTGAGGGCTAGTCCCTTGCTGGTAGAGGGCCAGCAAGACTAGAGAGTTTCCCAAAGGGGTATGACGAGTCCTATCCTAGTGGCCGACCCGGTGCCGAGGGCACGGGTAACACTCACTCCCACGATGGTCGTAACTTAGTTCGCCCATCTTCCCTCTTCTCTCCACCAACATTCTCCTCTTCTCTCTCCCCTCTCTCCAAAGCTAACGCCGGCACCCCGTGGTAACTTAGTTCGCTCATCTTCCCTCTTCTCTCCACCGAAATTCTTTTCTTCTCTCCCCCTTCTCTCCCTAAACATCTCCAACCCGTAACAACCATCCTTCCGTTCCCATGGGCAATCCCATCATCGTCCACATCATCCTCACACCTCAACGTCACACTCTAGAAAACCATCGCCTTTACTCCTTCTGTTCTCCGTTTTCCGCCGTCTACACCCATCTCTCATTTCTCTCTTCCCTCCCTCTCTCTTCTCACGCTCTCTCCTCTCTCCCTCTCTTCTCTGGTAGCCGATGGAGGTGGACAGGGGTGAGGCGACGAGGATCGTAGGGCGTGGAGCGGCGAGGATCGCGATGGTGGAGGCAGTTCGTGGGATGGCGAGCTGACGAGGGTTTAATGACATTTTCTTCGTGGATCGGCGTCCACGGTGCGTAAAATCTTCGATGGAGGTAGGGGGACGGAACCTTGACTCATGTACTTCCTTTCTCGCGAGTTTTGTAGGCCGTGGTGAGTCGAGTGGGCCTATTTGAGCGAGTTTGGGCTCGTTGTGATTTTTGGGAGTTCGTAGGGTTCGCCTAAAAACGGCAATAGTTTTCGGATCGGTTAGTGTCAAACGACTCCCTGGAACGTCAGCGTCCCATTGTCTATGATTTCGTGTGGAATGGCGGTCATTCGGGACCGGTAGGAGGCTGGGAAGCCTGGAAACCTCATTTGGGTCAATTCGATAGAATTGCCCGTTTCTCGCCGTTTCTCGGCCGATCTGACCCCTATTAGAGTCTAAATGATCGGTGGTGTGATTGTGGTTATTTCCCATTCGTTTCGGGACGAACGGGGAGTGAAAAGGCCATGATCGGGCCAATCTCACGATTCTCCCACCGTGACAATGGCACGATTTAACAGTAACCGTTTAAGGCTTGGCGCGGTCCAGAGCTGACCATTCGGTGTAGGTCAGTGGGTGTCTACGCGGTTGCACGATAGATCGCCTAGTGAGTGGCACGACCAGATGTGGACCGTGTATTCCTCTGGAATAGCTGGTGACCAACCGTTCCATTCCCCTTCCTATTTTGAACAGCCTTTGTCTAGCCGTCCTATTTCCCTGGGCCTTTAAGCGGTCGGTCGATAGACCGTTCAGTTGCCCATGGCGGTTCGTGGAGCAGTTTCTCCCTAACCGTTCCATCGTTTTGAGCAGTTTTCTCGGACCGTTCTGACTGGTTTGATCGAGCTACTATAGTAGGTCGGTTCGTTTGAGCGGCCTATCACAGACCGTTCAATCCCATTGAACGGCCCTGTGATGGACCGTCCTCTTCCTCTGAGCGGCCTTGTGTAGACCGTTCAGTTTCCTCTGAGTGGCCTCATGTAGACCGTTCAGTACCTAGAGCCTGTCGCGGCCCAAGAGAGGACCACCAGGCAATCCTCCATGTTTATCGTGTTTGTGGTGTGTTGTGTTGGTCTCCGGTCGACCCGGTTGTGACCCAGTGGTTGACCTTCGGCCTCGTGAATGTAACTGTTTTCCCCTCCCCGTGAACCCCTCCCTGCGTGGAGTGTAGTCATTGTACTAGCAGGGATCGTCGCCAAGCTTCCTTGACATAGTGTGTCCACCGGGTGTGCACGCTCCCCGACACGCCCTCGTCTTCGACCGGAGCCAGTCCTTCGGATGGGCTAGGTACGTGCGGCTGCTTCTCCACTCTGCTTGTCTAGTATTAGCTCCAACTGTAGCGCCCGTGTGAGGAGTGCCCGGTCTATAATTCCACTATTCGTGAGTTCTTACTGTCGATGAGCGAGTGCACATCTGAACCGATCCCCTGGATATCGGTCCGCTCGGTTGAATCCAGCACCTGCGACTTGTTCCCCGGGTGGTTCACCACCCCCCCTCCTCGCTACTCGGACCGTGTCTGACCCTCTCGCGAGCTACAGCTCACCGACCCATCACTACGAGCCCCGAGTGGAGTTCGCAACGCGCGCGAGTGTTATCTTTGTCGCTAGACGACCTGTGCTTATTGATTGCTGGCTTAGGGTCCCGTGTCTCGACCGGGTTCATCCCACGTCATAGAAGATAGGGAACAATCAAACAAATTAAACCATTGCCAGAGGAATGTGCACGGACTTCGATTCGTTCCAAAGGAAAAAGATGCACGGACTTTAGTTTGTTCCAAAGAAAAAAAAGGTGCACGGACTATGGAATTGCAAGGATGAGAACATGCAAGGACTTGTGTGTGCCAAGGCAAGAAATGCATAGCCTTATGTTTTCAACAAAGTTGAAATATGCACAGAGGTTACTCTTGCACGGACTTCACTTGCAGGCATACAACTAGCACGGACTTTGTTTGCCACCGGTCAACAACGCATCGAGCAGATTTTGCCTAAGGCAAGAAACCTGCACGGACTTGAGACGTGCTCGGACATGGTATATACTAAAACTCAAAGGAACATGCACGGGCTTTAAGTGAGAAATGCAAAATGTGCACGGACCTTCTACATGAACGGACTCACTATATGCGTAAGGGAAATGTGCGTGGACTTGGGTCAAGAATATGCATGGACCTTGACAATGAACAAATCACAATATGCATAGACTACTATATGGTCCACACTACCTATTTGATAAAATGACATGCACACTGGATTTATGCAGATGCAGATGCATTGGCTTTATGTTCACAAAGTTGACTTTGACTTTATGGGGATGCATTGTCTTCATGTTTTGACTTTATGCATGCATGTAAACACACTGACTTATTTGCAATGAGCAGAGGCATGATCAAATACACCAGAAGGATGCAGCAAAAACACATATTGAATCATGCAGCAAACATCAAACGTATATTGACTCATGGTGTTTGCTATCATCAAAACATAGGGACACAACAGCAGAAACGTGCACCAAGTTGAACAATGAGAGCACGGACATTGAAATACATTTAACTAAAATGTGCACCGAGCTTCATTGCATGAGGGCAATTTCCAAACCACCAAGAGTCGACTTTAGAAGTCGACATTTTTCAGAGTAATGTTAGAGAAAGCTATATATGAAGAATGTGTGATGATAGACAAGTCATGTTTGACTTATAGTGTATGACATCATCAAAACCCACAGTGGTAATCATCATTCAGCATGGGTCTCGACGGATATGGCCATACAACCCTCTCTCGCCAATTCTTTCTCTTCTTTTTTATTTTCTTCTTTTCTTCTCTTCTTCTTTTCTTTCTTTTTTTTAGCGGTCTTCATGATTCCTGGAAGTTATAGGTGCCTTGGAGTAGCATCTTTGAAGCCACAAAGACAATTGCACCTAGTTCGGCTTTTCTCCCCATAGGGCTGGCAAAGATAGCACCTGCAATTCATCAAAGCAGACAAACATCATTTATTAGGGGGCCATGAGGCCCTGAATCCTGGCAAAGAGATGAAGGATGGTTTTGGTCCCACCGGGCGTGTTAGACTTGTGGACGCACTTTTAATCGCATATATTATTGATTCGTTTATTGGGTGCGTGGGCGTATGTGAATGTGTAAGATCGCACATCCGCATGTCCCGACCAGTCTAGCGTCAACAACAACTTCCACCGAAGAAAATGCGAAGAACGCGTCCCATCCAGACCCTCCGAACAAACACACACTGCTGTGAAGCCGCCTCCGGAGTCACGGCAGCAAAGAGAAACTAACCCCCGGTAAGCTCACGATTCGTGGGCCCCGAAGAAAATCAGACGGGTCTCAAGTTGTGCTCTTGACGGGCTTGGACGTGCCCTTAACGGCACGCCTATCAGCCTTCAATGGCATGACCAAAGGTCTTCGTCGGCACACCCCTGAGGGCCTTCACCGGCGCTCTTGCGTGCTCTCTTAGCGACATGCACTGCCAGCCCGCTTCCCCGGCACACCCGCAGTGTCGCTTCCTCGACACTCCCGGGGGTGCCCTCAGCGACATGCTCCCTATGTGCCCCCCCTTCGTTGGCATGCCCTTTCTGGTCTCCTCAGCGGCACACCTCGCCTGTGCCTTCACCGGTACACCCATCTGGGTGTTTTCATCGGCACACCCCTGCAGGCCCCTTCAGCGGCACGCCCAGGGTGGCCGTCCAGTGACACACCCTGCCATCCCTTCAGTGGTACGCTGGTTATGGCATCCCACGGCATGCCCAAGCGTCCTCTTCACCGGCACCACCGGAAAAATGGAAATGGCACCCATCCCCTACAATTCCTTGGCGCACAGTGAGTGTGCTGAGGTGTCGAATGGAGAGGGTGGCACACGAGCTACACCCCCTGCCACCGAGGACGACCAAGGTCAAATCCTGATTAATGCCGACCACGTTCCCACCTCCGCCATCTCACGTTCGAAAGCCCCTACCATTGGAGTATAAGACACTCCTCTTCCTCGGCGAACGAACACAGACACACACAGGAGACAGACACAAGAGACAGACGGACAGAAAGAAGAGGAAGAAGAGAAGAAGAAGAAGAAGAGAGCTCCGCCGTGAGGTTCCTCTCTAATAACCACCCAAAGAGAGAGTAAGAGAGAGAGAGAGAGAGAGGTGTAAGAGGGGGAGTGGGGGAGAGCGGGGAGCTGTCGCCCTTGCTCAACCCCAGCTCCTCCCCTTTTCTTCTTCTCCTTCCTTTTCTTCCCCCCCCCCCCCCAGACTGTGTTCCCATTCGTCGTCCATGTGTATGTGTTACTACTATTCATATTTTGTCAGAGCAAGTCCATTTGAGTTGTCTATTGCTGGCTTAGGATGTTTTCCATATTAATGATGGATTTCTTGTTATTGTGTGTGTTTTCTAGCTTCAATATGCCGCCTTGTAGGAGAGGTCGTGGTCGACGTCGAGGTCCTGCTCCTCAGGAAGAAAGTAGTGCCTCATCTCCTCTTGTGATTGTTCTGGATCAAGCTCAAGCCGTTCCAGTTCCTTCTCCAGCCCCTGCTATTCCAGCGCAAGAAGATGTGCCTAGTGGTTGTGGTCATGTATTGAAGGAATTTCTACTGTTCCATCCACCGACTTACGAAGGTCAAGCTGATCCAGACACACCCAGGGCTTGGCTGGATGCAACTGAGCGCGTATTCTGATCTATGGAATGTGCTGATGACGAGAAGGTAATGTTTGAAACTTTTCAGCTTTAGGGCGCAGCACTCACTTGATGGACTACAGAATGGGAAGTTGCCTTCCGTTCCCGTCCGCTCCGACAAATCACCTGGACAGAGTTTGTCGCCACTTTCGAGCGTACTTTCAATCCTGCATATCTCCGCATGAACAAGATGCATCACTTTATGGAGCTCGTGCAAGGTGGAATGTCAGTGCTGGAATATCACAATCGGTTCATGAAATTGGGTCGTTATGCAACCCATGTTCTAGGGGATGAAGCCCTCAAAACTGAGCATTTCTTGCATGGTTTAAGGCCCGATCTGAGACTGCATTTAATTGCAACCCGAGTGTCTGTAATGAATGATGCTTATCAAGAAGTAGCAACACTTGAGCTAGATATGGCCAGATCTCATGATTTTCCTAAAGCGACGTCGGTTCAGCCGACTGTTCCACTTCAGCTGAGTTATCAACCTTCTGTGTTGGGAGTTCCTCCTATCATTCCTACTGCGAGTGGTACTTCTTCCTTCAAACCTAAATTCAAGAAATTTAAGAAGTCGAAGAAGAGATTCGAGCGACAGGTATCTTCGGGCACGGTGCAGCAGTCTGCTCTGCCTACTCAGCAGCAGCAGAGACAAGTGATGGGACCTCCAAAGCTGTGTACAAGATGCGGTGGTAGTCATCCTGGCAGACCTTGTTCCTTGCCATTAGTTTGTTATCGTTATGACCAGCCGGGTCACGTGGTTTGAGATTATCCTTTGCGGCCAAAGCCGGTGTAATTTTTGCAAGCTTCTTAGCCGCAGCAATCTCAGTCTCAGTTCAAACCTCCTTTTTCGCTACCACCATCTCAGTAGTTCTTCCCACAGGCTTTAGCAGTGCCTTCCTTCCAATCTTCTACAGCAGCAAGTCGAAAGCAGAAGGGTAAGGTTTCTCATATTACGTGAGCAGAGGCCGTGGCATCCAACCTCGTCGAAGGTACGATTGTGATTTTTGGTCATGTAGCTCGTGTCTTATTTGATTCCGGTGCTTCTCACTCCTTTATTTCTGAGGATTTTCTTACATGCATTGAGGAGCCCACTTCTAAGGTTGCTTGTGATTTACTCGTTGAATTACCATCTGGAGATTTCATGTTTACTCCGTTGTGTTTAGAGGAGTCTCCTGTTGTGATTATTGATCGGCAGTTGCCAGCGAGATTGTATACGTTGGACAGGTTCAGCGACGGAGGGGGATAACCCCTCCACGGAGGCGTCCCCAGGGAGTGGGGACAGAAGTCTGCAGTCGAGGTGAAAATGCCCCTGAGTAGAGGTCGCGATAATCGAGACTGGCGAGTCTTCTGGAGGGCTTGAGGCTGGTGGGGCAGTTGAGGCAGAGACAGCTCTGAGTAAGTGTCACTTTGTCTTCTTTGCGCCTGGTCAATTTAGCCATGGTGGTGGGCTAATCCTGCTTTGCTGGGTTTGTATCTTGCAGCTCCCGTGGAGGCTAGGGCGGAAGCGGCCTTCTCGCCCCCTCAGGAGGAGGGCCCTCCTTATGTGGAGGGAGCTGAGTGCGAGATTGACACAGAGAGTTTTCTCCGGCTGATGGATGAGGTGGCCCCCAACCTCAAGAGCTTCCCCGACTTCGAGTTGTGGGAAGGCGCAGGGGGAGCCCATTTAGGTAAGGGCTTGTGATGTCGCGTGTGAGTCGTGACTTTACTTGCTTTCAGTCACTGACGCGACCGTCCGGATTATGCAGAGGAGGCAGAGGCATCGGGGGTCAAGGCCCCGATTGAGGCACTAGGCGGAGAGCCTGGACAAGCGAGAGAGCCAACACCCATAGTGGCTAGGAGCTGTCTGGGTAAGTGTCTGATTACTTTAGAGGGAGTCATCTTGTTGTAATCACACTTATTGATTAACCAAAGTTATTAACTTAGTCTAAGTGGCTTGTCTAGTAGGTGAGGATGTGGTGGCCACCCTGGAGATGATCTAGGAGCTGGTAGACGCCGGCCCGTCAGCTGTCCTGTTGTCCTTCGGGGATGAGGCTGGGCAGGAGACCTCCATGCCCCCACCAACCATAGGGGACACACTGGGTAGGCTATCGGGGCTGTTGGAGAAGCTACCCCTCCCACCTCTGTCGACCATGGTGTCAGCTTGCACGGTGGGGCTGGTGGAGTCATCCAGTGTAGGACCCTCAGGTATGTAGCTGAGTCCTTAGTTATTTCATGGTGGATTACTCTGCTTTACCCACTCATGCTAAGCTTTCACTGGGGGTTGGTCACAGGGACCTCTTCTCCCCTGGAGGAGGGAGAGCTTCCTCGGGATAGGGCCCGGGTAGCCAGGGACGAGCTTGCTATCGCTGCATCTACTGGGTGCGACGAGGAGTTCGTCCATATCGAGAGGGTCTCCGAAGGGGACGCCCCAGCTGGTGAGCTGCTTCCCTAACACCTTTGGCTAGGGAGTTATCTTTGTGCAAGACTAGACTCGGTAGTAGCCTGACTCAGCTCATAGGTGTGCAGGTGCCTCCGATTTGCTCATGATTGAGGGTTCACTGGGGGCTTCCTCTGGTTCTTCGGGCAGCGACAGTACAGCTATGGAGACCGACGAGAGCTCAAGCCCGAGCTCTTCCTCCTCTGAGGCTTCTTCCACCAGAAATACTGAGATGAAGGCAGCGCCGAAAGGTACAAGTAGCTCCTTCGCTCCTCTTCATTGGCTTTGACTCAGGGTTTATGGTAGGGCTGACATTTTGTGTTATGTCCAGTGCTAGAGTCCGAGGAGGAGCATGTGCCGACTCCCATCGAGGTGCATCTGGGGGAGCCTAGAACACACCGGTTCACCCTGCACAGCGTTTCGAAGGCTCATCAGAGAAAAATACACATAATTATCCGATAAATATTTGAAAGAAAATCAGGGGCATTACACCAAACGTGAGGAAGCCAAAGAAATCTCAAAGAAGGGTCCTCTCGGGCTGCCGAAGCCTTAGGTCGCCTGACAAGAGCGTCAGGGACTTCACCTCGGGATAGTCGGAAGAAATCTACAACAAACAGGCAATGCCGTACGGCCTGCCAAACAAGCCGGTGGTGACCTAGTCGTGCCGAACAAACCCCGCCCGTCATCCGATCAGGATGAGAATGTACCTGGTGGTCCGCCACTTGATAAGAAACCCTCCTGAGGTGAAGAGATATCCCTGACTCCTCAAGACAATGTGTTGAAGGCCGTGTCAGCAGAACACCCGAGCACCCAATTAGGGCACACCCTACTACCGGAAAGGCCCGTAAGTGGCTGAGAAACTGCCTAGCTCGGGTGAAACTACTCCGAGTGGTGGATTGCTCACTAAGGATGCCTCGCATATATGCAGAGCAGGTCTGATAGCACAAATCACAGTGTCGATGGCCGAATCAGCTAAAAACCTAGGCAATCTGATCAGCACACGCGGAATGCCGGAATGGGCCATAAGTGGTCGAAAAGTCATCCAAGCAGGGCGAAAATGCTTCGAGAGATAATCCACTCGATGAAGATGCTCGACATACCCATGAAATGAAGGTGGTGGAACAAATTACTGTGCCGAAGGCTACATCAGCGGAAAACTCGGGTAATCCGATCAGCATACGCGGAATGTCGGATGGGCCGTAAGTAGCCGAAAAGTCATCCAGGCAAGGCAAAAATGCTTCGAGGGATAGCCCACTCGATGAAGAAGCTCCTCATGTCATCAAAGAAGGCCTGGTAGCACAAGTCACAGTGCCGATGGCCTAATCAGGATGAAACCCGAGCAACCAGACACGGGTTCGGCACGTGTCGAGAATCGCTCCGAGACACGAATCAAGGTCAGGAAGCAAGAAATCAACACTCCGAGGCTGCCACATCAAACTCTACACTACGCCGGATGTCGGGCTTCCGTCAAGGTCAATTTCGAGGCAATGAACTAAAATTACGAACATGCCCTTGGGGTGAGTCGTCGCCCTTCCTCCCGCCTTCATGATTCGGAGGGCCTTTCTTCATGAGTCGGCGCCCCTTTTCCTAGCGAGTCGGCGTTCACCTTCCGCAAATGGCAGAGCGGTGGGTCGGCGGTGGGCCGCCCATCCCATCGCCCATCCGATCCTCTGTTTCCCTGTAAGAAGGACTTACTTTCGAGCGCAAGAATGGAGAGAGGAGACGAGAAGAAAAAAAGAAGAGAATGTAGCAGAGAAAGAGCAATAGAGAGGAAGAGAATAGAGAATGAAAAAGAGAGAGGAAAAACACAGGGAAAAGAGAGAAGAGTGAGAGAAAGCTCCTAGGTAGGTCTCTACTACGGGGAAGCCCCAGGAGGGCCAAGAGGCCCCTTCTTATATTCTCGTTTCTTTCTTTTATTTAGGCTCTACTGTATTCTCTTCTCTCTTTTGAAATGAAATAAATACTGCTGTGATCATGGATCCAGGTCGTCACAGTTGGTATCAGAGCGTTTGTCATGAATGGTACATGGAAATCTTAGATATGCAATTACCAGAGTCATAAAAGTCCTGTACTGTCGCCCAGCCTTTAGCTGGTGGAGTTTCCTGGCATTAGGTTTTGTGATTCATTTTTCGTTTGCTGGTGATCCTGCTCGTGTCAGGATTGTTCGGTGTGTTTCTTTTTTGTTGTGATGTTTGTCTCGACCATGTTGTACTTGGCAGTGTTTGCCAGAAGGCTTGAATCTGCAGTAGCTTGTTTGAGAGTTTTCTTGTAAGTTGTTCAGGTTGTTGTTGACTCTTAGCATTGGTGTGTTGACCGTACACATCCTTACGTTGTTTTGGTCACTCTAGCTTAAGTCCGTTTTAGCTCCTGATGTGTCTCGCTTCGGTTGAAGTGCTTGACTAGGTTCCGTATTTGAGAAGTTGCATGAGCGAGCTAGGATTTTCCCTTCCTGGTGAGCTCTTGTTGCTGAGCTTATTACTTCTCGTCCCTTTTGGTGGAATATTTTTCGAGGCTTGCCTTGGAATTGCTATCTTAGTGATGCTTCTGTCCTATGTCTGCTTAAGTGTGGACAGCTTCATTTGTAGTCTGATCTGCCCCTTGCTTATTGGTTGCTTAGCTTTGGACTCCGTTATGGTGTCAAGAGCTATAGCGTACCATGTTCGTCATGCCGTGCCCAGCGGCTGATGTATTGAGAAGGCTCATTTATCGTTTCAGGACGTAAAGGTAAGCTGAGATTAGCATTTTCTTTGTGCTTTGTGCTGAAGTGGGTGCTCCTCTTCCATTGCACTTAGGTTCCTTGTGATCGGTTGTTCGCTGGATCAGTATTCGTGGCATGTTAGTTGCGATTCTCATGAGTTGCAGTGCCGTCGTACGTGTGCTGAGATGCGATTACTGAAGTTTTTCCTGATGCCAATGTGCGTTGTAAAGAGTGTGCAGCGGAAGTGTGTGGGTTGGCTACCCACTGGTCGAGGATTGTTATGGTGAGATTCTCGCTGGTCGAGAGGTTTTGCTTCTTCTCGATGTGACTTCATCTTGGCTTCCAGTGCCTTGATGTCGTCTGTTGCCATGCTGTTGTTGGTAATTCTCTAGTGTTGGCATTGGCATTTGCGAGTGTTGGGGAATTTTTCAGCTTGTCTGCTTATTAAGTACCCTCTACTCTGCATATTTTCTCGTGGGTGTTGTGCTCTCTAGGCATTACTGTGGTCCTTGAGAAGCATTCCCTTGAGACTGTCACTTGTGTCACATTTTCGTGTCGTGGGTCTTCCTTGGTGAGTAGTCTGACGCATGAATCGTTCCATGTAGTCGGGTGATCAGCTGCTGTTATGCATTGACGTGACCCTGCTTGCAGATGTGTTCCACTGTTCTGTGTGTTGTTTAGAGCTGGGATCCTGCAGGTGCTATCGTGCTGTTTCTGTATGGTTTTGTGTTTCTATCATGGACCATTGTCTTGTCAGTTAGCATTGCTATACTGATGTGACACACCCTTGGACCTAAACAAACAAGCACGATTTACAAGTAGAACGGGTCGATATCGTCAGCCAACTCACCCGACACTCACCCAAAGAAGTGCTTGCCTAGCATCAAAACAAGGACAAGACTCAACCAAGGAAGGCAATGACCCATGAAAGAGACTTCTAACTTGCCCAAGAAGACTCGGCAAGGGTGAACAACTCAGAGCATCATAAAAATGAGTAAGGAGACAACCCAACTAATTGGTCATAAAATGGGTGTCAATAGTGTCCAGTACCGACGGCTCGCTGAGACGATCCGTATTCTGGCTCGGGTGTCATCACCATACACGGGGCATACCCCGGATAAAAGTACACTAGGACTGACAGACCATGGCTGGCGCTCTAGGCATGGTTTCCAAAAACACGTAATGGACTGGCAGACAGCTGGGATGGCTCACCGATAGGAAGGAAGGGTGAGTCACAGCCAGACTCAGTCGGGGTCACGCGGATCCCTACCACGCACTAAACACGCAAGCATACAGTAATGAAGGCAATTACGGCATGCATTTAATTCAGTAACTAGGCAATGGCACAATTAAATTATATTTATAGCAAAGCAGGAAAGCCTACCTAAATAGGTAAACATGCCTAATTATATTAAAAAATAGCATCAGAAGCTAAATCTACCAATAGAGTAAACCTCAGCAAACCATGTGATAGGAAGAAGGAAGACCACCGGAAATAAGAAACCAGATGCGTCCACTGACGTCTTACACTGTGTCTCAAGCACCTCGTAGTCAAGCTCGTGACAAGCTTGTAACACAACAGTACCACACCAAGTGACTAATTAGAGTACTGCTCGTCAGCATCAGTCCAAGCCTTTGACCACGTGTGCACACACTGACCCACCACCTTGAGCCAGGCCTATAGCTAGTTTTCCCTCCCAATAGGACGCTACTGACTATGCGAGAGGGCCCATGGAAACTAGCTTACAAACCGTACAATGGGAATACCCCGCCACCTCTCCCAGGTGGGCTGACATGGACGTTGTCGGGCTACGACTAGTGGTTTCATCACAAGGAAGGAGAAAGCTGCTCTTTTGGGATGTAAAATAATGTCATAGTGTACAAAATACTTTAAACATGGCGCATATGAAACATGAAGTGCATTAGAAATTATATAGACATACTTTTGAAATCTCCAGGTATATAACGGACTAAGACCACCCCGTTACATACCATAACGGACCAAGATAGGATCACTATGCTTGACAGAACTCATATAAATCCACAGTAAAATGGGACTATAACGCACTAGGGCAGGTGCGCTATAGGACTATAACGCACGAGAGCAGGGGTGTTAAAGTCAATAGGCACACAACACAACTGATAAGATCTATAACGCACCATGGGTGGGGCGTTATAGGAACATAACGCACCTCCCAAGGGCCGTTATGCCTACCAGAACGATCAGAATCCACAGTTAAACACAAGATATAACACACCTAACCAGGGGCGTCATATGAATGTAACGCACAGGGATAGGGGCGTTAAAGGCAACATGCCTTCAACTCAACAAGTAGGGGCTATAACGCACCAGACGAGGCGTGTTAAAGGCACCTGAACTCGAAAATCCACAGAAAACTCTCAGTTCACGCATGATATAACGCACCTCTAAGGGTGCGCCAAATGACTATAACAAAGTAGTGACGGAAAAAGTGACGTACTAATTCCATCTGAAATTCCAAATGTGAAATACACCCACATCACCTGTAAGCCCCGTCAGAAAATCATGTTTTTTATATATAATTTTAATGAAGTTTCAAATAGATTTTATGATGGATCCGTCTGAAAGTAGCGATGAAAAAAGTGACTCACTAATTCCGTCTGAAATTTCAATTGTGACTCTTGCGACGGAAGTAAGAACGGAATGATACTATCTGAAAGTTCAGACATATTTTGGGATGCTATTTCAGATGGAAAATTTACGACGGGATTTCAGACGGAAAGATTTCTGTCTGAAATTTCAGACAGTATTTCAGATGGAATTCAATCTGAAGAGGGGTGATCCCGCACTGTCCCTGAGCTGAGGACGATGACCACGATTGTTAGAATTGCAAGAAGGGAAACGAATCAGGGGTGCCCAGGGATGGATCCCCAGGGAAAACCCTCCGATGCTTAAGTCAGTAAATATGGTAGAGCTCTGATATGAAGTAGAGGGTTGAGGAGGAGATGGGGGCGCGAGATTCCTCTCCATCAAGTGGTAAAGTGTCTCTTGCTCAAGGTTAGTGCTGCTTAGATGTGCTTTTCTCTCGTAGGAGGGCCTCCCAGGTTTATGTAGCGACTTATGGAACGTAAGAGCCCTGTGAGCCACGGAGTTTCAGGGGAGGTTATGTCCTCTTCGTTGGTTCTTTATGACCTGGGACTCTTGATTTCCATTATCCTCTTGATTCAAGTACTTGTAAAGGGCACATAACGGTCGCATAGATAAGCTTCCATCAGTCGGTCCGAGCATGGGGCCTTGGCTCAAGAGGGTCTCCCGAGTGATAGGCACTAGGCTCGGGCAGGATGCAAGGTCCTGAAGGGACTTTCCTGATCGATCTGATGCTCAGACTTCCAAACCCGTAGGTCACCTAGGAAGGACTTGATCCGAGTGGGTTATTGGGCTTGAAGCTAGTGAGCCTCGAGAGGGGCTATCACTCTAAGGAGCTGAGCTTCGTTTGGTCTAGCGGGACCTCATTTGGCCATTCCTTTCCGAGCGATAGAATTTCCCCTCTCCACTTGTCCCCCGCCTACTCCCGAGCCATGGTTAGGCTCAGTCAAGTAGCATTTGGGGAAGACGTTGGTGGCTCGAATTGGATGCGGACTTTCTTTGATAGGGGCCACTTAGTGCGGCTGTCCTGGTGATATGCCCGTAATGAAGATAATTCATGCGCATTGTTGTATGGAGCCCCCTTTTTTGAAGACTGGAACATTGCACCGCTTCACACAGGGTGTTTATAAGCATAGCGCATGTTGTTGTTCCAAACTTCCATCGCCTAGGATTTTTCTTTCCGCAATCATTGCGTTCACGCGAGGCTCATGCGCCGCGAGGGTGACTCAGAAGAGCGAAGAGTCGCAGCGGCCTTTGCAGAGCTCTTGGAGACTACGACGGAGGTGATCCACCAACTTCCGCTCCCTCCTGAGTGGTCTGGCCCAATGCCTTCTTCCTCTTCCTTCAGCTCTTCTGCTTACTCCATGGCGGACCAACATCTCGAGGCTGAGGGGCGAGAGGTCGAGCGGGCCCCAAGGGTTTTTATGGCCCTGTTGGAACCTCTCCGTAGCGAACTGACTAAGGGCGAGGTGAAGAGGTTGTAGGGTCGGTAAGGGTTGCTGTGGTGGTACCATTTCTCTCCGACGGAGCTTCATGAGTCCAGCTTGGACACTCGCTCTGGTTCCTTCTATTCTTTCCTCTTGCCCTAGAAGTGCGGGTTTCACCTGCCTCTCCATTTCTTTGTTGCCGAATTACTTTGGTTCTACCAAATTGCTCCAGTTCAGTTGGTCTTCAATTCTTACACCCTCACATTCTCCTTCATCTTTCTTTGCCGCTCGTGTGGGGTCGACACTTCGTTGGATCTCTTTCATGCCTTTTTCGAGTTGAAGGAGCATGCCCATGCAGGCAAAGGAGGCGAAGAGGGGGAGGAGTTGCGTGACCCTCTCTGCCAAGTACTCTTCCCACAATGGCTAGAATACCAAGTATTTCTTGGTGGGCTCGGCCTTGGGTGGTGAGTCCAGGACCTTCCTGTTGGTGCCCAACTTCCATCCAAACATTCCTCCGAAGCAGGCTGTGGCTTCCCCGGAGGTGGAGAAGAAGGTAGCCCTTCTTCAGAAGAATCGCCGATCCACCACCGAGTTGATGACCGAGGCAAACATTGAGGAGTATCCTTCTCGGATGGTGGCACCTCTGGGCAAGGGCTTCAGGGTCTTGCATTGATGCTGGGCCAGATTAGTAGAATTTATTTTGCTTATCTGCTTTTCTCTGTTTAGATTCGAGGCATACGGAAGATGAGGGGGCATCGCCGGCCGAGGTGGAGATCATCGACTTGGAGGGGAGGCCTACTACTGGCGGACCTCAGACGTCCGACAGCTCCTCCCGTGTCTAGGACATGGGGAAGCAAGTCACTCGGGATGGCTCTTTCGAGTGTCGTAGGGCTAAGTGTAAGGACCCCGTGGAAAAGCTATTGCGGTCCTCGATGAAGGCCGTGGCCACTGAGAGGAAGCGGGCGAGAAGGGCGGAGGCCTCCCATTCGGTCAAGGAGGGTGCACAGTTGGCTCTTCCAGCCATCGAATCAGAGGGGGCCATCGCCGTAGGAGAGGTCGCAGTCGAGGTGGATGGGTCCTAGGTAGAGGCGGCTGGTGATAGGGCACCTACCGAGTCTGAGGCGGTGCGGGGCGGCAGAACCTGGTCCAAGCCTATTGAGGCCGAGGGGTGGCAAGGTGAGGTGACCCCATCCCAACCGACCGAGGCTACGGAGGTGTGCGGTGAGGTGGCCCGATCCGAGAAATGCGGTGGGCCCCCAGAAGTGGGAGTACTCGGGGGGGATGCCTCGATCGCGACTGTCCCAGAGAGGACCTCCCGTGACAGGTGTCTTTGCCGTCCGAGCCTCCCAATACCGCAAGTGCCATTCTGTGATGTCAGAGGCGGTTCGAGGAGGTCTTGGGCGCAGCCCCCCTTCCATTCTTCTGGAGTGAGTAATGGAAGGCGGCTTGATTCTAGCCCAACTAGGGTCCGAGATGACCGATTTGTTTGCTCGGGTGGACTCGGGGAGGGAGTGTCTATCCTGGGCCCGTGGCATGTCCGACTAAAAGATCGAATGCTTGACTCTCGACCTTGAGGACCTTCAGCGGGAGGTGGCCTCGCTTAAGGCACAGACAGAGTAGAGCCAGAAGGAGGCTCGGGTATTGACCGACTAGCTGGCTCAAGCTTGTTATATGGTTGAGCTAAAGGATAGGCTCCTAGACGCAGAGAACAAGGTTTAGGATGAGCGTGATGAGTAGTGGAAGGCCGAGCGCGAGGAGCTCGAGGGCCGAGTCTGGGAGGCCAAGGGCACACAAGCCAAAGCTGAGAAGAGGCAGCCGGGCGCAGAGCAGAGGGCAGTCGAGCTTGAGAAGAAGGCAGAACTGGCAGGAGTGGATGCGCTCGAGCAATATAAATGCTTTGCGGGTTATCAGGTGGCACTCCAGAAGGCTGCCTTTTCCTACTACGAGCCAAGCTACCGTCGGGGTCTGCAGAAGGGGTTCTCTTAAGGCTTCCACCGAGTGACTTCTCTGGCCTAGGAGCATGTGATGGAACAGCTCGAGTTTCCTTCCGGGCAACGTTATGACTCAGACGAGGATGTCACGGATTCTTCCTTCCTGACGTCGAGCGAGGGTGGAAGTTGGGATGCCTCCATCTCATCTGAGCGACTGTCTACTCCGGCAACCTCGGGAGGGCACGTGATCGAGATAGTTCCTACGCAGGTGGGGTCAGTGTCCGGACCGGCCGTTACCAAGGGTGCTGGGGGTCGGTCGCCTAGTGTTGAGGATCCTTCATCTGTCGAGTTTCGTGGGGGGCCCGAGGCCTAATTATATTTATTTTTTCTTTTTTCTTTCCTTTCTTTAATGTGGCCATGAAAAACTTTTCCTTGTGTATATGATGGCGGTAGTAATAAATGTTGAATTGACTGTTCCCAACCCCCGTTCTCCCAAAAAGATACCAGAGGTCTCGACTATGACCAAGACCCAGACTTCTGTGTCTACCATGCGGTCCATGTCGTGGGACCGACGCAGCCCACTGTCGACCCGGTTGTCGCCAACACCAAGTTCGACAACTCGAGAGATGAGGGAGAGGAGATTTTAATCTCAATCCCTGCTAGAACTAGTACCCTAGTTCCAGCCCCTGATGAGGCTTCCTTGTCCATGCACGAGGATGTTGAGACGGAGGAGACCCCCGCAGCCTCCCAGCCAATTGAAGAACCTAGTCTGCCACACTTTCCCCATGAGGAAGGTCCCCAGAACAAAGTTCGTAAGGCATCACCGGCATTGGCAGACAACTCCAGCCAAGCCTCCGGGGTGCCAACCGATAGCTATCAGTCCGACAGGGACAACCTGGGACAACCTCAGGTTGGGTCTAGCAGCGACAATCTTCCAGCCCCATCAGCTTCAACTGTTGGCTCCAAGGACCCACGGGTGTACGAAGCCGACGCTGATAATGAAGATTTCGTTGACTTCCAGCCGGCACCACCCGAGCTGGAGGATGGTGGCCAGGCAACCGTCGACGAACTTGTCAAAATTAATCTGGGCGAAGATGAAGCCTCTCAGCCAACATTCCTCAGTGCTCTCCTCACCGAGGCAGAAAGACAGGACTACAAGCAACTCCTGCTCGAATACAAAGACTACTTCGCCTGGACATGTAAAGAGATGACGGGGTTAGATCCGTCCGTAGCGGAGCATGACTTGGCTATATCTCCCTCAGTCACGCCAGTCAAACAACCCAGTGGTGCATGCGCGGTGCATGCACTACGAGCTGGGGCTTCAGGGTGCGGCCGAGGTCAACAAGATGGCGGAGGTCGACTTCATCGAGCCATGCATCTACTCGGTTTGGCTCGCTAATATTGTCCCAGTCAAAAAGAAAAATGGTCAAGTCCACATTTGTGTCAACTTCTGAGACCTCAACAAAGCTTGTCCGAAGGATGACTTCCCAGTTTCAATCACAGAAATAATGGTCGATATGACCACCGGACATGAAGCTCTGTCCTTCATGGATGGATCATCTGGTTACAACCGGATTTGGATGTCCCTCTGGGACAAGAATCACACAGCTTTTAGATCTCCCAAAGGGATCTTCAACTACAAGCGCATGCCCTTCGATTTGAAGAATGCCAGTGCTACCTACCAGACGGTCATGACCAAAATTTTTGATGAGATGCTGCATAACGTCACCGAATGCTACGTCGATGACCTCATCGTCAAGACCAGAAGGCGAGAAGACCACCTAAGCGATCTGTGTCAAGTCTTCGAGCGTCTCTGATAATATGGGCTCAAAATGAACCTCATGAAATGCGCCTTCGATGTATCCAGCGGCAAGTTTCTTAGTTTCATTATCCCGAGGAATCGAGGTGGATCCCAGTAAGATCAAAGCGATCCGGGAGCTCCCGCCACCCAGCAACCTCACCGAACTCAGGTCACTTCAGGGCAGATTGATCTACATTCGGAGGTTCATCTCCAACCTCTCCGGTCGATGCGCGCCTTTCAGTAAGCTGATGAAGAAAGATGCCCAACCAGAAGTGCGAGGTGCCCATGGGGGTGGCAGAATTCAACCTGGCCCTTGGCGGCTTCATCATCAAGGCCTAGTTCCACGTGATCAACTCCAACACCTCCTACAAGGCGTTGCTCGGCCGACCTTGGCTACACCAGAACAGCGTGGTGCCATCTACCCTACACCAATGCATAAAATACCCTTGCGAGGGAAAAGAATCCAAGATCTTTGCTGACCTCCACCCATTTGAGGTGTTCGAGTGTCACCTGTCAGATGCCAACCTGTACCTAGAAGAGGCTCCGCAGGCTCCGCAGGCCGCCCGCGACAAAGGGAAGAAGTAGATGAAATTGGAGTGCTGGTTTCCTCCGCCACCCCCAGGCTACGTGGCTCCCCCACATGTGCCATTCGTCGTAGAGGAAGGAATGGTTAAGGCACTCCCCCTCACTATCTACCCTACATTGGGGGCACCCCGCCTCAAAGATTTGCTGGAAAATGTCAAAGTACCACCGGGAATTACTAAACTGATACCGGAGCTTGACTGCCAAGTGGCCGAATAGTTGAGGACCTTTGAAGTTCCAAACACCGAAGGGCCACCTATTGTTTTCTATATGGCCGATGAACAGCCTGTTAGAGGAGACGATGATTGCCAATTCCCTGACGACCTTCATGACCCACACGTCCCAATCTCGAGACTCCCCTATATGGTCGAGCGTACAGCCAAAGTGGTTAGAAAGCAAAGGATTCCTCTTTATCAACACTCCAGCCAGAAGGAGATGTTTGAGAAGATGTGAAACCCGCCAAACCTGGAACGGAGGCTACTGCGGATTACCAAGCATCCGGGTTTGGGCTTCTCACCAGAAGACTACTATGAGGCTGACGTGATATCAGTCTTGACCCCGCTCGGCAGCGACCCCGTCGAGGCCACGGCCCTACAGGGAGCCCGCCGCGACAAGCAACCTCTACCCCCAGCTGAAGAGATACAAGATGAAGAAGTGTTCCTCTAGAATCCTCTCCACCGCAGGCGCATGGGGAAGGTCTTCCCCTCTTCTGAGGGGTCGACCTTGAGAGACCGCATCATTAGGGTTCCATCATCCCCCTCTGTTGGCAAGGTAAGAAGCGGAGGTACAGGTTGTGTTTCAGGCCCTCCCCGATATGACCCCATTATGCTCGCCTTGTGGCATAGGCAGCAACGGGAGATCGAGATGCTGAAGGCACAATTGGCCGAACTAGCTGCACTGGTGGTAGACCTGACCCAGGGTCCCCTCCACCCGTGGGGTGAAAACATGGCTTGGTCCCGAACCACTAGCCCCGATACCTCCGTCCAGTCAGCAAGAAGGGCAAGGAATACGGCGAGCCCTGCAGTCCGACGGCTAGCTGGGTGAGGCCTTACACTACAAGAGAAGCTATGGAAGCCCTACTCCTTCCTAGAAGAAAAGACCCGAGGCATCTTTGATTGGGCCTGTCACTACGGCAAGGTTTCTCTCCCAAGGTCCAAGATGCCTCAAGATGTTCAGAGAAGCGGTGACCCGTTGTTCTGTCCTTATCACCAGATACTCGGTCATCCTATTGAAGATTGTTACGTCTTCAAAGACATAGCTCAAGACCTGATGGCATAAGAAATAAAGACTTAAAAGTCTTGAGAGGCATTATATTCACCGAGGCACCGGGGTCCATAAGGATCCAGTTCAGCTCATGCCCATTAATCTTTCCTTCCATGTATAATGGGCGGTTATGACTTGAAGAGAATAGCAACATGTCTTTATTAGAGAAAGTGACTGTCGCGGCCAACACCTCGTATGCCTGTGCTTGAATTTCGACTGCATCAGCCTCATAGACCTCTGGCTCCTGAAGGATTTTGATGAGAGCCTCCCTCAGCTCCTTGCTCTAAGCAATAGTCTCCCATATGGTAACATAGGTTGGCATGCGTTTCATGTGCTGAATGATCTTGCGATCGGCCCGAGCCCGAGCTTGATCTAGCAGAGGGATCATCTCCACCAGAGGCTTGGGCTGATAAGGGGGCTTTTGGGCCGGCTCCGGCTTTCCTTGGTCATTTGTTTCTTCTTGGAACAACGGAGCTAAAGATTCCTCTTCAGGAGGTGACAACTCTTCATTGTCCTTGCCTGAGGGACCTGCTTGGGTTGAGTCAGCGGGCTGTTCTTTGGAGAGGGGACTAACGGGATCATTGTCTTCATCCGTTGGATCAAATGGAACAACACAGGAGCTCTCTTGAGAGATCGGCTCAACGTGCTCCCCATCCTCGTCTGAGGGCCCGTACTTGAACCTCGGGGGGCTCATTGAGCTCTTCTCCTCGAAAGGTGGTATCTGCTACGGCTAAAACTACTGCTGCTACTGGAGCTCGTGCGGCTGACGTGGTCTCTGAGGGCAGTCACGTGCCATGTGCCCTAGCTGGTCACATTTAAACAAATCATGGGCGCTGGGCACTGCTTGCTTGGATGGGAACCGTCACACTGAGGACACCCGCCCCGAGAACCACTCACTGAGCCCTAATGCTGGTATGGTGTGGGCTGCTGAACATTGCTCACTGACTGCTGCCCCTGCTCTCTGTGATCTTGGCGCCTCCTGCCAAAGCTAGCATCCCTAAATAGCTTCTTCAGCTTCGAACCGAAAGATGACAATTCTACCGCTGATGCCACCGATAGAGATGCCCTCGACCCACCAGCTGAGAGTTGGACAGTACTCTACTGCTACCCGATCGTCGGCTGACTGAGACCTGTCTGCGTCTGACCTGCACTGCCCTGCCCTCGAGTCTTTTGCAAATCTCCCTCTAGCGTCGCTGCTGCTCTGCAAGCTGTATCCAGGTTGGCCAAACCCAATGCAAGCAAGGGTTGCCTCAACTCTGATCTCGATCCCATAACAAACTACTCGGTCTTCAATTCCTTATCTGACATGATTAGAGGCACATTACGGCCCAACTCGATGAACCTGAATCGATACTGCATCACTGACATATCCTCCTAGGACAACTCTAGGAACTGACGCATCTTCTGCGACTTGATGAAAGACAGACAAAAGGCACGCTCGAAAGTCGTGACGAACTCTCGCCACGCGATCTGTCGAAGGGGACGAGACTGAAACGCTGCTCCACACTCTGCCATCCACCAGGACCGGGCTGACCCCTACAACCGGTGGCTAGCCAACACCCCCTTCTCCTCCTTAGCACACTCCATGGAACTTCAACTCGAGCCGTGATCGACCCTCGTCCAGATACCGGACCGATGTGTCCCCTCAGTCGCCCAGTCAGCCACAAGCCTCCATTCGACACCGCGACCACGGCCCACGTCACGGGAGGAACTCTCTGTGAAACACACATGTACTCATACATCACGCATCGACCTGGGGACCAACTAGCACGTCGAAATTGTCCCGAGGCATGCCCCTGTTGTACCCGAGCCGTCACGGCCTGCCTGTAAAAATATATACATCTTAGTGTTACACCACCAGTTGGACGTATGCTCTCGCATCCACGTTCGGGCCTCCAACTACCCTCTGTGTCACCTAGCATGAACCCCCAGCACCCTTCACCCCCGGCCAACATGACCCAGTCTGAGATGAACCTACAGCTGTAAAGTACTCTCGGGTCTTCACCTCAGGCTTCAGGAATACGGACTCCACTTCGGCATGGAACGAAGGTCTTCGGATTCAATCTGATGTAAATAAACACCGACTGCTTACGGTCGGTGGGGAAAGACGTCCAGTACATGACTCCCCACAGTCGCTTGCGCACTCGCACCCATAGAACCATTCTTCCCTCCATGTGTCGCTCACCCCCTGAGTCCATGTGCCGCACCCTGGCAGCGCGTCTCCAGTTAAATGTTCGGTTCCATGGGTGATTGTCAAGAAATCAACTGGCACGCCCACATCCCAGCCACATTTTCCGTTAATCCGAAAAATCTCCCGTGCCACTCGGTCTCCCCTCGACTCTCCGTAAAAGGCGAGTGCACTGTGCCGCCTTGAGGCAGATACGGTCATGAGAGGGGGTGCCCGAGGCCCATTAACATTTGACATCTCTCGCATGACTGTATCCTACCCCTCACTCCGGTCACTGCCTACACCGCCCCGATGAACCTCCCGGGGGAAACAGCGGCCTATCGTAAGACCGCCACATGCACATTAGTGGGCCATTAATAGACCGCTAAGCTCTGTCAGTTTCGTGAAAGGAAGAAAGAACAAAAAGATTTAATCTTTGATA
Source organism: Amorphophallus titanum (assembly GCA_024336825.1). Taxonomy (NCBI): domain Eukaryota; kingdom Viridiplantae; phylum Streptophyta; class Magnoliopsida; order Alismatales; family Araceae; genus Amorphophallus; species Amorphophallus titanum. The sequence continues at coordinate 566,230 of JANBPO010003331.1, forward strand.
AATTATCTCCTAGAGACCTAGTTGGAAGGACTGATAATCATCCTTAGGACTCTCAGAGATCAGGTTTTAGTCAAATAAGGACTCTAGGGTCGACCTAATCCTCGAAACCCTAGCAAAATCCTATAAATGAGACCCAGTTTTGGCCTATGCGACCCTTACTTTGGCTTGCGTGGAATCAATGTAAGGAGTCATTATTTAGGATAAGTTATTTGGAGATTTTTGTTCATAATACATAGGACTAACATCTCCCAAAGTTTCGTGCTAGGAGATCAAGCACCCAAGGAGAAAGAAGCCTCTAAAGTTGCTGGTTTCACCACTACGACCCAGGAAATAGTGCAATGGGGTATAGAAGATCAAGGAATTAGAACTCTAGAATGAGGTATTTAGAATCTGGTCCTTTAGAATTTTTTATTCCCCTTAGTATCCTCTTCTTACCCTCCAAATTTCACGTCCATAGGTCAAGAGAGTAAGGAGTTAGAGCAGCATGAAGTTGCTGAGTTATCATAGGAAGGGAAGGACTACGGGCTTACTTTTCAGTCTTAAATCTGAAGTTAGAAGAGTTAACAGAGGTCCTCAGCCTCGTGTGCACACTCAGACCATACGCCCTAGGCCTGTCCTCTAGCTGGTATTTCCCCCTAAGTCCGGACTCGACTGTACATGGGGGCCCTACGGTAACCAGCCTACTCACCGTCTAACTCGGGTATGCCGCTCCACCACTCGTGGGTGGGTCAGCACGCGCGTGCCATAAGAAGGCTACGACTAGTGGAGGGTCACTGACGTGAACAAAGAAAGCTGCACACGCACCCATCGCGAGTGACACGAAGTAACCGGTGGCTCGAGGCCGTCAAACTCTGGACAGCCCACTAGACCTATTAGCCCAATGATCTTTGAGTCACGAGACTCGGGGTCAAGACCATTGAACGCGATGGTACAACACTGTCAATCTAGCCTAATCCCTAGGTCTGAAACTATGGTAACACGGGACCCACGGACACCTCAAAACACGGACACGAAATCGTCGGGGTGTCCGGGACACTCACAAGACCAAAGGTCGATCACTGGGTCACAACCGAGTCGACCGGAGGTCAACACAACGCTCACGCGAGCACGGAAAGCTCAATGGCCAAAACCACATGGGCGGTCGCCACACAGCCGCTCACGGGGATGAACGGTCTGGGGAAGACCACACAACGACAGATGAACGAAACGTCCCTAGCCGTTCAGGGGGATGAACGGCTCAGGGTAGCCCGCCCAAAGGGGCATGAACAGATAGCCATTCACCATCCAAAGGGTTGAACGGCTCAAGACAGTCTGCTCAAGGGACAGACCCGAAAACACTACGGGGGATGGACGGTCAAGGGCAGGACTGCCCAAGCATGAACGGTCCAGGAGTGGCCGCTCAAGGGTAAAATCCTAACGGGGATAAATGGTCAAGGCAGAACCGCCCAAGGGGATGAACGGTCAAGCCCTGGGCCGCTCAAGGCTATGACCCAAACAGTTCCTGGTCAAAACGATCTTAACCGGACTGCTGAACAGAACCGACTTACTACAGTGTCGCTCAAAATGGTCTTGACCAGACCGCCTAACGCGACCAACAAAAACTGTTGACTCACTGTCAACCGAGATGAACGGAGAAGCACAGGCCACTCACAGGGATGAATGGCTAAAAGCTGGCCGCTCAACACACGAACAAGGATGGACGGCTGGAACCCGGCCACCTAAGGGAAGGATGGGCGGACCATACCGGGCCGCACAACCTTGTGCAGTCTATCGTGTGACTGCACAAGCCCAAAACCCAGTGAGGATGAATGGTCCAGAGCCAGCTGCCCATACCATGGACGGGCCCTGGTTCGACCGTTCAACCATTACGATGAACAAACCATAGGGTTCGTCCGATCTTGGCCTTTCCACGCCCCATTCACGCTGAAACACAGGGGATACAACCACAATCGCACAGGGAAACCCATAGACTCGATCTGGAGCCAGATCGGCTGAGAAACGACGAGAAAAAGGCGATTTTACCAAATCGACCCAAATAGAGCATCCGGACTTCCCGGGCTCCTAATGGTCAAACGGGACCGCCAATCGAGACGAAATCAGTGACTATGGAATGCCGACGTTCCAGGGAGTCCATTGACACTAATCGATCGCAAAATCGGAAAGAAATGACCAATTCGTCTAGTTATTTTCCGTGATAATCAAACCCAGTCTTATGTATTATCGGCGAATCCGCGCGTGTGACTGACGCGTGACCGGCTAACGCCTGCCCTGCTCGGTTATCAAACAAGACCTAATTGAAAGATATCATGATCCTAAGAATATATAGTATCTTCATTCATGATGAACAAGGCCGTATCAACTTATTTGAATTTCTGTATGTCACTGGGCACAAGTGGGGACAACTATGCATACAAGATCTAGCTACATCAAATTCCTCAGGTCTAGAGGTGGCATCCGGAGAGTTTTGGAGAATCTTCTCAATCATCCTCTGCTAATTGTTCCTCTCAACACCCAGTCGTACACCAAACAGTATAGATTCTTTGGATTCTTCTTAACCATGATAATAAACTCATTGTATTCTTCCATGTAATTGGCATATGGTATACATACCCCGAAGGGACGGGGAGAAGAGCTTATTGGTTCAAATGACCTGGACTGGGGGTCCAAGTCAAAAGGAGGTATTCGTCACTTCAGCCCAAGAGAGATTTGGGCAAGATGTTCATTCGTCGGTGTCACCGGGGTGGTGAAACCGACATGGTTCGTTTATTTCTTGAGATATTCGTCGGCACTGGGTCAGTGCTAACGCAAAGAGGGGTTTATTTCCTTATCCCGGACGTAAGGTCCGGGTAAGGTGTCCATCTGTCGGTGTCACCGGGATGGCAAAATTGACGTGGTTTGTTTGTCTCTTGAAGTATTCATCGGCACTGGGTCAGTGCTAACGCAAAGAAGGGTTTATTTCGTTATCCCAAACGTAATGTCTGGGTAAGGTGTTCATTTGTCGGCGTCACCAGGGTGGCGGAACCGACGTTGTTTGTTTGTCTCTTGAGGTATTCGTTGGCACTGGGTCAGTGCTAACGCAAAGAAGGGTTTATTTTCTTATCCCAAATGTAAGGTCCGGGTAAGGTGTTCATTCGTCGGTGTCATCGGGGTGGTAGAACCGACATGGTTTGTTTGTCTCTTGGTGTGTTCGTCGGCACTGGGTCAGTGCTAATGCAAAGAAGGCTTTATCTCCTTATCCCAAACATAAGGTCCGGGTAAGGTGTTCATTTGTTGGTGCCACCGGGGTGGTGGAACCGACACGGTTTGTTTGTCTCTTGATGTGTTCATTGGCACTCGGTCAGTGCTAACGCAAAGAAGGGTTTATTTCCTTATCCCAAATGTAAGGTCCAAGTAAGGTGTTCATTCATCGGTGCCACCGGTTTGGCGGAGCCGACATGGTTTGTTTGTCTCTTGATGTGTTCGTCGGCACTGGGTTAGTGCTAACGCAAAGAAGGGTTTATTTCCTTATCCCAAACGTAAGGTCCGGGTAAGGTGTTCATTCGTCGGTGTCACCAGGGTGGCAGAACCGGCATGGTTTGTTTGTCTCTTGGTGTGTTCATCGACACTGGGTCAGTGCTAATGCAAAGAAGGGTTTATCTCCTTATCCCAAACGTAAGGTCCGGATAAGGTGTTCATTCGTTGGTGCCACCGGGGCGGTGGAACCGACACGGTTTGTTTGTCTCTTGATATTTTCGCCAACGTGTGGACTCCGAGAGTGCCTCTGATTGTATGGGTACGTCATTTCTTCAAAGGGCCCGGTATGCTTCTACCATTAGTTCGCCAGGGACCAGACTCCCTGGGAGTACACAGAGGTGGAGCTACACTTTAGGACCTATATCCGGTACATTTATGCTCCATGGGAGGGGTGGAACCCTAACGGTCTGCCAGACGTGACACACCTCACTGCCTATTTGGCTTATTGGCTGGTGACTTTCATGGTTCCGCACGGAGAGGATGGTCTGGTGAGGGCTGAGCTGCAATGGCCGGCCTGTCTGCTAGCTGAGGGGAGACAGTTGGCTTTAGCTCTTGCTGCACTGGCCAACATCTACCAGGGGCTGGGAGTTCTGGCGATGCACCCGGCACTGAGAGAGAGGAGCATAGTCCTGTCGACCCACTACCTCAGTGCGTGGGCTGGGTTGTTATTTCTAGGCTTGGTGACGTTGGGGACAGTGAGGAATCGGATGGCACCGCTCTTGTTTAGCTTCCCTGGACAACTTGATGGGGACACAGAGACGCAACTGGAGGGGGCTAGGTGAGCCCTTTGTTACTTGACCACCAGGGGTGAGGAGGGGCTGCCTTTTGACAGCGCCACGAGGGACTCCAGCCTCTTCCCGGGGGCTTTAGGTGGAGGGGCGACCATCACCCATCCTAGTCAAGAGGTGGGAGATGCCGGGCTATGGACGGAGTGGATACTGAGTACCCGGTGAGTGGTGCTGATGTTGCACTGGTCAGTGATGAGTTCGTTGGAGCCATACTACCCACATCGATTTGCGAGGAACTTTGGGTACGACTAGGGGATCCCGCCAAACCAGAAGTTCTCTTTGATAGGTAGGCAGTATCGGGGTAGAGACACCCACCTACTTGCGACAATATGGTGGGACTTCTATAGCCGTTGGGAGTCAAAGCAGTTCCTGATGCCGGGACAGGGACGTCGAGGGAGGTTTGACGTACACTACGCCACGTGGTGGTTCGAGCACAGCCACTTGTACCGGTAGAAGGCCTCCGCAATCTGGAAAGCAGAGGAGAGCCGCTTACTGAGGGAGGATTTGCCTCCTATTGCACCGGACGATGGGCACCTGAGGACCTGCGTTGCTCAGATCCGTCGAGAGATCAAGCGGGTTATGGAGTGGTGGCCCCGGGGTGGCTGGTGTTCGACTTCTTCGAGTCGGAGCAGTGGTGGGGCACTGAAGCCCCTGGTGCAAACTTCGACGAGAGCAGTGGCGACAGGTGGAAAGGGGTCTCGACCGAGGGCGCCTAAGGCCTGGTAGGCCCAGTTTTTGGTCGATTGTGGCTTTCAGAGCCAGGGCTCGCTGGGTCGGGAGCTCCCGCATGGGAGCTTTGCCAACTTAGTGATCGACGACTGGCGGTGGCACATTGCTCACGCGATCGGGTCTGTCGGGCTTGTGGAGTTCTTGTCCCAGATTGAGTGTGCCTGCACTCTGAGGGACATCTGGGAGGCTATGGCAAACGCGGCTCGGGTGTTGGCATTAAAGTCGGAGCAGCTGGTACTATTGCCACCGACCCCCTTCGGGGCTCCAGGTATGGCCTTGTTTGGGATACTCCATCCCTTTTTCAAACTGACCCATTACCCTATTAACTGACTCAAATAAAGAAAGATTACACATATATGACTCAAATAAAATAAAAATTGCATGACTAGATTCAAAAATACATGACGAACACAATGGCACATGCCGACGAACAATCCGAGCCTCGAAAAAAATGTAGAGGGCCAAGGGATGACCCCATCAATTTTTCTAAAGGGCAGCCCAGCACCTACAGTGCCCCGGTCAGCTGTGCCACCACGGTGTGCACCCACCGATATGTGAGGGAGGGATCGGCGAAGATCATCGACCATAACGCCAGCAGCATCTGCCAAACCGGCGCGTCTAAGGTGGCGTGGCCAATGGACGGCATGGCCGGAGGGTCGAACTCGACCAAGCTATCCACAGCTGCCCATAGATCCGCGTACACCACACTCGAGGAGAATGGGAGTGGAGGCCAGGTCGCTCGAGCATCTGACCTCGATAGACATCTCCTGACTGGCCATCGCCAGAGGAGTCGGTAGAACTGTGACCGAATCACCTGACTCCGTCATCGCGTGGGGCTGCTCCACCTCTGTCGCGGCTGACAAGCGCTTCTCCCCCTGCACTTCCTCGGTAGAGTCCGGGCCCGCCCTTTTTGCTTGTGCTCCCTCCTCCTAGGAGATCGTGATGCTTGTCAGTAACTTCCCCAGAAGCTGGTCCTCCTCAGGCGTCATGAGCAGTCGGGAGGGCGGAAGAGGAACCATAGCTTCGGCCTGCCCCATGATTGTAGGAAGGACACCAGGTGCTCCACGTCTGGCCTCGAGAGCGGTTGCAGTCCACCTACCCCCGTGGGGGTGACTGGTTCCCTCCACTTCGGAACAGCCCTGTGAGCTCTAGTGGTGCGTGCCTCGAGAAGCCTTGCCTCCTCCTAAAACACAATGGGGTCAGTCTTTCACCAATCGAGGCGAGCTACCCAATCTTGAAGAGACGCAAGAGAAGTCCCGGAGGCCCATATTTACCTCAGTCACCGGAACTATGCTACTTTCCGGTGATATCCCCCCCTCCTCCAGGGCCTCATCTGCTGATATTACGTTCCCCACGGCTGTTTCTTGCCATGGGATCTCAGACAAGGTCGCCAGCTTGTCCAAGCAGGCGTCGACTCCCCCAGGTCGCTCCACTAATGCGTTCGGGGCAGGCACCTCCACGGCCTCCGGCTGGATTTGCTCCTGCAAGTTAACCAAATAACAGAAGACAAGATCAAAGGCTGGCCGCAAAGGGGGGGGCCCGAATGAACAAGCTTACACTTACGAAATCCTCGCCCAAAACCACTTTGTCGGAAGAGTAGTCATAGTCTACCTTCTCGCCCGATGAAGACTCGATCGGGCCAGACTCCTCCCTTGCCGACGGGGTAGCTTTCGTCTCGGAGTCAACAGCCTCCTCTCTGTGTGGACATGGTGACGGTGACTTCCTAGATTTTAGCCTCTTCCTCGAGTACGCCTTCGTCAACTGGGGGACCTTGCGAGCTTGCACCCACCCGGGGAGGGGCGTGATGGGAAATGCCAAATGAAGAAGCATCTGGGTTAGATGAAAGTCTTTGGGCTCCCAACAAATGAAAATGTTAGCCATGCCAGTGATTATGAGATGTAGAAGAATGTCATAATATATAAAATAATTTAAACATAGCGCACATGAAACATGGATTGTATAGAAATTACACATGTATGCTTTTGAAATCTCCAGGTATATAATGGACTGGAACTGCCCTGTTACACACCATAACGGACCAGGGAAGGACCACTATGCTTCACAGAACTCAGGAAATCCACAGATAAACCAGACTATAACGCACCAAGGCAGGCGCGCTATAGGACCATAACGCACGGGAACGAGCGCGTTAAAGTCACCAGCCACAAAATGCCACAGACGGGGAACATAACGGACCAAGGGTGGGGCGTTATAAGGGACATAACGCAGCTCTCATGCGCCGTCATGCCTTCTAGAACGTCTAAATTCACAGGAAATCACGGAATATAATGCACCTCAACAGGGGCGTCATATTAAACATAACGCATGGAGACAGGGCCGTTAAAGGCAACAGACCTTTAACTCAATACCAAGGACTATAACGCACCAGCTGAGGCGCGTTAAAGCCACACGAACATAAAATCCACAGGAAACTCAGACACGGCGGATATAACGCACTAGGGTAGGTGCGTTAAATGACCATAACACACCGGGGCAGGCGCGTTATGTCACCTGGGTTTCGTGACTCCGGAGGTCAGAATCGAAAACCCCTCCCGACCGATCGAAATCGACGGGGGACACGGTAAATTACAAAATCAAACCATCCTGCAAACCCATACCAACATTCCAAGCCTAGGCATGTCACTAGAAATGAAATACGATGCCCATGGAATTGATTTAACAATTAAACAATCATTTAATACATTAAAAGACTAAAAATACACTAAATAGAAATATGCACGGAATACGAGGCAAATGGCATCGGACCACGACGCAAGTGGTACCGGCGATGTCCTAACGAGATAAGGTATCTATCCCCCTACCTGGAATTCGATGAAAACGACGATACGACGGCGAACCGGTGAGAGGGAGAAACGGCGCCTCCCGGCCCGGCTCGAATCCACGTTCTGCGAATCGAGGAATGGTGGGCGTCAACGCGATCCTCGCGACGCGACCAGTCCAATGGTACCTCTCCGACTTCAATCAGCAGTCGTCTGGACCAAGAAACGAGAGAGGCACGTAAATTGAGAATAATCCCCAAAATCTTCTAAAAGAAGAAATGCACAGAAAACGAGAAAGATGGCGACGAATGGCGACGCAGAGGGCGTCAACAGATTCCTGGCAAGATGAGGAGTCCGATCCCCTACCTTTTGCGCGACGAAGACTGCGAATCGGTGCCGATCGGGCGACGGGAGTCACGTCGTCTTTTCGCTCACACGCGTCTCCATGCTCCACGATCCAAGGGACGAAGGGTACTAGCGCGATCCTCGCGTCGAGCCCGTCCCGTCGGTACCTCCCACGCGGCGACCGGAGTCCGTTTGGACGGCGAACCGAGGAATGGGGGTGTGGAGGAGAGCGAACGTGGGGGAGAGAGAGAGAGCGTGATGGAGGGAGAGAGTTTCGAGAGAGGAGCGAGAGAATGAGTGGCGTGAGATTTTTTTTTATAAAATCTAATTTTTCTTATTTTTTTTGAAAAACGTGCAACTTTTCCAAACTGCTAGCAAGGGTCGATGCACATGCTCACTGGTGCATATCAAGGTCTACCTGTGTTACTGTTAGAGGTCGGTGCACATCTTCCTTGTGCATATAGAAGGTCAGTGCACATCTTCCTTACTCATTTAGAAGGTCGATGCACATTTGCATTTTGCATACTAAGGTCGATGCACATTTTGCGTCTCGTATTATAAGGTCAATGCACATTTGTCTTATGCATATATAAGGTCGATGCACATTTGCCTTATGCATATATAAGGTCGATGCACATTTGCATTGGTCTTCTATGAGGTCGATGCATGTCTTAAGTCTGTGCATATAGGTCTATGCATGCTTTAAGTATGTGAATTACTAGGTCTGTGCATGTTTGCCTTAAATGCATCTAGATCTGGGCATGTTAGTCTTCATCATATAAAGGTCTGTGCACATATCGGTCCAAGCTTGTGTAGGGTCTGTGCACATTTGGAATTCAAGTCTACGCATATATAGAAGTCCATGCTCATTCAGGTCTAAGCTTGTCCAAGGTCTATGCACATATGCTTTTCTGCTCAAGATAGGTCGGTGCACATACAGAGGTCCGTGCACATGTTGAATCAAGGTCTGTGCACATATCAAGTCTATGCACATATTAAGGTCTGTGCACATATCAGGTCGGTGCACCCCAGTGCAGTCATGATCATCAGGTCGGTGCCCCTCAGAACTCTTGATGGAGATGTCTATGCAGTGAAAGCGTCCTTCTCGTACTTGAATGAAAAATGGATTTGGGTCTAATAGTCCCACTCCAAATCATTGAAAGGGACATCCTTCGATTGTACAAAGTTCTGGAAGACCTGTTGTCAGAGAAGATTCCTACTTTCCAGCTAGACCAATGATAAGGGTCTCCATCCAAAAAGGGGTCATACCTTAAGGATAAAATATTGTACCTGACGAAGATATGTTTGACCAGCAAATAGAAACTATAGTGTATCGCATGAAACAGATTGGCCAGCCAATGAGAACTCACTACACCTTATTACCTTCAGACCAATCAGAGGTCACCCCGTTCTGGCATTCAGGCCTCTCTGATGGAGATGGGTGGTCCAGATTACCTTTTCCCAAATCAGGGCCTACCAATCTTGTACGTTGCAGGCAAAAGAAGAGATTGTCTTACCCAAGAGAATACCAGCTGGGAGACATACTCTGCAAAAGCATATTGCACACTGAGTTCAAGAAAAAAGGTGGATTTGCTCAAAGATGGAATGAGACACTACAGGAGTGAAGGAGTATCGAGCACACGAAGGGATGAGGATAAGTTAGAGCATAAAAGGAGTAGGAGGAACGGCGAACCAGATGGGACAGAAGAAGTCAGCCGAAGACAAGATAGTAAAAGCGAGAGAGCTCGTAGGAAGCCAGCAGCAGGAAGAAGAAGCCTCGTGGCATGAAGCTAGCTGTGAAGAACCTACTGCAACCTAGAAGCATCTAAAGATAGATGTCTTCATCTTCTCTCTTCATCCCGCGAGAAGAAGAGGAAGGAGCTTCAACTTCCTATGAAGGAGAACCTGCCCTTCTAGGAAGCACTCCATCTGGAAGAACCACCGGTGAGTTGATGACCTTAGCCAATATTGTGGATTATCCCCGCCGAGCGCTGCCACCCAGTGGTAAGGACTTTAAGCTTCAGCTTTCCCACTTTCTTATTTCAGTCAGTCGAGCCCTTCGCTGACGACTTGTCTTTTGTGGAGCAAAAGCAAGACGCAGTGGTGGCGAGGGGCGACCAGTCGATCGGGAGGTTGTCGAGCTGGGGGAGACGACCACTCCAAGCGTGCCTCAAGCTTCCTCAGGTCCTTCTTCTTCCCGGGATAAGGGCAAGTAGGTTGCTCGGGATGATGCCTCCGAGTGCCGAGGGTCCAAGCGGAAGGATGCCGAGGAGCGACTACTACTGGCTTCGATGAAGGCGCTGACCATCGAGAAGAAGCGATCGAAGAAGGTGAAGACTTCCTGCCTGACCAGGGAACTCATAGATGAGGGTGTCCATCGCCCGAGCCTTCCACCGATCGAGCCAAAGGTGCCCACAACGGTTGAGGGGACTTCCTCTGAGCCGGTAGGAGCGTAGGGGGAGGAGGTTGGCTCCGAGATCCCGGTCAGGGCTGACAGGACGCATGGTGAGGAGGAGGGTGTCGAGGTGCAGGTTCGGGCCGAGCCGAGCATCATTGTCCCGAGATTGGGGATGACAGGAGAGGACGCTTCGACCCCGGCTCTCCCAGAAGAGGCTCCTCCTCTTCAGCAAGGGCGGTTCGCCATTCAGGCCTCCTTGTATAATCGGTGCCGAGATCTAGCGCCTTCGACTATTCGGGAGGAGTTCTGGCGATGTTCCCCTTCCATGCTCCTTGAGAGGGTCATGGAGGGAGGCATCTTCATGGCTCAGTTGGGAGCTGAGATCACTGACTCTGTGGTGCGGCTGGTGAATGAGGGAAGGTGTAACGACCCAGAGCTTAGGGTACCGATAACCCGATACGAGTATCGGACTACCCCTACCAAGAATTGGGGATGCCACCCAAGAGACTGTTGAGGCCCCTGAAGGGTTAGTGGGGGTTATTGAGGAGGGGTATAAACAATTGGAATTACAATGCGCATACTAAAATTTATTAGAATAGGAAATTAAATTAAAGTGCGGAAGTAAATAAAAGAGATATATCAGAGTGATAATTATAAATGATAGTCCAGAATTTACAAATGTACAAGTCCGACACGACTACAACAACCACAACAGCAGTCCCACTGTACAACTACATGGGGCATACCTCAAACAAAAGTACAACGAGACTGACGAACCACAGCTGGCGCTCTAAGCATGGGCTCCAAAAACACGAGAAGGACCGACGGACGGCTGGGACGGCTCACCTGTAGGAAGGAAGGGTGAGTCACAGCCAGACTCAGTTGGGGTCACGTGGATCCCTACCACGCACTAAACACACAAGCATACAGTAATAAAGGCAATTAGAGCATGCATTTAAAGCAGTAAACAGGCAATGGCACAATTAAAGCACAGTTATAGTAAAGCTGGAAAACCTATCTAAACAGGTAAGCATGCCGAATTACATTTAATAAATAATAGCATCAGGAGCTAAATCTACCAATAGAGTAAACCTCAGCTAACCATGTGATAGGAGGAAGGAAGACCAGGTGAGCTTGCTTTATCAACCTTCCTTTTCCTTTTAATAACCTTTCTAATTTTTTTCTTTACATAAGGGCTTGTATTGTAGTGGCCGAGGGGGCTGGAACTGAGATTGAAACACCAACTACGGACATCCCCCAGCCACAAGAGGGGCATAAGACTATGCTGAAGAGAGGCACTATTCCCACACGACAGATGGTTACCCGTTCGACAGCTCGGCAGACAACGGAAGTGACGGGTCCGCCTGTGCCCAGTGTGGAAATATCTTCTAGCAGCTTCGATACCTTCACCAATGAAGAGCTTAACTTTAGCTCTTCTGAGGGAGAGGAAGAGGTACATGAATCAGCTGAGGCGGATGAGGTAACGCCCCCTGCGTCGACAAAGGGTCTTCTGTTATTTATCCCTCCGAAGCTACTGCCGCCATCATCTGACGGGATATCGCAGGAAGAATTTACCTGGATTGACATGGAAGAGGAGATAACCCCTCTGTTTGTTACTTCAACTGTGGAGTTATCATCTTCTATTCAAGCATTCGAGGGGATTGACCCAGCAATCAAGGTGAGCTTGCTTTATCAATCTTTCTTCCTGCTGAGCTGCATAGACTGCTTGCTTTACTTTGCCACTTTGATGCTTACTTGCATTTTATTCTAGGAACCCAGCATCACCGATTCTATCTTGATACCAGCCTCTGACATTATTTCTTCGGAGGCCCAGGGCGTACTGCTCCCAGTGACTGCAACTTCCGCAGGGGTGACTGCCGTGATTCGCCCTGTGCCAGTGAAGGTGCAATCGGCAATAGATATATCATCACTGGAGCTGGGGGAATTAGGAGAGAGTTCTGCTCCAGGTGGGGCTTCAGAGCTGAGGGCCGAAACAGATCCGGCCAGAGGTTCCACCTTTGTCCCTACTGCCGTAATGACTGCTGCACCTGAACTCGCAGTCCCATCTGTACCAACAATAAAGTCGAAGTCTCTACCATCTCCAATGTTGAGCTATGGTTTTGATGATAACTAAACTTCATGTGTGATAATATGATTTTGATGATTGATTGAAGTTATGGTCTATGGTTTTGATGCTAACTGCACTTCATGTGTGGTTAAGTGAATGATGATAAACTAAACTAAATGGTTAGTTGTTCCTATCGATTGGTTGCAATATTGAGTTTGAATTGCAAGGCTAAATCTAACTCAGAATTTGTGCTTTTACAAGACAAGGAATGTGCGTCGGTGCTTAAGGAACTCAAGGACGATCGGTGAGATCAATTTTAATTTATTAGCCCTTGATCTTATGGTTTGAAGTTCATTAATTTGATCTCAAAGGTTAATTTGGTTTGGGTCTTACCCAAGCTTAATTGAACTGGACTTTCTTATTCATAATATAGAAACATTCCCTTTGATATTTCAAAACCCAACTTGAGACCCCTAGGTCCCCTATTTCTGAAAAAAACATGAGTTTTTGAAGTTCAGTCAAAAGGGTTGACCCATTGGGTCGACCACTGTGCTTGTTATTTTCAAACCCACATGGGTTCGTGCGAGGGTCGACCCCAAGGGTCAACCCCTTTCTCCCAGAATTCGAAAAACCTAGCTCGTGCACCAAACACGGTGAAAACACGCAGGGGATGAGCCTCATTTCACAGGCTCAGTAGGGATCCCTCGAACCCTACCTCGCATGGAAAAACCCGGTGCTACAGCAGTAAAACTAACCCTACAAAGCAGTAAAGCTACTCTAGCTAACAAGAGTATGGTAGAAGTGACAAGATGCAGAAAGTAAGTGAAAAAATTGCCTACTCTAACAAAACCGTACTATTGTACCTCGGTCTAGCAACCTCGAGTAAGAAACTACCAGGAGACAGGAGCACTGCCCACTAGAAGAACGACCGGATGCATCCCCTGACGTCTTACACTGCGTCACAAGTGTCTAGCTACAACGCCTCGAACGTGAGACTCAGACACGCACAAGTACTACAACAAGGACTAGCTAGGGTCACGCTCATCAATGCGTATCCTAATCCCCCAACTACGTGTGCACACACAGACCATCTGCTCTAGGTCGAGTCCTCTGGCTAATTTTGCCCCCCACCGGACTCTGGTGGTAAAGGCAAGGGGCCTACGGAGACCAGCCTAAAAATCATCTAACTCGGGTCATGCTCTCCACCACTCCCAGGTGGGTACGCACACGCGTGCGTAGGAAGCTATGACTAGTGGACAGGTCACTGGAAGGTAGACTCTCCAGTCAATGAAAAATAACGTCTGAACCAGAAGGAGTAAATGGGACTGCCCCTCGTACCAACACTGACTCACGGTGATGTAAGCCAAAGACGTCACATCCCGGGACCCCCATATGATGCCTAGCATCAGTCAGACCATAGATCAACACGTGGATCAAGGTCTGCTCACCGGAGACTCAAATCGACACGGAAGAAACCACTGGCTAGGCCTCAAATGATGAACGGTCCATCATTGGCCGCTCAAGGGTGCACGGTCGAGTGGCAGCCGCGCGTGGGAGAAAGACGGTCCAACCTAGCCGTCCATCAATCCCAACGGTAACCAGACTATAATGCGCCTGCCCAGGGGCGTTATAGTACTTAACGGACCAACACAGGTGCGTCAAGTCTCGAGTTACGAAAGGGAACATGACGCACACCTCTAGGGGTGTTATGTACATAATGGACCAGCCCTGGTGCATTATGTCACGGAGTGAAAATAGACTATAATGCACTCCTGTAGGGGTGTTATAGACCTTAACGGACCATCTCTGGTGTGTTAAGTGGAAGGCAAGGGCGTTAAACATAACGCACCTTCCCTGGGGCGTCATATGGTCATAACAGACCTCCCTAGGCGAGTTATGTGACCAGGACCCCCAACGGTCAAAAACTAACGGTCGGAAACCCATAACGCACCAATGTCGGGACGTCATGTGAAACATAACGGTCAGTCGTGGGGCCGTTAAACTCACGAAAGCCAGACTCAAAAACCCACGGAGCATAACGCCCCTACCTGGGCACGTTATGCACATAACGGCCACTGGGATGACCGCTATGTCATCCCGGCGATGAAACGACGAACTAAGCCCAAAAACGTCAGCCACGCCCCCATACCTCCATGGGAGAGGGGAAAATCAAGGGGAAAGCTCTCCAATATCCCTAGGCATGATTCTACGGACTCGGATCGGCCAAAAATACATGCTACAGCTTTGACGCTGTGCACACAGCGTCGACGCTTTAAAGCTTTGAATACATCAGGAAATGACGCCCTTCTAGAAGGCGTTATTCAAATAAATGATGACCCTGAAAGAGGCGTTATTCAAAAAAAATTAAAAATACACAAAAACTACATATTATGCAAATATTGATATCCAATTTGGTTGTCACAAAATAATATGAGATTTAACCAACTTAGCGTCAAATTTGACGTGCCTACATTCGGCACGGGGCACACACTATTGCGGAGCTGGCTAAGGTGGAGACGCGTTGAGGAGATCGGTTCGCGGGATGGAGCGTCGATTTGAGCGTGGCATGGCACGATCCCTCGGTGGATTCCGAGAAGGCGTCGTTCGTGTTTTGGGCAGTTTTTGACGTGGATTAGTCACTTCGGCGCACAATTTCTTCGGTGGAGGTAGGGAGATGGATCACCTACCTTTCCTGCACCTTTTCTCGTGGTTTCACGCTCTACAGTGCGAGAACGAGCGATTTCAGGCTCATTGTGGCTTTTCAAAATTCGTAGGCTTCGCTGAAAAATGGCGACGGTTCTACGATCGGTTAGTGTCAATGGACTCCCTAGAACGTTGGTGTTTTATAGTCACTAGTTTTGTGTCGAATGGTGGTCTATCCGGGCCGGTAGGGGCCGGGAATCTCGTTAACCCCATTTGGGTGATTTCGTTAGAATCGCCCATTTCTTACAATTCATGCGTCGTTTTGACTCCG
Organism: Amorphophallus titanum; assembly: GCA_024336825.1. Classification (NCBI taxonomy): domain Eukaryota; kingdom Viridiplantae; phylum Streptophyta; class Magnoliopsida; order Alismatales; family Araceae; genus Amorphophallus; species Amorphophallus titanum. The sequence goes on from JANBPO010003331.1 coordinate 581,825, forward strand.
GTCGGAGTCTATGTGATTGCTAGGGTGATTGTGGTTGTATCCCCTTTGTTTCGGCACGGACGAGGCGTGGAAAGGCCACAATCTGATGAACCCCTTAATTTGCTCGTCGTAACGCCTTCGCAGTTCAATGGTAACTATTTAAGGTGCATGGGTGGCTGGTCTCGAATCATTTATCGTGTCTCGATTTCACGTTGAGTGGTCAGTCGATAGATCGCTCTGGGGTTTGCGTGGCCAAGAGTGGTCCGTCCATCCCTCCGTGAGCGGCTGGTCCTCAGTCGTTCATCTTTCCCATTGGGTTGAGTGGCCAGGTTCTGCCCGCTTATCCAAGTTGACCTTTGGTTAGTAGTTTTATGTCGGTTCAAACAGGCGGTTTGGTCAAAACCATTCTGACCGACATTGTATTAGGTCGGTTGGCTTGAGTGGCTACTCCTTAACTACTCTAGCCTTTGGGCGGTCCAGCCCTAACTGTCCATCCCTTTTAGTGTCTAGGGGTCAGTTCTTTTGAAGTGGTTGGCCCCCAACCGTTCATCCCCCTTGAATGGTCCGTTCTAGACCGTTCATCCCTCTTTGAATGGCTTCCATCGGGACCGTTCATTTCACCGAGCGGCCTTCTTTTGATCGCCCAGTGAGTCTTATCCGTCGTCACGTCTGTTGGTCATGATGGCCTATCTCGTGATTGTCTGTCTTAGGTATGTGTCCTAGGGCGGTGTCTGAGTGTCGTTTCCTGACATTTCGATTTTCGTATATCTTGGCTTGACCTTATGGTTTACCCATTGTCCCGTGGATGTCTCTTGATGTCCTATGAGGGCTATGACCATGATATAAGGTGGCCAGGAGTGTTCTTGCATCCCTGGGCACTTTAGACTCATTTCCCTCTTAGCAGTTCTAGCATTCGTGGTCATCATCATCAGCTCAGGCACCGCGTGAGATAACCCCTCTTCATCTGGCACCGCCTGTGGGAAACTAACAAAGAGCCAACATGGTGCGAAGGAGTTCTAGCAGGAGGACCACTACCGACAAAGGGAAAGCCATGGCGATGGAGGCAGGTGCACCTTCCCATCTTATGGGGAACACCCCATCATGTGCTAGTGACCTGACCGACGTAAATCCCCCACCCACGGTGGAGGGCCAACCCCCTACTGGGAGCACAGATGCCCTCCAAACCCTCAACATAAAACTGGATAGCCTCATTGATCTAATGAGGACCCAGGCGACTAGGGAGGAGAGGTCTCGACTCCCCCGGGAAAGCCCCCCCATGGAGATGCTTCCTTACAAACCGCAGGGGGCCGTTTCCTCCTCCGAGGGCGGTGGCTAATTCGCAACCGGTCAGGTGGACCATTGCAAGCCCCTCCCCCAGACCAAGAAGCCTCCTCCACCCCGAAGAGGGAGAAGTCCAGAGCGCATCAGCCACTCCTGGAGACCGAGGCCCTCGAGGGGCGTCAAGGCAACGTGCAGGACCGCCCCCATACCCCCTCAATTCAGTGGCAATCGGAGTTATCCCTCCGACTGTGAGACTTTGAGAGGCACTTCGCGGAGCAAGAGCGCGCCCTCCGCACCTTACAGAAGACCTCTACCACCGAGGATGAGGAGTAATCCCCATTTTCTGACCATGTCTTGAAGGCCAAGATCTCCCCCATGATCTCACTTCTGACCTTCAAGGCATACGACGGCCAGGGAGACCTGGCTGATCACTATGATAGTTTCGATACCCTCATGACCTTGTATGGGGCCTCTGATGCCATCAAGTGCCAAGCGTTCGTGACCACCTTGGTCCAGGGCGCTCAGGCTTGGTTCCGAGCCCTCGTCCCTGGCAGCACCCATGATTTTCGACAGTTCGGGTGAGTATTCAAGGAGAGCTTCATCGGCAGCGATCCTCCACGATCAGTAGAGGGGTTGTTGGCCCTCAAACAAGAATAGGGGGAGAGGCTCTGGGCCTATATTAATCGATTTAAATCAGAAGTCCTGCGTATACCCCGCCTGGATGTTGCCTAAGCCATCACCGCACTGACTGGGGGCACCCGCTACAAGAACCTGAGGTGCGAGCTGGTTCTTCATCCCCTTACCTCCCTCGCCGAGCTAGTGACCCTGGCCCTACCACATGCGGAGTGTGAGGAAGTTCTCACCGCCTGCCGCTACACGACGGGCTCGGGACGGGAGGGGGACAAGAAGCGACAGTCCGAGCAAGGCTCCGAACAAGGAAAAAGGTAGAATCGGGATGGAGACGCTACAGAGCCCTTTCGGAGGTACGGGCGGTAGAATCCCCTGACCACCCCTATCTACAAAATTTACGAAGACATCAAGGGCTCGGGTCTGTTGAGCTATGGTTTTGATGATAACTAAACTTAGTGTGTAATATTATGGTTTTGATGCTAACTACACTTCATTTGTGATTAAGTGAATGATGATAACTAAACTAAATGGTTGATTGTTCCTGAAATTTCGTTCCAACTAGTGTATGGCACCGAGGCAGTCATTCCACTCGAGATCGGTAGCCCCTCTCTTCGATTTATCAACTTCCTGCCCAAGCCCAACGAGCAGAAATTATTGAAAAACTTGGACTTGCCTGATGAAGTACGCGAAGTCGCAAGAGTCTGAGCAACGGAATACCAGCGTCGCATGGCTTGCTACTACAGCACCCGGGTCCGAGATAGATAGTTCCAACCGAGAGACCTCGTCCTGAGAAAGGCCGAAGTCTCTCGGCCACTAGAGGCGGTGGGGAAGCTGGCCCCTAATTGGGAAGGCCCCTACCGAGTGGTCGAGACTGTCGGAAAAGGAGCTTACCGGTTGTCTACCATGGAAGGGAAACCAATTCCTTGTAATTGGAACGCTATGATATTACGTAAATTCTATTTCTGACCCCTTCCATACATGTAAGAAGTTAATCGAGATAGCAATCCTCATTTTTATTGCATTAACATTCCTTATACATTAGATAGGCCGTAGCCAATACAATAAAAAAAGACAAATGGTACAACAGGGACTGATAGCTCGGTGCAGACAAGGTTAGCAGTCTCAGGCCGAGCCACTGACTCCACCGGGTCTGGAAACTGGCTCAGGAAGTAAAGCAATCAACCTAGTCTGCCCGGGTGGTCAAGAAGAGATGGTACCAGTAAGGAAAGATAAGAAAAGGCCCCATCAAGAAGAGTTGGTACCGGCAAGAAGAAGCAAGAAAAAAGAAGAAGAACAGAAGAGGGAGAAAGAAAAGGAGCACTCTCTTAGGGTAGAGGGAGTGGGAGGGGAGACAGATAAGCGGGAGGCCTCTCTCGAACCATCCTCTTTCGCATCATCCCCTCTCCCTGTGTGGGCGGCAGCACGAAAGTCAAAGAAGAACGCCCTGTTACGCGTCTTTCCTTCTCGTACGCTGTCCACCCAGTCGTCTTCTATTCTCCTACGCCGAAGTAGCTCGAACACCCCAGCAGCCATGAAGGCCTTCGGCTTCATCGTCGGCCTCCATGCTTCACCAGAAGAAGGCAAGGAAGAAGGAGATGATGGGGGAAATAGCGAAGGTCCTTATGCAGCGTGAAGAGGAGGAGGCACCCTTCGGAGCCTTTTATAGGCAGAAGGGGGGCACCTCGCCTTAATTAGCCTTATTTAGTCCTCCCCTCGAAAAGACGCGAAGGGACCTGAAAGAGAAAGTAGGCGTCCTCCCTTAGGAGCAATGAACGCCTCCTTCCCCCAAAATCTTGTAGAATCCTTCAACGGGAATACGCGAAAAAAGCGGGTTCTTCAAGGCTCAAGAAGGTAGGAAGGCGTCAGATCAGCACCTGCGAATCAACCGATCGACGCATGACCTGATTTTTCTGCAAAAAAACCATACGAGATTTTCGATTTGTTGACGTCCGCAGATATGGTGAATCACACTTGGTCAAAGGCGGTAAGGAGCATTTAAGTACGCTCTGAACAATATTGCCATTATATATGGAAAGAAAAGAGATACACGGAAAAGTTTCAGATGGCTAAAGGGGGGGGGGCTTCTTTGCTGCCTGCAACCTTGGGAGTGCAGGGTGGGGATAAGTGATGGCACGGTTCCATGGAACAAGAAGTGGAGTAACCCAGCAAATGATGACATCAAAATCCAGAATCTGTCATTAATACTCACTATAAAAGGGGAGCCCAAGACATGCCCTTAGGGTAATAAAAAATCTACGATCTGGATAACAAAATGGGGGGGAAGTGATACAATCACAGCCTAGCCTCGCTCCCCTCCAGCTTCACCTTCAAGGTCGACGCGAGCTACGTGCTCGCCTCGGCCCCCATCTCGGTAGTCTGCCACTCGACCCTAGCGAGCTCCACGTCCCGTCGCTGCTCCTCCAGGGCCTTCTCCAGGGCCTCGGCTCTACTCTATGCCTCCCTCAGCCGTGCGGCCCGATCCGGAGCAAGCAGCATGGCCGCGTCAGCACACCTCTCCTGCTCTGTAGCCGCCAGTGCAAGCTGAGCCCACTGCTCCTCCAGCTCTCGGATGGCTGCTAGCCGCCGAGCCCTCCGCTCCTGCGCCTCTAGAAGCCGCAGGTACTCTGCCCAGATGTTGGCCAGATCGGGCATCCATAGCTCGCACTGGAACCTGAGACCGTGATAGCCATGGGTACACTCCCTCAACAGCTGATGGAGCTCCCCTAGGGAAGGCAAGGGATAGCCTCCTACGCAGCCTCGGGCTCGCTAGAGCAAGGTCGCACCCACACTGGCATCCAGCAGCGGCTCCGTTGGTGAAACAAATGTAGGCCACTTGTTCCCCAGCTCCAGGGAGGAGTGGCCCACCTAAGCCAGCATGCCAGAAGGACCTGTACAACCCCACCAAACACAAAGTGGGTCAGCAATGCTCAGGACTTCCCAATGACAAGACAAGGTGAAAAACCTGAGAAATGTCCTGGCTCTCACCTACTATGGCCCCCGCCATGCCTGTAACACCCCCGCTCGAGGTCGGTGAGGGTAGTCTATCCCCCACCTCAGCAGCGTCTCCTGCTGGAGTCGGAGAGGGCAGAGGCTCCTCTGACATCCGGGTTCCCCCAGTAATCATCGGAGAGGTAGAGGTCTCTCCCAGAAATGCCTCGATGGGAGTCGGTGTGAGCTCCTCCTCGGACTCCGACTCTGGACATAGCACAAAATGTCAGCTCTGCCACAGACCCTGAGTCAAAGCCAGTGAAGGGGAGCGAAGGAGCTACATGTACCTTCCAACGCAGCCTTGATCTCAGCATCTTCGGCGAAAGAAGCCTCAGAGGAGGAAGAGCTCGAGCTTGAGCTCTCATCAGTCTCCATGGCCGTGCTGCCGCTGCCTGAAGAACCAGATGAAGCCCCTGATGAACCCTCAAACACGGGCAAATCAGAGGCACCTGCACATCAATAAGTCGAGTCAGGCTACTATCGAGTCCAGTCTTACACAAAGAGAACTCTCTAGCCAAAGGTGTTATGGAAGAAGCTCACCAGCTGGGACATCCCCCTCGGAGACCCCCTCAATATCGACGAACTCCTTATCGCACCCAGTAGACGCAGTGATAGTAGGCTCATCTCCTGCTACCCGGGCTGTGTCCCGAGTAAGCTCTCCCTCCTCCAGGGGGGAAGAGGTCCCTGCAGCCAACCCCCAGTGAAAACTCAGCATGAGTGGGTAAAGCGCATAACGCACCACCACTGGGGCGTTATGTTCAGTATAACGCACCTACCCCTATGCGTTATACTCAACTGAACAATGGTGAGAAACCAAGAACACAGATCATAATGCGCCAAGCATGGGGCGTTATGTTCAGTATAACGTGCCTCTCGTGGCCCGTTATACAAATCGAGCAATGCAATGCAACTAGAAACGTAGGGTATAACGCGCCAAGCATGGGACGTTATGCTGAGTATAATGCACCTCCCATGGCCGGTTATACTCACCCGAACTGAAATCAGAAATCACAGAGCATGACACGCCAAGCATGGGGCGTTATGTTGAGTATAACGTGCCTCCCATGGCCCATTATACCCACCCGCTCTTCAAATAGAAATCATAGAAACATAACACACCAAGGCTGGTGCGTTATGAGGATATAACGCACGGGTCTAAGCCCGTTAAAGTCACCCAAATGCCAAGAATCAACAGAAAATCCACAGTTTTAATACATAACATAACACACCAGATCTGGGGCGTTATATGACTATAACGGATCTAGCCTACATCGCTATGCTAACCGCCTTACAGGGTCAACGGTCAAATAATCGGTCAATGGTCAAATGACGGACCTGGAGGAGTTCGTCAAAGGGCACATAACACACCACTTTAGGCACGTTAAAGGACTATTATGCACCAGTCCTGGCGCGTTATGTGGACTGGGTTACGGGTTGGACGAGTTCGATACCGAACTCCCTCCTGGTGGACCGAAATCGACGAGGGACGCGCGAAAACAAACTAACCTGCTCAAGCATGAATCCATACATCCATTTACATCAACAAAAACGTAAAGACGATGCCTATGGACACAATTCCATAATTTAACGACTAAATTATGCTAACATGGAACAGTGTACAGAAAATGATGCAACTAGCGTCAGACCACGGCGCATGTAGTACCGGTGGGTTCCTAGCGAGGAAGAGAGTCCATCCCTCTACCTTTGACACGACGAGGAAGCTGATCCGATGCCGAATGGATGACGAGGGCCACGGTGACCTCCCGACTTCACGCACTTCCGCGCTCTGCAGATCGAGGGAAGAAGGACGTCTACGCGATCCTTGCGACACGACCTTCCCAATGGTGCCTCCTGCGTCGCGATCAGTGACCATCTGGACTAAAACCGAGCGAGGAGAAGAAAACCCCAAAATTAGGCCTAAAATCTCCCAAATAGGGTTTTGCACGAAAAATGGTGAAAATGCCAGTCATCGGCGATGCATTAGGCGTCAAAACGCTCCTGGCGAGATGAGGAACTCATTCCCCTACCTCGATCACGATGAAGCCTGCAAAACGGTGCAGATCGGATGACGGGACGTCGCAACTCCTCTCGGCCAGTCTCGCCTCCATGCTCCCCGAATAGAAGAAAGAAGGGCACCACCTTGACCTACGCATCGAGCCCGTCCCAACGGTACCTTCCTCGCCTCGATCGGGCCTCGTTTGGACCAAAACCAAGAGAGATTGGGAGAGAAGGAGTGAGAGTGTGTGAGGAAGAGAGAGGAAGAGAGAGTGGGATTGAGAGAGAGAGAAGAGAGAGAGGGGGGACATGAGTTTTAATAGCGACAGAGGCTAAATCTACCAATAGAATAAACCTCAACTAACCATGTGAAGTGAGAGACAGAGAACTCACTAGAAGGTAGAAACCAGAAGTGTCCACTAACGTCTTACACTGCGTTTCAAGCAACTCGTAAGTCAGATAGACACAACGAGCGAGAGGCATAGAAAGTACTAGAATAAGAACTAGTCAGAGTAACACTCGTCAATGTCAGTCCAAGCCTCTGACCATGTGTGGACACACTGACCCCTGCCTAGGGTCAGGTCTCTAGCTAGTTTCCCCCCCTAAGAACGCTACGGTAACCGCGGGGGCCCACGGTAACTAGCCTAAAAATCGTTTAGACGGGAACACCCCTCCACCTCTCTCGGGTGGGCCGACACTAAGGTCGCTGGGTTATGACTAGTGGCTCCATCACGAGGAAAGAGAAAGTGACTCTACTGGGACATAAAGATATGTTTTTAATTCATAAAATAGCTTAAACATAGTGAAGAATGCATTAGAACAACGATTCACTACTCTTAGCATAGTAGAGATCATAACGGATCAATTCTGCCCCGTTACATAACATAACAGATCAGCTCTGTCCCGTCATATAGCATAACGGATCAGGTGAGGTGCGTTAAAGTAATATGGCACGTCTCCTCTGGTCTGTCATTTTCATTTGCTCTAATTCCAGACACCGTGGTCATGGCGGATCATGGATGGTGCATCATATAGCATAACGCGCCACCACTGGTCTGCTATGGCTACCCGAGTTATTTTTGTAAGACTTAATGACCCAGAAATCATAACGGATCAAGGGCGGTCCGTTAAGGCTACCAGAATGTGGAAAACCCACAATTTTCTACAACTATAACGGTCATACATGGGGGCATTATACTAACGACCTATCTAATGCATGCATGAGCATAACGGACTGGGTGTGGTCTGTTATAGAAGTATAACGTGCCAAGTGTGGTGCGTTATACAAATGACGGTCACTGGCATGACCGCCATGCGAGCTGGGCAGCGAACGAGTTCGGTTTGAAACTGAGCCACCCCCAGGTCGACCGAAATTGACGGGGTTCGCTACAAAAACTTGTAACTTGCCCTTTACCGCATCTATACCCCTCAATAACGGCTAGAAAACATAAATACAATGCCCATGGATAATTAAAAATACTAATTACCACATTTTTAGAAAAAACTTAAAATAGACATTAACTAGGCTAAACGGGCGTGGATCGGCATGCATGTGGCGTCAAAATGATCCTAGCGCAGAGGCGGTTCCATCCCCCTACCTCGTTGGCACCAAAACAGTCATTCCGGCTGCATGCAGGCAAAGTGGAGGCCGCGCCCCTCTCGCCCCATCTCGTCCAACCGTCCATCGAACCACGGAAAGGAGGGTGTTAACGCGATCCCCTCGCCGCACTGGTTCCAACGACATCCCACGCTCTCGATCGGGCCCTGAAATCGGCAAAATTGAGAAGGAGAGAGAAAGAGACGTTGGGAGAGAGAGAGTGGGAGAGTGAAATCAGGAGAGAGAGAAAGAGTGAGAGCTTAGTGGGTAGGGAGGGTTTTTAAGTTAAAAAAATTTATTAATTATATTGTCTCGGAGTCAGAGCTTACCTGAGATGAGGATGGGTCACTTGACTGCTCCAGACGGTCAGCCATGAAGCATTCTTGATCTTTCTCATCCCCTTCATGGACATTCACTAGTTGTCCAGAACTTGCTTGGATGTGCTGCAAGTGGACACATGATGTAGAATCTTGAGCCAACTGCAGCTTTTATCAAATTAAATGTAGCAAGGTTATCATTGTGTTTGGTCTCGTGTTCAGTTGACCATTCATCTAAATTTGATGACAGCTCATGAACACCATTGTATATAAGAGTCCACAATTGTGGATCTATGGAATTGACATATATGAACATTGTCCCTACCCATGTAGTAAAATATGAACTATCATAAATAGGCAGAGAAGCCATCGAATCATGTGTAGTGAATGAAGCCATTTGATTAAATGCACTGGGATCTTTCTCTGCAGATCGTGGGATCTTTGAATGGCAGAGCTTGGCTCTGATACCAATTGTTAGGTCCGATAGGTGCAACCGGATCTAGAAGGGGGGTTGAATAGATCCATTGACAAATTATGCCCAATTTAAAACATAGCTAATTAAAATACAGATCACTACAGTAGTGCAGATAAAGCACATAAACATAAAGCACATCAGATTAAGCATAAGTGATTCAAGAACTGGAATGAAGAACCATGCTCAGACTGCTAAGATCAACGCACCCACAAAGGTTTGTGGTTCAGCTAGGAGGTGCGTTGACATAGCAGACTTGTGGTGGCAACGTGCCTACACAATCAGATCAGGACTCAAGAAAATGGCTGCTCAACAGGCACCTAGTGCATGTGTAAATAGAGTGATTTAGTGTGCGGTCGAAAACAACTAAATTTGCATGTGAGAGTGCTAGCACACGAACCTATGAATGGGGGTAAAGGATAATGAGCAATCACACACAAACAACCCACTACACAGGGATTTTGAAGGTGGTTCGGTTGCAAACCTACAACCTACGTCCACCCCTCACCAAACCCGGTGAGGCTTCTCCACACGCTGCAAATGTAGCACCACACGGGGACGACGTCCCAACCACAGACCAGAGAACACTCTCTGTCTATCTTCCTGCACACAAACTGGCAGGGATGGTTCACCACAGACTGGAGGACCCTCCGTCTATCTTCCTACAGACAAACCGACAGGGAGGGTTCAAGACGAACGAAAAATACGCGATAAAACTCACTGCAAGTGTAGTGGGAAAACCACAAAAATAAGAAGAACAAACACCAACTGAGTATTTAGATAGAGATTTGGAAGTTGGTGACTATAGGTACAAGTATAGATCCGATGATCTATCTTTTCAAGCAATGGTGGATTGCAGGGCTACTCTCTCTCAAGACTGATCTCCTTTTCCTCTTCTCTTACAGCACTGGACTGAGTCAAACTAGTGCTGGGTCATTCTCACACGCTTCTCAAGGATGTTCTTTGTAGATGCTCAAGGGCATGGCTCTCTAGGCAGCAGCTACTTCAGATCGAGAGACACCTTGAACGACAATGCAAGACTGCGAGGCAATGAGAACAGAGCTGGTTGGCTGAGTGAGTGGTTGGCTAGCTAGGTGAGAGAGAATCTTCCTCCGAGTGGCTTGCTATTTCTGTTGTCTCTTGGGCTATGTAGTTTGTCCACCTTCTTCTTCCTCTTCCTTCTGATGGTTTGGTCCCCAGTGTTGGCCTTCTCCCCAGTGTTGGCCTTTTCGTGGGATCTCTGGCCTCCACCCTCATCCATTTGCCTGAAGGGAGGTGCCCTTCCTTTCTCCTTGAACACCCAGGCCCAATGCCCCCATCCTGATGTCTCCTCGAGCCCTCTCTCCCTCCTGACAGCATTTTTTCCCTTGGTCAAGCCAACTTCACCGCCAAATCACCCCTGGCCGGCACACTCTTAACTCTGTGCAGCCCCTGGCAGGGCCTATCCCGGTACAGCCTTCGCACGAACCTAGCCCGGCACAGCCCCTTTGCCTCCTGCCCGGTGCACCCCTCGCATGTCCTTAGCCGACACACCCTAGCCAGCCCTCCACCGACGCACCTTCCGCCCGGCATAGCCTTCCTGGCCAGTGCACCCCCCCTTGGCCATCCCAGCCTAGCACACTCCGTCTTGGTGCCAGCCAGCCCAGCACAGCTTCTCTGATCGGCACACCTTGGCCCCTCTAGTCTGGTACACGCCTCTTCAGCCCTCATTCCCTTTTTGGCCGGCACACCGGTCACCTTCCTTTGCCCAGTGCACCCCTGGGCAGTCTTGGAGGCGCCTCTCATTCGTCGTTTCTTCCAGATTTTCTGAGATTTTATTAAAGGTGTTGTCGCCCTTGGCACGCACCTCATATTATCGGGTTCCGCCACTTCGTGTGAGCGTGTTCCCTTTATCTCCCTTACCATCTGGGTCAAGGGGAGATGCTGTCGAAGTTTTATCAAAAAAAGTCAACCATGTATTAAAAGACAAAAGGAAGCAACAAACAAATGGAACAACAATATGTTAAAAGATAAAGGGAGCAACAAAAAAAATGGAACAATAATATGTTAAAAGACAAAGGGAGCAACAAATAAAAGAGAACCCGACTGAATGGAAATCAGGCAATTTGAACATTTGTCATGCAAAAAGGGATGAAAGGAAAATGACTAAGAGAAAAGGGAGAGAACGCCCGCATGAACTATATAAGATTAAGGAGGGGAAGGAGAAGAGAATATAAGAAATCAAGGAGGAGTGGGTCCCTTACCGCCCTTACCCGACACGCCCCTTGGTGCCTTGGCCGGCACACTAGTGCAACCCTCATCGATACACTCTGCCCCTGGACCTTCACCAGTACGGTCTACCCTCTCTCTTCTCCGGTACACTCAACCCCCTTTCACCCTCCTCTACGGTACACTTTCTTGGCTGGTGCACCCTTCAGTTGAGCCTCGCCGGCGCACACTTAGCCCGGCACGGTCTTCCTCGCCTGGTATGCCCTGCCCTTGGGCCTTCGTCGGCACACCCGACTCGCCTTCCCCGGTGCACCCCTTGCGGTGCCTTCACCGGCACACCAGCCCCAGCTCACCCGGTACACCTCTTTAGCCCTCGAGTGCCTCCCTCTCTAGCACACTCGTCCTAACGCTTCTCAGGCACGCCTCCTTAGCCCCAATGGCCCACTCCTCCTTCAATATATATATATAATGATAATGATAATAATGATTGCGCATGGCCTTTAATGACCTTATGACCTTGTCACACTTCAGAAATACTGACAAATGACCCCGTTACCCCAACATCTCTTATGAGCCACTTCATGTAGGGTCACGTTTAAATTACGAAAACGCCTGTCCAATGTAAGGGTGCCCGAATACTCCCCCACTAGTTCCCGAAAACAGCCCCTGAGCTTTCGGAAGTCAACCAACACCCAAATGGTCACTCCCAGATCGTAATAAAATCTCGGGCAGGGCCAAATTACCACAATATTCGCTGGGCCTAATAATTATCAAAATACCCCTGGTGGCCAGGTAATCAACGGGGCTCCCTGGGGCACTCCTGAGCTCCCTGAGCTCACTCTTATCCACGGATACAGTAGGGTGTCGTCCAATTCGACCTGGTCTTAGTTAAACCTTACCCCTCACATATTCTACAATCACCCACTGGGGATCGAAAAATGTGATGCAAGCCATCCGTGCTGATATGTCCTCGACCAGAACCTGGGAAATAAATTCTAGGCCTTATTGTTGACAATTAAATAAGGGTGTTCGGACGTTATGTCGATGTAAATCAACACTGACTACGGTCAGTGGGGAAAGGTCCAGCACTCGAAATCTGATACGATGCACACCCCATGAAATGGACACCGCACTGGCCACTGGTGTAGCCCCTACACGTGCGCCCCCACCTCCTCAGAGAGAGTCCATTCCATGATTAGAGGAACCCCCAACCCAAAAAGGAGCATAGACTTGTACGACTACATATCAAGTTGTGCAAGGTGCTAGGTGCTCGGGAGGGGAATCAACCTCGTAGTAAAACAGAGGCCTCCCTCTCCATTCATTGGTAATGTTCCATTCTTGGTTTAGTGAAGTTACATGCCCAAACTCAATCACCCACGCTCTCTGTGCCATATACCCTTAGACAAGGGAAATCGTCGGGAACCTGGGCTCTGGCGCTTGCGTTCTTTTCTCCCTCTTTTACTAACATTCATAACTCAATTTGGGTGAAGATTCCCGTGGTCGTGGTGCAATGCCTTAGCCGGTCATAGTGTAATTCGGCAGCCCCCTGTCAGGCTCATCCGGCATACCCGAATCGTTGATCCGACAGTCTGCCCATGCCATACACTTTAGCTTCCAAGCCATCCAACAGCCTCTCTCTCAAACCTCAACTGGCAACAAGACCGATCCGGCAGCCCCCCTTTCTTGGCCCATCTGGCAGTCTACCCTCACCGTGATCTTATAGCCTATCCTCACCGTGATCCGGCAGCCCCTTTCTTGGCCCATCCGGCAGCCTGCTTTCACCTGATCCGGCAACTTCTGCATAGCTGGTCCGGCAATCCCTATACGCACCATGCAATAGCCCTCTCTCCTATTCCTCTGCCAATTGGTGGCATTTAACGCCCCTTTTGTTCACCCTCATTTCGCTCATCTTTTTCATCCGTTCCTGCCTTCCGCTTGCAACTCGCACGGTTCGAAAGTAATTATGAATGTTGCCGCTCTTGTGCGCATCCGTGGAATTAAGGGGTCATCTCGGGTTCCTGTGGATGAACATCCACTTTACACCTCCCAATGCTTTGGGTCTAGGGGAGATGCTGGTAAACTTCTTTTGATGAAATAAAAGTATCATTTTCTCATTTATTTCTGATTTTTAAAATGAAGTTGTACTTGATCTGATCGACACGCTTGTTTACGACTCGTCGCGCTCCCGATTTTCCGCGTCGGGACGTGACAACGTGTGCACACACAGACCAGGCACCCTAGGTCAGGCCCTCTAGCTGATTCTTTCCCCAAAGCCCAGACTCAGGCTACGCGTGGGGGCCCTACTGTAACCAGCCTAACAATCGTCTCACACGGGTCACACTCTCCACCACTCCCAAGTAGGTCTGCACATGTGTGCGCAGGAAAGCAACGACTAGTGGGGGCTCACTAAACGTGGACACTAAAAACCACGTACGAACCCATCGCGAGTAACACGGAGTAACATATGGCTCATGGGCACCATACTCTGGACAGTCCACTAGACCTAATAACCCAACAGTTCTTGAGTCACGAGACTCGGGTCAAGATAGCTTCACGTGATGACACAGTGCCGTCAATCTGGCCTAATCCCTAGGTCTGAAACCACGGTGACACGATTCTCAAGGCAGCTCATAAGCCACCGAGTGGATCTCTCATCCACGGGACACATGAAAAACTTCCAGCCCCTAGCTGGTTAACTAGACTCACAGTCCAAGACCACACACAAGGCCTACACGGAAAACACTTTCTAGAGAAACCCGCATCGTGCGGGGAAGACCCTCCACACTCGTGCCGACTCACGACGACTCGTCTTACCAAAAGCATGAAAGCCTGGAACATGTGGGGTCACCCGGACCCCAAGACCCACAGGCACACAAACCAAGATAACACGACACCTCTAGACACCTCCAAATAAAAATGCAAGACCCACGGGCGTCTGGGACATCCACGAGGCCAAAGGTCAACCATTGGGTCACAAACGGGTTGACTGGTGACCAACACAACGCAAAACGGACATGGCGAGCACGAAAAACCTGGCGGTCCTCTCTGGACCGTTAGGGAGCCTAGTGGTCTCCTCCGGACCGCAACGCCCAGCCTAGTGGTCCAGCCAGGATCGCTAGGGTCAAAGAAAAATCAAACCCCAAGCGGTCACTCCCGGACCGCCAAGCAGGGTGGCGGTCCTCCGCCTGACTGCTAGATGTAGCTTAGTGGTCAATCGCAAGGCTGCTGCCCCAATGACCTCAAACGATCAAAACACAGACAAACGGTCATGCCTTGATCACTAAGCGATGCCTGGCGCTCTTCACCAAATTGCTAAGCTCTCCTGGCGGTCTATCGCATGATCGCAAGGCTCGAACCGACATAGGGGGGACCCTGGCGGTCTCCACACGACCGCTTCACACCCTAGCAGTTCCTGGAAGGACCGCTAGGTCGTCCCAAGCCTGAAAATGGCAGAAAGCGTGGGAAAATTCATTCCACGCCCCGTTCACACCCGTGTGAAGGGAGAAATAAGGGGAAACTAGTCCCCAACCTCTCTAGCACCGAGAGGACCCATTTAAACCCTAAAAACACAATCAAAACGCTCGATTCGGCTCACACCCCAAAGTCATGCAATTTTCTCAAAATGTAAAAATAAACCTGCTCGGCTCACCATGGCCTACAAAACACCACACCTATCCTTTTAGCCCTTCCGAGCCCTCCAGCTCGTGGCAACGGGCCGGGATTCGAATGGTATCGGGTCATTTCCGATATCCGGATCTTGGGTCGTTACAAGTCCAGTGGTTTCTGTAGTTGTAGCGAGTTCTCGATAACCCTACCCACTAGACGTAGCTGACCCGGGCACGCATGCATGCCAACCCACCTGGGAGTGGTGGAGGCTTGTCCCGTGTAGTTGTTTTAGGCCGGTTACTTGAGGGCCCCGTGCCTTTACCGCTAGAGTCCGTCTAGGGGGAAAAATCAGCTAGAGGACCGACCTAGAGCAGATGGTCTGTGTGTGCACACATGGTTGGGGGTATTGGATGCGTGCTGATGAGCATGACCCTGACTAGTCCTTGTCTTGTGGTTCTGTGTTGATGTCTCAATTTTCATCAGAAGACGTGTTGGGAGACACGTAAGGCTATAGTATAAGTTGTTGGAGGACGTATCCAATCTCGTGGTCAGTGGGTTAGTGCTCTCGTCACCTGATGGGTTTCTAGCATGCGTTTGTCCTTTGCGTGGCTCACCTTGCTGGTGTTTTGGTCTGTTCCACTTGGTGTGGGCGTGGTTCCTCTGCTAGTGTTAACTCATAATTGAGAGAGTCTCCCGAGAGGTCCTCCCCTTGGTTCTATCTCGGGATCGAGAGATTCTCCCGAGGGTGTTTGACGTGACACGACCTAGGGGGTATGGGCGATGAGCCCAAATGGATGCCCGAATCATGATTCCAAGACAATAAAGTGGTACGTGGCGAAGGAATGACCCGAGGGTCTCCTCGACACAAGAAAGGCCGAGTTCCAGACCGACGTAACCAGACCTTCCAGCGATGTCTTTTGATATGCCTCCTTACTACCGTGGACTCACGCTATGGGGGGAATTGACTAATGGAGCCTCGGACCTAGACCCGCAAGCAAATGCAACAGATCGGCAACTTCACTTGAGTGGACTCACCCGCGTAGCACACACTCGGGTCTGTAGATGGATCGATGATAGTGGAGAGGGTCCTAAGTGAGACCTGGCTGTTTCAGGGTTTGGCTAGCTTGTGGTTGAATCCCTAAGGGTCCTTGGAAATCTAATCTCACAGGAGGCCAGCACACCGAGGGCGTGAGATGTATTGTCTCTCTGACAACTCACCCGCGGTGGCACTAATATGATGGCAATTTGAGATCGGGCACTCACCTCACAGCCGACGGGTAACTTAGAAACAATACTAAGCTAAGCAAAGTTAAACCAGCAAGGAGAGGGGGGCCAAAAGCTCACCTGATTAGTGTGAAGACACTGATCCCAGTCGGAGACGATTGTGAGTGGGGAGGCGTAGGTATGCACCCGCACGCCGCGCCGATGTATCTTTGAATGGTGACCTGCTAATACACTCACTACACCTCACGCAGGAGGGGTGGACTCAAGGTGGGGAAGTGAGAGATTACATACAAACACTACCTCCCGCAGGGAGGGGCTTTAAGCTGGCCAGGCAGAGGGTGGGTGATGTGACACAACCTAGGGGGGTATGCAGCAATTGGACAATGGGTCCTCGGACCTATCACGCAAACACAATCAACGTCAATTAAATATAATTTATTAGTGACAGGAACTAAATCTACCAATAGAATAAACCGCAACTAACCAGGTGAAGTGAGAGACGGAGGAACCCACTAGAAGGTAGAGGCCAGGCGCGTCCAGTGACGGCTTACATTGCGTCTCAAGCAACTCGCGAATCAGACAAACACAACAAGCAAGAGACATAAAAGTACTAGAATCAAGAACTAGTTAGAGTAACACTCGTCAGTGTCAGTCCAAGCCGCTGACCATGTGTGCACACACTGACCCCTGTCTAGGGCCAGGCCTCTAGCTAGTTCCCCCCCCGTAGGATGCTATGGTAACCGCCGGGGGCCCACGGCAACTAGCTTAAGAACCATTCGATAGGAACACCCCTCCACCTCTCCCGGGTGGGCTGACACTTGAGGTCGTTGGGCTATGACTAGTGACTCCATCATGAGGAAAGAGAAGCAACTCTACGGGGATATAAAAGTATACTTTTGATTCTTAAAATATCTTAAACATGGTGAGTATGCATAATGGAATGCATTAGAACATGAAATTATGACTTTTAAAATAGCATATGACTTAACGGACTGGTTCTACCCCGTTATATGATATAACGGATCAGGTATGGTGCGCTAAAGTGATATAACGTGCCCCTCTGGTCCGCTATGGTCACCCGAGCTATTTTTCATAAAAATTCAGAACCTACAAACTATAACGGGTTAGGGTTGGTCCGCTATAGTTACCCGAACATGGAAAAATCTACAGTTTTCATAAACTATAACGCATCCGCTATGGCGTGTTAAATGGATATAACGGTCGCACGATGGACCGCTATGTCCACAGTCCTAATTAAAATCTACACGATCATAACGGACTGGCAGTGGTCTGTTAAGATGATATAACCCACCCTATAAGGGGCGTTATGCACATAACGGTTACTGGGACGACCGCTATATGAGCTGGGTTGCGAACGGGTTCGGTTTGAAACTGGGACACCCCCCGGTCGACCGAAATCGACGGGGTTAGCGTCTAAACCTGTTTACCTGTCAACCCACACATCCACAACACGATTTAACAACTAGAAAACGTAATTACAATGCCCATGGTGGATTAAAAGTATGAATTTCAATATTTCTAAGAAAAAATCCAAAACGAACACTAGGCATGCTTATCGGATGGGGATCGGCGTGCATGTGCGAGGTAAACGCTCCTATGGCGAGTGGGAATCCATCCCCCTACCTGGTTTAAGCCGGAAACGCCGAAAGCGCCGCATGCAACGCCCGGAGGCATCATACTCCTCTCGCCCCGCCTCGCTCCCACGTCCCGCGAACCAAGAAATGGCGGGCGTCAATGCGATCCTCACGACGCATTGGTTCCGTCGGCACCTCCCGTGTCCCGATCCGGCCTCGTCTGGTCCAGAATCGAGAGAGAGGGAGAGAGAGACACGTTTGGGAGAGAGAGGGAGTGAGAGAGAGTGAAAACGAGAGAGCGAGAGAGAGAGAGGGTTTCGAGAGGGAGAGGGAGAATGGGTTGGGGATTTTGATAAAAATTTTTATTTTATTATATTTTTTGTTAAAAAATATCATTTCAATATTTAACCCAGAGACAAGGACAATGGCAGCTTCTAGATTGAGTCGTTAGGGTACTATCGTAGTCTAGGAAATGACCACACTCAGTCACCTAAATCGACCGATCCAGATAACCACCAACAGACAGACACCGCCCTGAACAAGGACCTAAGATAGACGGACACACAACACAGAACCAATCAACAGTCATCACGGTAAACAGGACTATAACGCACTAGCATAGGGGCGTTATACCAACATAGCACACCAAGGGAGGGGCGTTATGCTAACTAGACCTGCAACCACGTACAGAAGACATAATGCACCAAGCTAAGGGCGTTGTATCGACATAACGCCCCAGAACATGTGCGTTATGCTCAACAGACAAATACACTAATAAAACAAAGTATAACGGACCACAATAGGCACATTATACTAGTATAACACACAAGGGTAGGTGCGTTATACCCAACAGACAAAAACACATTAACAACAGACCAAGGGCCCATAACGGACCAAGACCAATCCGTCATAGCCACAAAACGCACAGGGTGAGGCATGTTATATCAACTGCCATACCCAATCAAACCTTGGTCAACAGACCATAATGGATCTGCACTTGGGCATTATATTGACCATAACGCATGGGGAGGAGTCTGTTATGCTAACCGACTGACACGATCTTTGAGGTGAACATGGTCATCGAGGGGACTGACATGGCAATCAACCTCGAAAACCACCCGACCATAACGTGCCTAGATAGGGGCGTTATGCTCCACATGACAGACAAGTCTTAGTCCGTTATGCTCCAAGGCCTTTGAAGACAGAAATGACGAATGATACATAACGGCCTATCGGGGGACCATTATGCACATAATGGCCTCTGGTAGGACTGTTATGCCAATCCGTCGGTCAAAACGGTGAAACGGCTGAATCGGCCCGTTTCACGCCCCATGCATGTCGTAGTGCAGTGGAAATACACCTAATCGATGGGAAATCACTCCGGGAGTCCAAAAATACCACATGCACGTGGCAAAACACATTAGATCATGAGATTGGTGCGATTTCGATGAATCGACCCAAATCGAGTCACCGGGGTTCCCAGACTCCTACCGGCCCCAAATGATGACCAATCGACACGAAATGGGTGAGGTTGGGATCCTGACATCCCAGGGGTCAGTTTGACACTAATTATGACGAGAATGATTGCCATTTGCCGACGAACCCTACAAACCCCAAAAACTATAGTTTATACTAAATTGGCCCGATCTCCTCTGATCGGACACCAAACTACGCAAAACTACAGGGACAACGTGCAGAACGCGGAGGGGGTCCATCTCCCTACCTCCACCGACGAAACCGAGCACCATGGGTGACTAATCCCCGCCGAAACACCATCGCGAACTGAACCACCGACTTTGAATCCGTC
Organism: Amorphophallus titanum; assembly: GCA_024336825.1. Classification (NCBI taxonomy): domain Eukaryota; kingdom Viridiplantae; phylum Streptophyta; class Magnoliopsida; order Alismatales; family Araceae; genus Amorphophallus; species Amorphophallus titanum. Next base: position 601,524 of record JANBPO010003331.1, read on the forward strand.
ATTCGGGATCGCGCCCAAACCATGTCGTTCCTTGCTCCACCACCCATCTCAGCAGGTCCCAAGCGTCGTTACCTTGCCCGCAGACTGCTCCGTCTGCAGCCGGGATCCCGTAGGATAGAGAACGAGAGAGAACGAGGGAGAGAGAGTGAGAGCGCGAGAGTGATGAGAGAGAGAGAGAGGGGGGTGGGTGGAAATTTGGCGAAGCTTGAAATGCCCGCATGGTCTTTATTTGTTGGAGAAAAGACTATTGAGGGTAAGGTAGGGGCAGCCTTGACCCTCCATTGTGGTTGCTTGCATGACTGCTTGCCCTCCCGAGAGGATAGAAATTCGATGAAGGAGGGGACCTCCTTGTTGCTTGCACGCTCGGGGTCGAGCCCTAGTGGAGGAGGAATTTCTACACCTTTGACTTCAGGCTGGGGAACCTGGTATGGTTGTTCACCACGTAACATGGTGTTGTGGTCAGCCTGGGGGGAATGCCCCCATTTTCTTCCGAACCTAGTAGCATGTTGAGAGGTGGAAGCTTCAGCTTGGTTTACCTTTGCTGGCGTGAGGCATATCTCTTCATCTTCCTCTTCAGAGATTCAGATTGTTTCAAATAGAGCCGCAAGGGTATTGCAAGATTTGGCGAGGCCTTTTCTTTTGTTCTTTGATTTCTACTTCTTTTTCTTCACAGTGGATGGCTGCTCCTTTGGAGGTTCATCCCATATGTTGGGTTCTTCAACTTCAGCTTCTGCCTTTTCTATTAAATTCAGGGACTCAAGTCGCTCCCAAGGGATGTATTCGTCCAGCTAGATGGGTCGGATCTCAGACTATTCATATTCATCTAGCCCGTTAATGATTTCTTGGAGCTGTTCTACCGTCAGGCTGGCTTCTTTATGCACCCATATAGGGACATGTTTCTTTTTATTGTTGGTGAATCTTCTGATGACCAGCTAAGGAGCCGTCTCATGATAGACAGGGGTCACAACCGGGGGTTCCGACTTAGGTGTGACACCCCGTATATAAATTCCTAGGCCACAGTGAGGCATTGCCCTTCTTCTTACTTTTGAAGGCATAGTGTGCCAGTTCCTTTGATCTTCTGCTGGCACTAGGATATAGGCCTCATAGGTGCATTGACTGCAGGCCTCCGCCACTTCTTCGGGTAGTTGTTGGTATAAGGATATCATATTAATTGTTGCCTCCAAAGTGGGCATTTCATGCGGGTGTAGAGGATCAACTTTGTGATCCCCCATTTGCAGCTCCCCTTTCTTGATTAAAGACTCAATAGTGTCTTTGAAAGCATAGCACTCCTCGATGGTATCCCCGGGCATTTGATGATATGAGCAAAAACAAGGGTGGTCCTTTCTTCGGAGGTCACCTGACCTCTTTACCTCTAGGAGAGTAATTTTGTTGTATGTAGTAGCCCAGTCGAATAAGACTCGAGTCTTATCCCAGGGAAATGAGTATAGCTTTCTCATCTTGTTGCGTAGGGAGGGACCTTCTTATCGATCGGTGGGCTTGGCCAGGGGAGACTCAGCTACCCCTTTGTCTTTTTCCTTCTGCTGCTCGAAGGCTTTGAACTCAACCGTATGCACTTCTTGATATGCCGGTTGTCTGTCAGGTGGCTTGGCCTTCTAGCTTGAGGCAGCGGGAGTCACCGAGTATTTAGAGAGGAACACCTCGATTTCTACCACATCATTATTCAGTTGATCAAATGACTTAATTTCAGTCCCTATCATTCTTTCCAGCACCTCTCGTTTCAAATTTTACTTGCATATTTGGACGACATCCTCCTGATGCAAGATCTAAAGACACGTGGCAACTTCTATTCGAAGGTCAGATGAAAAATTGGCAGGAGTTATTTTTAAAAGTAATTATCTCTTCTCTATATAATAGAGTTTTCACTCTCTGAAAAGAGAGAGAAGAAGAAGAGAGCTGTAGAAGGAGAACATTTTTCTCGTAAAGCTGCATCCAAGTTCTACTTCTCTTGGAGCGATCTTAAGTGCACTTCGCTGATCGATGATCTGTATTTGTGCGTACCTACTGGAATGTAGTTGGATCTCTGTGAGGAAGATTCATCGGCTGTGAATTACTGCAAGATCATCTCCGAGCCTGTGCTGAGCTAGAGAAATTCATCCAAGGCTACGGTGATTAGGGACGTCATCTTAACTATCTTCTCCAGTCTTTTGATCTAGTGATTTTGAGCTAGATTGTTGCTTTTGAACTAGTGTTGAACCATCTATTTATTTCCACATTTAGATGAACACTGTGTATGTGACCATTTGCACACGGTCATGTCATGTTAGTTGCATATTTGGCAGCTGTTGTACCCAGTCATTTTCCTAGCAAAAATATTAAGGAATGAGGGTTCGAGAATTTTCCCGAACACCTTTAAGGCATGGGCTACCCATCCCTTTCTACCGCTCACCGGCCCCTATTGGAACCCTGGTTTTGATAATGACAACCTATGAATCATGTTGAGACTGAAATGCATAAGTACCTTCATATTGAACAAACTAGATTTTTATCTAAGTGTCAAAACAAAGGTCGATGCACATATAGGCGCTTAGTCACTAAGGTCGATGCATATTCAGGATGTAAACAACTAAGGTCGATGCACATTCACTCTAGTTTCTCATCAAGTCAATGCATGTTTTAGGCTGAAGTGTCATAGGTCAATGCATAGTTTCACACTAAGTTTGAAAGGTCGATGCATATATAAGTCCTTAATTACCTAAGGTTGATGCATCCTTATTTTGTGAAAAACTAAGGTTGATGCACATTGCACCTTTGTGCACACAAGGTCGATGCACATTGCACCTTTGCGTACACAAGGTCGATGTACATTTTGCCTCATGTAAGGGAAGGTCGATACACATTGTATCTGATGCTAACACAGGTCAACCTTCATCTTTACAATCTCTCTATAGGTTGATGCATGCTGTGTAGCATGGTATATAAAGTCGATGCACATTTTCTTGCATTATCTATAAGGTCAATGCTCATTTTGTTGCATTGTCTAAAAGGTCGACGGACATTTTGTAGCATTGTCTATAAGGTTGATACACATTTTGTAGCATTGTCTACAAGGTTGATGCACATTTCTCAACATGCCTTGTAAGGTCTATGCACATGTTGCATTCAAGTCTATGCACATTTTAGAGTCTATGCACATTCAGGTTTCAAGGTCTATGCACAGTTTCAAGTCTGTGCACATATAAGTAATGATAATCTTAGAATTAAACTCCTTGAAACTGAAAACTTATGTTCAAATGAGTCTATATGCAATGAATGTGTCCTTCTGAAGGAATTAATTGATGATCTTGATTCTGATGTTAAAATATAGAGAAATCTAATTGTGTCTTTAAAATAAGAAAATGAATGCTTACGCAAGTCTAGATCATGACAAGCGAGAAGCATAACAGTTCCAAAACCAAGTACTAGTAAGAGTAACACTCGTCAGTGTCAGTCCAAACCTCTGACCACGTGTGCACACACTGGCTCATGCCGAGAGCCAGGCCACTAGCTAGTTTTCCCCCTAGTAGGACGCTACTGTCTAGCAGGGGCCCACGAAAACTAGCTTAAAAATTGTGAACTGGGAAACCCCGCCACTACTCCCAAGTGGGCTAACCGCAGAGGTCACTGGGCTATGACTGGTTGTTCCATCACAAGGAAAGAGATAGCAATTCCATTGGGATCTAAAATAATGCCACAGTTTATAAAAATACTGTAAACATAGCGAGATGCAATAATGAAATGCATAAATGGAATAAACATGCTAAATTGGGATTCTGCAAGGATGGGCGGTTTCATTCTTGCCGCTCATCGAGACAGGTGGTTGAGGCTAGGTTGCTCATGAGGCTAGAGCGGTTAGGCCTTAGCCGCACAATTGTTAACATCGACATGGTCTACAGGCTTGGGTGGTTAGGATTAGGCCGCTCATGGGGTTGAATGGATTGGAGTGAGCCGCTCTTCCACCAATGCCAGACGGGGTTTAAAGGGATGCACGGTGGTGGATAGGCTGCTCATGGGTTAGGCGGTTAGGGTCTAACCGCTCAAAAGGGCATGAACAGACCAAGGGAAGCCGCTCTAGTTATACTGCCCTACTATTCCAGAGAGATGCACGGTATGGAGTGTACCTGTGGACGTCAAAAAATGACGATGATGATTTTACGACGCTCACGTCTCGACGCTTGAGAGGGAGTTGAAGACGAAAATACCGAATAAACCTCACACCTCACCTGATCAGGCCGAGAGCTCACTTGGTGGTCCGCTACCCATTAAGGGAGCCCCTGGGCAGAAGACCTCTATGATCGGCCGTGCCGGGAGGTGAATCAAAGAAAAGTCAGGGATTTCGACACAGTCTCGGCTTATGCCGAAAGTCACGCAAAGTCCTGGGCTGAGCCCCAGAAGCTGTGAATGAAACATCATGGACGCCGTACGTCGCGACGAAAGTGTTCCGGGAGTGCGAACACTTGTATAAATGGTTGCGACTTCGAAACGAATCCGTTCGGTGCTTAATACGGCACGAATGGGCCTTAAAACGGCACGATGAGGCCCCAAATCGGTGCGCCCCAAACCGGCGTGCCCCTTCCCTTTCTTGCATTGAAACGGCGTGCCCTTGCTTGGTTATCTGGCGCGCTCAAATAACCCAGCAAGTTCCCCTTCAAACACTTGAAACGGCGTGGGTTGAAACGGCGCGCCACTTGACAGCGCCGCTTCCGCCAAGCATTGAAACGGCGCCTCAAACAAGCCCATTCCATCGGCCGCTCGCCCATGCCCTGCAGGTGATGGCGACAACGACGTGGCAAGCGTAGATGCATGACAACACAACCGGCGCGATGTGGGCAAGCGGTGGGCCATAATGAGAAGAACTTAAGTCTCCCTTGAGGAGATATATATAGGGTGAAGCAATGAAAGAAAAGGGGGGCCTCTCTCTCTCTCCGGAGCCAGAACTCTCCCTCACGATTGGCTTGAACGGTTTCATGCTAGACCGTTTAGCTTGATGGAGTGGTCCCTCTCTCGAGTTATTGGGTGGCCTCCCTTAGACAGTCCAGTTCCCCTGAGCGGCCCTTGGCAGACCGCGTAGTGGGGTTTGGTCCGTAGTTGTGTCGGTTAGGCTTGGCGGCCTAACCTTCGTCTGTCTTGTCGTCGTAGCACCCTTTCTTAGGCTACTACAGTCTGTCTGTCTTAGGTCCATGTCTTAGGGCGGTTAGTCTGGCGGTTCACTCTTGAATCCCTGAGTCTGTGTAGTGGGTCTATTATTGACCGCTTGGTGGTTTGTTTGGGCAGGTCAGCTGGAGTTTGACTGAGTCTAGCGGCCATAGTTTTGACCGCTACAGTCACCTCGTGACCCTATCTATGACCGCCAGAGGCTGTGCCTCTGTTTATGTGTAGAGTGTCATCTTCTGATGTTTTGGTTTCAGATCATCTTGGCTTGACCTTGTGGTTTGGCCGCTGACCTGTGGATGTCTGCTGACATCCTATGAGGGCTATAACCATGTTATAAGGTAGCCAGGAGTGCTTGTGTATTGTGTCATGTTCTGTGAGTCATTGTCAGGTTCTGGTCAACCCGATGAGATCCAGTGGTTGAGAAGTAACCTTGTGTGTGTCTCGACTATTCTGAATAGCTCGAGACAGTGGTTCTGGATGCCTTGAGGTACTATTTTACCTCGATTTGTGTATCCAGGGGTGTTGAGGGTCTTGGTGTTCCCTCAGGTCTCCGTGTGTCATTTTATGCAGTTGTGTCGTTTCCTCTGGCTGAGGATTAGACCGATTGGCGGCATGTCTCCGCCATTGTACGATGATCTTGACTTCGAGTCGTGAGACTGAAGGATCGTTGTGTCAGTAGGTCTAGTTGTCCTGTCCAGAGTCTGTTGGTAGTCTGGTGTGTTGCCTTTGTGCTTTATAGTACCTGCGATGGTGCTTGCTTGGCCTATTTGTACTTCAGCACTCATGTTTCAGAGTCTCTGTGTCTAGTGCGCCTCCACTAGTCGTAGCCTGGCGACCCGTTCCCGTGGTCGACCCACTAGGGAGTGGTGGCGTGGCAGTTCCCGAGACACGATGTTTAGGCTAGCTTTCGTGGGCCCCTACTTTACGGTAGCGTCCTGATGGGGGGGGGAACTAGCTAGAGGCCTGGCTCTAGGCATGAGCTGGTGTGTGCATAAGTGGTCAGGGACGTTTGGATGAATGCCAACGGGCGTGACCCTGACTAGTCACTCGTTACTATAGTTCCTATTCTGGTTCAGAGCATAACTCAGTCTCTGCCATTCCCGACGTTCGTAGGGAGGTACTTGAGGCGCAGTGTAAGACATCAGTGGACGCAGCTGGCTATTCTTCTAGTGAGGAGGTGCTTCCGTCATGTGACACGTGACTCTCACATTTCTTGAGCGTCATGACCTTCCCGGGTTAGTCCTTTCTTGGCCATACCCGAGGTCAATGTTGTGTTGTGTGCATGATGTTCTAGTCGTGTGTATGGTCGTGTCAAGAAGAGCGTGCATGGCAATCAAGTCGTATGTGCTTTAGGGTCTGTCTCGTCTGTCTAGGTCTTCTCTAGGTTTCTCCCCCAACCCTTCAGGGGCCTCATCAGCCTCTTGGGTGACTTCCCCAGTTCCTGATAGCGGTAATTCGATGCTACTTCGGGTTATCGGTATCCGGAGCTCTGGGTCGTTACAGTTGGCATCAGAGCGTTGTTGAGGAAACGTGTAAGGAATCGAAATTGCGTAGCTATTGTCTAGAATTAGTCCAATTATGCTATCCATTGCTGGCTTAGGATGTTTTCTGTAGGATTAATGAATTTTTTGTTTATTATCTGTTTGCTAGTCGTTTCAAGATGCCACCTCGGCGTCAGAGAGTCCCGGCTCCTTAGGAAGCGAGCAGTGTTCCTTAGGACATTCCAGCTCCAGCTCCCATTGTTCCAGCTCAAGAGGATGTGCCTGGCAATCACGGACGTGCATTAAAGAAATTTTTGCTATTTCATCCACTGACATTTGAAGGCCAGACCGATCCGGATGTCGCCAGAGTATGGTTGGACGCCATCGAGCGCGTGTTTCGTTCCATGGAATGCACGGAAGATGAAAAGGTGATGCTCGGTACTTTCCAGCTCCAGGGCTCGACGTTGACATGGTGTAATACAGAGTGGGAGATTTCTTTCCAATCTCGCCCGCTCCGACAAATTTCGTGGGCTGAGTTCATCGCCACTTTCAAACTCACCTTTAGCCCGACTTATCTCCGCATGGATAAAATGCACCAGTTCTTGCAGCGAGTCCAAGGAGGAATGTCAGTGCTTGAATATCGGAACAAATTTATGGAATTGGGCAGTTATGCGCCCCATGTGCTTGCAAACGAGGCATTGAAGATAGAGTAGTTTTTGCGTGGCCTTCGTGCTGAGTTGAGGCAGCCGCTGATCGTTGCCCGTGTAACCAACATGAATGAAGTTTACCAAGCTGCAGCAGCATTGGAATTGGATTTGGCGAGATCCCAAGTTCCTTCTCAGGCAATGTCGATTTAGCCGACAGTTCAACTTCCTTCGGGTTATCCGCCTCCTACTCTAGGTTTTCCTTCTACCACTCCAGTAGCAAGTGGTGTTGCTTCTTTTGGCAAGTCCTAGTTTAGAAGATTCAAGAATAAGAAGAGATTCAAGAAGTGATTTGACCAGTAGGCTTCATCTGGTGCTACACAGCAGTCAACCCCTTCTTTCCAGTAGCGCCAGACTTCTGCAAAAAGCCAATACAAGGGTTGTGAGCGGTGTGGTGGTAGCCACTCAGGCAAACCATGCTCATTGCCGGTGGTGTGTTTTCGGTGTGACCAGCCAGGTCACGTGGTGAGAGACTGTCCGTTGCGAGTGATTCCAGTGCAGTTCGCTCCAACAGCTCCATCCCAGCCATCTCAATCACAATTCAGGCCTCCGCTTCCACCACCGCCACCATCTCAGCAATTTCAGCAGATTCAACCTCAGGCTTCAACAGCATCTTCTTTCCAGTCTTCTGCAGCTGCCAGTAGAAAGTTAAAAGGCAAAGTGACTCATATTTCGTGAGCAGAGGCTGTAGCTTCCAATCTTGTCGAAGGTATGATTACTGTTTTTGGTTGTGCAGCCCGTGCTTTATTTGATTCAGGTGCTTCTCACTCCTTCATTTCTGAGGATTTCAGCGAGAGAGTCCACTCGAGTGAAGTCACCGGTCCGCTCATTGCTTGCTTGCTAGGTCCGAGGGTCCTCGGTCTTGTGACTATCACCCCCAAGGTGATGTCACATCACCAGAGCTACATCACCGGGCCTCTTGGGCTTCTCAATAGCAAAAGGGGGGCCTTTTCTCCTCCATGGCTACCTTTTCGTGCTCTTGCAGGACCCTCCTCAGGCAAGGAACTGCTCGCCCCCCCTTCCCTCCATCACGGCTCAGCCTGCCACGTTCCATAGGTCAAGGATAACCCATGAAGAAGCAAGGTGAGCAAATTTTGGCAAGAAGAAGGCTCGGTCGTGGGCAAAATAAGGAAGAAGAAGTGCCGTCCTCTGACTCTCGGTGCTTTGATTTTGGATTCAAAGAATAGAAGGCATCTTCTTGTCTAGATATTTCCACACACCAACAAAAAAAGAAAAAAAGAAAAAAAAGAAAACCTAAAACAAAAAAACAAAATATGTATATGATATATACAAATTAAAAAAAACATGCACTAATTCTAAGGCTCTGTGTTTATTTATTTAGAACAACAAAAGGATTACATCAAGGGTTTGGGTACTTCGGGCCTCAGTTTTCCCAATTCAGCTACATAAGCTCCCCATAGCTTGCGTTCTTCCTCTATATCCACCATTGCCTTTCTTGGAATGCCCGTCTTCCATGATGCTTTGATAACCTTCACATCTTTTGCATCTCCCTCTGTACCCAAATCCCTCTTCCTCAGAGGAGCAATGTCAGATAACATTGGGAATGAATGCCGAGGGAGGTCGATTTGAAGGTAACACCGATGTACATTGTAAAGAACAAACTCAGTCGCGCCAACAAGCTGGAGCTCCGCGTCAGGGAAAGACCTCATGAGGAGTTCATACGGGAGTAAGCATGACGGCGCACAAGTAAACATGTTTTGCATCATGGTGATGAAATGAGCTCGCCAGTCTTCACATTTCTTCAGCCAAGGAGCGTGGTTTATCACATTACAACCAAAGCCTAACACATCGCCTATGTGATAGAGAGGGCTTTGTTGAAAGAATTTTGAGGCAGTCGACATCCCCTCACTGTGGTCAAATTTGAAATGTAAGTCAATCCAACAATTCAGAAGAAGTATGCAATCGAAAGGAGGCTTACCCATACTGGACGCTGTGAGACCGCTGTAAAGGTAAGCAAGAACGATGGGCCCCAATCTCTTGCCATTTCAAATCCCACAAATGGCACCCAGTTGATCTTCCTCCACTATGCCGTCAGTGTAAGGGAATAAGAGAGCACCTACTAAGCAGATTGTGAATCCTTTCATGATTTCTTCCATGCGATCATCATCTCTCGATCCTCTCAAGGCATTCATGACCCATTCTGCAAGCTTTTGTAGATTGATTCCCTTCTGAGTTTGGACGCTTTTAATAGCTCCAGACGGCATGAAGCTTCCGAGCACCTCCTCAAAAGTTACCTTTTTCAGTATGGGCATGATCTTTATCTTGCCATCTTTTTTGAATCTCTTCAACCCAAGTAGAAGTTCTGCTTCCTCAAGAAGAATAGTCACCTCGAAAGTAAGAAAAATGAACGTGTAAGGAATTGCCTCCGTCCCTCAGGATCCTCTCCTAGGGGCAACCCTCACTTCGTTTCCTACCTCAATCCCTTGTTTGACTGCGCCACAGTCATATCTTCTTTCGATCACTCCTATGCCCATGAGGACTCTCTTCCTCAGGGACGTCTGGCTGACCCATCTAGGGTCGTTTCCTTCCCAGGGAGGGAGGGGTCTGTCCCCCCTCTCCCGCCTACCACTACTGAGGGCGCCCAGTCCTCCCTTCTTGATTCCTCCAACCCAGCTAGTCACATCCTACATATGATGGCCCAACTGGACCCTACCCAACTTCACCTGATCAAGCAAGCTCTAGGGGCAGAGGCCCCGCCTTCAGTACCTCCTTTTGGCACGCCTGCTACTACCACCTCTGCTTCCCCTACCATTGGGTCAGGGCCCACTCTGCCCACCATTGATCTCACCCCTATCCGTCCTCAGGTCCTCCGATTCCACAACCTAGAGTCAGGCCAGCCCACTCTGCCCGCCATTAATCTCACCCCTATCTGTCCTCAGGCCCTCCGATTCCCCAACCTAGAGTCGGGCCAGGCTTCTACATCGGCCCATCAGCAACTTGACAAGGGGAATGCCCAGGTTACTTCATCCGTCTATTCATATCTTCCTGTCACCATTTCTCCAGCGCCGCAGGCCCTCGTGGCCCCGGCAGATCTTGCCCGTTTATAGCTAGGGGTAGCCCAGGTTGCTTACTCCGATATGGGCCACTCCCTGAGCCATTATCCGCCCTATGGGCTTCCCCCTCCATCGATTTATCCATCTGCTCCTCACCCGTCACTGCCTTATACAGTTTCTGCACCTCCAACCCGGGAATGGGAAAGTCTCAATAGGTGGGCTGCCCTACAGCAGCAGATCGACCTCCTCCATAAGAGGGTCGGCCCGTAGTCTCACGCTGATATCCCTATTCCCAACTTCAGGGACATTCGTTTTCCACCGTAGTCTGAGCTCCCCATTTATTGGAAGTATGATGGGAACGGCAACCCATTCATTCATATCAGGGAGTTCTTTTATGAGTCAACACAGTTCCAACATGATGATCACCTGATGGCGTATCTGTTTAGACGATCCCTGGATGGAGTGGCCCTAGGGTGGTTCTATACGTTGCCTCTGAAGGAGGCATAAAGCTTCAAAACAGTGAAAGATAGGTTCATACAAAGGTTCCAAGATCGGGTTGGCCCAGAGTATTCTTTCACCGATTTAGTAGCAGAAAAGATGAGGACAGATGAAGATTTTGTGCCATACGCCGACCAATGGAGGCAGATGGCCTCGCGTATGCCCGGGCAAATCTTGGAAGAAGAAAAAGTGAAGTTGCTCATTTCCAATTCCACCCCGACGTTTCGGAACATTTTAATGTTAAATGACATCACCAGTATGCACCAGTTGTACAGCCGGGCCCGGTTCATCCAGACCCAGTTTAAAGACTCCCCCATCCATCCTTTGTTCGAAGCCCAAAAGCCCAAATCCTATAAGAAATTCCAGGGCCCAGTCACCGAGGGAGTCCATGGCCAGGAGGCGTATGAAGAGGAAGAAACATTCCCCGGCTTGGGGGCACATGAAGAGTAATGGTCATGCTGTCAACTCTTCTCTTTGACCCTCGGCCGTCCAAGGAAGTTCTAGAGTCTTCTCTCTCCTTTAGGGGCCAGGTGCCTAGCATGATAGAAGAAGGTTTGAAAGAAGAAGAGGAATGGGAGGTCGCCACAGTAGAAACTATCAGTTTGCCCGACTGGAGAGGGACCCTCTTATGTGATGGTTCAAGTACCAACAACTGCCTAAGCAAAGGGAAGAGAAGATTAGACTGATCAGAACAAAGGATTCCTATGAGCTCCAAAATGGGATACTGTTTCGAATTGTGGCCGATGCCAAGCAAAAGCTACTCCTTCGATGCCTGTCTTGAAGAGGCTTGGAGAGTTATGAGGGAGGTTCATGTCGGAGCAGTCGGTGCACATCAGGTGGGGTCGAAAATGACAATTGAAATAAAAAAGCTTGGCTATTACTGGACGACAATGTTTGACGACTACTGCAAGTACACAAAGTCGTGTCAGAAATGCCAGGAGCATGCTACAATACCCAGGAGGCACCCGTGCCGCTGCACCCGACAATACCTAGTTGGCCATTCACCCAATGGGGAACAGACGTCGTGGGTCCCTTGCCTGCCTCATCCACAGGCTGCAAGTACATCTTGGCAGCGACTGATTATTTCTCCCATTGGGCAGAAGCTGTCGCCCTAAGGGAGGTCACCAGGGAGGTCATTGCCAGATTTGTTCGCCGCAACATCAGATTCTAATTTGGCACCCCCGACTGAATTATCTCAGACAATGGAAGTCACTTCCACAACCAGAGGGTCTACCGACTGGCAGAAAAATACAAGATTGACTGGAGGACATCAACTCCCTACAACCCACAGGCCAATGGCCTGGCTGAAGCCTTTAACAAAACTCTTTGCACTCTCCTGGCCAAGATTGTTAGCTCCAGCAAGGACTGGGAAGAAAAGATGTACGAGGCGCTATGGGCGTACCGAATAGTATACAAGACTCCAACTGGTTGTTCACCTTTCTCCTTAGTGTACGGCTCAGAAGTAATTGTCCCTATCGAGCTGGAGATACCTTCCCTCAGGGTCGCCATCCACCACGAGCTAGTCCGTGAGGGACAGACAAATGTCGAGCGAAGACTCGAAGAACTCTCCAGTCTGGAGGGAAAGTGACTTTAGGCCCAATAGAACATTCAGGTCTATCAGGCCCGAATGGCGCGTGCCTTTGACAAGCTCGTCAAGGAACGCGAATTCAAGAAAGGTGATCTCGTTATGGTCAAGAGAAGGGGCGTCATGGCTGCCAACCCCAAGGGCAAGCTGAATGAAAATTAGCTCAGACCCTACATAGTCTAAAAAGTCTACGAGGGCGAAGCCTATGTGATTGCCAACCATCGCGGGGAGGTTCAGTTCCCGCCTCTTAATGGAAGACATTTGAGGTTGTATTATGCCCTAGTGCCCCCATTCAATGAATAAAATCATCCTCCACCTTATTTTGGGGTGGATTTACACAATCGTTGTCCGGACGACTTGATTACTACTTATGTTTTCATAGGGTAAAAAAAAGAGTGAGGAAAAAGGGGGGGAAAGAGAAGAAGAGAAAAAAAGAAAGAAGAAGAAAAGAAAAAGTTGACAATGGTAGTGCCCCTGATGTACTTTCTTATGATTGTTTCCTCAAGATGGGTGAGAATCCGTCTAGACTCCGCCCGATCCGAACCCCCCTCTGTGGGTTCAACGGCCATGCAACCTATCCTGAGGGAGCACTGAGCTTGCCGGTCACCATCAGCACCCCACCCAAAACCGTTACGGTTATAGTGGACTTCATCGTGATTAAAGGGATGACGACTTATAACGCTATCTTCGGCCGAGGCCTCCTTAGCCGAACGAAAGCAGTGCCCTCTACCTATCACCAAAAAATGAAGTTTCCCACCAAAAATGGCATGGGGGAGGTCCGAGGTAACAAGGCAATGGCCAGAAGGTGCTATATAATCTCGGTGGAAGCCATAAGGCTGGAAGGGAAAAGCAAAGGGATTAAGGGAACTGAGGAAGGACCGACAACATCGGAGCCTGGTGGCGAGTTGTTAACGGTCTTCCTCAACGATGACCCGGCCCTAGGAGTCAAGATCGGAGCCGACCTCCCATCTGATGTTCAGGAACAATATAAAAATTTCATTACTGAGTATATCCAAGTCTTCACATGGTCTGATGAGTAACTTCCCAAAATTCCCAGGGAGATCATGCTGCACAAGCTCAACCTCGATCGAACGGTGAAGCCTATCCAACAGTGCTGGAGAAAACATGCCCCGAAGAAATAGACGATTATCAAGGAGCAAAATACCAAGGGGAAAGAGACTGGCCTCTTCCGTCCAGTCCTGTATCCGACGTCGCTTGCCAATGTCGTTCTGGTACCCAAAGTTTTGGGAAAGTGGCGAATGTGCGTGGATTTCACTGACCTTAACAAGGCCACCCCGAAAAACTGTTACCCACTACCAAGCATCGACCAGCTCGTCGATTCAACCTCCGACAATGCACTACTCAGCTTCTTAGACGCCTACTCTAGCTACCATCAGATCAGAATGGACACAGAGGATATAGAGAAGACCGCCTTCATCACCGATGTCGGCGTACACTGCTACACCCGGATGCCTTTCGGGTTAAAGAACGTCGCGGCAACATATCAAAGGCTGGTCAACCACCTCTTTGAAGGACAACTCGGTCAGAACATCGAGGCCTACATCGACAACATGCTCGTAAAGATGCCAAAGGCCGAGGATCATTTTGCCAACCTAGCTGAGACCTTCGGCACCCTCTTCAAGTACAACATGAAGCTCAGTCCCACCAAATGCACCTTCGGAGTTAGATCCGGGAAATTCCTAGGTTTCCTAGTAACTCAGCGCGGGATCGAGGCCAACCCCGACAAAGTTTAGGCCATCCTGAACATGTGGCCACCCACCTGCGTCAAAGACGTACAACGCCTTACCAGATGCATCGTTGCGCTCAATCGTTTCCTATCACGGGCGGCCGAATGATGCCTACCCTTCTTCAAATTATTGAGGAGACCCAAAATGGCACCTGCCACGTTCACCTGGGATGAGGAATGCCAGAAGGCCTTTGAAGATCTCAAGGAATTCCTAGCCTCGCCCTCAGTACTATCAAAGCCGATCCCGGGCGAAGCATTACACCTCTATCTCTCGGTAACCTCCTCAACCGTAAGCCCAGCAGTCGATTTTACATAACCGATAAAAGGTCGTCTGAGCATTCCACCACTTTATATAATCCACCATTACTCGTGGAACCCGCCTGGGCATCGGCACCCTGAATACGGAGCAGTCCACCTGGTGAAAGAAATCCCACCAAGTCTGGGCGTGCTCAGTAGTCAAACTGCCCCGAAGGCTCCGCACAGGCAAGGCGAACTGTGCACTATATACAGGGATGTGCTAGTCATATCCGAAGTTCCGCCCAAAGCGGAAAAGATAATACGGCTCCAGTAATAGGGTATCCCCTTTTCTGAAGACAAGCACACTCGGCCAGATAGACAACACCCAGTCGCAAAGCTCTGGCTCTAATAATGGACGGACCACTGTCTGCTGGCTAATCGGATGGGCATACTTTTCCACCTGGTCATCCCAGCACTCCCTCTTATTGTTCACCAGGGGACTAGAATGGGCTGCCAGGGTCCAAAAATGAATGTTGCCCAGCAGGTCTTGGGGAATTGTTGTAAGCCTGCCCCGCAGGTTATATAATTGCGACGTCGTCAAGCTCGGCTCTGCATTAACAAACTCCAGCATACGCGGGAATAACCCCCAAGACTAAATGGTGCGTGGAACGTACTATGGGAACAAGGAGTGAACCCAGGCATTAAAGAAATGCATCAGACCAATGAACCGGGCCAAGCATGGAGTTGGTGCACACTGACATCCCCTATCATCTTGTATATCAAGCATAGTGCAGCCAGGCACAAGGACAGCTTAATTCCCCACGCCATTTGGCAGGCAGGATAAATCACATCTGGCTGAACGATGGTTTCATCCCCATATGGCAAGGTAAAGGAACAAAGCCAGTAGGTCAAAAAGGCCGCACAATGTGTCATTGGGTCAACACTCGCCGGGTTGGGACCACTCCAGCGTCCCTTTGAAGTCGGGACTTTCACCTCAGTCCTGCTCTTGCTATGCTTCTTGCGGACTACAGCGGTGCCAACACAAGGAAAATCTTCATACTTCTTCAGCCCGTCAAAGAAATACTTCAGCCACAAGCTCTTGCGGACCCTTTTGCGGTCACCATGGGGAGGCTGCTTCCCACCATGCGATGACTGGTACAATTCCCGATACGCCTTCATAAGATACTGATAAGAATATCCATGTGCATAGATGCCATCCCCATCTATCTCATCCTTAATCAGATCAGGGAGGCATACTTCCTCGTACAGCTCCCTGTCAATGAGCAAGCCGCATAGCTAGTAAAGGCTCCACAGGTCCAGCGAGGTTTCACCCTCCATAGTGTAGAAAGTTTTCAACTCAGCATTGAAGACCTCTATCATCCCACAGCAAAGGCCTTTAGAAATCAGATAGTTGTACCAGGAAGCATAAACACTGTGATATATGTCGGCCCCAATAAGCAGGGGAGTGTAGTTGAATAGAACATACTCGGTAAATTCTACTGCCCCTTCTCGGAAGATGTGAGCATCCTGGACTTTAAACTCTGCGAACCAGCCCAAGGCCAGCTCGTGTTTGAAGCGGATCACCAAGCAATCCAAAATGTAAGGTTCTTCCCGGTATCCCCACTTCAACGGAGCCAGGAATAAATTTAATTACCCAAAGGAATCCTAATAAGAGTCCTAATTTAACATAATTAAAGTTCTCTCTAGAAGCTTAAAGAAGGCAGTGAAGGGATAAGAGGATGAAGGGGAGGGGATAAGGGCCCCCTTTCCTAAAGGGAGTAGGAAGGGAGGGTGCCCCTTCTCCCAAGCCCTAGTGGGCCTAGGAGAGAGAGGGGATGTGCCCCCCAAGGTGGGACCCTCATGGGAGGGCAGCCCATAGCTTCATGGGCCTGGATAAAGGTAGCCCATTAACCCCTCTTTTAGCTTAATAAACACTAATATGACCCTAAGACAATCAAATTGGCCTCAAATTAGCCTACAAAAGATCCATAATGAAGAGAATAATGGTGTCCATACTCCTGGATAGCTCTCCATGCCATCTCCAAGTCATAATGATGTCTGCAAGTCCCGAGTAGTGCTATGTGTCCTGTAGTAATGCTCTATCGCATCACGTCGATCTCTAACTTCGGTGTCCTCACCAACTCTCCCCGAGTGGGAGGAACTCGACCCCGTCGAGTAAGGGTCTCTGTCGCTCAGGTACCACTCTAGCAAGTCTGGATCTAACCTCTCCAGCTCTGCCCAGGTGATCCATGTATCATCAGACGTGGGCCGTCCTCTCCAACGCACCAAGTAGTGCTAATATGCGCCACTCCTAGTGGTCGTCACCTGCTCATCTAGTATACACTCTATACGCTCATGCTGCTGAGGTGACAGGGCTGGAAGTGGGCTCTCACGGGAGGGGTCACTCACAAGGGGTGGGGAAGGCCCAAACAACTCACTAGGAATCACTGTCGGGTCCCTATATGCGACTAAATCCGAGACATTAAATATGGAAATGATACCATAGTCCTCTGGCAAGTTAACAACATATGCATTGGACCCAACTCACCTCAGAACTCTAAAGGGTCCAGCACCACGAGCCTATAGTTTCTTCACAACTCCAGAAGGAAACCGTTCTGGTCTGACCCAGATCATGACATGTTCTCCCTCCTGGAACTCGCGGGGGTGTCTGTGAGCATCGATCAGCTCTCGATATCGTGCGTTACTGGACTCAAGGTGGTGAAGGGGATGCAGACTCCGAAATAGCTGTGTGGACTCATAGCTATGCAAATGCATGGGTGGTCCTGAACATCCAAGCATGGACCTAGCATGTCTATGATACCTACCTGACTGGACAACATGGGGAGAACCTAGACATCTGAAGTTGTATCATGCACAAGTGTCTGTAGGTTCGTAGGTAGATGGAAAGGCGGGTTGATGGATGGGTACGATGGCGTGCCATGGGTGTGTCCTCCCTCTTCCGATCTACTACTTTGGCCTACAGTGCAAAGGTTAAAAAAATAGAAATAATGTGATCGCCAGAGACCTATACCTAGGCCTCCAGGGGTAGGATGATCGTGAACGCCTTAGAAGTGGGGAGACGGCGGGTTCTTCTATCCTCGCTCTCGGCCGGCTAAGAATAAGGAGCCCTGTGCATCAAGGATGAAGTCCCTGTAAATTATCCAGCAAATAGAGAAGATACCATTAGACTATAGGAGTGCAGAATGTGTTCAAATCAAAAGAGAAAAGCATTCTGGTATCCGGGATCTGGGTCGTCACAATTGGTATTGGAGCATTGTTGTGTAAAGTACATGGGAATCTGAGATATATAATTTCTAGAGTCCTGAAAGTCCAGTACAGTCATTCGCTGGCGTTAGATTCATGATTCATGATCACTTTGTTTTCCGTGCATCATCTTGTGCGTGCTGGATTAGCACTGTGCGAGATAGTTTTACTCTCATCAGGATGTGACGATGTGCTTCTTTTTCATCATGATGTCTATCTCGATCATGTTGTACTTGGCAGTGTTCGCCGAAAGGCTTGAATCTGTGGTACATTGTTCAAGATTTTCCCATTATTTGCTCAAGTTGCTGTTCACTTTTCTAGTTGGTGAGATGGTCGTACACGTTCTTACGTTGTTTTGGTCGTCCCAGCTTGAGTTTGTTTAGCTCCTGATGCATTTCGCTTCTGTTGAAGTGCTCGATTGGATTTCTTAGTTGAGAAGATGCCCAGGCGACCTAGGATTTTCCCTTCCTGGTGAGCTTCTGTTAGTGAGCTTGATGCTTCTCATCCCATTTGATGGAGTCTTTTCGAGGTAAGCCTTAGAATTGTTGTCTTAGTGATGCCTTTGTCCTATGTCTGCTTAAGTGTGGACAGTATTTCTTCTGAGCCTGACCTTCTCCTTGCTCTACGGTTGCTTGGCTTTGGACTCCGTCATGGTGTTAAGAGCCATTGTGTACCATGTTTATCGTGTCATGTCCAACGGCCGATGGGTTGTGAAGGCTTATTTATTATTTCAAGATGTGAAGGTAAGCTGAGATTGGCAATTCTCCTTGTGCTTTGTGCTGATGTTGGTGCTCTATTAGTTTACACTTTGACTTCTTGTGATCGGTTGCTCACAGGATCAGTACTCATGGTGTGCTATTTGTGATTTTTATGAATTGTGATGGTGTCGAGTGTGTGTTGAGATGCAGATACCGAGGTGCTCTCTGATGCCTGTGTGCGTTGTATGAGTGCGCAGCAGAAGCATGTGGGTTGATAACCCATGGGTCGAGGATCGTTGTTGTAAGATTCTGGCCAGTCCAGAGAATTATCTTTCTCGATGTGACTTCGTCTTGGCTTCCCGTGCCTTGATGTCATCTATTGCCGTGTTGTTGTTGGAGTCCTTCTGGTGTTGGCATTGGCATTTATGAGCATTGGGGAATCTGTCGGCATTCTTGCTGATTGAGTACCCTTTTCTCTGCATTTTCTTTCTTGGGTGTTGTGTCCTCGAGGCGTTATCATGGTCCTTGAGATGTATTTCCCGAGATTGTCATTTTATTGTTGTCGTGGGTCTTTTCTTGGTGAGTTGCTCGATGCATGACTCATCCCCCGTAGTCGTGTGTTCAGCTGTTATTGTGCCTTGATGTGACCCAGCTTGCAGTTGTGTTCCGTGGTTCTATATTCTGTACGGAGCTGGGATCCTGCAGGTGCTGCCGTTGTTGTTGTTTTAAGTGCTGTTTCTCTATGATTTTGTGTATCTATCTTAGCACTATGTGGACCATGATCTTGTCGGTTAGCTTTGCTGTACTCTTCTCTTCTGGTAGAGTTAGCTTGCGACTCGATCGGATGTAATATCTGTCCGTTCTACCTAAACCCCCTCAGACCCCTCAACTTCCTCTATAAAATCCCCCCTTTAGAAGCTCAAGGGGCAAGCAGAGGATGCAAGGAGCTCACCCCCTGGACTATAAAGGCGCGCAAAGGACTTGGTTGGCTGGTTTTGTGTTTGCTAGGCTCACGCCGAGGGCATGTCGCATAATCATCCCTCATACGGTGTCCAACCCAAACACCAACCTCCTAAAAGGTGCCCCCTACTTTAATGAACACATGTCATCTCGATAATCATGCACGATCCCAAATCCTTACTTGGTGAAAGCACTCTGTCCAAGTTCTATCTTGATATTTGTGCACGACCCTAATGTCGCATGGTGAAAGTACTCTATCGAGGTCCTATCTCGATATTCGTGCACAACCCCAAATCTTGCTTAAGGAAAGCACTCTGCTCGGGTCTAATCTTGTTATTCGTGCATGACCCTGATGCTACTTGGTGAAAGCCCTCTGCTCGAGTCCTATCTCGATATTCGTGCATGACTCAGATGTCGCTTGGTGAAAGCACTCTGCCCGGGTCTTGTCTTGATATTCGTGCATGACCCTAATGTCGCTTGACGAAAGTACTCTACTCGAGTCTTATCTCGATATTCGTGCACGACCCTAGATGCTACTTGACGAAAGCACTCGACTCGAGCTCTACCTTAATATTCGAGCATGACCCTAACACTGTTGGATGGAAGCACCCTATTTGGCCTCTATCTCGATAATCATGCATCGCTTGATGTTGCGGGATGGAAGCACCCTCTCGGTCCCTGCCTCGATATTCGAGCATGACCCTGACACTGCTAGATGGAAGCACCCTGTCTGGCCTCTGCATCAATAATTATGCATTGCCTGATGTTGCGGGATGGAAGCACCTTGCTCGCTCCCTATCTCGATGATCGTGTGCCATCGTGATGTCACCTCGATAAGCATGCCCTCAGTGCTATTGCCCTAATAATGGGCATACTTCATGAGCCTCAACGCAAGATGAAGTGTCAGGCACCTGCCTTTGTCAACGGGCCCCGAGCCTGACCATCGAGGTCTCACGGTGCCCATCTCTTTCCATCACAATGGTTCCCTCAGCACCCGACTGCCTAGCCACTCCAGTTGTAAGGTTTCATCCAGAATGCGCAGCGAAAAGCATCTAAACCTTAGATTGCATATCATTGTCGATTTTTCAAAATCGAACTAAGTCAGTGAATCCCACGAAGGGAAGAATGATTCTTTGCCTTTGCGGGGTCGAGAATTTCCCAAAATCTCAAAGATGAACGAGAGGAAGATCCTAGGGTCGCAAGCCATTCAAGCGTCTGGCCTTTAGACGTATCCACATGAGCAGTGGAAGCAGACAGGATCTCAACACCACCATCCACCATGGTGGAAGAAGAGAGGAGGAAGGGGCGCCCCTTGGAGAGAGAGAGAGAGGAGAGAGGGCGACCAGGGTTTAACCTTATAGCTTGGCCAGGGTTTCTCCCTTCAGCATATATTTATAGTTCTTTGACGTTTTTCACAAAAATCTAATAATAGTCTATAAAGTCCACCCATCCCGGTCTGTCTAATACTCTATTGTGTGTGACCCCAGCCCCTGAATCGTGGGCTACGTACCCTTGGGAGGGCCACCTTAGCCCTGCTGGCACTCTACCAGTTAGGGACCTCACCCATCACCGAGTCACCCGGGTTCTTGTGTGAGCAATGGTGGTTTCGGCCTCTACCAAGGATTTGCTTGTTGTGTGTGCTTGTGTGATAGGTCCGAGAACCCCTTGTCTCATTGTTGCATATCCCCTTAGTGGTGTCACATCACTATGGCTTTACAGTCAGTCGAGAGCTTCCCTGTTATCGATGTGAATCTCGAGCCACTACGGGACTTGTCGATAGGGAAACTTGTGCCCATTTGCTTGAGGAGGATATGGCTGGTCTGGTGCATTTCTAGCGGTGCTCAGGGTTTCTGCAATGGCTTCTAGAAGTCACAGAGTCGCCATGGAGTTTCCCTCAGTGTCAATCTGCTCCCATTAGATCAGCTCCTAGATTAAGTGTTGAACCTCCTCGTAGGACTCGATCGCATGGCAGATTCTAGCATGGAATAGGGAATACTGGGGGTGACTGAAGTCCCATTGAATGTAGTCTACTAGTTGCTCATGTGCCATGATTGCCCTCTCTGGACGAGGACATCAAAGAGTGGCCTAGTCCTTTCTCTTGGAAAGGAGAGAGGTGTACGGTCATGCCAAGGTATCCACCGTAGATACCACAGTGAGCGCTCGTCTTGGCTGGGGCTAGGCTCCTCTGCTTCAGTGTCAGAGAGAGTGAATATGGCCATCATGTGAATCACATTAGTTGAATAGTGAATCACACATGCCATCTTGGCGGGTCTGGACCACGCATGTGGCTGCGGTGGATCGACGAGATCGCTCTTCATTTTGATAAGGCCATCTCTAATTAGCTTCTATGCTTGACTCTTGAAGACATAACAATCTTCAAGTGGATGACCTAACATGCGATGATATGGGCAATAGTTAGGGTCATCAACTTTCTGGGCATCATCTGCCTTGCGAGCTTTAAGCAGTTCAACTATCTTCTGGGCCATCTAGAGGTCGAAGAGCATCTTCGTGTATTCCTTCTTGAAGGAGAATGGCATCTTTATATGCTTTGAAAAAGAAAGAGTAGCTGGCTTGTCCTCTGACTTTTTATCGAAGACACTTGACTCGCCTTCCTTGCTAGCTTTGGTAGTGGAGGTGAATTCGATAGTGTTCATCTCTTTACCAGGTTGGCGTTCTCGTGACTATTTTCCCTTGGCTGAAGTATAGCTCCGGTTATCAGCGAAGAACATCTCTATTTTGGTAACTGCCGAGCTGAGTTGGTCGAAGCCTTTAATATTGGTACTGAGATGCTTTTCGCTGACCTCAGCAGCCAAGCCTTTGCAGCATACTGTAATAGCATCTTCCTGGACTAGTGGGTTGATGCACCTCATGCTAAGGTCTCGCCATCTTTTGATGAAATTGAGGGCGCTCTCGCCCTTCCGTTGCCAGAGAGAGCAAAGCTCTGCCAGGGAGATCTTGAGCTCGGCCGTCTAGAAGTAGTCGAGAAATTTCTTCTGGAGATCTACTGTAATGCCCTGACACGAAATATCAGAATGCGATAGTTATATACATTCATGATAAGCAGAGCAATACACAACCAAATTTCCGCACCCAAACAACACCCCGGGGGGGGTGTCTCAATCTCCATTTTGGGTTGTGTCCCCCCCCCGGGGGGGGGGGGGGGCGCAATTGCCCCCCTATGCCCCCCCGGCTCCGCCACTGAGCAACATCATGCTTCTTCGGCCTCCGATGCGGTCTCACCTTCGGCCAATGTCGCATGAGTCAAAACTTTGTCTGCTTCGAATGCTCGTAGTGACCAACGCGGCGGATGTCGCGGTGGTCGTGACCGCAGACACAACGGCGGCCGCGGTCGGGGCACTTCTCAGCAGCAACAACACCAACTCTCGCCCCAGCAGCCCGGTGAAATTTCTTAGATTTGCTACTATACTGGGCATACTGCACCTCAGTGCACTCGACGCTTTGATCCCTCTTATACTACCAGGCCATCTTTTCGCCTGATTCAAGCAAATCATGTCCAAGCTCAAGGCATGCAGGCGTTCGACCCAAATTGGTGCCCCGACACTGGGGCCACGCATCATATGACCCCTGATGTGGGTCTCCTCCCCACACCGACGGAGTACGTGGGCACGGATCAAGTGCACGTTGGCAACGGAGCTGGTCATCCAATTCATCATACTGGTGACTCTTCCTTACATACTCCCTCTCAATCCTTCAAATTTCCTCACATCCTCCATGTGCCATCATTGACTAAGAACCTCATGTCTGTTTCTCAATTCACCCGTGACAATGATGTTTTCTTTGAATTTCACCCTCTCACTTCTCTGTTAAGGCAATCAACTCGGGGAAGGAAGTGCTTCGCGGTCCCAGTATTAATGGTCTCTACCGTCTGCTTGCTCCGTCCTTTGTCGGCCTCACCTTGTCATCTTCACCAGGAACCCTCACTGCCACTCGCGGCAACACTACTCTTTGGCATGTTCAGTTGGGACATCCGGTGCTGCGACTAGTTTGTCAAGTTCTATCTAAATTAGGGTTTAATACAAATAATGATTCTCTGAGTCCGCTATGCTCCTCTTGTCAGTTAGCCAAGGGTCACCAATTATCTTTTCCATCTTTTGATCATCAGTCTACTGCCCCTCTAGAACTTGTTTTCTCAGATGTGTGGGGTTCTCCTTACACATCCACTAATGGTTCAAAGTATTATGTTATATTTATAGATCACTTTAGCCATTTCACTTGGTTGTACCCCCTGTCTCATAAAGGAGGTGTTCTAGCATCATATGTGCACTTTAAACGTCAAGTGGAAAATCTTTTCTCCTCCCACATCAAATATTTTCAAAGCAATTGAGGTGGCAAGTACTGCTCCCTCTCCTCCTACTTGTCGAGCTGTGGTGTGGTTCATCGCCTTGCCTATCCCCACATGCATCAGCAGAACGATCTCGTCGAGCGTAAACATTGTCATATAGTCGAGACGGCACTGGCACTGTCGGATCATGCCACACTCCCCTTCTCCTTCTGGGAGGATGCTATGTCTTGCACAGTCTATCTTATCAACAGGCTGCCCACCCCTACCCTTGGTCACCTTTCTCCATTTGAAAAATTATTTGGCACGCCACTAGACTTGTAGCACCCTGGAAATTTCTAGATTATCTCAGATTTTATTTTGACTTTAAAAAGGTTTAAATATAATTTAAGGTAATTTTTCAAAAAAATAAGAACAATCAAATTTTTAACAAATATCTCTCCCCACTCTTTCTCTCTCCTCACTCTCTCGACACACTCTCTCTCCATCTCGAATCTCTCTCTCTCTCCCATCACACGTTCTCTCTCCTCCACCCCCATTCTCTCGGTTCGCGGTCCAAACGGACCCCAGTCGACATGTGGGAGGTACCGACGGGATGGGCTCGACGTGAGGATCACGTCAGTACCCTCCATCCCTCGGATCGTAGAGTGTGGAGACGCGTGCGAGCGGAAGGACGACGTGGCCCCCGTCGCCCAATCTACACCGATTCGCGGTCTTCACCGCGCAAGGTGTAGGGGAACGGACTCCACATCTCGCCAGGAATCCGTTGACGCCCTCTGCGTCGCCATCTTTTCTGTTTCCTGTGCAATTCTTATTTTGAGAGTTCTTGGGGTTAATTTCTTAGTTTGCGTGCCTCTCTCGATTTTTAGTCCAGACGACTGCTGATCGAAGCCGGAGAGGTACCGTTGAATTGATCGCATCGCGAGGATCGCGTTGACGCCCACCTTTCCTCGATTCGCGGAGCGTGGAGTCGAGCCGGGCCGGGAGGCGCCGCGTCACCCTCTCGCCGGTTCATTGTCGATTCGCCATTTTTGTCATCATCCAGGTAGGGGATGGATTCCTTACCTCGTTAGGACACCGCCGGTACCACTTGCGCCGTGGTCCGACGCCCGTTGTCTCGTATTTCATGCATGTTCCTAATTAGTACATCTTTAATCTTTTAATGCCTGAAATTACCTTTTAATGTTAAAATTATCTCCATGGGCATCGTATTTCAATTCTAGTGGCATGCTTAGGCTTGGAATGTTGGTGTGGTATGACAGGTTGTTTTGGTTTTGAGTTTCGTCTCGTCCCCCGTCGATTTCGATCTGTCGGGAGGGGGTTTCGATTCTGACCTCTAGAGTCACGAAACCCAGGTGACATAACGCGCCACCCCTGGTGCGTTATGGTCATTTGACGCACCCCTAGAGGTGTGTTATATCATCCGTGTACTGAATTTTTTGTGGATTTTCATGTTCGCGTGGCTTTAACATGCCTCGCCTGGTCCGTTATAGTCCATGTGTGTTGAGTTATAGGTCTGTTGCCTTTAATGCCCCTACCCCTATGCATTAAATTCATATGACGCCCCACTCTTGGCGCATTATATCCCATGTTTTCCTGTGGATTCTAATCGTTCTGGTGGGCATAATGGCCCATGGGAGGTGCGTCATGTTCCCATAACGCCCCACCCCTGGTGCGTTATAGCCCTTATCAGTGTGTTGTGTGCTAGTTGACTTTAACGCCCTTGCTCTCATGCGTTATAGTCCTATAGCGCGCCTACCCTGGTGCGTTATAGTCCCATTTACCTGTGGATTTTCTGAGTTCTGTGAAGCATAGCAGTCCTTCCCTGGTCTGTTATGGTATGTAATAGGGTGGTTCTAGTCTGTTATATACCTGGAGATTTCAAAAGCATGCATATGTAATTTCTAATGCAATTCATGTGCCATGTGTGCCATATTTAAATTAATGCTGATGGTTGAGAAGCTGTCGACTCTGGTGCCGATGATTGAAAAGCTGTCAGCTCAGGGGCCGATAGTTGAATAGCTGTTGGCATGGGAGCCAATAATTGAATAGTTGTCAGCTCAGAAATCGATAATTGAATAGCTGTCGGCTCAGAGGCCGATGGTTGAAAAGCTGTTGGCATGGGAGCTAATAACTGGATAGCTATCGGCTCAGAAACCGATAATTGAATAGCTGTCAGCTCAGAGGCCGATGGTTGAAAAGCTGTTGGCATGGGAGCCAATAATTGAATAGCTATCGGCTCAGGGGCCGATGGTGGAATAGCTGTTGGCATGGGAGCCAATAATTGAAAAGTTATCGGCGTAAGAGCCGATGATTGGAAAGCTGTCAACTTGAAGCCCCGATGGCTGAATATCTTTGGTTTAACACCCAGATGGTAGAATGCTTGTCGGTTTAACGCCCCGCGGCAGAATGCTTGTCGATTTAATGTCCCGTCGGCAGAATGCTAGTCAGTTTAACACCCTATCAGTGGAATGCTAGTCGATTTAACGCCCCGTCAGTGGAATGCTTGTCGGTTTAACGCCCCGTCAGCGGAGTATCTGTCGGCTCGAAGCCCCGACGGCTGAACATCTTTCGGTTGAAGCCCCGATGGCTGAATATCTATAGGCTTGGAGCCCCGATGACTGAACATCTGTCTGCTTGAAGTCTCGATGGCTGAACATCTGTCGGCTTGAAGTCTCGATCGCTGAATGTCTTGTCGGCTTAAAGCCCCGATGGCTGAGTGTCTTGTCGGTGTAACGTCCCAATGGTGGAGTGTCTTGTCAGCTTGAAGCTCCGATGGCTAAGTGTCTTGTCGGTGTAAAGCCCCAATGGCGGAGTGTCTTGTCAGTGTAACGCCCCGATGACGGAGTGTCTTGTCGGCTTGAAGTCCCAATGGCTGAGTGTCTTGTCAGTGTAATGTCCCGATGGCTGAATGTCTTGTCGGTGTAAAGCCCCGATGGCTAAATATCCTGTCGGTGTGACGCCCCGATGGCGGAGTGTCTTGTCGGTATAACACCCCGATGGCGGAGTGTCTTGTCGGCTTGAAGCCCCGATGACTGAATGTCTTGTCGGTGTAACGCCCCGATAGTTGAATGTCTTGTTGGTGTGACGCCCCGATGGTGGAGTGTCTTGTCAGCTTGAAGTCCCGATGGCTGAATGTCTTGTCGGTGTAACGTCCCGTTGGTAGAATGTTAGTCGGTTTGACGCCCCGTTGGGGGAATGCCCTTGGTTCGGACGAAAGGTCGTGACGCCGACCGTGTGAGAGATTTATTGGGTGGATGGCCAAAGGCCGAAGGTAAAAGACCATGTCTGTCTCGAGACCTTCTTTCCTTTCCTCTCCTCTTTCTTTGTGTAAAGAGGTGGGTGCGAAGACCACGTCTGCCTCGTAATCCTTCTTTCTTTTCTTCTCTTCTTTTTGTGTGGAGAGGCGGGTGCGAAGATCACGTCTGTCTCGTAACCTTTGTTCTGCTCTTCTATTCTCATTAGTGTCCCCAGACTGGGATGTATTTCTCTTAATGTACCCTCAGGTTGGAGTGTAGCTTTCTTCATTTGCCCTGACGGCCCCTCTTGACTAAATCCTCATGGAGATCCACGAGGATCCATTCCTCAAGTGGCCTCCCAAGATGAAGTTGGATCCAAAAACGTGGAGCAAGAGGAAGTACTGTCACTTCCACTATGACCACGGCCACAACACGGATGACTGTATCAACTTGAAGGACACCATCGAGGACCTCATCTGGCAGGGACTCCTCGATAGGTTCGTTGCCATGGCCGCGGAGATGCGATAACATGAACGGATGCCTCCGCCCCACGATAATTGACCCAATGGGAAGAAGATCATGATGATCTCTTGGGGGCCGACTTTGGGTGGAGACAGCTCCAGAAGGCGTCAGCAGTATACATCTGCCATCAACACTGCGGAGCAAGGCGACAGCAGCTGGCGGGAAGCTACTGCCCGAGGACACCTCAAAGACCCGTCCTCTTTTCAGATGATGACTTAGATGGTGTAACCACTCCACATTCTAGTGCTTTGGTGGTCTCGGCCACCATCAACCAATGTACTATATGGCGTATTCTAGTGGATAATGGGAGCGGCCCTGATGTTATCTCGTACGACTGCCTAGTACTCATGGGTGTTGATTTGTCACGGATCACGTCACTGCACATACCCTTGTACGGATTTTCTGGCAGTACCATCCTCCTAAAACGCTGCATCTCCCTGCCAATCACATTCAGGACCGTGCCCAGGGACGTAATGTTCCTGATAGACTTCACGGTGGTCCGCAGAATGACATGATATATTGTTATCATTGGGCGAGGCATCCTTAGTACCCTTCATGGCATCCCTTCCTCGCATCACCAGAAACTCAAGTTCCCCACCCCTCGCGGAGTAGGGAAAGTTTGAGGAGATCAAAGGGAGTCAAGAAGGTGCTACCTCATCTCAATACGTGACCGACAGCCTGAGGAAGCACCTCTCGAGAAGAAGACCAGGATGGAGGAGCCGAGTCTGAACATGAGTGTTACGTGCACTACTGCGATCTAGAGGGGGGTGAATAGATCCTCAGATAAAATATGCTCTAATAAAAAATTCAAACCCAAATCAATTCAAACTATAAGGTAACTAGATAGCAGTTTACACAGCTCACTTGGTTTGGTCAAAAACAACCGCAAACACTTAGCCTCAACGCTAGTTCTGAACACTGAATATGTATTAACCAATTAAACCAATGACGGTTCATACAAAGCTGATCTCGAACACTTAGCACACAACTTACCCTATGAAGTGAGGTAGAAGAGAGGGACAATCACACAAAGACAAACCACGAACACAATCGATTTTTTGGTCGTTCAGTCTGCACCCATCAGACCTACATTCACCTCCCCCCCCACACAACTTGAGTGAGGATTCCATTGACTCATAGTTTGAATTGTTGAGCCTCACAACTTGCTACACTGTTGAGCCACACTACAATGCCTTGGATCCTTTGGATCGAAATCAAAGAGCTTTCGGATGCTTTCGTTGGTCCCGAATTATGTTTTACGATCCACGAGGGTTTTTCCCCTATATAAGTTGCGAAATCTCGTGGAGAGTAAACCATTGAGTTCTGAGACTTCGAGACGTTGCAGATGCATTGTTCTACCTCACCATTTTGCAGAGCAGTTACATACCCAGGCGGCTCTAGCACTTCCCACTCCAGATTATGTTCATATTGTAGGTGGCTATGATCATCACCTGTGCATATCATTGTTGATGTTTTCTCCTAAATAAATCAATTCTCTAATAACTCATAACGGTTGCCATCATAAAAAAGGGGGAGATTATTGTGTTCCTGTTAATTTGATGATGTCATACACTTTTGTGAGAGAATTGAATTATTTGTCTTTAAAGCCATTGCACTATTCATTACATTAGTTTGCCGCACTTGATGCTTTATAAAATTCTCATAAGGTCGATGCAACATGCTTTCAATTTGAACAGGTCGACGCATATACTGTTTATTTCACTTATAATGTCGATGCATATACTGTTTGTTTCACTCATAAGGTCGATGGTACTTTGTCCACCTGCACAATAAGGTCGATGCTTATTTGATCTCAAGCATATATAAGGTCGATGCTTCTCCGTTCTCATGCATTATAAGGTTGATGTTAGTGTAGAACACATGCATAGTAAGGTCGATGCATGTTTCTGCATATAGTGACACAGGTCGATGCACATTGCATCTCTGCATGAAGAAGGTCGATGCATGTTAGGGTCAATGCTAGCTAAGGTTGATGCATGTTTTTGAGGGTCGATGCTGGTGACATACAACTGTAGCAAAGATCGACGCTAGCCTGTTTGTCTGTGGATTATGAAGTCTGTGAACATTTGCATTTGGCAAACTAAGGTCGGTGAACATTTTCTTAGACCGCATATAAGGTCGGTGCATATTTTTTCTGACTGCATATACGGTCTGTGTATTTTTTGTTGGTCAGCATATAAGGTCTGTGCACTGTTTCTAATGCTAGCAAGGGTTGATGCACATTTGCATTAGCCTTCTATGAGGTCGGTGCACATTTGCATTAGCTTCCATATAGTCTATGCATGTTTGAGTTGGTGAACATTTGGAATTGAGATCAACCTATGTCTTACACAGGTCAATAAATTGTATGATTGAATCAAAACATATGCATCATCCTTTATTTTTCTGACCTATGCGTCTGACTGATATAATGTTGGCTAAAACTGAATCAGGTCATAAAGTGTTTGATGAAATGTCTCACCTCTTATTGACAGGAATTTGATCAAATACTTGAAGGGTAACAAGCATCAATCACTTAGTGATCACGTGATCCCAAGTATGGGGGGAAAGATGGCACGTGGAATCAGTATGCTTATGATTGGGCACGAGATCCAAGATAGATAGTTCGAGAAAGAATATGTCACGTGGATGTACTTTTATCCAAACCCCAACACATGGAAAGTCTCCTTGGTGAAATCCTGTTGGCGGGAGTATTGCCTCCACACTCCCTCGAAGGATGACGTAGACCACACCACTCAGGTTGAGTTGAGAAAAAGCTTCATCGGAGCCCCTGTTCTATAAATAGGGGACATCCTCCTCACAATGGGGGTACGAAGAATAGTAGAGTGTGAGAGTAGAAAAACAAAAGAGAAAGCCAAAGAGGAAAAGAGTGAGAGAAGAATCTGAAGGAAGAAGGAGACAATTGAAGATCTGTCAGTTGCAGTTTAATATACCTCCTGGGCACAGCAAATCCACACAAGTAATCACCGAAACAAGGAAACAAACCACATGAGATGGCACAAAGGATTTTTTAGGTGGTTCGATTGCTCCCCACAATCTACGTCCACCCATCGCTCACACCGAGTGAGGATTCCTTGCACTAAGTAAAACTTTCAAGCAAACTCAATCTGCGATAAAATGCTAGCTCACAGCTCGAAAAACTCAAGGGAGACAAATCCCTCAACCCAAGTTTTGCTACCCACAGAAACTAGGCACCTGGGCTTGCTACCCGCAAGTCCAAAACTGGAGAACAACCTCCCTTCGTCTGAATCCTTAGAGGGAACACGTGAGAGACACCCTGTCACTCACAATCGGAGACCTCAGTCTCCCTTCCTCCAAGTACCCTTGGAGGGAACAAAATGATAAACCAAAATGAGAATGAGAACGAAATGAAAAAAAAACTAAAAAGAAGAAACATGATGTAGCTTCGTAGAAGTAGTCTGAATCACTGTGGCTGGCTGCTCTCAAATTTCCTTTTCTCACTCTCACTCTTCTTTCTGGCGCTGCCCTCTTTACGAAAGGGGTCTTCGGACAGTAGGAACTCTCGCAGCTTTCTGCAGCTTTCAGTGACTCGTCATCAAAGACCAAGGCAGCCTTTAAATAGAGCAGGGCTCCGTAAGGGTTTGGATGAGGCAAAAAACCTAGTGAAATCTCATTGGTCCACCTGGCAATGGAGTATTCTTCCTCTGGAAACTTCTGAAACAAGCGTGCCATCTTTTCTTAGATCACGTGCCATCTTATCACCGTACCATTAATTGGTCGAACTCACGTGTTTGCCTTGATCATTCCTGAGGAGCTGGACGCCTTGGATCATGTGACAGTTTAACTCAGTTTTGGGATCGCGTGATCAGTTAAGTGATTGATGCTTCTTACCCTTAAAGTGTTTGATTGAGTTATTGCCAATAAGAGATGAAGCATTTTCATCAAGCACTTTATAATCAGATGCTAATTTAGCCAACATTATATCAGTCAGATACATAGGTCAGAAAGGTAAAAGATGATGTCTATGCTTTGATTCAAACATACAATGCATTGACTTGTGTAAGACACAGATAGACCTTAATTGAAGTACACCGAGTCTTTATAGTGAATGCACAATGTACATTGACATTGATGCATCAAGTGCACAGACCCTAGACAAGCTTAGACCTGAATGTGCATGGACTTCTACATATGCATAGACCTGAATTCCAAATGTGCACAGACCCTAGACAAGCTTAGACTTGAATGTGCATGAACTTCTATATATGCAAGGCAAATGTGCATCGACCTTGTATATGAATAAGGCAAATGTGCATCGACCTTATATAAGTGCAAGGCAAATATGCATCGACCTTGTATATGAATAAGACAAATGTGCATCGACCTTATATATGTATAAGGCAAATGTGCATCGATCTTGTATATGACCAAGGCAAATGAGCATTGACCTTATATATGAACAAGGCAAATGTGCTTCGACCTTATATATACTTGTAGATGCGAGATGAACCTTTGGTTCCCCCAAGAGGTATTGTCCCCGCCATGCCAGTCCACCTCCTCTGCCTGAGGTTAAGGTCCTTTTGGGTGAACACATACCTCAAACTCTGATGGTCAATGAAAAGCTTAAACTTCTCGTCGTACAGATAATGCCTCTAGATCTTTAGGGCGAAAATCACCGCTGCCAACCCAAGATCATGAATAGGATAGTTCACCTCATGTGACTTCAACTGTCGAGATGCATATGCCACAACTCTCTCATGCTGCATTAGCACAGCATCGAGACCTACCCCAGAAGCATCCGTACACACCACAAAACCTCCCGATCCTGAAGGTAACACCAACACCAGAGCAGTAGTGAGCAATCCCTTCAGCTCCATGAAACTTCGCTCACACTCCTCTATCTAGACAAATGACACATCCTTCCGCGTCAGCCTGGTCATCGGGGCCGCAATACAAGTAAAATACTGAATGAACCTCCTATAATAGCCCGCAAGCTCCAAAAAGCTCTGAATCTCTGTGACGAAACTTGGCCTCGACCACTGCACCACTGCCTCGACCTTAGCTAGGTCCATGGAAACAACATCACTAGAAATCATGTGCCCCAGAAAGTGCATCTCTCAGAGCCAGAACTCGCACTTGCTGATATTGGCATACAACTGGTGATCGCGCAGGGTCTGCAACACCACCCTCAAATGATGCACATGCTCCTCAGCAGACTGTGAATACACAAGGATGTTGTCCATGAACACAACCACGAACTAGTCCAAGTACAGATGGAACACCCTATGCATCAAATCCATGAATGCTGCGGGGGCATTGGTGATCCCAAACGGCATCACCAAGAACTCATAATGTCCATACCTTGATCGAAACACCATCTTCTCCACATCAGACTCTTGAATCCGCAGTTGATAATAGCACGATCTAAAATCGATCCGCGAAAACACCCGGGCCGACTGAAGCTGATCAAACAAGTCATCAATTCGAGGTAAAGGATACTTGTTCTTAACAGTTGCCTAGTTCAACTACCGGTAGTCAATGCACAACTTCAAACTACCATCCTTCTTCTTCCTGAACAACATCGGCGCACCCCACGGGGAATAACTAGGATGAATGTACCCCTTGGCAAGCAACTCCTACAACTGCGCCTTCAACTCTCGTAACTCTGCAGGTACCATACGATAAGGGGCCTTCGACATAGGCACCATACTTGGTACCGCCTCAATCACGAAATCAATCTCCCACTGCGGTGGTAACCCTTGCAACTCCTTGGGAAAAATATCGAGAAACTCACACACGACTGGAATGTCCTCAACATCCAGACACTGTCGATCGACCAAAACCACAGAAGCGAGAAAACCCTGACAACCCGCATCAAGCAATCGATAAGCCCTGATAGTTGAAATAAGCAAGCAGGAAGAGGAAGACTGAATACCTTGGAAATAGAAGGTGGGTCCGCGAAGCTGCCGGAAGTAGACCTTCTTCGAGCTGCAATCTGTTGTGCACCCCTAGTTTTGATGATGACAAGCCACAACTCATTGAGATATAATTCTTCAATATGTGAATTAACATGAAGTTTATTTCTCCATATATCCAGGTGCTAAGTACAGGAAATGGCAAAGTGAAATGCAATTGAGTCTATGAAGGGGGTGCCTACGTCCTTGTAGATCACAAAGGTGTAGTCCAGTTCTCCCCTCTTAATGGGAAACATCTAAAGCTGTACCATACAGCCCCACTGGCATCTGCAGAATGACCGAAATTCACCTTGGCCTAGTGGCACTCCACCCTGGCCGAGTTCTCTAAGATATCTAGTCAACTCAGACTGCTTCCAAGAACGTTGGTCCACAATTCTAGAAACACCACTGGTATACACTAATTCCGGGATCCCTTGAGAGCCCCACATAGTCCCACTGGGTTGCAACCTTACACAATAGTGCCATTATGGGCCTTACGTCTGAATCAACGAAAACTCTTCCTTTACGTTAGCATTACCTCCTTGCTGACGAATAAACCACTTTCTCGGCATAAGGCCTCGTGCCCTAGCTGACTCATTTACACAATACTGCCATTACGGACCTTTCGTCCGAATCGGCAAAAACTCCTCCTTGCGTTGGCATTACCTTCTTGCTGACGAATAAACCATCCTCTCAGCGTAAGACTTCGTGTCGCAGCTGACTTTTAGACGATAGTGCCATTTTGGGCCTTACGTCCGAACCGAAAAAAACTCTTCCCTTGTGTTAGCATTACCTTCTTGCCAACGAATAAACCCAGTTATCGGTGCAAGGCCTCATGCCCTAGCCAACTGTCATATGCCATCATCTAGGGTTGAGCATCGCATGTCGATCCATCCTCATTCGCTTACCTTACGTTTCATAAAAAAAATGGGGCTTAAAATAGCGGTGCCCCGCAAGACTTGTTCCTACACTAGGACAAGGGCAAAAATGACTATAACTCAACCGTGGCGAAAATCCGAAAGGACGCTGCAGGAAAAATCGGGTACCCCGCAACGTGAAAATCTGAAAGGGCGCGTGGGCAAAAGCAAGAGGGGGTTAGCTTTGGTGAAAACTCAAAAGGGCACCTAAGTTAGTAAGGTGGTAACTAAAGGTTTCTCTCTACCCTCACCCACATAAAGCTCTGGATGAAATATTCCCATAACTCTCACCGATAACCAAACCAGTTCTGACACTTGTCATCATCGGCAAGACCAGTCCGCATTCCCTTAACTTGGACCTTTCATCCCCGTTAATGAACAAACATATTTTTACTTCGGTATTTAACCAATGTCGATGAACAAACCAGTTCTGCCCCTTGTTATCATCGGCAAGATCGGTCAGCATTCTCTTAACTTGGATCTTTCGTCCTCGTTAATAAACAAACATATCTTTCCTTTGGCATTTAACTAATATCGATGAACAAACTGCTATTGACCCTTGTCATCATCGACAAGACTGGTCAGCAATCCCTTAACTTGGACCTTTCGTCCTCGTTAATGAATAAACCCTTCTTTACTTCAACATTTAGCCAATGTCGATGAACAAACCAGTCCTGACCCATGTCATCATCGGTAAGATCGGTCAACATTCCATTAACCTGGACCTTTCATCCTCGTTAATGAGTAAACCCATCTTTACTTAGGCATTTAACTAATGTTGATGAACAAACCGCTATTGACCCTTGTCATCATCGGCAAGATCGGTCAACATTCCCTTAACCTGAACCTTTCGTGAGTTCGCTAGTGTGACGTTGCCAACTCATTAGGTTGCTTGCCATACTAGGTCCAAGAGAGTCGTGTCACATCACAAAGGAGTTTGTTTATTGACGGGGACAAAAGTACCAGGTCAACAGTTTGTTCATCGATTCGTTGATGATGACGAGAATCGACGGTAGGTTTTGTTCATCGGCATGGGTTAAATGTTGAAGCAAAGGAGTTTGTTTATCAACGGGGATGAAAGGTCTGAGTCGACTTTTTGTTCATTGATTTCACTGATGATGATGAGAATCAACGGTAGGTTTTGTTCATCGGCATAGGTTCAATGCCGAAGCAAAGGAGTTTGTTTATCAACGGGGATGAAAGGTCCGAGTCGATGGTTTGTTCATCGATTTCACCGAGGATGATGAGAATCGACGATGGGATTTGTTCATCAGCATGAATTAAATGCCAAAGAAAAGGAGTTTGTTTATCGACGGCGATGAAAGGTCCGAGTCGACAATTTATTCATCGATTTCATCAAGGATGACGAGAATCAATGATAGGCTTTGTTCATCGGCATGGGTTAAATGTCAAAGCAAAGGAGTTTATTTATTGACAGGGACGAAAGGTTCGAGTTGACAATTTGTTCATCGATTTTGCCGATGATGACGAGAATCGAAGGTAGGCTTTATTCATCTACCTGGGTTAAATGCCAAACTAAAGGAGTTCGTTTATCGACGGGGATGAAAGGTCTGAGTCGACAATTTGTTCATCGATTTTACTGATGATGACGAGAATCGACGGTAGGCTTTGTTCATCGAAATGTGTTAAATGTCGAAGTAAAGGAGTTTGTTTATCGATGGGGATGAAAGGTCCAAGTCGATGATTTGTTCATCGATTTCCCCGATGATGATGAGAATCGATTGTATGCTTTGTTCATCGGCATGGGTTAAATGCCGAAGCAAAGGAGTTTGTTTATCAGTGGGGACGAATGGTCTAAGTCGACAGTTTGTTCATCGATTTCGCTGATGGTGACGAGAATCAACGGTAGGTTTTGTTCATCAGCATGGGTTAAATGCTGAAATAAAGGAGTTTGTTTATTGACGAGGGCGAAAGGCCTGAGTCGGCGGTTTGTTCATCGATTTCATCGATAATGACGAGAATCGACAGTAGGTTTTGTTCATTGACATGGGTTAAATGCTGAGGCAAATGAGTTTCTTTATCGACGGGGATGAAAGGTTCGGGTCGATAGTTTGTTCATCGATTTCACCCATGATGACGAAAATCAATGGTAAGTTTTGTTCATCAGCATGGATTAAATGCCGAAGTAAAGGAGTTTGTTACAGCATAGGCGTAAGGCTTATGCCGGTGGGACGTGGTGTATCTATCGCACACAAGGATTCCTGTGGGACATGAATAACAATTAAAGTAGAAGAAGGTTTGATTCATCATCATTTTTTTAAACAACATTACTGACTCAAGCGCCCTTTTGAGTTTTCACCGGAGCCAGTCCCCTCTTACTTTTGCCCACGCGTCCTTTCAAATTTTCACTTGGCTGGGTACCCAATTTTACCCGCAGTGCCCTTTCGAGTTTTCGCCGTAGTCAGGTTATAGTCATTTATGGGAAAATGATATTTCACTGTGATCTTGTTGATCGCACGGCTATCAACGCACATCCTCCATGTGCCATCCTTCTTTGGGGCTAATAATGCGACAACAACGCAACGACTCTTGCTGTCCCTGAGCGATCCCCAACTCATCAACTCCTCAACCAGCCTCTGAAGCTCGACATGGTCCAAGAGACTCATCCAGTAGTGCAAAAGGTTGGGCAAAGATGAGCTCGGGACAAGGTCGATCTCGTGCTGGATATCGCGCATAGGCGGAAGGCCTCCAGGGAGGTCCTCCAGGAAGACATCTGAAAACTCGTGCAGAATCATAGCCAACTAGGGGGGGTGCTCATCCTCAAATCCTGGAGCTACATCGCTCACCCCCCAAACAACAATAGCAAAGACAGGGCTACCACTGACAAACTCTTGCTCCATCTCTCGGGAGCTAATCACCATCATCCTCCTGGTGGGAGGGTCTCCTATAGTGAGAGCAGCAGAGGAGGTAGTAGCTTGCGCCGAGGTTGGGGCAGGAGGACCAGTCTTCCTCTGACTAGGGGTGGTCGTAGCGTTAGGGCCAGCTGGTCCTCGAATAGTAGGGTTCCTCAGCTAGGTGGGGTGGAGCGTGATTCAATGGCCACTATGGTCGAAGGTGCAGGTGTTCAACCGGTCGTGGAGGGTGTGGCGTCTCGATCGAAGAGCAAAGGCCGACCTAGAATGATGCTATCCACATCCATAGGCAGCACATCACACTAGATCTCATCGTGGTAGGCTTGGAACTACAAAGGCACCAAACATAGCAGCCTGACCAGGATGGAAGTAGAGTCCACCGAGGATACTCGATATGGGGTAGGGTGATCCACAGGTATCAATCCGAGACAAGTAACCGTGCCCATGGAGATAGCGTTAATGCAACTCCCGCTATCTATAATCACCTTATAGGCCTTTCCTCCCTACCTACAAAATGTATGGAAGATGGTGGTAAGACGCCAATCGTCACTCACCTGAGGTTGAGTCAGGATGCACCTAACTACCCCCAATTGTGCATCGTCCTGATACTGGGTACCAGGGACGTCAACTTGCTCTTCCTCCATCAATTCATTAAAGAACTCCTATGCTAAGTCCTGGTCATCCTTGTAACTGACCGACACAAGCTCAGGTGTGGGGTCACTGGCAGAGGGGTCAGCAATAACAAGCGAGTCCCGAGTGGGACACTTGGCCGCATAATGGCCAAATCCACCACACCTATAGCAACTGTCATGCATCCCGATGCCCTGGGATGTTCCACAGGTCATCGGCCCCTTACCCTTGTCCTCACGATGGACTGGGGGTGATGGAAGTAGGGGTTGAGTCGACACGGTGGGCTGATGAGGTCTAGAGGTAGGGACAAGTGCCTGCTGGAGAGGGGGAGGATCCCTCAGAGGGAGGGGGCGCCTTGGAGCAGTGAGGTCCTGGCGAGGGGGTTCCTATGGTTCGAGGATTAGACCCACGCAGATAGGTGACCCCTTGGCACTGGATAAAAGCAACTCTGTCTTAAACTGCTCCACCTCAAGAGCAACCTGATATGTGGCTTCCAACGTGGTCACGTTGCAATGGAAAAGCTCATATTGAAGGTGTGGCCGCAGACCCTGTTGAAAGTGGGAAACGGGCATCGAGCTTTCCTCCAAGAGGCCACATCATAGAAAATACTCATCAAATTCAGTGATGTACTCAGAGACGGACTGGCCTCTCTGGCAGAGACTCTGCCACCTACCAATGAGTCACTAACGGTAGGTGGCAGGAAGGTACTTATGTCAGAGTTTGACCTTCATCTCATCCCATGTCTCAACCTGGGGATCTTGACGCTGAAACAACAGGCTCTCCACGTTCTTCCAATAAGTCTGCGTCTGCCCTAATAGCTTCATTTTTGCGAATCAGACTCTTTGGTGGTTATCTCAATCCACTCGAAGTACCAGTCCATCCCGACCTCCCAATCTATATAGACCTTCGGGTCCAAAGACCTGTCAAAAGTGGGAGGGTCCGCGTGAACAGTCCTTAAGATCCACTCATCCTCATCATCCCTCTGTGGTCGGTGACCATGTCAGCATCGCCATTCCCCTCATAATCATTGTCGGACTAGTAATCCTGAAAATTCAGGGTACGTGGCCATCGCTCTTCAACCCTAAGTGGGGTGGGCTGGGCAGCATGCACCTGAGGGGCCTCAACAACTCCTGGAAGCTCCCGACAGGGGGTTCTCTCCACCATCTCTAACCTTCCAACCAAACCTTGGATAGATCAGTACGAAGCCTCAGTGCGGTCCTCCCTGGCCTTGAGCCGGCCCTCCAAGCTATCGGTATGCTCCCTAAGAGTCTGATTGGACCTATCCATGCACTCCATGAGTTGAGCCATCATGTCCTCCAGAGATCAGCCTCCCTAGACTGCACCTCGGGGTTCACCCATAGTGTCAGGGTGACGGTACTGAGTACCTCCACGAGTGGGCAAGCAAGGGGACCTAAAGCGAGCTAATGGGTGACATACTAAGACCTATCTGGATGCACCAATGTGAAATGAAGAACCTCTACTCAACCAATATCCAGTACGTGGTGGAGATATTGATCTGAAGATCCAACTCACACAAGGATGCTACCTTCCAAATAGGCGTAACCTATCGTTTCGACAAAGCCTTCTCATATACCAAATATAGGAATGGAATGCAAGTCCTTGGACAAGACTACCCTAGACTTAACTTCGCTCTTATACTGTAGCAACCTTGATAATTGAGGGAATAAAAACCTTAAATGAATTAAAAACTAAAACCAATGTCAGGACCCAACTCATATATACACTTAAAAAAATATATATTTTTATACCAAATGGGTCTTAACACTAACTAAATAGTGCCTCCCCTTAAGGCGCCATTTCATGAATTGAAGACCACTTAGAGAGGCGCTATTTCTTGAAATCGCGCCCCTCTCTTGGGCGCCAATTACATGAAAGACGTCCATTTCATGAGGCGTCATTTTCCTAAACCGCGCCCCTATCTAAGGCGCTATTTACTGCAGGATGAAAAAATAGAAACCCGTTGCAGTGTCTTGTTCGAACTAGGAAGCAATGGATGTTCAGGAAAGATAACATCCAGTAGGATTAGTACGTAGGGAAACCTTACTTTTAATAGGAGTCTTATGTGGGAAATTTAGATTCTGATCAAACTCTTAAACCCCGATCGAACCCCATCTCTATAAATACCAACCCCCTCCATCGAACCCTTTGTTAATTCTATTGTTGAAGACGTCCTGCTAAAGATTTTTCTTCTCCAACTGTGCGTGGGGGAGAGATTATATTCTCTTTCTCTGTTTCTCCCTGAAGGAGGAGGCTTGTGCTACTGTTCTTCTTCCGTTGTGGTTGCCGTGGAAGAAGTCTGCAACTTCTTCTGCTCTTGTTATCACGAGAAGAAGAAAGGCTTCTTTTTGTTTCACCTTCGTGCTGCTTCATCGAGCAAAGGAGAAGGAAGCCTACTGCTTCTTCTTCTACTATTGTTCGTGGAGAGGCCATAAGCTTCTTCTTCTAGATTTCCTCTGAAGACGTGAAGAAAGTAGGAAGCTTTCCTCCCTCTTCTTCATCACCAGGCTGTCGAAAGATCTTCTTCATCCTATTGAGGAGCTGCTGCTTCTTTCTTCTCCTGAAGGTGCCTGTTATATCTCCTGCGGGAGTAGTTGCTTGAACGTGAAGAGGCTTTGATTTTTCATCTTCCTTCTTCCTATCCTTGACCGCTAGAAGAGCAGTAGCTGTCGTGACCCTGTCCGTTGCTACTGTTGCTACATCAGTTCCTCTATTCAAAGTCGCAAACAGAGTATCGTTATTAGTGTTCAATTCTTTAATCACTTCTCCACCCAGACTGATGGGGACATCACTTACCCTCTCCACATTTTTTCAAAGCCTGAATGGATCATCGTCAAGTACCATCATGTTCTTATATTTCTTTGAGTCATGTCATGTAGCTTTTATATTTTATTTGAGTCATTTTGATGTATTATTTGAGTCATGTTACGTTGCAAATGCCATCGATATTTTTGACAGCTAAATATCTGTCAGAATATCTGTCGCAATTTATTATGGATATTCAGATGCAACATTTTTCATCAGAAATTGTGTAAATTTTTTTGACAAAAATAAGTTCTGTCAGAAATCTGTCGGAAGTTCTCATCTTCACATTCCACTTGAACCATTTCTCCCTCTCACTCTCTCTACCCTTTCCCCCCACTCTCCATCTCACTCTCTCTTTCCACTGTCTCCCTACCGATGAGAGACCCCCGGAGCTGTCCTCGCTGTCGCCACCGGAGCCGTGGCCATCCTCACCGTCGTCGTCCTCGATCGCCATCCTCGCCAACTCTGGTAATCCCCGTCCCTCTCCCTCTCTCTGTAACACTCTCCCTCTCCCTCTCTTAGTCTCCCTCACTCCCTCTCCCTCTCTCGCTCCCTCACTCCCTCCCTATAACACATGCATGCACACACACGATAGAGGGGATGTTCGTCGAGGGTGCTCGACCCCTTCCCTCTCCCTCTCCTTATCTCCCTTCCCCTCTCTCGATCTTGTCCCTCTCCCTTGTTAGGTGCAAGGTGGGATCTAGAGGGGGGGAATAGATCCCTCTACAAAAATTAGACTCAATTAAAATCTATGCCATTTAACACTTACACTAAACTATAAGCTCAGATTAGATATGAGGAACACTAGCAGAACATGTTAACAAGAACTATCCTCTAAAAAGACTAATGACAAGTGGAAGCAATTACTAAATGGCAAATGCTATGTCCTCGAGGCCAAATGACAAAGAGTGCAGAAACTAACGAAGAGGCTACTTCACAGAACCATTCAGCTCTAATGGAAGTCAGTTCAAACACATGCTGATCAATGTAATCTACAATATAATCAACTCATACGGCAATCTGTGAAGGAGGTAGGCAAAAGAGATCAATCACATAATCATAAACCACTAGATGATGGATTTTTTAAGTGGTTCGATCTGCTACCAACAGACCTATGTCCACCCCTCACTCAAATCGAGTGAGGCTTCCCTTGCAAAAGCAAGACCACAGACTCCGTTTGCAACAAATGCTGCCTATCAGCTTGAACCAAGGGAAACAAATCCCTTCTCCCTGATCTCACACCCTGTAGGACCAGACCCACTACCACAAGTAGTGAACAGAGGAGATAATCCTCCCATCCTCTAATACCACAGAAGGAACCGTGAACAACTCCCAGTTGCTCACAACCCAGAGGAACCAATCCTCTCTTCCTCTGAAGCACAGAGGGAACCTAGAGGAACAACCTCCACATTTTGGTTTCCAAGAACAACCCACAGACAGTTGTGAACTGTGTTCAACCACCTTGTGTGCACTAAGCACATCAAGGCAAAGACGAAAGGTAGAATGAAAAAGAACAAAACAAAAACGAAATCAAACGATGAACAGAAAAGCACAATGAACAATTCAAAACACACGAAGATGTTGTAGCTTCCATTGGAAGCACTTGGAATGTGGTTTCCGAAATTGTGCTTCGCTTGACAGCAGATCACACTTCTCTTTTGCTCTCTCCTTGAATTGGGCATCTCTCTCAAGCTCTTCTTCTTCCTCTATCCGCAAGAGATAAGAACGATAGGTGAAACGTTCGGGCTTAGGACTCTGGCTAGCATAACGGATGTGAACAAAGCCATTATAGTGAGATTATAATGGGGATAAGGCTGTCCATCATGGACCTAAAGATGTCAAGGCAGACGGGGCTTGAACGATAAGGGAGTCAGTGGAGGTGGTGACAAGACTCAACCTTAGTGGGTATATAACGGATCAACGTATGTGCGTTATGTGATATATGACGGAGACACAAGGAGCCGTTAAACAATAGGAACGCTAACTGAGATGGAAGAAGAGACGATGGATGAGAAAACTATAACGGCTTAATATGAGGGCGTTATACTAATAATAACGGCAATGTAGAGGACCGCTAAACTATGGAGACGCTAAGTGAGACGTTGGGTGAGACGGTAGGCGAGAAGACTATAACGGACTCTGTGAGGTGCATCATGTGACTTATAACGTGCTATTGAGGATGCGTTATGCACAAGAGGGTGACAAATGAACTAGTAGTGCTTGCCTAGCATCAATCAAGGGCAAGACTCAACCAAGGAAGGCAACGACCCATGAAAGAGACTTCTAACTTTCCCAAAAAGACTCGACAAGGGTGAACAACTCGGAGCATCACTTAAGATGAGTAAGGAGACGACCCGACTAATTGGTCATAAAACGGGTGTCAACAGTAATGAATAAATAAAATATTACAAATTCATTAAAATAGTTTAGGCCGCAAATGGTCTAAAGAACAACCGCCAAAGTATCTCTAATGGTCTATTAATCGACTGTCAACATGTGTCGGTTCACATCCTTCGAGAAAGATAACTCAGATTACAAATGGTCTAATATGGGACCGCCAAAAGGACTTAACGGTCTGACGATAGACCGCCATGTTTCTTAGGCGTTCAAAAAAAAAAAATCATTCGCATTCATCATTCACACTCTCTCATTCACAC
The DNA here is from genome assembly GCA_024336825.1 of Amorphophallus titanum. NCBI lineage: Eukaryota > Viridiplantae > Streptophyta > Magnoliopsida > Alismatales > Araceae > Amorphophallus > Amorphophallus titanum. Next base: position 644,760 of record JANBPO010003331.1, read on the forward strand.
AACCCCCCAAACCGAGCCTCTCTGGTGACTTCGGTGACTAGTCCGGTGATTAGTCACCGACGACCAACGCGGCCTACACCCACCTCCATTGAGATGGCAAAGCAGAGGGCCATCCGCCGCCTCCAACGACACCTAGAGGAGGATGAAGGAGCTCCAGTGGCGGCGAGCCCACCGGAGGGAGAGCATCGTTCGACAGAGGAGGAAGCTCCTCCTGTGGCTGTAGAAGGCCCTGAGGAGGCTGTGGAGGAGGAAGAGGAGGTTCGAGCGACCGAAGAAGCACAGATGGCGTCGACCGGGCACCGATCGTCTGAGGTAGGTCGACGGCCAAAAAACCAAATTTTTATTTCATTTTAATCATGCATGTGCATGAAATGAGGGGGAAATGGGTCTCGGGACCCATAAAACTAATGTAAAGGCCTTATTGGTCATTTCCAAAGCTTGGGGAGACAAAGAAAATGATGTCCAATCGCTGGGTGCTTAGCGGTTGTTTCAGTGACCGCTAGGCATCCAGGAGGTCCAAAGTATGGACGCTAAGGAACTCAGACTCTCCATAACAGGACCGCTAGGGAATCAGAGCACATGCATATTCTTTTTCTTTTTCCCTATTTCTTTTGAATGCAATGCAATGTATTATGTTACTTGTCACCATTGGCAAGATCGGTCGCTACTCCTTTCGACCCTTGTCACCATCGGCAAGATCGGTCGCCACTCCTTCTCGACCTTTGTCACCATCGGCAAGTTCGATCACTATCTTTTCGGCCCTTTTCACCATTGGCAAGATCGGTCGCTATTCTTTTCGACCCTTGTCACCATCGGTAAGATCGGTCGCTATTCTTTTCGACCCTTGTCATCATCGGCAAGATCGGTCACTACCCTTCGACCCTCACCACCGTCAGTGAGCCCGGTCAACTACCCCTTAACTTGGACCTTCCGTCCCCGTTAGTAGACGAACTACTAGTGCTTTGACATTTAACCCATGTCGATGAATAAACCACACTCTCAGCTTTTCGTCACCATCGGTGAAATGAATAGGGCGCATGCACCTACTTTATCTTTGTCCCACCTTGGCCAAAGCTCGATTCTGGGAGTAGTTAATCCGCGGTGGAGCAAACTCCTCACCCCTTCGCGGAAGGCATGAGTGCTCTCCTACGCTAGTAACTTATATCCCTGTACTGAGCTACTCGGCTGGAGGGAGAAAGAAAAGAAAAGTAAAGAAAGAAAGAAGTCATGATCGAAGCGACAAATAAGGACATTTCATTTATATGAAGGGTCAGAATGCATCCTTGTTCAGGGCATTCCTCGAGGTACATAAGCTCTGAAGATAAAAAGGAGCAAAAGTCAATAAAGGACAAGAATAAAAAGGAAAATTACGACAGGGGGCGCCGAAAAATGTCTTCCAACTCCAAGAGGCCCAAGGAGGGATACCAAGTCAGCTCTTACAGTCGAGACTCGGTAGCTGCCAGCTGTGATAACTTTTCATCCAGAGAGGCGAGCTGTCCTTTAGCTAGGTCAGCTTCCTCTATAGACTGAACCTCCAGGCACTCAGTCTCCTGCAATTCGACTTTGGCCTTGGCAAGTTCTACACACAACTCCAGTATCTACGCTGTGAGGGAGGACCGACGTTCTGAAGCGGTGCTGGCAACATCTCTTAGTTGTCCCACGGTCCCTCCCAGCGAAGTGGCAGTGGCTCGACAATTAGCCTTCTCTAGTTTCACAGCTGCCAGCTGATTGGATACCTCCCGGCTAAGATACTCTCGTCTATTGGCGTGCTTCAACAACATGGTAACCCACAAGGTCCAATCATCCATTGGGCACCCGAATGCCAACAACAAGTGGGAGAGGTGTTCTATCAGACCCCTCAGCTGTGCATAAGTCAAGCCCGGAGAAGCTGACACCGCTCACTGAAGGTTATCTAGAGACTGCCACACCGTGTCGCTAGAGAATTACAAACCTAATGGCGAGGTCTTGGGAAGCTGAAAGTCCACTCGGTTGTCCACCGCAGCCCAGATATCGTCGCTCACCCCAGAGGACGTCGACGGCATGATTTGTAGGGCACCAACAATAGGCTCAATAGCTGCAGCTGATACAACAGGAGAAGTCTCAACTACAATGACTTCTTTACCTACCCCTTGAGGCGAAGCCATGCCGGCCATCTCAATAACCGAGGATACTCACTCCTCGTGTGCAATCCCACCGGCTTCCAAGGGAGAAGATTCCTCAATGATCACCCCCACATCAGTTTAATCAGCAACAAACCAGCATCAGTTAAATCAATCAGCAGAGCTTACAGTGACTCATTATGATGCTATCAACAAAACAAACATCACACCATCATCAAAGCACAAGGGGCACAACACTTGGTTCATCGAGTTCGAGCTTCATGCAATCCGAGCTTGGTTCATGGAGTGCATGCTTCATTGTAATCCGAGCTTGTTTGATCCATTTGAAAGCATGTTCAAATCAGGTTTGTTCTATTTTTGCTTTCTGTAAACTTGATCATAACTAGAGTCGACTCCAAAGCTTCATGGAGTCGACGCTTCTTCTTGGTTTTTCACGTTTTCATCTCTGCAACCTATGTTTCACCCTTAATGAGTTATTTGTCACCTCTATTGGCCATTTGTCACCCTTATCCACTTATTTGTCACCACTAATCCGTCATTATAGGTCTTTCAGCTAGCGGGTGACTTTAGGCTTGTCTGCCTTGCGGGCTGCTCTGGCGTTGACGCTGTGAGCTTCTGGCATCGACTCCATCAACACAGAATCTTCTTCTTTGGCCATTTCTCACCCTTGTTTAACCTTTGTCACCTTTACTCAACATTCTTCACCATGGTTTGCTAATTGACTTCTATCTCGCATTGACTCCGTAGCTGGCTTTGCATTGAGCTGGCATTGACTAGCCTTCTCAAGATGTTGACTTCTCTTCATCTTTGTAGAGTTTAGGCTACTTCTGCTAATGACCTTGAGCTGCTGATCTGAGTTGGAGAGAGCTGCTGGAGTGATTGCTACACTGCGAATGGATGAGTATCTCTGAAATGGCAATGGCTGCAAGGTGGCCTTCGCTCTTGCTTCTGCTGCAACATTGCATAGCTGATGGCTCTTACTGGCTTCTGCCTTATCTGCCATTTGTTTGCTCGGGTAGCCATATTTCAGCATATTAAAAAAACTTGTAGACTATGAAGACTATAAAAACTAAGGCTTCCATTTATCATCATCAACACCACATGATGACTCATATTTCATCATCAAAACATAATAACTATGATGACTCACATTTGTCATCATCAAAATTATAGGGACACAACATTCTCCCCCTTTTTGATGATGTCAATTATGATTCATTATGAACAGTGTAAACAAGTTATGAGCAGTGTAAACTAGAAAGCATCACAAGCATCACAAGTATTAACACAACCCCTTATGTGACTCAACTATGTGACTTAACAACAACAAGCTCAACTCTCTCCCCCTTAACACAACATCTTACAATCTCCCCCTTAATGACTCAACAAACACTCTCCCCCTTTGACATTAGCAAAAAAAGAGGAGGGAGTATAAGACCATCTTTAGAAGAATAATCAGAGATCAAAACCACAGAAGGGGATATCAAGCAGAGTTGTGCAAAGAACAATATTCAGAGGCAAGGGTAGGAGAGGATGAAGATAAGCAAGTAAAGTGCAGAAATTGTTGTTGGATGAGTTTTTTGATACAAAGCAAGTAAAGTGCAGAAATAAGTGAGCAATATCTAGGAGAAGATGAATCAACAATAATTATAGTAGCAGATCACAATATTGGGTGATCAATAGAAATGGGTGAAAAGCATCTGGGGTCCCTGCCGTGAATTTTTTAAATGGCATCATGGAGGCTGACCCTATTTAAATTGTGCCCTTTCAGAGAGACTTTATTTTGAAAAGGTCTAAAAAATAGAGAAAAATTTAAAAAAATCTAAAAAATAGGAAAAAGAATGATAATCAAGAAAAATAGGGAAAATCACCAAAATAAGTCAATTGGAGGTCAATTGGGGCATTATAGGGAAACATAAGTTTTACTCAGAGTGACATCAATTTTAGCTTGTCTGCAGCAGGGGAAGTTGGTCGGATGCGTCCTGTGACGTCTTAGACTACACCACCTATCTCACGCATGTCCGCCTCCCTCAATGGAGTGTGGCAACAACACGACAACTCTAGGACTAATTTGGGTCATATTCATCAGTATGGGTCCGGAGCCCCCAACCACATGTATACACACAAACAGACTGCCCCTCCGTTAAGGTCCTATGGCTAGTATTTCCCCTCAACCCAAACTCAGGTCACAACAGAGAGGGGTCCAACGATAACCAGCCCACACCATGTCACGGGAAAGCTCTCGAGCTCACAGTCGGGTAGTGTCGACACTCAGTAAGTTGCAGCTCTCGGCCACGTGGCCGATGCGTGCACGACACCCAGGGAGCTACGCTAGTAGGGTATTACTCCGAAGGGACTCTAAGTTACGCAGTCACATGGGAGCCATCGATACACTCACACACACTATGACTGTGTGGTATGATACGACCCCATGCCGTTAAACCATCCGATTGTTGGCCATTAGAATCATGCGAGAAAACCCTCAGCCGAAATATGACAAAAATGGAAGCCCCGGTTCACCAAGCCTTGGTGACCACAATTTCAAGTGCCATCGGCACTAGACAGCCAATTTATTATTTATTTTTAACAATACAATGTTAATTTATATTTTTCAGAGTAAAAATCAGGTGTTAGGGCCAAATGGCCATTCTGGACATTGGATCGGTCGACCAATGTACTGGATCGATCGACCGATGCACTGAATCGATCGACCGATGCACTACATCGGTTGACCAATCTAGGTAGTTTTCTTTTTTTATGTTGAATGCCAAAAGGTCGATCGATTCGACTGATCGGTCGACCGATTCCGGCAAAACCATAGCGCGACCCTCACCGTAGGGTTCCAAACCATGACCCACTAACTTCGAATGAAGGGGGAAAACAAGGGAAAACTCTTCACCGAATGCTTGCAATCAAACTCAAAAATGGCAGTCGATTACATGGATTATGCCGCTCATCCCACATCATGACATTTTTCCTAAAACATGAAATAACTCACTCTCATTCATCCCAATTGGTAAGAAATTGCAAGAAATTAACACGAGAAGCGTAGAAATTAATCCCCTAGCTCTCACGAAGATTCCACATAAAACAGATGTCAATCCATGCTAAAATCGTCGTTCTTCTTGCCACAGATTGGCGAAACCCTCCGGCAACCATGCCACTACCATCACCTCGATCTTGCCTCGATCCTCACTGTAATGCCCGTGATTTAGTGGATCCTTAGCAGTCCGGGTCTAAAATTTATTCCGTGATTTTAGGTGATTTTTACAGATTTTTAAAAAAGAGAGTAAAAAAGAACAACTAAACACCCTGTAACCGATCAATATCCGAATTAAACTAGCTATTCCGGAATTCAGAACTCCGGGATTCCTCGTCGACTGATTCAGGTTTACAGAAAGTCTGTATTAATAAAGTCACAGGTTAAGGTTCTGCCACGGGCTCTTCGGGGAGGCAGCGCGGTCCGACCGGCGGCGAGTCGCGGCAGCGCGGTGGCCGTGGTAGAGGGCCGCTGTGGAGGGGCCCTGGCGGAGAAGCACGCGCGGCTTCCGGCGAAGCACTCCACGGGTGGAGTGGAGGACGCCGCGGTGGAGTCCCCGCGCCCAGGATTCTTCTGCGAGCGGGAGGAAGGTCAGGCCGGAGCCGTACGGCAAGATGGAGGGCGACGGCGCGGCGGCGGGGTCCATGGAGAAGGCGGCGATGGAGGGCGCCGCGGGCAGCGCGGCGGCCCCCCTTGTGGGCGGCGGTGGCGGCGTGGGGAGGGAGGATGGGTCCATGGGGGAGGAGCTAGCCGGCGCGGAAGGGCCACGGGACGCGCGGATTGTTCAGGCGCTGCTGCGGTCGATGGGGGTGGCCGAGTACGAGCCCCGGGTGGTCCACCAGTTCCTCGAGCTCTGGTACCGCTACGTGGTCGACGTCCTCGCCGACGCCCAGGTCTACTCCGAGCACGCTGGGAAGTCCGCCATCGATCCCGACGATGTTAAGCTCGCTATCCAGTCCAAGGTCAACTTTTCCTTCTCCCAACCCCCTCCCCGCGAGGTATGTATCAAAACCCTTTGAAACCCTTGCTCGCCGCCCGTCCTCCCTCCACTCCGATCCTCCCAAAAGCTCTGATTTTTCTGTTTTTTATCTTCTTCTTATTCTGGTAGGTATTGCTGGAGCTTGCTCGGAACAGAAACAAGGTCCCTCTGCCCAAGTCCATCGCCGGCCCAGGGATTCCGCTGCCTCCCGAGCAGGACACGCTCATCAACCCTAATTATCAGCTTCTGATCCCGAGGCAGCCGACCGCTGCAGCGTCCGAAGGGCCGGAGGAGGAAGAAGAGGCTCCTCCCAATCCCGATCCCACCCCCAGCCCGAGCAATGTGACCACTGTGGCTGGCACGCCGAAGCTGTCTCACGACCCGAACACTGGCGGCGCAGGTGACGTGCCTATGGCCCAGCAGCAGCTAACACCTCAAAGGGTCTCCTTTTCTGTCACAGCAGGGAAGCGCCCGAGGTGACTCGACACCCACGTCCAGGTAGGTGGAGGGAGGAGAGAGTGAAATTACATCATTTCTTTTTTCTCAAGGCTGATCTTTCCAGTTGTTCTTGAAGTTATGCATCGGGCTGAAAGAATTTGTAATTGTTTGTTAATGTTTCTCATTGACTTTTAGTTTCTGGTGAAGTTCATGACACCAATGGAGTGGGCACACCAATGGACTGGGCACATCGCATGATGTGTTCTATAGTTTAAAAGGTGTTGAGAAGGTTGTGTGGTGCTTTCCGTAAGACTCACAAGACATAAGTCTTGAGACACAATGAGACGTAATTCTCAATATTCTAGAAAAATAATCTTAAAATCATCAAAAGAGATAAAAACACCTTATTTTTATAGAAATGGGGTTAAAAAGGAGGGGTATAAATGGGAAATAGACACATCCTGTAATGTCCTGGATCCTTAGTGGATCTTTCTTGGATCATTATTAGGTCTTTCAAATCTTTTTTGGAAAGTTTCGGATCGCTTTTGTGACTCCCGAGTTGAGTTTTACGATCCGTCTGAGTTTTTCTCTCGTACAAGTTATGGAACCATGCGGTGAGTTTATTTCTCAATTCATCGACTCGTGGACGATACAATTACGATGTACTCTTTGCGAGGATCGTTTCAACTATTTTTACGTATTTTTCTAAATTAATGTATTTTTGGCATAATTTATGAATTTTTAAAAATTAAAAAATTTCTAATTTCTTTTTTTATATATCCACCCTCCCTTCTCTCTCCTCTCAGTCACGTTCTCTCACTCTCTCTCTCCCATTCTCTCTCGTTCTCTCGTCCCCTCGGCTCTGGCTGCAGACGAAGGTGACCGTGGGTGAGCTGACGACGTCGAGAAGCTGCCGAGACGCGTAATGGAGTGGGGTTCGGATCGATTTTGACGCGATCCCGAACGGTGGATTCAGAGCCGGCGGTTGCACTCGCATTGTGGTTTTCGACGTGATTTAGTCACCTCGACGCTCGATTTCTTCGGTGGAGGTAGGGAGACGGATCGCCACTTCCTCCTGCATGTTTTCCCTGCTTCTGTGCGTGGATTGGTGCTCGAACGGGCTAGATCGGGCCAGTTTAGGCAAAACTATTATTTTTGGGGTTTGTAGGGTTCACCGAAAAATGGTGACGATTTACAGTATAATTACTGTCAAAATGATCGTCGGGATGTCAGGATCTCGTACCCGCCAGTTTCATGTCGATCGGTCGTCATTTGGGGTCGGTAGGAGTCCGGGAATCTCGATGACTCGATTTGGGTCGATTCGTCGAAATCGCCCCGATCTCGCGTTTTGATGCGTACATGTGATGTTTTTAGCTCCGAGACATCCTCTGTGGACGTGTGGAGTTTTTTCCTTGCGTTTCGGCGTGAATGGGGTGTGGAATGGATCGATTCGGCCATTCCATAGTTTTTCCCACCATGACGATCTGGCGGCCGTTCTAGAGACCGTCACAGGTCTCTGGCGGTCCCGCCATGCCCCGTGGTGTGTTGGCAGTCTCGAGGTTTGTTGAGGGTGACGGTCCAACCTTGGAGCGTCACTTGCCTCTAACGCCCCTCTGCTGGTGCGTCACAGCCTGGTCATCCATCGAAGTTCGTGTCTGTCGGTTCGTTCTGGTGGTTCTAGCTCTGACCGCCAGAGCCTTGTAACGCGCCTACATTAGGCCATTACACGTTGATTGACCGAGTCAATGATTTAAGGCAGTTGGCTCTAGCGGTCCAACCCCCATGCGTCACATGTCTGTAGCACGCCTACCTTAGGCCGCCACAGTGTTTTTGACTGGGTCTGTGATGTCTTGGACCCTTTTGGATGCTTGTATTCGGGTCTCGAACCTACTTTCTCGGAGCGTTTGGCTCTATCGCATCTGAAATTTCATTTCGGACATCTTTCATGTTCGGATCGACGCGATCCGGGATTATTTCGGAGGCCCGGAGACGTTCCGTGAAGATATCCTGCCAAGCGATTCATGTGCATTGACCTTCATGCAAATGTGCATCGACCTCAATTGCAAATGTGCATCGACCTCAACTCGAAATGTGCATCGACCTTCTGATGCAAAAACAAAATGTGCATCAACCTTACAGAAGAAAGGGGTTCATGTGCATCGACCTCAACTCCAAATGTGCATCGACCTTTTGATGCAAAAAGAAAATGTGCATCGACCTTACTGAAGAAAGGGGTTTATGTGCATTGACCTCAACTCCAAATATGCATCAACCATCCGATGCAAAAAGAATATGGAAAATGTGCATCGACCTTACTGAAGAAAGGGGTTCATGTGCACCGACCTCAACTCCAAATGTGCATCGACCTTCTGATGCAAAAAGAAAATGTGCATCGACCTTACTGAAGAAAGGGCTTCATGTGCATCGACCTCAACTCCAAATGTGCACCGACCTATATGCTTCAGACAAAGATGTGTGTCGACCTTTATATGCATCAATAGGAATATGCACCGACCCATATGCTTCAGACTGAAATGTGCACCGACCTTGGTGTGCATTAGTATGAAATGTGCACCGACCTTGATAGGCATCAGTATGAAATGTGCACCGACCTTAATAGGCATCAGTATGAAATTTGCACCGACCTTGATAGGCATCAGTATGAAATGTGCACCGACCTTGGTATGCATTAGTATGAAATGTGCACCAACCCTGACATGCAATTGGTATGAACATGCATCAACCTCTATTTGAGAGACTTCTATATGTGCACAGACTTGGTTATGCCAAATGTAAATGTGCACAGACCTTACTGAGCCTAAGGTTACACATGCACCGACCTTTACAGCATGACTTCTTCATGTGCACTGACCTCTTTTGAAGAAGCTCTTCATGAGCGTCGACCTTACTAAAGAAAGTCTGCATGTGCACCGACCCTGTTCTTCATGTGCACTGACTTCGCAGAAGGAGAAAAAGGCCAAGCATCATATGTGCATCGACCTCGAAGACCAATCTTCAAGGGAACCTCAGTAGCTGAATAGACCTTGCAGAAGACAGGTGGACCTCATAAGTCATGGCAAGCTAGCTGCACCGACCTCAATGAAGAAACTCTTCATATGTGCATCGACGCATCTAGGCTCCCAGAGATATTTTTAACAAACCTGCAGCTTCTTCAGAAATGGATCCAGAGACCAAAAATAGAAACCGCAAATGCCAAAAATCACATCTTTTGAGATTTGGAAAGGTATCTTTGCTCAGTCAATCATCCTTGTCATCATTGGCTTGCTATATCAGTCCTTTTGGTCAGTGAAAAAGTAGGTTACCATATCTGAGAATAGCAACCTTTCCTGGTACCCAGCCTTCAGCCAATCAGTTGCTCTGTCACTGAGATCGCACAGGACAAAAAGACGTCCTGGACAGTCCTACCAGCAGAAGAAAAAGATGTTGCAGATCTTACTTAGGTGCTCCTACTCGCATACTTTCTGGTCAACCCAAGAAACCAAAATGCTGGAAATCCTTCTGCTGCTTCTCTGGCCAATCAGAGGCTATCAAGAGAAAAGCTTCTTGAAGACAAATAATAGCTTCATCTGGTGGAGGACCTTCCGGTCAGCTCGAGCTCGAGCATCCTCCAGTGACGGTAGTATGTCGGGCTGGATCTGTAGTGAGCTATCGCACCGCTCCTCGTCAGAGAGTTGCACCGCCTTGCCTTTGTTACTAGGATCAGGCTGACTGTGACTAGCCGCAGACTCTTGGAAGAGGGAGGCCAATGATGGCTCTTCCGAAGAAGGCTAAGGGGCTGGTCCATCCTTGCCGGATGATCCTGCTTGTTCTGCAGGGCAGGCCAGAGCTGGTGCTAGGACTGGAATGCTAGCGATAGTCCCCTCGACGCCAGCTGGGTCGAAGATGCTGGGTTGCCCCCGGATCTCCACTGGTGGGATCGGGGCAGGTTGTTCTCCTCGGAGGGGGATAACCCGTTGGGGATCGAAGGGAGAGAGGCGAAGAGATGGCTCAGGGGCTCTGTCGTGACCTCTGCTACATCCATGACCATGACCTCGGCCACAGCCGGTGTACTCTGGAGCTGGTTGCAATCCGGATGGAGCCGCAGCCCTTTGTCTGGTTCTGGACGCTACCGACTCACCTCGCCGGGAGGCGTTGATATTGTCTGGGCTTGCTCTAGTGTGTATACTAAAAACTCTGCTAAACACCATGTTTCCAAAAAGTAAAAGAAAATTTCATGTTTTTATTGTGGTATGTATGGTCAGGTTATGAATGACTATTACGTAATGAAGAATGATAATACGAAGGCTTGTAAGAGTAGAAATGTTCTTGAAAAATCAAGGAAGTTTTTCAACAAGAAAAATATGTCCAAAATCTGTCAATAAAAACTTTGCAAAAAGAAACATCACTTTATGCTGCTATCATTGTGAAAAGTCTGGACACAAGGTGTCAAATTATTGGCAAGAGAAGAACAAGGACAACTAGCATACTGAAAATGTAAAATACGTTGTCCAATAGTACGTCCTTATGCATAAAACTCTGTTTGTTTTACTTATTATATTCCGGAGTCACCCAACGGAGGCTAACCGGGGTCGCTTGCCAGATCAGCAAAGCGGCCCTTAAGAACTTTGACAAAACTCCTCGTATGTAAGTTATCATGACTAATTAACTTAGATCAATCATCTTCTAGAATGCTTATGCCAAGCAGACAACTGGTTAGAGCACACATGATCAAGCACACATGCGCTTGCTACAACTGGTTATCCAAGGATGGGGACACAAAGGTTCCCCATTTGAGCCTCATATGGGCAGCTTAGCTGATGAAGGTGGTTCCAAAAGGTGCAAGGAGCACTTTTGTAACTGGTGAGAGGCTGGACTTGGGACAAAACACCCGCACAAATGCAACATTAAGCCGATGGCCATGCGCCAGGGAGTGTTGTTGCTACTAACAGGGAAAGGTAAAATAATTTCAATGCTTAGCCAATTGTTTAGCCCTTTATTAGATGAGTTTCATTTAACCTTCCGAACTATTAATTTTCAAAATCCCACTTTCCGTACCATGTATCATTAAGGATGGAAATTTTTTTTGACAATCTACAATCGCATTTGGTGAGATTGTGCATTTCCCCGCATGTCAATAGATTTTTTTTTCAAATATAAGTAGGCCACAAAATCTTCATCCTTTCTCAAGCTCTTCAAGTTTCATCAAAAGCCATTCAAGTGGAGAAGGAAGCATCACTTAAAGATCATTAGCATACATTCAGGGGGAGCCAAAAACAAGAGTTTTTCTTAACTGTGCTTAATTATGTTTATGTCTTGAGTCTTCAATTTGTATTTCTTAAAATCTGCGAACATCCGTGTGTGTGTGGATCAATTCAGATCCGTGGTGGTGTGTGGTGATCACGCTTCATTCGTGTGTGCGTGTAGGTCTTCCTAGATCTACGTGTATGTGTATGGATCTATCTAGATCCGATCTTTCTAGTGTGTGGAGTGCTGCATTTGTGGCAGCGTGTGTGTGTTGTTGATCCGATTGTCAGATTGTGTTGGAGACCTCATCTCCGTGTACGTGTGTATTGGGGTGCATCCCTGTGTGTGTGGGCAGGTGTCGTCCTGTGTGGGTGCTTGGAGCGTCAACTCTGTTTGGAGATTTATCCCCGAGCGAAGCCTCACCAGGTTTGGTGAGGGGTGGACGTACGATTGCCGTCGTTACATCCGAACCACCATAAAATCACCATGCATTGTGGTTTGGGTTATGTGGTTTGGTCCATTTCTTCTACCTCCATTCAATAGAATTATTAGTATATACTATAATCTAACTAGTAGTTAAACAGGTTTGAATTTCCGAGTTAGTGTTTTATCACATATCTTTTAAAATGGCCAAAAGTTATTTTAAAACTTGAAAACACCTTATTCACCACCCTCTTGGGTGTCATTGATCACGGGACTTCAGAAAACACACAGTTTTCCTGTGCTCCTTCCTCTTCCGGTCTGTCGCCATACCATTTAGTAAGTCTGGCGCTCCTTTGAAGGACCATTTTCCAAATAGAGAACTTTGCTACATCTGAACATTCATGCAAGGAAGCAATTTCACAACAATTCTTTCAATCCATCTCTTATTCATTAATGTCAAGGTTCAAGATACATCATTCTTTCAATAAATTTCAGTACATGATCATGAATTTCAAAGTACATTCAATTTCACATCTGCGCGAGGTCGGATCTTGCATAAAGCTCTCACATAAGCTTGGTAATCCTCTTCATTCTCTGTCACCTCTGCCTGCAAGGTACGGACTTGGCTGATCTCCCACATGGTCAGAGCGCTCCGAACCGCCTGCTCGTCCTCCTCGGTCTCCATCTTCCTAGCTTGAAGGGGAGGGAAGTGAGATAGTCCTGGAACTATAGTGTAGGGAAGCTCAACTTGCAAGTAGCACCATCGAGGGTTGTAAAGCACCAAGGTAGTGTTCCCCACTAGCTAGAGGTCTAACCCCAATCACTGAGCCAATCTAAGTGTAGTGCCTTGAAGAGCCAATGGATGCATCACGAACTTATCAAGTGGCAAGGTGTTGAGGAAGAACCGTCAATTGTCCCTTGCCTTCTTATCCGCGGTCCGGCATTCAACCTGTTGAGAAAACCCAGATGCACCTCCTATGAAGAAAAGTGGGTGGCTCTCGAATATACAGCTCGCTGTTGGAACATCCTCCTTGGGTAGAAACTTCAATCTAACCCCCATCCAACATTGAAGGATTATCATAGACCCGAAGTCTGCTTTGTCAGAGTCACTTCGTATCATTATATGTAGTTTTTGCTTATTTTCAGGGTCAACATGGTCACGTGTTTTGGTCTCCTATATAAACTCACTGCACCGTAATTTTCGACATAAATAATTTTCGACATAATTGAATGGCCACCACCTTGATTTTCTCTCTCTCTCTCTCTCTCACACACACACACACACACAGAGAGAGAGAGAGAGAGACTGGAAGGTCAACACCGTCATCGCCGCGTCTCCCCGTCCGTCACCTCTCCGTTCCGCCGCGTCTTTTTCTTCTCCTTCGTCGTTTTCTTGTTCCCCTTCTTCTTCGCTCTCCCGTGTACGACAGAGCAGGGACGGCACGAGCCACCCGGCGTCCTCACCCGGACGTCTCCCGAGCCCACCAGGCGCCGCCCGCCCACGCCGGCGGAGCCGCCGCCGCCGTCCCCGCGGCCGCCCCTGCGCCATCACCCGCGCCGGCCGCAGGGGCCCCCACTACCCTGTTACAGTCGGGCCATCTCCAGCAGAGCCGCCGTCGACGTCGTCCGCTCCCGCCACCAGCGAGCCCGTCATCCTCCCCACCGGTCGTACCGTCCGCATCCCCCATGCCCACCTTCTTCGCCCTCTTCTTTCCCCTCTCCCGGTATCCTTCCCGTTGCGCGTCCAACGCTCCGACCGCGGGCGGAGCCCTCTCCCATCTGCCTCTAGATGTCGCACCTGCCAGGCCGGTCCCTACGTCTTCCCTTGAGGGCGTCAACAGCAGCGAAGAAGAGTTCCGTCCGCCCGAACAAGTGTGGGCCTCCTCCCGTGACGACATCGCGCAGGTGGTTGAAAAGGCGACATGGCAACTGAACTTGGTGCTAGCCCTGTTATCTCAGCCCCGACGAAGAGGGCACTCGCGGCAATAGAGCGCACGTTTGCGTCTACTAAACCTGAGACCCCCCAACAGTGGGATAGGAATAAGAAGACAGCCCCGAGCAAAGAAGAAAAAGGGAGAAAAGTGGGTGAAACAGCTTCTGCTTCCACTCCGGAACCTGTGACTCCGCCATCAGGAAACAGCATTCCACATTCGTTGGCCGTGCTGCTCGATTTGGAGCTGCTGGGATTTCAGATGAAGAAGTTCATGCTGCATATGACGAGCTTTCACAAACTGTCCACCAAAATCTGCTCAAGCCACATGTTCAGCATTTAAGTGCGGGGACAAACACCGTCGATCATGTTATCCACGATCTTCTTCAAAATGGCGATTCAGCTCAGCAATACATGCAAGGACCTAGAGGCATGAAAATTGACGAGTAGCTGCTTCTTGATGATTTTGTTCCGGAGCGTAATGCATTGCAAAATGTCCGTGCGAAGGCTTCACGGAGTCATTCAAAGCGATCTAGAAAGCACATGTCTGTGCGCCAGCATCGGGGATGTGGGTCCTTAGAATCCCCCCCAAAATGTTCAAAACTCGAACACTTCAAACCAACGCATGAGATGTGGAAAGAGTATATTCTCAAACTTGTGAAGGAATCGGGGAAACACCAATTAGGTCACATCCTTCTCACAGCAGACTTGCAGGGTGCTATTCTTCAAGTTGTCGAGTGTTAAGGCAAATGCTTCCACAGGTGTGTGTGGCAATATGATCCGGGAAATCGCTGGAAACATTTGGAATAATCACACAGAATGATTAGTTTCAAGTCGTTCCTAAGAAGGGATCAGTTTTTCAATTTCGAGCTGGCTATTGGAAGATTACGTTGTTCGGCGACAAGCTGTCTTTGAGAAATAGTGGTTCATAATGTGGGCACCAGCTGTCTTTGAGAAAAATTGAATAATTGTCAGATGATCGTTGTAACTCCTGCACAAAAGCCTGTTAATTTATCAGAGGATTGGTGAGACATTCTTCAGATGTGAACAAACTGCACACTGAATATATAATATTATGGAGAATGGACAAGATCGTAGTATACATATCAGCTTGATACATGATTACTTCCCTCTGTCAGCTTGACTCTCAACACAAATAGATAACTCACCCCCCAGAGAAAAAACTAATGGCACACTTAGGGACAGCAACATCTCTGTGAAGCTGGGAGAAAAACATCCAGCCATAAAAGATTTGCCTTGAGAACGTGATACATGACCTCTCATAAGATGAAGTGGAAATGCAACATCCAGTGCCCACCGTCCAGTGAGTTCATTCATACAGGTAGGAAAGCCAGGGATGTTGTAGTGCTTGTTTTGCAGTGGGTCTCCTCTGAGGGTTCAGCTGAAGCATGTATTTAAGAAACTCGACAAATGCTGTATCAGAACCTTTAAGGTGGCGAGGCAACGATGACTTCTCAGGTATTATGTACTCCACTTGATCAGTTTCCTTCAAGTCAAAAGGGGAAGATAATAAGTTTTCCACTAATCTCAATGATTCTCCATTCTTGCAAATTTATGCCCTAATTTTGCCTCCAATTTTTTTTTGCACCAGTAATACTTCAACTACTATCTATTATCCCATACAATTACATACAAAATGACCAGAAATCTGCAGCCAAAAGGAAACTTCATCCTTTGCAGAAAATCAATGCGGAGATTTATGCAGTTTACAGTACAAAATCTCAACATAAAAGACAAGTCTTTGGTTGATCCCGTGGTGTGGGCTATGTATTCTCCCACTTTGCCGTGTATTTGCTTTATTACTCCCACATTGCCAGTAATAATTTAGAAGTAACAAAGCAAATGCAAAATATTAATTTGCAGCCATTTTAGGGGTTCACGAGCGCTCAGTTGCGCCAACATGAATGTGTGTATCCTACTCCCCATATGGAAGCCGCATTCCATTTACAACAGTGGGACATACACCATGGGCTGTGAGAACATGATTCACATGATAGGCACACCATGGGATTGGCTAGTGAATGGTTTGCATGGATTTTCCATCAAATCAAAATCTCCAATTTCCCAAAAAGCTCATAGTGCTTCCTCCATTATAGCTAGGACAACACCAAGAATCAGGTGTTCAATGGTAAGCTACATGGATGGATGGCGTCTCCATTTCCACTTCCGGTGTGGCCGCCGGTTGCAGTGGTGGAGGGGAAGGGGCTGGAACCCTGTTGGCACTGCCCGCCCTATCCCTGCTGGGCAAGGAGGTGGATGGACAGGCCGCCCCGGGGATGGTGGAGTCGAACGTAGCCGATGGGTCAGCTGGCCCGGAGGAGGTGCAGAATCTTGGGGCTGCTACGGTCGGAGACTCCTTCTGTCAGCTTCTTCGGTCATCTGAGAAGGTTTGCAGCTGGAGCGACGAGGAGGGGCCTGAGGGAGGTCTTCATCTCCTTTTCAAGGAGGTGGAGGTGGGCGATGTGGCTGCTTCTGTGAGAGGCTCTCCGGCAGACATGTCTTTGGTCTTGGAGGCTCAAGTGGGCTGCACAGCTGTTCCTGCACTCCCAGACAAGCCTATGCCTCTGGTATCTGGGAAGCCAGGAGAGCCATGTTGGCATTCAGAGGAGGTCCTCCTTCTCGAGGGGCCAGATCTTTTCCTTTTAAGGAGGAAGCCAAGCGGAAAAAACCAGAGGTCAAGGAAATCTTCTCTGAGGCCAAGAGGTTTATGGGGGAGCAGGCCAAGTTGATAAGGACGTTAAATCTGCGCTCAGCAAAATCCAGAGAAGATGGCACACGAAGCTGGCTAGGGAAGCAAAGGCAGCAAAGGCTAAGGCAGCAAAATTGCTACTAGAGGGTTGGTGCAGTGTGTAGGAGAGAGTTCAGATAAGAGGGGCAGCTGAGGAAGACTTTTCCCGGCTGAATTGGAGGATCCGTCGACGAACAATTCCCAGGTTGGCCTGGGTGCGGACGAAGATTTCTCTTCGGTCGGGATGGTGCTCTCTACGATGAAGTCGGCGAGCGCTTGTCCTTTGATAGCCGAGCGAGGCCAGCACAAGATATTGAAGGCCTCGAGCATAATGGCCCACTTGATTGAAGTCCCGCGATCAATGACACCCAAGAGGGGGGTGAATTGGGTGTTTATAAATTTTAAGAAAACTTTTGACTTGGCTTTGCTCGGGCCACCTACTGAAAGCTCGTGAGAGCGAAGCAGTGCAAGCAACTAGCGGGTATTACTGTAGAGTCCATCTCACCGATCTTCCCCTCTAATGAAGGTCCTGTAAGGATAGAGGCTATCGATCTCGGGATGCCACTTGGCTACGAAAGGGACAAGCTCTTCCACTAGCAGGGGAAGCTACTAAAGAACAACCTGCTCACTACTTACGTGGCATAGCCCCTGAAGTGTCTTCATAAAGACATCCTTGCTGATTTCGGGTAGTTTTGGCTCTGCCCTGGGTGAGCGCCACTTCACGGCTTTTTGAGCCTTTAAAAAAGCCATCACTTTCGCATTGGTCCAAGATTTCAGCTTCTTAAGGTAAGTAGGATCAATGTCTAAAACTAGCTCTGGCTGAGAATCTAGGAATCTGCGTTCTGCAATAGCCCAACATTCCTGGCAAAAATTTCTATAAAACCCCATTTGTGCATTCCACCATTTGAGATATTCTGGAGTAATGCGAGGGAAACGAGCGGGAGCCAAGACTCTAAATGAAGCATCCTCTCAGTGGTGAAAGAAATCCCACCACCTGGCCGGCTCTATGCCTATTTGGTAACGCAAACTGTGTGGAAGAAGGAGGAATGTGCTGATCATAGCAAAAATTCTAACAGAATCAGAATGGATAGTACGGCTCCAGTCCCAAGATGCCACTCTTTCAAAAAACTAGGATGCTCGATCTGATCTCCAGCGCCCAATCAACCAACTCCGGTTCCAGAATTGACCTCATACATTTGGCACTAGAAATGGGATGAACATATTCTTCTGTCTCAAAGAGACGGCATCCTCGCATCTTGTTCACAAGCTGGCTGGAGTGGGCCGCCAAGCTCCAAAAGTGCAGAACTCCCGACGCATCGATCGGAACCTTGGTCAGCTTTCCCCTAATGGCAAAGAGCTACTCTGTTATTTGTGTCGGTTCAGCATTAGCAAACTCTATCATCCTCGAAACAAGCCGCGATGGTTGTAACCCACGAGGAGCAGCCTCTAGGAACAATGTGCAGACCCAGGCATTGAAGAAATGTAACGGACCAACCGTCTACAAATTCCTGGGGAGATGAAACCGGCACAAGTCTCCTTGCATTTTGTAAATTAGGCACAATGCCACAGGGCAAAGAGAAAGCTTTGTGCCCCAAGCCATCAAGCAGGCTGGATAGATGGCCTCAGCTCTGATCACGCTCTCGTTGCCTTGCGGGAGAGCGAAGGAACATATCCAATAGGTCAGATATGCAGCACAGTGCATGACTGCATTAACACCAGCAGGGTTCTGGCCTCCTTGCTGCCCTTCTTTCAAAGAGGGCGGGAAAGCGGCTTGCCTCTGGACCCTCTTCTTTCGTTTCAGAGCAGTCAGCGCTACAGTGGGAAAGTCATCATACTTTCACTCCCCACCGAAGAAATATTGAAGCCTGGTGCCCATCCACACATGTAACGACCCAGAGCTCCAGGTGCCGATAACCCGATATAACATCAAATTACCGCTACCAGGAACTGGGGAAGTCACCCAAGAGGCTGATGAGGCCCCTGAAGGGTTGGGGGAGTTTGTCGAGCCCCAGACTCTTAGGCTTCTCCCAAGCGTAGTGGGCAACATTGGACGATTATGCTCGGGTGCCGCTTGGGCTCTTTAGAGCGACTGTTACTCGGTCTTCTAGGCCAAGAGGCCACCTAGGAAGGTCTGGTCCGTGTGTGTTTGGGCTTCAAGATAAGTGGGCCCATTCGTGGGGCTGTCACTTTGGGAGATTAGCCTAGTTTGGTTGGATTGGGCCAGGTTGGGCTGGTTTGGACATGATTTGGCCATCTGATCCGCGCATCTTCTTGGGCTACAAATTTACCCCTCTCCACTTGCCCCCTACTCCCGAGCCAAAGTTTGGCCTTGGAGAGTAGTGTATCATGGGGTAGCATCAATGGCTCGAATGGGGGATATCTTTTGTTAGCAGGGGCCATTTAATGAGGCTATCGTGGGGGTATGTATGATGATGATGATGGTTCCCTTGAGTTGGCGCAGGGAGGCCCTTCTTGGAGTTTGAAACGTGGCGACACATCCCACCAGGGTCGCTGGTCTATATATGTAAATCTCCCATATGCTGGCGTCTCATGTCTCCTCCGTTTAGGGCTTTTCCCCTTCATTGCACTAGCATTCTGAGGGAGTCCATGCGCCGTGAGAGCGACTTGAGGGGGCAGTGGATCATAGAGGCTTTTGTGAAGTTGGCAAAGATCACGGTGGCGGTGATCCGTCAGCTTCCTCCTCTCTGTGAATCTTCTGATTCCATAATTCCCTCTTCTTCCTCTTGTTCTTCTCGTGTCTCCATGGCAGAGCGTGATCTCAAGGTCGAGGGTCGGGAGGCCGAGTAGGGTGTAGGGGGTTCAGTGCCCAGCCATCCTCTACGGAGCGAGTTAGGCGAGGCTGAGGTGAAGGGGATTGAGGTCTGCTATAAACTACCATGGCGGTACTTCTTTTCTTCGTCCAAACCTCATGAGTCTAGCCTGGATACTCGTTCGGGCCTCTTCTATATTTTTCTTCTGGCTTGGAAGTGTGACTTTTGTCTTCCTCTTCACCCCTTTGTTGCTCAGCTGCTGCAATTCTACCAACTGGCTCCTATCTAGTTGGTTTCCAAATCATATTTTTTCATCTTCTCCTTCATCTTCCTCTGTCGTTCGTATGGCCTCGCCACATCTTTAGACCTCTTTCATGACTTCTTCAAGCTGAAGGAGTAGACCCATGCTGGGAAGGCCTTCTTCTATCTTCAGGCGAGGAGGGGGAGGACCTGTGTGACTCTCTCTCATCGGGATTCCTCGCACAAGGGGTGGAAGACCCAATTTTTCTGGGTTGGGGCTAGCAAGGCCCGATTGGGGATTCCCTACCCAGTCAAACTTCCATCTGACATTCCCTCTGAAGTAGCTGGTGATCTCCTCAGAGCTGGAGGAGGAGATTAGGGTTCTTCAGGAGAATCGCTGAACCATTGTTAAGTTGATGACTTCAGCCAATATTGAGGATCACCCTCGCCGTACGTAGCCCCCCAGTGGTAAGGACCTCAAGCTTCTACCTTTTCACTTTCTCATTTTGGTTTGTCGAGCCCTTCATTGATGACTTGTTTTTTGCTGCATAGAAGCAAGGCGCGGTGATGGTGAGGGGCAACCTTGCAGCATACAATGACAATCAGTAAAAAACTCTCCCAACATAGAAAATTAGATAAGTCCCTGTACTATCAAGGGAAAGAAACTAACTACATAACTAGCACCTTGAACAACCAAAACCATTTGCAAATTGTAATTAGTACGAGAATGCACCCGAAATTGCGTAAGGCTTTTTTTCCCTTCTCCATCGGATATCATCCAAGCAGTTATTCCTGTGTAATATTATCCTCATATTGGTCAGACTTCTGAAGGTACAACCACGAAAATAATACCTAGCATCCGCAGGGTCACAACACAGGAGCATCTTCTTGCGAGGGTGGGCACAACAAAGGAGCTGGCTCTACTAGTGAAGGCCTATAAAGTATACTTCTGTCTACACCAAATTTTACCCCCGTTTAATAAAGTAAAGCAAATGGTTTCTCCCTCCATTACCATCCGCAGGGTCACATTTTGTCATCGCACTCCAATGAAGCTCTTTGAACATCCAAGCAAGTAATGAGAAAAAAAAGGAGGAAACAACGTCACCGACAACGACTAGGATTGGAAGGTTCTGCAAATCCCCTCTTCCTAGAATGCTTATGGAGGCTGGTCCTCACGTGACAAATCGCTGTTTCATAGTGAATAAACAAGATTCTAATCCACTTTAACTAATCTTTCGGACTTGACGACTCTGCCATAAAGAAAATAACGAAATCGGCTCAGAAGCTCAGAACAAACGCAACTGCAAGGATCGTCAGAGAAAAACGACAACAAACACAACATGAGGTTCCGAAGTTGACACCAGACGAACATCCAAAGATTCGCAATGAAAAAAATGAATGGAAGATGGCAGAACCTTCCCGCTCCAGGTGTACGCATCAGTGTGGCAGAGCGCAGTGAACAGGATCTTTATCCTGACCTCCCCGGCCTGCGGCGGCGCCACCTGTACGTCTTCAATCACCAGCGGCTTGTTCGCTTCCCATGCCACCGCGGCTTCATTTTCCCCAAGCATCACGCATATGAACGCACAAATGTGAGATCGATGCGAGGGAGATCATCGGAACATGTACTCCAAACAAAAGAATCGCAGAGAAATTTCTAAGCAATGTCACGAAAGCATGCATCCGCAGAGAGCTCATCTGGATCCTTACCTTTGCAGGTGATGACCTGACCTTGCGTAGCCATGGAGGAGGACTTCCAGCCAGAAGGAGAAGGTGATGGGGCGGCGCGCGAGGAGCGAGCAAACGGAAGAAAAGGGATCGCTCCGCTTCGCTCTCTGTGTACTGTTCGCTGGAGTGATGGCGCCGTCGAGATAATAACGAGGCGGCCCGCTTCTGCTGCTCCTGGGGCCTGTTTATCCTTAACTGGTTCCCCTGACCGTTTCTATGAGAGTAAAAAGCAACTTTTTATGGTTATCCTAGAGATATGATGAATTGCGTTTGTGCCCGGAAACATACAAGACCAACGAGTCAACTCAGGACATGGAATGGCCAGTGTATTGTGCGAGTATGGGTCAGGTGATTCTCATAAACCTTTTTTTTAGTGACTTGGAATTTAACCTAGTGGTACTCATGTTTATTTGATTATTTGAAGTGTGAAAATTTTAAGATGCCCGGAACTATTTTTCAGATATTTTTTGGGTTCAGATCCGTGAGTTTCGGATTAGTTTTGGGAATCATGGAACGTGTTCTGCGATTTTCACGTGTTTTTCCTGGGCGAACCTACAGAACCCCGTAGTGGGCGAACCGATTTGTTCACCTACTCCGGGATGGTACCGGTGCGACCGGCGTGTTTTGAGGATCGCGAAAATATATATTTCTATTTTTTCATATGTTTCAAAAAATTTAGGTTTTCTATAAATAGCCCATTTTTTCTCTTTTTCATTTCTTCTTCTCTCCTCTTCCTTTCTCCCCCATCGTGAGAACAGGCCGCTCTCCACCCCCCCTCTCCCGGTGACGACCGCGGTGACCTCCCCTCCGGCTGCCGACGGTGGTGAGGTGACGGTGCGGCGACGATGGCGGCGGCGAGGTGATCGCAACGGCGTGCGTGGTTCATGGGAGCTTTTGGAGAGTTCATGGGTTTTGAGCAAGATTCGAAGATCGGCGATGATCCGACACGTTTCGAGTGGCCTTGAGGTAAGGTGACGGATCCTTAGCTCGATATTTACCTTCCCCACGATTTTTAGGCCGAAGGGAGGTCGAGAGTGGGTTATATCGTGCTGGGAAGGAAAAATCATGTTTTGGGGATCGAGCATCTGATCTAGTGTTTCATCACGTTTTTCGGTGGTTTGGGGGCACCATTGCATGCCTAGGGGCTTGGGGGAGGGTTTCCCCTCTGTTTCCCCATCACCCGGGGGTGATCGGGACGTGGAATGGTGATTTTCATCGTGATTCACCGTTCTCAATTTTCTGGGAAGAAAACGATCCTAACAGGAACAGTTTTTGGCTTAGGTGGCCCTAAGGAGGACCGCCTACCGACTAGGGAGTGTCGGTAGGGTACGCGGTCGATCGACTGACCGCTTCACCCTACGGTGACCAAGAGGCTGATCGTTTTCCCCATGGAGCCAGCGTGACTCTCGAGGCATTTTGACCATTGAGTTTTAACCGTTGAACAATTTTGGGGCTTAGCGGTCATGAGATGACCGTTTAACCAAGTCTGGCGGTCCCAAGGGAGACCATTTCAGTCCCCAACAGTCACAATGTGACCGTTTTTCTTTTCGTGCCATTTGGTGGCTTAGCGGCCCAAGAGGGACCGTTTAGCTCCCGGAGCACCCATCAGTGGACCGCTCAGGTCTTAAATGGTCTGAAGGAGACCATTTTTCTCCCTTGGGCAGTGGACGCTAGGCGACCGCCCATCCTCAGGTGACCGCCCATCCTCCTCACGCAGTTTACTGTGGACCATCTCACTCCTTGAGGCGGTCCAGCATTTGACCGTTTATGCCAGGGACGGCCCAGAGTGGACCGCCTCCTGTATGCTATCGAACCGAAGTCATTTTCTTGCCGATTCGAATCCCGAGTGAGTGGACCTCGATCCACATGCTGACCTATGATCCGACTGATGCTAGACATCATGTGGGGGCCATGTGTTAGGGTGTCGTGGGGTCCTGGGAGGTGGTATTCTTGGCTTGTGTCATCGTGAGTCGGTGTCGGTACGAGGAGCGGTCCTTGTACCTTGTCTGGTTCAGACGTTGTTTCCGTTTTCAAAACACCGGAGTGGAAGATACAAGCGATGGGAAGGGGGGAGAAAGAAAGGAGGAAAGAAAGGAATGAGGGAGCTTGAGGTCAAGCAGGGGCGACTACTTCCTGCTCCCTTCAATACCCCCGCTACAGAATCTCTCTCTCTCTCTCCCTTACTCTCTTTTCTCTCTCAGACGGTTGTGGCGGAGCAGTGGCTGGGAGAATGGCAGGCATTCCTTCACTTCTTCTCTTCTTCTCCTTCTCCCCTGGCGTCTGGTCGTCCCTCCTCTCTTCCTCTACGTCTCCCCTTTTTTGTTTGCCTTTCTGTCTATCTCCCTCTTGTTCACTGTGGAAGGGGCTCTTTTTAAATCCCAACGGCAGGGGACTTTTGGGCTCGGAGCGGCGGAGGCGGGAATGTGGTTTATTAATGGGTATTTGACTGCAGTTGTCATTTGTTGACAGGAAGTAGGCAGCATGTCTGCTTCCCCACTTGACACCTCAGCCATCCCGTTGCGTGCCAAAAATCCGTAGGGGAATGGCGTGAGATCTTCCCTGCCGAACAGGTCATGGGGAAGGCATGCCGCTGAATAAGTAGGCCGTGCCGTTGAAGGGCTTTCTATGGTGCACCGTTGAAGGGCCTCGGCATGCCGTTGAAAGGCTTCACAGGCGTGCCATTGAGGGCCTAGCCAGGGTGTGTCGCTGAAGGCACGAGGGCGTGCCGTCGAGCAGGAGCAGGGGCATGCCGCTGAAGGGGCATTTGGGCGTGCCGCTGAAGGGGTATTTGGGCGTGTCGCTGAAGGGCTCGCTGGGCATACCGCTGAAGGGCAGCTTGGGCATACCGTTGAAGGGCAGCCTGGGGCGTGCCATTGAGGGGGGATCTGGGCCCCTTTTAAGCCCAATTGACGTCCACTTAATTCTCTTCGGGGCCCATGAATTGTGAGCCACCCGGGGGGCTGGTTTCTCTTCGCTGTCGTGACTCCTAAAGTGGTTCCACGGTAGTGTGTTATTTATTCGGAGGGCTCGGGCGGGACGTGTTCTCTGCAATCTCTTTGGTTGAAGTTGTTGTTGATGCTGAATTGGTCAGGCTATATGGACGCATAATTTTACACGTCCACAGGAGGCTGGACAGGTGTGCTGGGTTAGGAGGACCAAGGGTGTACCGCGCAAGAGGGCACAAGGCGTGCCAGGCTGGGAGGCACCGAGTGAGCCGAGAAAGGTGTGTAAGCGGAGGGTTGTACCGGAGGAGGTCCACCTGGGTGTGCCGGGCAAGGGCAGGCTAGAGGAGATCAGGCTGCACCGGTGAGGAAGGGTTGCACCAGCGAAGGGGGACGGCACAAGGCGTGCCGGTGAAAAGGAGGCCAAGGGTGTGCCGCTGAAGAGGTTTACCGGTGGGGGTTGGCCTAAAGGCATGTCGGTCAAGAGTTGGGAGACGGCACCAGGCAAGAGAGGTGAGGGCTGGATGGGTTGGAACCTGAGAGGGAAAGGAAGCCAGTGGTAGTGATGGGCCTAGGTGCCCGGGGAGGTGAGGGGGGCAGCTTCTTGGACAAGAAAGGGTAGTGGGCCATGCCCAAAGGATCGAGAGCAACAGACCTCAGGAGAAGGCATATGAAAAATATTTTATAAAAATTCTGGGGTATTACAAATGTCCTCAACAAGCAGCACAAACTCACGACTCCTCCCTAGTGATAGAAGTGCGTAGATTCACACGGTTGAGAAATCGGCACTGAGTCAAGGGTGGTCTACACTCCTCCGTGCCCTGATCGGGTCATGGGATAGGTTACGTGTACGCTCTCTCACAGCGGTGATGGAATTTATAGTGAGCTAGGAATCCTATCTCATGCAAGCGCGGCATTCAAACATAGACTAAATAAGCAAGCAACAAAGAGAGAAGTGGAAATGTACCTCTACTCTCAGGACGTGGGGAAGACTTTCCGGCCAAGAATCGTAACTCCCAGTACAGTAAATATAGTTAATTACAGCATGAAAATTATGGCCCACTCCATGCAGGGATGTAAAAGGTGATAGCAACAGTCTAGGAGTGCCGATCTTGGGTTGACGAGCAGCGTGTCGGTGAAGCGCTCAGGCCGATGCGAACGATTGGTCCGGTTCGGTTCCATTCGGCCTACTAGACAGCAAACGAGTGCAGCACATGGGACGACAACTATCGGTCAACTTCTGGCAGCAACAGTTGGCTAGGACGTCAGTGGAGTGTCCCTCTTCGATCTCCAAGAGCGGCGATCGCTGAATCGGAGCTGGCGTAGTTAAGGGGGAATTAAATCCCAACCCAGCCTTGCAGCCCTGTCACGGGATAGAACTGTACGACCTAGCGAGATTGGATCTTGTGCCAAGATCCGTAGTCGGATCGGAGCGAGGCCAGCACCGTTGTAAAGACGACTCAAAGAGCTATGATGGAAGTGAAATCCATGACCAACCGACTGTCTGATCGTCCATGGAAAACTCTGTAACAAGGTGTCACGTTCTGGCAGGGGTGCTAGGTAGACTATGATCTGCCTGAAGATGTGGTTTGACCAGGGGTCAAGTGGTAGATCTGGGTGTGGGGATTAATTTGGGCGAGAGGGGGAAACGTGATGGTCAAGCACACCAAATTTGGTGCCGTTCACTAATGGTTTGGGGAGGTGGAAAATTCGTGGATCAGTTGATTGTCTCACAGATCTGCTCACAGGCAAACTATGAAGGGTGGAAAGACACAGGTGGGAGGCGGGGCTAACGGTGTTGGATCGACACAAAAATTGAACTGGAGATGGAGGAATACGAAGGGAAGAAGACCTAAAAAAATGAAGATGATCATACGGTGGGATCTTCAGTACCAACCTTTTTACTAAGCTTCTATCTAGGAATTTTAAAATTCCAGATAGCAGGGTGGAAACCGGGTTGTGGTGGCTCGACAGTGGCACGGACGGCAGCGGTGACGGCGGCGGTGGTGGTCGATCGTAGCAACCAGAGTAAGATAAGGAGAGGAAGATCACTCAGAAATATTAGGATTTTTGCTCTAGATCTGATGCAGCAAGAAGGAAGAAGAAGAAGGGAGAGGGGAAGAGAGAGGGGCGCCCTTGGCTTCTCAAGGTAATTCTCAATTTTCATCAATTAATCTATCAAAATATTATTACAAGAGACATTAAGTAGTAAACCCTAGGCTTAGGACAAATAACCACATATACCCATAGGTCAATGGGGCCTCTTGAATGTTCATCTTCTTCCTCTCCTTCCCCTCTTTCAGATCTAGGGCTGAAACCCTAAGATCCCTGGTATATCTCCCTCCTTTACTCTTCCTCTTGCTTCTGCCAAGGTTCACCGCCGCTTCCGCCATAGTTCGTGCTGCCGTTAAGCCTCCACAAGCCAAGAAGCTCCTTGCTACCCTGCAACTCAGAGTTCCTAGATAGTAGCTCGGTGAATGGTCTGGGATGGGAGATCCGACCGTTGGATCGAGTTGAGATTTTGAGGGTAGGTTCTCCCCGTCAAACACCATTCCCAGTTCAATTTTCACCCCGATATAACCCCGTTTCGACCTCTGTCTGGCCCACTATTTGTCACTTTTACAATCTACCTGTGTGCAGACCAATGAGATAGCTTCTAGTAGATGATTTTCCCACCCCCCAAAATGATGTCAGGTTGATGCAAAAGACCTATGTGCGTGACCTCCTTCCTCCTCTCTACTCACCATAAAAATCGCAGATCCAAATTCATTCATTTGATCCTCAATCAAAGCCCTTGATCAGGGCGTTCAATTTCTATCCAACCTGTTCTGTATTTCGGGACAGTGTACACAATCAGTTTGCAGTCACTCCCATTTTCATTACAGCCTTTTTACGAGTCTGCAGTTCAAGTGCGTCGTAGGATTTTGAGTGCTCTTTTCAACGGTACCTTTTGTGTCTCGATCCGATGTCGGAGCTGAGTGTACAAGCCAATCCCGTGGGAGCGCGCAGATCTGGCCAGAAGTAGAGCTGCGGGACAGCCTTGGGAGATAATTCCCGAGTAAATCGCCGACCTCCACTCCAGTGATCGCCACTCTTGGGGACCGACCTGAGATATTCCAGGTGCGCCCCCACCCGTCGCTGCAGCCAGGAGCCACCCCGGACGTCACTGTACCAGCAGTGGGTCCCACGTACTGTCCTGCGGGCCCAAGTGAAGAGTGCAGAACCGGCCGACTACGTCCGCTCGAGAGTCACCAATTGCTGCCCGTCAACCCGTGAACGGTGCTCCCAGATTGTTGTTGTGGGCTTCTACCTCCTTGCGTGGAGTGGGCCATAATTTACTTTCTATAATTTATTTAATTATTGTACCGGGAGTGACAGATCTCGACCGAGAAGTCTTCCCCACGCCCCGAGCGTGGAGGTACTCTCACCACCCCTCTTTTGTCGTATATTGCTTAGCTAGTATGCGTTCTAGATGCCGCTGCTTGTGAGTAGGATATTTTATTAGCTTGCTATGTATTAATCACCGCTATGAGTTGTGAGTGCAAGACCCGTCCCGTGACTCGTTCCGAGCGTGAGAGTGAGCCGACCACCCGAGACTCAATGCCGATTACTCAAACCGTGCAGATCGTCACGCTTCTCTCGATGGGGACGACCGTGAGTTAGCTCTTCTTGTTTGGGGCATATAGCCTCTTATAGAGCTCTTTAGGTGCCGCATTGTGTCGTTGTTGCCGGTCGCATCATCCAACTAATCGTGTCATCCTTTAGAGTCCAAGACCGTAACTCGTCTGTGTCGAGCCCTCGTAGTCATCCCCCATCATTATTAGGAATAGATATATAACAATAATCTAAAGTATCATTTTCCCATTCATTTCTGGTTTTAGAAATGAAGTTATACTTGATTTGATCGACACGCTCGTTTACGACTCGTCGCATTCCCGATTTTTCGCGTCGGGGCATGACAAGAGAAGCCCAGTACCAATCGGAGGGAGTGTTCGATCTGGTACCCAGGGTGGCGGCCCTGGCAAGATCGCAGACCCCTCTCCTTCCCCAGGGAGAGAACCCATTGACTCTACGATGTCCTCATCTAGTGGGTGTAAATCTTGCCCCGTGACCCACCGGCTGACTACACTCAGTGGGACTTTAATCATCCCAGTATTATCCCTTTCATGCACGAATCTGCCACGCGATCGAGTCCTGTGAGGAAGTCCAATACCTCTTCTAGGAAGAGATCCGGTGGGAGCTGATTGATGCCGAAGGGAATTTCGTGGCACTTGTTCAACTGCGGCAAGCTATCGAAGAAACTCTGAGCACTGCCATAAATATGCCAGAGTAGCTTGATCCTCCCCAGGAAAATGGACATGGGTTGCCTTACCAGCACATGCCAGAATGGCTCGAGTTCCAGACCGATAATCGGGAAGCTCTCGAGTGACTGCGGAGACGCAGGGAGCAAGATGCCAGCCAAGAAATAGGGCCGAGTACCTTCTCGGCCAACATCATTCATCCTCTTGCTCCCCTGTTCTCCCCTGATTTCTCGACACCATAGGCCGGTCAGTTGGCCCCTGCCACTTCGACCGCGCAATGGTGACCCTGGCAGGAATTAGAGTCTCTACCCTTTTCCAGAGAAGACACTACCAGACTCCTTCGAGTCCTTCTCGGTCGAGAGGACGTCTTGGTGGGTGAGGCTACCATGAGTTCCTCAAGCGCTTCTCACCTTCCCCTTGTTCCACTTCTGGCTCTAATGGTCGAGGATAGAAAGGGAAAATAAAAGCTGGGCGAGGCCCCGGCCTGACCGAACCAGGTCCTCCTAACAGTTCGCAAGCCGGGTCTGCCATCACAAAGGCCATCCGACACGCGAGATCAAGATAGGCAACAGGGGGATCAAGGCCCCAACACTTCATCGAGTGTCGCTCGACCCTGCCCTCAGCCAAACTACCAGAGTCAGGTCGGGAAGCAGGATGTTACTCATCCTCCTCGGGCCATTTCTTAGCAGAAGCCCTCGCCACCACGGATAAGGCATCAAACCGCATACATGTCTTTGGACACCAGCACCAGTACACCAGCTCAATAGGGGAAGCATCCCTCGCCACCACGGCTAAGGCATCAAACCACGCACACATCTTCTGACGCGAGTACGAGTCAATCGGTTCCTACTAAACTCTCACAGCCATCGCGGCTACAGCATCAAGCTGCGTCCACGTCTTCGGACGCCAGTCCTAGCACCCCTGCTTACCAGCAACTACCACTCGAAGTCATTGAATAGGCGATCAATGCTACCTTGCAACTACAATAGTCAGAAGGTGCCTAGATCGAGATCCAGGAAAAGAGGAGTCGTCAACCTCGCCCTACAAATCCATCGCCTTGACGGCATCTCCGTGCGGACCCATCAGCTCCAGTTCCGGTGCCTCCTCCTCCTACTCCCCTGGAGACGGCCATCGTTAGGAGTTGTGATGGAAAGTTTTCCCTCCAAAGAGTCTTCCATCGGACCAGTTCAATTAATAAAGTATTTCCTTTGACTATAGAGAGTTGTCTGGTTCCAATGTAGGTAGAAGAAGTGAGATAAAGGAGAAAAAGAGCTTTTCCCTCCAAAAATCTATCCTTTAATTGGTCCAGCAGGGTCAAGGATAAAACTTTAGACTCCATCTTTTTACCACTTCGTAGAAAGTGCTTGACAAGGATCATTTTTGATCTCCAAAATCTGAGCATTTAATGACCCTCAGAAAGGGATAACTTTTTATCTGCATTTCTATTGGCTCTGGTTGACTTTCTGCTCACAGTACTATTCTAAGATCACATCCCATTTAATGGCAGTAGAAAGTGGTCCTGACAGGAATCATGTCCCCGTTATGGATTCTGACAAAACTGCCACCAAACATGTGTTTAGGTAAGGTAATGGTGATCAGAATAAAAAGTCAAACATTGGAGCATCTGTCAGACCTCAAATTCTGTGTATTTGGGTATTTACAGTACCTATTTTCTCTCTTTGGAACACCCAAATTATTTGACAGCAAACCAACTTGAAGGCTTCTGGGAGAGTAGATAGGTCGTGCCTAGAAATCAGGCTGCATGCTCCCCTTTCACCAAGGATGGTCTCCTGAGGCTGTGAATACTCTCCTGAGGCCTTGAATGCACTCTTGAGATCTTGAATGCTCTCTTGAGGTCCTCAATGCTCTCCTGAGATTTTGAATGCTCTCTTGAGATCTTGAATGCTCTCATGAGATCTTGAATGCTCTCCTGAGGTCTTGAATGCTCTCTTGAGGTTGCATGTGCTCTGCCAAAGGGTTGATATCAAATGCCTTGAACCCTTGCCTACATGCTCCTCTAGCACCAAGGATGCTCTCCTAAGGCAATAGATGCTTTCCTGAGGTTGCATGTGCTTTGCCAAAGGGTTGATATCAAATGCCTTGAACCCTTGCCTACATGCTCCCCTAGCACCAAGAATATTCTCCTGAGGTTGTGGATGCTCTCCTGAGATTTCATGTGCTTGGACCTTATTCCATCTTGAAAACTCATGATGCATCGACCTTAGTTGTCCAGACTGCATATGTGCATCGACCTTAGTGTGAGTCTTCATCATGTGCACCGATCTTAGTGTTCAAGTCTTCAGCATTTGCATTGACCTTAGAGACTAGGTTGCATATGTGCATCGACCTTAGTTCAGCATGTGCACCGACCTCATAGACTAGGTTGCATATGTGCATCGACCTTAGTTCAGCATGTGCACCGACCTCATAGACTAGGCTGTATATGTGCATCGACCTTAGTCTTGAACAATAGATGTGCATCGGCCTTAGAGACTATGCTGCATATGTGCGTTGACCTTAGTTCAGCATGTGCACAGACCTTTTGGGCTAGGCTGCATATGTGCATCGACCTTAGTCTTGAACAACAGATGTGCATCGACCTTAGATCTATGCTTAACTTGATGTGCATCGACCTTCTAGGCTAGGTTGCATATGTGCATCGACCTTAGTTCAGTTGATAACTTGAGGTAGCATCGACCTTTGTTCTTGGAATAGTGATGAGAAATGAAAAAAGAAACAGAATATTTATAGAAAATCTTAAAATTTAGAAAAATATCAAAAAATAGAAAATCATGTTTTCGCGATCCTTGGAACGCATCGATCACAACGGTACCACTCACGCCCGGGTGAACGACCACGTTCGCCCGTAACGGCGTGCCGAAGGATTTGCCAAAAATCGGGTCGAAAATCAAAAAAATGTGCGGAAAAAGCCGCGGAACGCCTCCGGGCCCCTGAAACGACCCCGGATCGTGTCGATCCGAGCGCGAAAGATGTCCGAAACAAAATTCCAGACACGACAGAGCCGAACGCTCCGAGAAAGTAGGTCCGGGACCCAAAAATAAGGATCTGAAAAGGGTTCGAGACACCACAATGGAGACGCTATTAGAGTGGAATGTCCCAAGGACAAGCATTTGTTGGCTTTCCTTAGACACTTCAATCTCTACGAGAAGAGAGATCTGTTCCTTGTCTGAAGGGCTGAGCGGGCCATGCTCGTGGAGCGGGACAGTCTGAGTGAATCAGTTGTTCGGGGTATGCCCATGTACCTCCCCGGGGAGCTCAGGAAATGGGACGCTGTGCTTGGTCTGTAGGAGTTGACTCCGGAGATCGGGTCACTGACGAGAGCTCCCCAGTTTACGTCGGCTCGCTGGAATGATACCATCGGATGCGTTGACAGAGAGAGACCCATCCTCAGCTTGTTCCTTGCCCCGCTGAAGTGGGGGTAACGAGATGAATCGTTTCTCTTGGACTGCTTAGCGGTGCGCTTCAAACACCAGATTTCAGTGGGATGGGTTGCGGAGCTAAAAGCCACCGACGCCCATGCCTTCAGGCCAGGAGCAGTAGAGTTCACAGATTATGTGTTGCAGTTGTACGCTCCAATCCTGGTGAATGTCAGAGTATACCACAGTGTGTATGGCTCCCGGTACCGCTATCCGATTTCTAGAGGCTTGTGTTGTGGAATGATAGAGGTGTTTTGTCCTGAGTACAACACCTTCTACACTGTAGAGGGGGAGACTTCCTTAGATTTATGGAGCCTTTCCCAGCTGAGTGGCCTGCCGATAGATGGAGAGTCATATGAAGAAGTCTGCTTCCCTGATTGGCTGAAGGATCAGACTGAAGGTGAAGGCAAATATTTCACTGGCTTCGCCTACCGATACTTGATGAAGGCATACCGCACCCTGTGGCAGTCCACACATGATACGCGGGAGGCGTGGAAGCCTGGAGAGAAGAGACGTGTGCGAATGGGCACATGACTCCAGCATTTCTTTGGCGGGGAACAAAAGTATGAAGTCTTTCCCACCATAGCCCCGACAGCAGTAGGGAGGAGGAAGAGGGTCCGCCAGCATCCGACTTCCCAGTCCACTTCAAGGGGAGGGCGACGAGGAGACCCGAACCCTACCGGAGTTGATGCAGTCACTCATTGTGCTGCATACTTAACCTACTAGCTTTGTTAATTCGCCCTCCCTCAGGGTGACGTAACTATAATCAGGGCAGAGGTGATCTACCCTGCATGTTTGATGGCCTGGGGCACGAAGCTGTCACTCTGCCCGGTGGCCCTGTGCCTCATGTACAAGATGCTGGGTGATCTGCATAAGTCCCGCATCCCCAGGAATTCGCGGACGGTTGGTCCGCTACACTTCTTCAATGCTTGGGTCTGCACCCTATTTCCTGAAGCAGCTCCCAGGTCACTTTAGTCAGATCATCCCATGTCGAGGATGATCGAGTTTGCCAGCACCGGGCTGTCTTCCATGGCAGATCAACTTTTTGCTATCCGGGGCAAATTAACTGCGGTCCCCACGAACTCTCCCGGAGTTCTGCATTTCTGGAGCTTGGCGACATGTTTGGGTCCACTCGTGAATAGGATGCGGCAGTGTCGCTTGTTCGAGATTGAAGAATACATTCACTCGCTTGTCGACACCAAATGTACGAGGCCGATCCTGGAGTCGGAGCTAATTGACTGGGCACTGGCCATACGACCCAGTGTCCTAGTATTCAGGAAGAGCGGCCTTCTGTGGTTGGAGCCATATTATCCCTTTCGCTTCGGTCGGAACTTCGGCTATGACCTACACATTCCTCCTTCCTCAGCATGGTTCGATTTACCGAACAGGCATCGGGCTGGACAGACGACCACCGATGAAGCCCGTGCTTGGTGGGATTATTTCCATCGGTGGGAGAATGTATCTTTCCAAGTTCCATCCCCTGCTCGTTCGCCCAGAGTGACCCAGGACTATATCAAATGGTGGAATGCACGGACGGGCTTCTACCGAATCTCCCGTCGTGATTGCTGGAGTGTTACAGAGCGCCGCTTCTTGGACTCTCAGCCAGAGCCGATGTTGGACATCGATCTTGCCTATCTGAGGAAGCTAAAGTCCTGGACTAACACCGAAGTGATGGCGTATCTGGAGGCCAGGAAGGCTGCGAAGCGTCAGTCGCCCAAGGTTGAACCAAAGATATTGAAAATACAGAAGGATGACTATGTGAAGATGCTTCGGGGGTTATGTCGGGTGAGCGAGTGGCCGGTCCTTCAACAGATCCCTTTGCCCATGGAGGAGGCCCTTCCGGTGGTAGCCGACTGGCATCCGGAGGCAGATCGCTTGCATCCATATCGGACGTTCATCAGGAAGGAGCATAGATGTGAAGACCTTTACACCAACACCCCCTGGCTATTCGCCCTATTCCATTCACATGGGCTTACTATTACCGGCTCACTTGAAGCCATTCTGGGTCATCCCCTGCTAATATCTTTCAAGTATGCTGATGGGTGGGGCTTGGACCACCTGAGCTTGTACCACCATTTATCTTCTCGTGGCCATGAAGACCTAGCATTATTGGCTGAGAAGAGTGAAAAGATTGGTGATATCTATTGGCTTGTTTGCGAGGCGACTTCTAGAGACAAGACGCCTTCGCTATTCTATTGGCCGCTTACTCTCCTGTACACAGGGCTGGCGAGTATGCTTGCACTTCACTTCAGCCTTGAGCTGCTTCTTTCACATTTAGCATGTGTTTTTCTCACATGTGCACTTTTGCAGTCCATCTCTCTTCGGAGGTGACCCGCCACTACAGGGAGTTGATATCTAAGGCGCAGAAGCCTTCATATTTTGAAATCCCTGAGTCGGCCCCGACCATGATGCCATTGCCTCCCGGTGACTCGCGGAAGTGACCTAGGTCTCGAGTTGGGGAAGCTATCAGCAGGGCTAAGAAGGAAGAGACCCGGGCGACACAGGCGCGCCTGAGGAGGACTGCGGAGCAAGAACTAACCATCATTCCCCCTCTGGTTCCATCATTCGAAGGATTTAAGACTGCCTGGGCACAAGGGCCTGAAGCCAGAGGTAAACTCTTTACTCTTCCATGGCTTGTTTGCTTATTCTAGCTGCTCTGGTTGATTATCCTTTTATAGCTGCTGGCACCGTCTCTGCTATCGTTGGACTGGAGGCGGTGACGGGTGCTGTGGTCAGGGAGAGAGTAGGAGAAGCTCATACGGCCTTTGTCGAGAGAGATCTGCCTTCTTCGATGCCCCACTAGGAGGTGGAAGGTAAGTTGCAATCCGCTCATAGGGCTTCTATGGCCCAATATGTCTTCAGTCGGAACTTGACTGTTTGTCACTTCTGGCTTGCAGTTGATATTCGGCCGACAGTGCCTCCCGAAACTGGGGCTACTGAAGAGGCTGCTGCTGGGGAGCAGACTATTTTAGGGGCGGAGCCCCAAGAGACTCCTTTAGTCGATGCTCCTAGCTCAACACCCGCCCAAGAGACTCATGTCGAAGCAGCCGCTCTTATTGGCAAGGCATCTGCTCAGTTGCTGGAGATTAGGGAGCAGGTAGAGGACTCTTCATCCTCCGAGCAGATTGATTACGGTGGTGGCTCCAATGATGATGAGCTTCAACCAGCTGATACAGAAATCGAGGATGCTGGAGCCTCTTCGGCTTATGAAAGTGACTTCATAACTTTCAGCCCTCCTAGGCTGCCAGGAATTGAACTGGGGCCATCATACCCGCTTGCAGGAGGAGGGCTAATTAGCTATTTTTTGATTTTCCACCGACAACCCTATACACGATCATTCGATGGGTTGTTTATGCAAGTTAGATGGTGCATCAGTAGACCGTTTAGTGGCCAGAGTCCTAAATGGGTTGGTTTTTCAGATAAAATCTATTTATCTTATTTTTATTCATTAATCACTGACATTGTGTAAACGGTTAGGTAATGGGCCGTGTGACTAATTGGACGGTCTATCGATGGACCGTTTGCCTCCTAAGAGTCCTACGCCGACTAAATCGATCTGTTCTGTGGGATAAATGGATTACTTATCTTATTTTTATTTATCACCAACACCCCATAAGCGGTCTAGAATTGGACCGTGTGCATGGGTGGGCGGCCTATCGATGGACCGCGTTCAAGGCCGAAATCCTAGATTCGGCTGGCTTTTCTCTCTCTACCCGTGGATAAACTGGTAGCTTGTTCCACCATTTTTTCCGCAGTTTCTCAGTCAAATGTGATGCCGTTTGATCCTGGTGAAAATTGGGAGTTTTATCTTCCATTTATCCTAAAGAATGTCAGCCTAATTCCAGCTGAAAATCACTTAACTCGTTGCTAATATTCAAGGGTCTATAAATAGTACCCTTGGCCCATGCTCGCAAGGGGGGGAGATCTAGCGTTGGCAACGAAGTGTTGCCAAGTTCTTGAGCAGATCTCAGCCAGGGAGGAAGGCTCTCTACGTCCATTTGAGACTTTGATTCAGGGAGTAGTAGTTTCCTTAGTGTTTTGTTTTAGGTGTTTAGTCATTTGTTCATCATTGCATGGTTATTTTCCTCCATCTTCTCTACATTTTTCACTGGCATTTACATTCTTTCACCCCTCCAACTATTTTTCACACCCCATACGGGTTAGAAACCCAACCCCCAGGTATCTCCCATTCCATTTTTGTTATTTGTCTTTCATTCCATTTCATAGATATTGCACGTTCGTAGACTAATTTGGGAATCACTTTCTAGTCATTTGCTATGTTTTGTAGGTCAACAAGAGTCTTCGCACGAGCCCCATCCCCTCTGGCTAGCTGGAAGGGGTGGAGGAATAAGTTCCACTGTTCTGGATCTGGAGGTTCTGCGCGATCTATCTCTGTCCATTTGCAAGGGTGCGCGGTCTTACACCGATCGTCCAGCTTCTATAAATGACATGTTTCAGGCCATTTGAGCACTTGCTAGGTCTTCATCTCGCGTTCCTATCTAGCGCTATGCGCGGCCTGTCGAGTGGCCATCAACGTTCCTAAGCGGTCTCCAGTGGACCATGTTCATCCTGTTCCAACACTGCAGCATTGGCGAGTGCCTCATCCGTCTCCCCTTTCCAAGGTATGTGGTGCTCTCCTTGCACTTGATACCTTGGTGGCGATCACACACGTTCACTCTTTTCCCCCCTTTAGCACTTTTATTTCATATCCTTGATCTAGAAGGAGGGAAAGAAAAAATATCTACAATACCTTAAAATAAAAAGATGTTAACTTTGGCCTAATACATGCTACCCAAGCATCTACATGATTTCATGATGTCCTATCATGTCATATTTTAACTATTTAGCATGATTTTCACATGATTATTTACCCTAAAAGCATGAATGTGGTGGAGCCACTGCATTTTAGATTGGTGATGAGGACCATCGGGGTTCACCAGCCCGCGGTGGAGTTCCCAGTGCTAGAGAGGGCGGGGGAGCGAGTTTCGAGGACAGTGAGAGGCCTGATCGCGACGTTTGATTGGACTTTGAGCAACGCCATGCAGGTTGCTGACTGGATAGCCCTTGGGTAGGTGGTGACTGCACGGGCTGAGAGTGACGTGGCGTACTACACCGCGTACGCGCGACACTACCGGGACCAGGTGTTCCGGGGTGCCCACTAACCGGTACGTCTTCTTAACCTTGGCCCCTTTCAATTATGGTTATGATTTCTTCCAAATGATGTGTTAACACTTGGACTTCTAAATGCAGACCGACCCTAAGGGACGCCTCGCAGAGCTGACAGGGCTCCTTACGACAACGATCTGGGAGCGAGGCGAGGCCCGATAGGCCTTAGCCCATTTGGTGAGTTTTTCTTGACCGATGCATTACTATTATGCTGAGACACGACTGACCTGGAGTTTTGATTTCAGCGGGGGGAGGAGGCCCAGAGATAGGGGGCCGATGCTCCGTCTACCTCTATAGCCCAGACTCCTGCCGACCGAGCAGAGTGGGGGGTAGAGTTCCAGCGGATGGTCGATCAAGCCAAGGCGGTCGAGGCAGCGCTTGCCGAGCTGGTACGTCCTACACTTTCCCTTGTGAATTATGTTTTTATACTAAAATGCAGTTGACTAATGGTGAATGCATGTGTGCAGGTGACGGAGTTGACCGCTCCCATAGGCAAGGGCGACCAGTTACGAGAGGAGCTCATACTGGCGTAGGACGAGGCTGCCCGTCTGCGAGAGGAGCTGGCACAGAGTTACGGCCTGAGAGAGGAGGCGACCCGCTTGCGTGGAGAGCTGGGGCAGAGCCTTCATTTGCGGCAGGAGACGGAGCCCCTACGGGCCGAGCTGGAGCAGAGTGTCCGCTCGAGGGAGTCGGCAGAGTGAGGTTAGGCTGAGGCGCAGGAGGAGGCAGCTCGCCTCTGGCAGCAGTTAGCACAGGCTGGATGACGCGGGACGAACCCGATTGAGACACTGGGACCTAAGCCATCAAACAATGAGCACAGATCGTCTAAGCAATAAGGCGAACACTCACG
The DNA here is from genome assembly GCA_024336825.1 of Amorphophallus titanum. Classification (NCBI taxonomy): domain Eukaryota; kingdom Viridiplantae; phylum Streptophyta; class Magnoliopsida; order Alismatales; family Araceae; genus Amorphophallus; species Amorphophallus titanum. Next base: position 683,118 of record JANBPO010003331.1, read on the forward strand.
CATATAGTGGACTCCACTTGGGACTCGTAGTGATGGATCGACAAGCTGCAGCTCGCGAGGAGGCCAGACATGGTCTGAGCAGTGAGGAGAGTGGTAGCAAACCACCCGAGGACAACGTATTGGGCACCGGATTCACTCGGGTGGACAGATACTGAGGGGATCAGTTCAAATGTACGCTCACTCACTGGCAACAAGAACTCATGAAAAGTGGAAGTTTGGATCGTGCACTCCTCACACGGGCGCTGCAGTTGGAACCAATACTAAGCAAGCAAATTGGAGTGGCAACCGCACATACCTAGCCCGTCCGATGGACCGGCTCCGGTTGGAGATGAGGGCAAGCCGGGGAGCATGCGCACCCGGTGAACACGCTGCGTTGGTGTAGCTCGGCGTTGATCCCTGCTAATACAATCACTCCACTCCATGCAGGGAGGGGATCACGGGGATGGACACGCTCCAGCTCTCCCCGTGTGATCCAGGTGTCGTCTGTCGCAGGGCGCCCTCTCCATCGCACTAGGAAGCACGTCCATAGAAATCAACAGAAGGTTCTAAGGATCAGATTTGGGAGAGAAATCTAGGAATCAAACTCTGTAATCCATCCATGGAGCAGCAGAGAATAGCAGTTCTGCTAAAACTCCTCCGTGTGACATAACGCATCCGCGATAGACTGCCATGTGAACATAATGCGCCAGTGTAAGTCAGTCATATGACCTTATCCAATAGAAGATAAGAGCAACAGGCGAAACGTCCGGACTTAGGACTCTGGTGAGCATAACGGATTTGAACAAGGGCATTATGATGAACTATAACAGATTGAAGGAGATCCGTCATGTACATGAAGACATCGAGGCAGACGGAGGCTGGAACGATAAGGAAGTCGGTGGAGGTGGTGGTAGACTCGACCTTAGGGGGTATATAACGGATCAACGTACGTGTGTTATGTGGCAGTATGACGGAGGAAAGAAGATCTGTTAAACAACAAAGACGCTAAACGAGACGGAAGAAGAGACGGTGCGTGAGACGGTAGCTGCCTACTCAGAGAGAAGGTAACGGACCACTATGAGGGAGCTATATGATGAACATAATGGATGGTTATAGGCCCGTTAAACTATAGAGATGATATATGAGATGCTGGATGAGACAGACGATGAGTGGAACATAACGGACCTTGTGAGGTGCGTTATGTTACTTATAACGTGCCATTGAGGATGCGCTATGCACAAGAGGGCGATAAATGAACCGGAAGTGCTTGTCTTAGCAATAAATAAGGATAAGACTCAACCAAGGAAGGCAATGACCCATCAAAGAGACTTTTAACTGCTCAAGAAGACTCGACAAGGGTGAACAACTCGGTGCATCATGAAAAATGAGTAAGGAGACGACCCAATTAATTGGTCATAAAATGGGTGTCAACAGATGCCCCTCCTTAATGTCCTCTTTACGGGGGAACGAGTGGAGGTGTAGCGAAAGTAAAATGAAACATGGAGATGGAGCGGAGATGACGCGGAGTGGACTGAAAAACGGGCGTTAAGGCAACGACACCCATTTTTAACCAACAAGCGATAGGAATCTTCCAGAAACTTCAGACTAATCACCTAGGAAATGGCAGACCAAACGACGCCAGTCTGGAGGAACTAACAACTAAGGAAAGGAAAACACGGCTAGCAGTCGGAGCAACGGAAAGGAAAGAGATAATTAACTAAACTCCAGACAGGAACCTTCAGTTAACCAGACCAAGTGAGTGGACCGACGGAAACCTTCAGACTCAGAGTGGAATGATTCTCCCTACTCGAGATTACGGACAAAGCTATTCACTCTTATTGAGACACCTTGGACAGATGAAGTATGATAATGCTCAAAGATGCACATGATGCATGCTGGGCTAAAGAAAAAGAAATCTTTAAAGCGAATGCCAAGAAAGATAAAATAGCAAGATACTCGAGAATAGTATTGCTAGACTGAAGAAACTAGGGTTAGGACACCATCTGCAACCACGGCGTGCAAGATAGAACCATCATCCCCAAGCTTTTCCAACCTAATTGCAGTCACGCGATAGATCGCCATAGTGCCTAGCGGTCTCTAGGAGACCACCAGGCCAAGCCATGTAGTCCAAGTGTGACCGTTTGTGATTCATGTGTTTTAGGGGCCTTACGGTCCTGGCTGGACCGCTAGGCTGGGACTTGTGGTCCGAAGGAGATCGCCAGGATCCCTAGTGGTCCAGAGAGGATAGCTAGGTGATTTTTCATTCTTGCCGTGTCTGTTTTGCATTGTGTTGGTCTCCGGTCAGTTCGGTTGAGACCCAATGACCGACCTATGACCCCGTGAGTGTCCTGGACACCCCGTGGGGACCGTGACCATGTTTTTGGGTGTCCGGAGGTACCATATTAACTCGATTAGTGTGTCCATGGGTTTCAAGGGTTTGGGAAACCCTCATGTATTCTGAGCTTTCATGATTGCATTAAATCGAGTCATCGTGAGTCGGCACAAGTGTAGGTCTCTCCCCGCACGATGTGGGTTTCTCCGAAAACGTGGTTTCCGAATGGGCCATGTGTGTGTGGCCTTGGACTATGAGTCTAGTTAACCAGCCTGGGGCTGGAGGTTTTCCGTGTGTCCCGTGGATGAGAGATCCACTTGGTGACTTGTGAGCTACCTTGAGAATTGTGTCACCGTAGTTTCAGACCTAGGGATTAGGCTAGATTGACGGTGCTGTGCCGTCACGTGTGACAGTCTTGACCCGAGTCTCATGACTCAAGGGCCATTGGTTTTAGTAGGTCTAGTGGGCTGCCCAGAGTCTGGTGGCCGCAAGCCACCTGTCACTTCACTTTACTCGAGACGGGTGCGTGCGTGATTTTCAGTGTTCACGTTTTGTGAGCCCCTACTAGTCGTAACTTTCCTGCGCACGTGAGTACGGACGCACTTGGGAGTGGTGGAGAGCGTGACTTGAGTGAGACGATTTTTAGGCTGGTTATCATAGGACCCCTTGCCTTTGCAGTTTGGGTCTTGCTGGGGGGAAAACCAGCTAGAGGACCCGACGTAAAGCAGATGGTCTGTGTGTGCACGCGTAGTTGGGGGCAGAGGATACGCGCTAACGAGTGCGACCCCAGCTAGTCCTTGTTCTGTGGTTATTAGTACGGTGTCTCAGTCTCCGCCTGGAGTGTCGTAGGCAGACACCTGAGGCTGCGGACTAAGTCATCAGTGGACGCATCCGATATTGCTTCTGGTGGGCAATACTCCCGTCACGTGACGTGAGTTGTCGTGTTGCGGATTTCTGTTTACCATCTGCGAGATGCAGTTATGTGTGTATTTCGGGTGTTTTCTCGGAGTCGGGGTCTAGGATTTTCAATGAGCGTCACCGAGGGCTTCTCCCTAGACGACGTAGAGTTCACGATGGCGAGGTCGTGAATGTGTTTCCAGACCGCGTGGTTTCTGTGTGGGCCATTGTCTATGAGGATAGGCCTCCACGACCGTGACGTTGTGTCATTTTCCTGGTAGCGTGATTAGGTCAATCGTAGTCTGCTAGTTTGTGTCTGGTTGTTCCTCGACCGTGGGATCGGGGTGTTGGCTTCCGTTCTGGTACAGTAGGAGTAGCTGTAGAGCCAATGTTTTACCAGCCACTGAGTCTTATTCAAACAGACAGGGGTGCAAGCTAGAGGCCCCATGAGGAGGTTGTAACGATGGAAAGAGATCAATACGAGCGATCAAACTGTCGGAGGGGGGGAAGGGAAGGAAAAGTATAGACTGATCAACACCTATTAGCATAAACCAACAGAAGCGATGGATAACCAAGAAGAGGCCACTTTTATTCATAAAAACAAAACAAACACAAAAAAAGGGAAATGACCATGGCTGGCCATGTACATCAAAGAGTGCATTCAAGCCAAACTAAAGACTGGAAAGAGGAAAAGAACATGGAACATGGGGGAGGAAGAAGGAATGGAGGGAGTGTTAGGGTCGAGCTAGGGTTACTACTCCCTGCTCCCCCAACACCTCCCTACTACATACTCTCACTCTCCCTCTCTCTCTATTACTCTCTCTCCCTCGGTGGCTACCAGAGAGCCCTGTTTCTTTCTCTCTTCTTCTTCTTCTCTTCTTCTTCGGTTGCTCTCTGCATCTCTGCGCCTCTGTGTGTGTGTCTCTATTCGTATCTGTCTCTCTTCATCTCTCTGTCTGTTCGCTGGGGATGAGGGGCTTTCATACCCCAGTAGCGGGAGCGTCTAGGCCGAGCCGTCGATGGCGGGAATGTGAGGGCATTGAATGGGATTTGACCTTCCCCATCATTGGTGGTAGAGGGGTAGTTAACGTGCCTTCACCTTCAGGTGACACCTCAGCTAGTCATGGGACATCCCTTCTACACGCCAAATATCTTAGGGCATGGCATAAGATCTGTTCTGTCGGTAGCACCGGGCAAGGACAAGGCACAGTGTACCACTGAAGGGCTGGAACGCTGTGCCACTGGAAGACACAGCAGGCGTGCCGCTGGAGAGCGATCCAGGCATACCACTGGAGCGCTTAGAAACTTCACTGCTGAAGGGCTTGAAGGCGTGCCGCTAGAAGACCTCTACAGGGTGTGCCACTGAAGCTATCCAAACTAGGCGTGCCACTGAGGGGCACCAATGGTCATGCCGTTAAAGGGCTAGATGGGTGTGCTGGGTAGGGCTTCAAGGCAGGTGTGCCAATGGAGCCTGCAACAGCGTGCCGCTGAAGTGGTGTGTCGGTGGAGAAACCTTCACCGGTGTGCTGTTGGGGGATAGCCCGGGTGTCCCAGTGAGGGCTTTCGGGGGTGTACCGATGAAGAAACTAACCCGGGTTGAAGGGGCACGCACGGGGTATGCTACTGAAGGCAACCCACGAGGTGTGCCACTAAGGGCCACAATAGTGTGCTGCTGGAGGGGCTGAGAGCGTGCCGCTGGGACGCGTTTAAGCTTGTTATAAGCCCTGGTCACGGTCCACTTGATTTTCTTCGGGGCCCATGGATTGTGAGCTTCCCAGGGGTTAGTTTCTCTTCACTGTCATGACTCCGAAGATGGCTTCGTGGCAGTGTGCGTATATTCGGAGAGTCTAGATTGCCCATCTTCTCCGGGGGTTTCTTTGCTTGAAGTTGTTGTTGATGTGAGACCAGACGGGACATATGAGCATGCAATTTTACACGTCCATAGTTTAGCAAATATGTCAGTAATTTATTTTTTAGATTCAACAAAATTAAGCTCAATTTCACCAGTGCCTTGTAAAATCAGCCACGGCCAGAATAGAGGGTTATAAATTTCTGCTCTAGCCTGGGATTGAAGATCTCTGAGAGATCTTTCCAACAGCACAAGCCTCGCATCCATCTGACGTCATAGCTGACCGCAACGGCCTTTCTTGCCAAGTCATGCGCTTTAAAAATAGGAGAGACAACTCGTGGGTAGTAAGCACAACCACCCCCGGGGCCGACCGCCTCAACTTCCACAAGGCGAACCAGCGAGTCACCTTCCCAGGGAATGTCCCTCCAGGAGCCACAAATGCAGCGGCACCCTTCCCAGCCTGCTCGGCTCGCCAACCAGGGCGTGGGCCCCATAGTTACCGGCACTTGCCATCACCGGAGCGGCCTAGATTGCTGCCCGTCAACCCAAGAACGGTCCTCCCAGGCCCACTTGTATCCCTTTACCTCCCTGCGTGGAGTGGGCAATAAATATTCATTACTGTAATTATTGTGTAATTATTTTTACCGGGAGTTATCGTGATTGGCCGGGGTCATCGTCCCCACGCCCGGAGCGTGGAGGTATAATGTTCGCTTCTTACTCGGCATCTTGCTTTACTTGTATTTATTTTATATGCCGCTGCTAGAGAGCATGCTAGGATAATTTAGCTCGCTATGTCAATTCAATGATTGCTACGAGCGAGAGAGTGAAACCCATCCCGTGACTCAATCCGAGTACATGTGGAAAAATTAGATACCCGAGACTTATAGCCGGTTCCTCAACTGCGCACGGTCCTACGTTTCCCTCGCTTAGGGACGCCCGCGAGCTAGAGTCCCAGGTTCATTGTCTCGTCCCGCATCAGTGGCTCCTATCTCCACCCTCTACTTCTTCATTCTCTTTCCCACTAAAACCCTTCACGTGCTCTCAGCCAGCCTCACCGGCCCGCCACTGTTGCCTGCTCGTTGCTCCCACCCTCCTTCCCCACTACAGCAGTCTCCCCTCTACTTCAGCGCGTAAACATGACCGCAACCACCGTGACTCCCTAGAGCCGCCATCGCCTCTCGCCTTCCACCTACCCTCCACCGCAAACGACGAAAACAACAACCCTATCGCCACCATCATGGGATACCTCTGCACCGCCTCCAACGTGCCCGCTTCGCTCCCCCTTTCTTTTCCCTGCAATCTCGTGCCACCCGCCGAGATCCCTGCCACACTTTCCTCTTCTTCTTCCATCGCCTGCTGCCCCCTTCCTCTTATTCTTCCTCTTCTATTTGCTTCCAGACCTTGCAACCACCTACCATCAACCCCAATCCCTCTCGCCCTCAGCCATTCTCCTTCAGCCTAATGCCCCGCTTCCTCCTCTTCTTCCTCGTCTATTTGCTCACAAACCCAACAACTAGGAAGTAGCATAGCAACCACCTTCACTGCCCCCCATCAGTCTCCTGTCACCATGACCCCATCCACCAGTCACGTGCTTCTACATAGCTCTACTGTGCATGATTATGTAGTTCACACTGCCTGCTCATACCCAGCCACAACTGCCCATCTAGTGTGATCCCATTTGGCCAGCATTGCAAATCCACACTGCTTGCTCACACCCGCCCGACCGTCGTCGATTTTGAT